>CM038677.1:217336338-218047421 GCA_021605205.1 Aegilops longissima | reverse complement strand
ATACCCTATTTCACCTAATGGCATAGCCCCAAATATATACTTGTTGTGCTTGATAGCTAATACAAATCCGATCGGGGTCCCTTCCTTTGCAATTCTTCCACAAATAATTTGATCCATAGTTCTTAGATTGACTAGGACCTAACACCAAGGCTTCCTCCTATTCCTCTCTGGATCCAGCTAGTCCAATCGAAGGTTATGACAGGTTGCAGGTGAATCTAAGTTGGGTACGGTTTACTCGGTCACATCATCTAGGATGGAGAACTTGCTGCTGGGACATACGTGGTAGCACTGGAGATGTAGTGCTCGCCTCCACCACTCCAAGGAATGCTAGTAAATCTCCTTTTGACCCTCGTGACTGACCTGGTGTGGATACTAGACAACATAGAGATCTCATCATAGTTGGCACTAGCATCGGTCGAGGAGCCAACAATGATATGAATCTAATTTGTTGGGCTAGGAGAGGAAGGTAGGACACTAGACAATAAGAGAATGCAAGATATTGCCAATTTGGTGTCATTGACAAAAAGCTAAGGTTACTTTTATCCCAGTAAACTCTTTCATCTATTCAAATTGAGTATTTAACAAAAACTACCACAATTTGTCTAATCGTGCCTACAAACTACCACTTTACAAATTTGTGCGAAAACTACCATTTTTCGACTAATCTTTGACTAAAAACTACCATGTCCAGAAAGTGCCCGATTCGCCGCTTTAAACCAGCTTTATGAAAGGTTGGGCCCACTTTCGTAAGTGATGACGTGGCAGCGTAGTCAACTCTGCTAGATTGACCAATTATATTGGTATTTATGACATGTGGGACCAATATGTAAGCTCTATCTTCTTCCTTGGAACTCCCCATCTACAAGTCTGGTCCGCTCAGGAGGCCAACGCCATTCTTTCTCTCTGTGGAGGCTTTGAGCGAGTGAAGGAGCAAGCTAGCAGCGAGGATGATACGTCTCCAACGTATCTATAATTTATAAATATTCATGCTATTATATTATCTGTTTTGGATGTTTAAGGCTTTATTAAACACTTTTATATTATTTTTGGGACTAACCTATTAACCTGAGAGCCAGTGCGGTTTCATTTTCCCTTGTTTGATGTTTCTCGAAAAGGAATATCAAGCGAAGTCCAAGCGGAATGAAACCCGGAGAGTTATTTTGGAGCGGAAGAAATTCAGGAGACTTGGACTACATCGTCGAGGAACCAATGAGGAGAGCATGTTGGGGAACGTAGTAATTTCAAAAATTTCCTACGATCACGCAAGACCATGGTGATGGCATAGCGAGAGGGAGAGTGTCCGTCCACGTACCCTCGTGAGGCCGAAAAGCGAGCGTTATAACAACGCGGTTGATGTAGTCGTGCGTCTTCACGATCCGACCGATCCAAGCACCGAGCGTCTGGCACCTCCGAGTTACGCACGTTCAGCTCGATGGCGATCCCGGACTCGATCCAGCAAAGTGTCGGGGATGAGTTCCGTCGACCGACGGCGTGGTAGCGATGATGATGCTCCACCGGCGCAGGGCTTCGCCTAAGCTCATGACGATATGACTTCTCCGGCGCGAGGCTTCGCCTAAGCTCATGACGATATGACGAAAGTGGAATATGGTGGAGGGGGGGGCACCGCTTACAGCTGAGGCGATCCGTAGATCAACTTGTGTGTCATGGGGTGCCCCTGCCTCTGAGATATAAAGGAGCCAAGGGGGTGCGGCCAGCCTTGGGGAGGCGCGCTGAGGAGTCCTACTCCCAGGAGTAGGACTCCCCCCTCCTAGTTGGATTAGGATTGGAGGAGGAAGAGGAGGGAGGCGCCCCCCTCTCCTTGTCCTATTCAGACTAGAGGGGGAAGGGGCGCAGCCCACCCGGCCGGCCCTTCCTCTTCTCTCTATGGCCCATTAAGGCCCATAGACCTCCGGGGTTCCGGTAACCTCCCGTACTCAGTAAATTCGATTTCACTCGGAACACTTCCGATGTCCAAATGTAGGCTTCAATATATCAATCTTTATGTCTCGACCATTTCGAGACTCCTCGTCATGTCCGTGATCACATCAGGGACTCGAACAACCTTGGTGCATCAATACTTATAAACTCATAATGAATCGTCATCGAAGCGTTAAGCGTGCGGACCCTACGGGTTCGAGAACTATGTAGACATGACCTAGAACCATTCTCGGTCAATAACCAATAGCGGAACACGGATGCCCATATTGGTTCCTACATATTCTCGAAGATCTTTATCGGTCAAACCGCATAACGACATCGTTGTTCCCTTTGTCATCGGTATGTTACTTACGAGATTGATCGTCGGTATCAATACCTAGTTCAATCTCGTTACGGTAAGTCTCTTTACTCGTTCAATACATCATCTTACAACTAACTCATTAGTTGTAATGCTTGCAAGGCTTAAGTGATGTGTATTACCGAGAAGGCCTAGAGATACCTCTCCAGAGCAATCGGAGTGACAAAACCTAATCTCAAATCGCCAACCCAACAAGTACCTTTGGAGACACCTGTAGTACTCCTTTATAATCACCCGATTCGTTGTGGCGTTTGGTAGTACCAAAGTGTTCCTCCGTAAGCAGGAGTTGCATAATCTCATAGTTACGAGAACATGTATAGGTCATGAAGAAAGCATTAGCAACATACTAAGCGATCAAGTGCTAAGCTAACGGAATGGGTCATGTCAATCACATCATTCTCCTAATGATGTGATCCCATTAATCAAATGACAACACATGTCTATGGTTAGGAAACATAACCATCTTGATTAATGAGCTAGTCTTGTAGAGGCATACTAGTGACTATCTGTTTGTCTATGTATTCACACATGTATTATGTTTCCGGTTAATACAATTCTAGCATGAATAATAAACATTTATCATGATATAAGGAAATAAATAATAACTTTATTATTGCCTCTAGGGCATATTTCCTTGATCTCCCACTTGCACTAGAGTCAATAATCTAGTTCACATCGCCATGTGATTTAACATCAATAGTTCACATCTATATGTGGTTAACACCCATAGTTCACATCGACATGTGACCAACACCCAAAGGGTTTACTAGAGTCGATAATCTAGTTCACATCGCTATGTGATTAACACCCAAAGAGTACTAAGGTGTGATCATGTTTTGCTTGTGAGATAATTTTAGTCAGCGAATTACATCACATTCGAGCCGTAAGTATTTTGCAAATTTCTATGTCTATAATGCTCTTGCACGGAGCTACTCTAGCTAATTGCTCCCACTTTCAATATGTATCCAGATGGAGACTCGAGTCATCTAGATTAGTGTTTAAAACTTGCATCGGCGTAACCCTTTATGATGAACCTTTTTTTTTCACTTCCATAATCGAGAAACATATCCTTATTCTACTAAGGATAATTTTGACCGCTGTCCATTGATCTACTCCTAGATCACTATTGCACTCCTTGCCAAGCTTAGTGGTAGGGTATGCAATAGATCACAGTACACACATGACATACTTTATAGAACCTATGGCTGATGCATAGGGAATGACTTTCATTCTTTTTCTATCTTACGCCGTGGTCGGGTTTTGAGTCTTACTCAATCTCACACCTTGTAACACAGGCAAGAACTCTTTCTTTGACTGTTCCATTTTGAACTACTTCAAAATCTTGTCAAGGTATGTATTCATTGAAAAACTTATCAAGCGTCTTGATCTATCTCTATAGATCTTGATGCTCAATATGTAAGCAGTTTCACGAGGTCCCTTTTGAAAAACTCCTTTCAAATACTCCTTTATGCTTTGAGAATAATTCTACATTATTTCCGATCAACAATATGTCATTCACATATACTTATCGAAATCTTGTAGTGCTCCCACTCACTTTCTTGTAAATACAGGCTTCTCCAAAAGTCTCATATAAAACCATATCTTTGATCACACTATCAAAGCGTTTATTCAACTCCGAGATGCTTGCACCAGTCCATAGATGGATCGCTGGAGCTTGCACATTTTGTTAGCTCCTTTAGGATTGACAAAACCTTCGGTTGCATCATATACAACTCTTCTTTAATAAATCCATTAAAGAATGTAGTTTTGACATCCATTTGCCAGATTTCATAAAATGTGGCAATTGCTAACATGATTGAGACAGACTTAAGCATCGCTACTGATTGAGAAAATCTCATTGTAGTCAACACCTTGAACTTGTCGAAAACCTTTTGTGACAAGTCGAGCTTTGTAGATAGTAATACTACTATCAGCATTTGTCTTCCTCTTGAAGATCCATTTATATAATATGGCTTGCCGATCATCGAACAACTCCATCAAAGTCCACACTTTGTTCTCATACATGGATCCCATCTCAGATTTCATGGTCTCAAACCATTTCGCGGAATCTGGGCTCATCATCGCTTCCTCATAGTTCGTTAGGTTCATCATGGTCTAGTAACATGACTTCTAGAATAGGATTACCGTACCACTCAGTGCGGATCTTACTCTGGAAGACCTCGAGGTTTGGTAACAACTTGATCTGAAGTTTCATGATCATCATCATTAACTTCCTCACTAATTGGTGTAGGAATCACTTGGAACTGATTCCTGTGATGAACTACTTTCCAATAAGGAGAAGGTACAATTACCTCATCAAATTCTACTTTCCTCCCACTCACTTCTTTCGAGAGAAACTTCTTCTCTAGAAAGGATCCATCTTAACAACAAATATCTTGCTTTCGGATCTGTGATAGAAGGTGTACCCAATAGTTACCTTTGGGTATTCTATGAAGGCGCACTTCTCGATTTGGGTTCGAGCTTATCGGGTAAAAACTTTTCACATAAGCATCACAACTCCAAACTTTTAAGAAACGACAGCTTAGGTTTCTTGTTAAACCATAGTTCATACGGTGTCGCCTCAGCGGATTTAGATGGTGCCCTATTAAACGTGAATGCAGTTGTCTCTAATGCATAACCCCAAAACGATAGTGGTAAATCGGTAAGATACATCATAGATCGCACCATATCAAAATAAAAAACGCATTCTGACGTTCGGACACACCATAACGTTGTGGTGTTCCGGTGGCGTGAGCTGTGAAACTATTCCACATTGTTTTCATTGAAGACCAAACTTCGTAACTCAAATATTCATCTCCACGATCAGATCGCGAAACTTTATTTTCTTGTTGCGATGATTTTCCACTTCACTCTGAAATTCTTTGAACCTTTCAACTATTTCAGACTTATGTTTCATCAAGTAGATATACCCATATCTACTCAAATCATCTTGTGAAGGTCAGAAAAATAACGATACTTGCCACGAGCATCAACACTCATTGGATTGCATACATCGGTATATATGTGTTATTTCCAACAAGTCGGTAGCTTGTTCCATTGTTCCGGAGAACGGAGTTTTAGTCATCTTGCCCAAAAGGCACGGTTCATAAGCATCAAATGATTCATAACCAAGTGATTCCAAAATCCATCCTTATGGAGTTTCTTCATGCGCTTTATACCGATATGACCCAAGCGGCGATGCCACAAATAAGTTGCACTATCATTATTAACTTTGCATCTTTTGGCATCAATATTATGAATATCGTATCACTACGATCGAGATCCAATAAACTATTTTCATTGGGTGTATGACCATCGAAGGTTTTATTCATTTAAGCGAACAACAATTATTCTTTGACTTTAAATGAATAACCGTTTTGAAAACTATTTTCATTGGGTGTATGACCATTGAAGGTTTTATTCATGTAAGCAGAACAACAATTATTCTTTGACTTTAAATGAATAACCGTTTTACAATAAACATGATCAAATCATATTCATGCTCAGCGCAAACACCAAATAACATTTATTTAGGTTTAACACTAATCCGAAAGTATAGGGGTGTGCGATGATGATCATATCAATCTTGGAACTACTTCCAACACTCATCGTCACTTCCCCTTCAACTAGTTTCATTCATTCGCAACTCCGTTTGAGTTACTACTCTTAGCAACCGAACCAAGTATCAAATACCGAGGGTTACTATAAACACTAGTAAAATACACATCAATAATATGTATATCAAATATACCTTTGTTCACTTTGCCATCCTTCTTATCCGCCAAATACTTGGGGTAGTTCCGCTTCGGTGACCAGTTCAATGCAGCAAAAGCACTTAGTCTCGGGCTTAGGTCCAGACTTGGGCTTCTTCACTCGAGCAACAACTTGCTTGCCGTTCTTCTTGAAGTTCCCTTCTTCCTTTGCCCTTTTCCTTGAGACTAGTGGTATTGTCAACCATCAACACTTGATGTTTTTCTTGATTTCTACCTTCGCGATTTTAGCATCGCGAAGAGCTTGGGAATTATTTTCGTCATCCCTTGCATACTATAGTTCATCACGAAGTTCTAGTAACTTAGTGATGGTGACTAGAAGAATTCTTTCAATCACTATCTTATCGGAAGATTAACTTCCACTTGATTCAAGCGATTGAAGTACCCAGACAATCTGAGCACATGCTCACTAGTTGAGCGATTCTCCTCCATCTTTTAGCTATAGAACTTGTTGAAGACTTCATATCTCTCAACTCGGGTATTTGCTTGAAATATTAACTTCAACTCCTGGAACATCTCATATGGTCCATGACGTTCAAAACATCTTTGAAGTCCCGATTCTAAGCCGTTAAGTATGGTGCACTAAACTATCAATTAGTCATCATATTGAGCCAGCCAAACGTTCATAACGTCTGCATTTGCTCCTGCAATAGGTCTGTCACCTAGCGGTGCATTAAGGACATAATTCTTACAGGCAGCAATGAGGATAAACCTCGGATCACGGATATAATCGCATCATTGCTACTAACATTTTCAACATAATTTTCTCTAGGAACAAACATATAAAAGCATAGGAAACAACAACGCGAGCTATTGATCTACAACATAATTTGCAAAATACTACCAGGACTAAGTTCATGATAAATTTAAGTTCAATTAATCATATTAAAAACTCCCTTAGACGGACATCTCTCTAGTCATCTAAGTGATCACGTGATCCAAATCAACTAAACCATGTCCGATCATCACGTGAGACGGAGTAGTTTCAATGGTGAACATCACTATGTTGATCATATCTACTATATGATTCACGTTCGACCTTTCGGTCTCCGTGTTCGAGGCCATATCTGTTATATGCTAGGCTCGTCAAGTTTAACTTGAGTATTCAGCGTGTGCAACTGTTTTGCACCGTTGTAGATGGACGTAGAACTTATCACACCCGATCATCACGTGGTGTCCGGGTACTACAAACTTTGGCAGCGGTGCATACTCGGGAGAACACTTCTTGATAATTTTTAGTGAGAGATCATCTTATAATGCTACCGTCAATCAAAGCAAGATAAGATGCATAAAGGATAAACATCACATGCAATCAATATAAGTGATATGATATGGTCATCATCATCTTGTGCTTGTGATCTCCATCGCCAAAACCGTCATGATCACCATCGCCACCGCGCGACACCTTGATCTCCATCGTAGCATCGTTGTCGTCTCGCCAACTATTGCTTCTCGACTATCGCTACTCCTTAGTGATAAAGTAAAGCAATTACATGGCGCTTGCATTTCATACAATAAGCGACAACCATATGGCTCCTGCCGATTGCCGATAACTTCGGTTACAAAACATGATCATCTCATACAATAAAATATAGCATCACGTCTTGACCATATCACATCACAACATGCCTGCAAAAACAAGTTAGGCGTCCTCTACTTTGTTGTTGCAAGTTTTACGTGGCTGCTACGGGCTGAGCAAGAACCGTTCTTACCTACGCATCAAAACCACAGCGATACTTTGTCAAATAGACTCCGTTTTAACCTTCTCAAGGACGGGCGTAGCACACTCGATTCAACTAAAGTGAGAGAGCAGACACCCGCGGTCACCTTTAAGCAACGAGTGCTCGGGCGGTGAAACCAGTCTCGCGTAAGCGTCTGGCGTAATGTCGGTCGGGCCGCTTCATCTCACAATACCGCTGAACCAAAGTATGACATGCTGGTAGGTAGTATGACTTGTATCGCCCACAACTCACTTGTGTTCTACTCGTGCATATGACATCAACGCATAAAACCAGGATCGGATGCCATTTGTTGGGGAACGTAGTAATTTCAAAAATTTCCTACGATCACGCAAGACCATGGTGATGGCATAGCAACGAGGGAGAGTGTCCGTCCACGTACCCTCGTGAGACCGAAAGCGAAGCGTTATAACAACGCGGTTGATGTAGTCGACGTCTTCACGATCCGACCGATCCAAGCACCGAGCGTCGGCACCTCGAGTTCGCACGTTCAGCTCGATGGCGATCCCGGACTCCGATCCAGCAAAGTGTCGGGGATGAGTTCCGTCAACCTGACGGCGTGGTGGCGATGATGATGCTCCACCGGCGCAGGGCCGCCTAAGCTCATGACGATATGACTTCTCGGTGCAGGGCTTCGCCTAAGCTCATGACGATATGACGAAGTGGAATATGGTGGAGGGGGCACCGCCTGCAGCTAAGGAACGATCCGTAGATCAACTTGTGTGTCATGGGTGCCCCTGCCCCGTATATAAAGGAGCCAAGAAGTGCGGCCAGCCTTGGGGAGCGCGCTGGAGGAGTCCTACTCCCACCGGAGTAGGACTCCCCCTCTCCTAGTTGGATTAGGATTGGAGGAGGGAAGAGGGAAGGCGCCGCCCCTCTCCTGTCCTATTCGGACTAGAGGGGAGGCGCGCAGCCCACCTGGCGGCCCTTCCTCTTCTCTCTTATGGCCCATTAAGGCCCATAGACCTCCCGGGGTTCCGTAACCTCCGGTACTCCGATAAATTCGATTTCACTCGGAACACTTCCGATGTCCAAATGTAGGCTTCAATATATCAATCTTTATGTCTCGACCATTTCGAGACTCCTCGTCATGTCCGTGATCACATCCGGACTCGAACAACCTTGGTGCATCAATACTTATAAACTCATAATGAACTGTCGCCGAAGCGTTAAGCGTGCGGACCCTACGGGTTCGAGAACTATGTAGACATGACCTAGAACCATTCTCGGTCAATAACCAATAGCGGAACCTGGATGCCCATATTGGTTCCTACATATTCTCTGAAGATCTTTATCGGTCAAACCGCATAACGACATACGTTGTTCCCTTTGTCATCGGTATGTTACTTACCCGAGATTCGATCGTCGGTATCCAATACCTAGTTCAATCTCGTTACCGGTAAGTCTCTTTACTCGTTCAGTAATACATCATCTTACAACTAACTCATTAGTTGTAATGCTTGCAAGGCTTAAGTGATGTGTATTACCGAGAAGGCCTAGAGATACCTCTCCGACAATCGGAGTGACAAAACCTAATCTCGAAATCGCCAACCCAACAAGTACCTTTGGAGACACCTGTAGTACTCCTTTATAATCACCCGATTCACGTTGTGACGTTTGGTAGTACCAAAAGTGTTCCTCCGTAAACAGGAGTTGCATAATCTCAAAGTTACGGGAACATGTATAGGTCATGAAGAAAGCATTAGCAACATACTAAGCGATCAAGTGCTAAGCTAACGGAATGGGTCATGTCAATCACATCATTCTCCTAATGATGTGATCCCATTAATCAAATGACAACACATGTCTATGGTTAGGAAACATAACCATCTTCGATTAATGAGCTAGTCTTGTAGAGGCATACTAGTGACTATCTGTTTGTCTATGTATTCACACATGTATTATGTTTCCGGTTAATACAATTCTAGCATGAATAATAAACATTTATCATGATATAAGGAAATAAATAATAACTTTATTATTGCCTCTAGGGCATATTTCCTTGAGCACGAGGCGGGGGCGCGCCTACCCTCCCCCAGTAGCGCCCTCCACCCTCGTGGGGCCCTCATGGATCACTGACCGACTTCTTTCGCCTATATATATCCATATACCCTAAAACCATCGGGGAGCAGAATAGATCGGGAGTTCCGCCGCAAGCCTCTCAGAGCCACCAAAACCAATCGGGACCCTGTTAGGCACCACTGCCGGGGGGAACCCTCACCGTGGCCATCTTCATCATCCGGCGCTCTCCATGACGAGTAGGGAGTAGTTCACCCTCGGGGAGAGGTATGTACCAGTAGCTATGTGTTTGATCTCTCTCTCTCTCTCTCTCTCTCTCTCTCTCTCTCTCTCTCTCTCTCGTGTTCTTGAGGTGATCGATCTTGATGTATCGAGCTTTGCTATTATAGTTGGATCTTATGATGTTTCTCCCCTCTACTCTCTTGTAATGGATCGAGTTTTCCTTTGAAGTTATCTTATCGATTGAGTCTTTAAGGATTTGAGGACACACGATGTATGTCTTGCATGTGCTTATCTGTGGTGACAATGGGATATCATGTGAATCACTTGATGTATGTTTTGGTGATCAACTTGCGGGTTCCGCTCGTGAAGTTATGCATAGGAGTTGGAACACATTTTCGTCTTGACTCTCCAGTAGAAACTTTGGGGCACTCTTTGAAGTTCTTTGTGTTGGTTGAATAGATGAATATGAGATTGTGTGATGCATATCTTATAATCATACCCACGGCTACTTGAGGTGACATTGGAGTATCTAGGTGACATTAGGGTTTTGGTTGATTTGTGTCTTAAGGTGTTATTCTAGTACGAACTCTATGATAGATCGAACGGAAAGAATAGCTTCATGATATTTTACTACGGACTCTTGAATAGATTGATCAGAAAGGATAACTTTGAGGTGGTTTCGTACCCTACCATAATCACTTCATTTGTTCTCCGCTATTAGTGAC
The DNA here is from genome assembly GCA_021605205.1 of Aegilops longissima. NCBI lineage: Eukaryota > Viridiplantae > Streptophyta > Magnoliopsida > Poales > Poaceae > Aegilops > Aegilops longissima. The sequence goes on along the minus strand of CM038677.1, from coordinate 218,036,650 downwards.
TTTGTAGTGACTCTTTGTTGCATGTTGAGGATAGTTATTTGATCCAATTATGTTATTATTGTTGAGAGAACTTGCACTAGTGAAAGTTGAACCCTAGGCCTTGTTTCAACGCATTGCAATACCGTTTATGCTCACGTTTATCATTAGTTACCTTGCTGTTTTATATTTTCAGATTACAAAACCTATATCTACCATCCATATTGCACTTGTATCATCATCATTTTGCGAACTAGTGCACCTATACAATTTACCATTGTATTGGGTGTGTTGAAACAAGAGACTCTTTGTTATTTGGTTGCAGGGTTGTTTGAGAGCGACCATCTTCATCCTAGGCCACCCACGGATTGATAAACCTTAGGTCATCCACTTGAAGGAAATTTGCTACTGTCCTACAAACCTCTGCACTTGGAGGCCCAACAACGTCTACAAGAAGAAGGTTGCGTAGTAGACATCAAGCTCTTTAGATCTTGCAATCGAATCTTTTAGTTTCTTGTTTTATCACTAGTTTAGTCTATAAAAAAAACTACAAAAATGTAATTGAGTTTGCCTCATACGCTTCATCTTTTTAATATCTTTCGTGAGTATGATGGAAAGGAAAATTGTGCCAAAGTGTTAGAAGAAGAATGCATTAAAATGTTTGGCACTAAATCTTTGAATGATGAGCATGATTGCAATGTTGTTAGTATGAACTCCTTGAATATCCATGGTACTAATGATGATTGCACTAGTCATGATGAAAATATTTCTTATAAGCATGTCGATTTTTGTGGAGTGCATAAAGTTTGCAAATACATACCAAAAAGAGAAGATAGATTTTGTAAAGCACAAGTACTTAGAAACTAAATGGTTGCAAGAGAGGCTAAATGTTAGTGCTGAAAATTTAAAATATCTTAGCCATACTTGTGAATTTTGCAATGAACATGGTCATTTAAATATCAAATGCAAATTGTTTCATGATCGAATCGTGTCCAAAAATTGTGATGACTTGATTTCCCTTGCACATCATAATGAACTTAGTCTGCTTTTGCGTTATGAAGAATTGAAACGTCAAACTAAGTTTATTCCAGAATATAACCTCGAGAATTCCTCGATATTGATCTAGAAGAAATTTATATGTATTGTGCGGTGAATTGCATTGAAAATCCTTATATTGCCAACTATATAAAGAAAAGAAAACAAATAGAAGATGAAGAGAATAGTAATGAAAGGGAAGAGGCTTCCCAATATCCTCCTATTATTTCTTATGATGAATCAGGTAACGAGGAGGAGCCTTCTATCCAACCAATCTCATCAATAAGGAGCTAAAAAAAGAGGGTTAAACCCACACATGATGTGAAGAAGAAAAAGAAAAAACAAAGAAACAAAGATAAAAAGGTATCCCTCCCAAATGATGTTGCTCTTATTACTCATTGTGATGATGATAATTGCTATACTATTGGTGCTATCCATACTATTAATGATGAGAGTGATTATGCTTATGATATGAAAATCCAAAGCTTGGGGATGCTATGTTTGATGAAGATGATGTTTTTGAGAATATATTTGCTGCAATTAATGTTTGTCCCAAGCTTGGGGATGCTATGTTTAATAAAGATGATATTTTTAGTCTCCCAAGTTTTGATATGCAAATTTATAATGATGATAGCATGCCTCCTACTTATGATGATTATATTGATGAAAGTGGGTTTGGAAGAGTGTCAACTTTAGGAAGTAATGATCCCACTATTTTGGAGGATGTCGAATCTTATTATGATAATTATGAAAGCGGATTTGGAGAGGTCATGACTTTATTTAGTAATGATTCCACTATCTTGGAAGAGGTTTCAATTGATTATGATGAGAACAAAGTTGCTACTTATGATGATTATTGTGATGAAACTTATGCTATAAAAAGTAGTGATGATTATATTTATGCAACTTGTCATGATTATGATTACCCTTTTCTGAATATTACTCTTTTAATGTGGAAACAATTTATAGTATTCGAGTTTCTTATGATACTCCCACTATTCTGAATGAGAAGAATTTTGCTTATGTGGAGAGTAGTAAAAATTCTATACTTGTAGATTATGAAAAGAATGCTTTAGGTGCTGGTTATATTGTTGAATTCATTCATGATGCTACTGAAAATTATTATGAGGGAGGAATTTATGCTTGTAGGAATTGCAACAATATCAAGTTTCCTCTCTATGTGCTTAAAGTTTTGAAGTTATGCTTGTTTTGCCTTCCTATGCTAGTTGATTATTGTTCCCATAAGTTGTTTGCTCACAAAATCCTATGCATAGGAAGTGGGTTAGACTTAAACGTGCTAGTCATACTTCATGATGCTCTCTTTATGTTTCAATTCTTATGTCTTATGTGAGCATTATTGAAATCATCATGCCTAGCTAGGGGCGTTAAACGATAGCGCTCGTTGGGAGGCAACCCAATTTTATTTTAGTTTCTTGCTTTTTGTTTATGTATAGTAATAAATAATCCATCTAGCCTCTGGTTAGATGTGTTTTTATGTTTTAATTAGTGTTTGTGCCAAGTTAAACCTATAGGATCTTCTTGGATGATAGTTATTTGATCTTGCTGAAAATTCCAGAAACTTTCTGTTCACAAAAACAATTGTTAAAATTACCAGAACGTGATATAATATTGATTCCAATTGCATAGGATCAATAAACAAATTATTTAGGTCTTCCTATTTTTGCAGAATTTTAGAGTTCCAGAAGTTTGCGTTAGTTACATATTACCACAGACTGTTCTGTTTTTGACATATTCTGTTTTTCGTGTGTTGTTTGCTTATTTTGATGAATTTATGGCTAGTAAAAGAGCTTATAAACCATAGAGAAGTTGGAATACAGTAGGTTTAACACCAATATAAATAAAGAATGAGTTCAATACAGTAACTTGAAGTGGTGTTTTTTTTTCTTTCGCTAACGGAGCTCACGAGTTTTCTGTTGAGTTTTGTGTTGTGAAGTTTTCAAGTTTTGGGTAAAGATTTGATGGACTATGGAATAAGGAGTGGCAAGAGCCTAAGCTTGGGGATGCCCAAGGCACCCCAAGGTAATATTCAAGGATAACCAAGAGCCTAAGCTTGGGGATGCCCCGGAAGGCATCCCCTCTTCCGTCTTTGTTCATCGTAACTTTAATTGGAGCTATATTTTTATTCACCACATCATATGTGTTTTGCTTGGAGCGTCATGTCATTTTATTTTATTTTTTTTGCTATTTGAATAAAGTAACAAGATCTGAAATTCTTAAAATGGGAGAGAGTCTTCACATAGCTGCATAATTATTTAACTACTCATTGATCTTCACTTATATCTTTTTAGAGTAGTTTGTCATTTACTCGTCTGCTTCACTTATATCCTATGAGTAAATGGTTGAATGAATTGAATATCATAAATCTAAAATTATATATGTTTCATATGCTTATCCCATGGGGAGTAATTACTTTACATATAAGAAGTAGAGGTGGTAAATTTATTGAAGGTTAGCAAACATTGTATTGGTCACTTGAACAATTCATGAAAGAATATTGAAGGAAGAGAGATTTCACATATAAATATACTATCTTGGACATCTTTTATAATTGTGAGCACTCATTAAAATATGACATGCTAAAAGGTTGATGTTGGACAAGGAAGACAACTTAATGGGTTATGTTTTCTTACATCCGAAATAAAGTATATTGTCATGGATCTCCCAACACATTGAGCTTGCCTTTCCCCCTCATGCTAGCCAAATTCTTTGCACCAAGTAGAGATACTACTTGTGCTTCCAAACATCCCTTAAACCAGTATTTCCATGAGAGTCCACCATACCTACCTATGGATTGAGTAAGATCCTTCAAGTAAGTTGTCATCGGTGCATGCAATAAAAATTGCTCTCTAAATATGTATGATCTTTTAGTGTGGAGAAAATAAGCTTTATATGATCTTGTGATATGGAAGCAATAAAAGTGACGGACTGCATAATAAAGGTCCCTATCACAAGTGGCAATATAAAGTGACGTTCCCTCGCATTAAGATTTTGTGCATTGTCAGTGTCAAAACCGGCGGATCTCGGGTAGGGGGTCCCGATCTGTGCGTCTTAGGCTGATGGTAACAGGAAGCAAGGGACACAATGTTTACCCAGGTTCGGGCCCTCTCGATGGAGGTAAAACCCTACTTCCTGCTTGATTAATATTGAAGATATGGGTAGTACAAGAGTAGATCTACCACGAGATCGTAGAGGCTAAACCCTAGAAGCTAGCCTATGGTATGACTGTTGTATATCCTCTATCGACTAGCTTTGGCCTCGGTTTATATAATGCACGAGAGGCCGGGATAACAGAGTCCTAGCCGAATCGCCGGTGGGGAGGAGTCCTTGCCTTGATCGCCAAGTCTTGTGGAATCTTCCTTGTATCGGCAACTGTCCGGATCGCCCATGAGTATACGACCATGGGGTCCTCGGCCCAATCTAACGGATCGAAAGATGGCGTGGTGAGTACCCCTAGTCCAGACACCGTCGATGCCCATGAACCGGTCTTCAAGTTAGGGACGCCTCGATTCTTCCGAACTGTTCTTCATCTTCGGTCGTCGGTCTTGAAAACTGGTTCAACAAATCTCATCTTCGATCTTGAGGATCACCGAAGTGCATCCGAAGAGTTTACACGTCGGGTATCCGAGGAGCCCCTTTAAGTTTCCGGCCTTTATCAATGCCTTGTTATTTTTATGCCACGCCTCGGGTTTGAAGTTGTTCCCGGGAGGTAGTGTCCTCTTGCGTCTGAGCTCCAACGCCGAAATGCATCCGAGCTCCAACGCCGGACTGTGTCCAAGCTCCAGCGCCGGACTGTATCCGAGCTCCAACGCCGGACTATAGCCAAGATGTCATAGATCATCTTGGTACAAAAAAGTTGAAGGAGTGTAGCCGAGCTTAATGCCGGAAATGCCCTTTATGGAGCTAGCTGCTGGCGCCCGAGCTTTATGCCGGACTGCCTCCGAGGTGGTGCACCACCCCGACCGCGGGCTGATTTTTTTGTGAATATTTTTAACTGGTGCAGTTTATCCTCTGCCGAGATATATAGCCAAGATCCTCAAGGTGTGTATCAGTCTAAAACCCGAGATGCACTGAAGGAAAGCATAAAACCGCGGTTCCAAGAGCCCTCGAGACTCGGTCGATCTGTAAATCGGCTGAGGATCAACTCCTAGCTCGACAAAGATACATAGGAATAAAACTAAGTGTAATATATTAGAGATAATAGTGATCGCTGAACGGGCCCCGAGAGAGGTCGTGAGAAGTCGCCGCCATATACTAGCTTGACGGATAGGTCCATATGGTACCTATTATTGTCCTAAGACATGCATGCGCATAGTTCGGTCAAGCCAACAACGAGCACTTTGAATTCTCTGCATTGAATAAGCAATGCAAGAGTCCCCCACACTCGGTCGTGGCAACACCGCATCGAGGGATCAATGTGCCCTTTAATATTTATAGATAATGGCGCAAAGCCCAAGAGCCCCGAGCCTTAATGTGGGCACGGGTGGCCGAATTAAGGATCGATATCTAGAGTAAAATCACAGATTATGTGTAATGATTCAATGTATCCAAGTACTTTATATCATTATTTTGACTCCATTGTGACCTATTATCAGTTGAAAGTGGCCCATCGTCGGCTTCCACCCCTTGGTAGATACTACACAGGGTGTTTCCGCACTAACAAAGCAACCCTTAGCCGATGTCTCGGTGCCCGAAGGCGGTTGTGTTAGCGGAAACGAGGCAATCAGATATGCAGGCTTTATAACTTTCGCTTAGTCATAAGAGCTTTAAACTGGGGAAGCTAGCTATGAGCCCCTGGTTAGTGTTCGGTGACATCCGAGGTCAAGCCGTAAACAGTTCGGCCAATGTTATGAACAACCCGTCATTCAACATAGTCATCGGATCGCTAACCAGTTTACGCCTATTCTGACAGTCAGTTTTCGGCCTTCTCCACTGAGGTGCTTAACCATGCGAGCTGGAAGCACGATCATAGTGGTTCTCTCTTTGCACGCCTAGCCGAACAAAGCGGAACGTAGGAGGCAAGCACAGAGCCGCAACCCAACTATTGACCAAGACACAATTTGAAACCGATGCATATATAGCAATGATCGAGAATGTTTTTGCCGAATCCCTAAAGGTGTCCGTGTTGCAATCGTGAGACTAATTCTGGAAACGCACAAACAATTTAAAAGTGCCATAGGCTCGAAAAGCCAAAAAACTTATTCAAAAGTTTAATGTCCGAACTAGATCAAGTGTTCGGTGCCAATCCGAAAATTGGACTTTAAAAAAAGGTCCTTCTGCCATGCTTTAACATGACACATCCTATCTCAAGACTTCAAGCGGGTCGGCCTATGGCTTCAACCTCCTTATCCCGGCGGAGTGCTTCTTCGAGGCTAGTTTACCAAACTACACTCAAGCGGATTTAGAGAGAAGCAAGGCTATCCGTCTATTGACCACACACTTGCATCGAGAAAGGAGTGATAGAAAAAGACTTTGCAACGACTAATAAGAAGAACACTTATTATAAAACAGCTCACATAGATTTAAGAGCCCCCGAGTGACTTGGGTAAAAGAATGATTGTATGGACCAAGTACTTATATCGTATCTATGTTCACCCAAACTTTAAACGCGTCTTAACCGATCGTCGGCTTCTCCCTCTTGATCAAAGACCGAAAAGTGTTATGTACTCCACATGTCGAGAATATCGACGGTGTTTCCGATAACCAGCAATCAGGTCATAAGGCAGTAATGCATAAAGCGCTCGGGGAACTTATGCTATATTACGATAAAGTGTAAGAAGCATCTTCAAGAAAATAGTACCCCACCGATACCTTTCTTGGTGCTCATTGTTAATATGAGACTTGTTCAATAGATTTTTGTACTCATGAGTTCCGTTGTGTGCGACCATTATTGAAAACAGTAAGAGCGCTAGCTTTCGGCTTCACCAGTCGAGGTCCAGCTCGGGTGACCCGATCGTGACAATCGCAGAGGAGCTCCCTTTACTCCCTAGCCGAACAATCGGGAAACGTAGGGATAAACACAGGAGCAAGGCAACCCAGCTTGCAAATCACTTAGGTCAATATGGTGCATATTGTGGCGTAGTACATGAACAAGGAACGAAGCCGTACAAGTATAATCATTTGCAAGAGGAAATGCTTCATGAAAGAAGCCCCCAAGTGAACTGGGTATTTGAATTTGTCCGTCACAAACAAAGTTTGGACAAGGAAATTTTTTACAAGCAACTTTTTTCCAAAAAAGTATAATGCTTGATCGAACCGAACACAAGTTAAAAATTTAAAACTTTGAGCATGAAGGCAACTTCGCTGGTTAATGTGTTCGGTATTGATGACGCGGTCCGAGCTTGATGTGGGACAAGGTTCCATCCCCCAAGCCGGTCCCGAGGTGGCGGAGCAAGGAGCTCGGCACTCTGAAGTGGTGACATAGCACGGTTAATGCAGGCCGGCAGAGTGATGCCGAAGTCCCCGGCATGGGGTAATTAAGTGTTGACGAAGCCCCGTCCGCCCACCGAGGTGACGCTAAAGGATATAGTCCGATCGATCATTTTCCGTGCACAAAAATAGTGCAAACCGGGGTAATAGTAATAATAATAATTAAAAAATGTTGCATCATAAATAATTTATGCAAAGTGAGTAATAAAAGAAATATGGTCTGCGCCCAAGTCAATGTCGATCGCAGGCGTCGGCGTGATGCAAGAAAGGCGTGGCAAAGCCTGAATTCACGGTCGGTCCGAGTTCGGATCTGGCGTCACGGACTATGTACGGAAACTGACCGAACCACCATGCGACCGTCGATAACGCGGCCACCATTTGATAGACCTGTGTACATATGATGGACAAACCATAGTAATAATCCCTTGGGAAAAACGAACCCAAACAAGCAAAAAATACTTGGATTAATAGCACCTGGTTTATTTGTTGTAGCAATCCGAAGGAAGGTGATTCCCAAAATTGAGACTCGATCCGCACACCCATTGCCTGATGGGCGATAAAGCGACGGCATGGCGATGCTGGCAAAGGTTGGCTTGCCGAGGCAAAGCCCTCGGTCCAGCTAACGTGACGGAGCTAGTCGGCCAGTGACGCCAAAGTCTCCGGAGTAGGTTGATGAAGAGATGGCGAATCCCCCGGTCCAGCCGAGATGTCGAAGCCTCGATGTAAGCCGATGAGTCGAAGTAGGTCGGCGTGATGGACACCTGCTTGAAGAAGCAACAGTGCGGCCCTGCCGATGCAGGTCGTGACGTGGTCAATGCCGGCTTGATGAAGCAACCGTGCGGCGATGCCGGTGTGCCCGCTCCGTGTAATCCGTGGGGCGCGATGTTGGTGATGATTTATCGCCGCGATGCGAACTCTTGTTCGCTTGCCGAGATGATGATCCGAAGAAGTTGAGCTCGGCTCAACAAAGCGACGACGTGTCTAGCGCAGGTTGGCAGCCTTGGAGCATTATTGCCGGACTGGTTTGATACCAGCATGATGGTGAAGATCATGTTCAAAAGATTTTAAAGTTAGTGGGATGTGTTCGGTAACAAAACAAAATACCCCATACAAAACTTCCTTCAAAAAGGATGTCCAAATCCCGTTCATAAAAAGACGAACTCGGTCGGATTCGTTTCGCGCAGAAAACAGATCCGAAAAGTGATGCACTGATCGGAAGGTTCCCGGAGTTCGGACGGTCGGATCGAGCTGAAATTTTGAGGGGTGGTAGATATAGGAATTCCACAGCCGATCAACGGTTGGATCTTCCAAAGGATTTCCGAGCTAAAAGCTGGACACCACGCCCTAAACTCGTCCAGATTTGACATGGCTCCGGTATATCGTGGATTGCCAGAGATTCCTCCATCGGAATTCGACGAAATTTTTCAGGGTTGTTATAGACTCAATTCCGCACAATTCCACCGAAGCAATCGTTAAAACGACACTTGAGGAGGCGGTGGCGGCGGACACAAGTCCGCTGTCCGTAAAAAGCGACGGTCGCCCGAGGGCAATGTTGACGTTGAGCCCCTGGCTCCCTGGATGATTCCTCCATGATCTTGATAGAGATCGGAGTTGATGTTGATGAAGGCCCTCATCCGAACATGACGATCGGAGGTAGGGCGCAGTCCTTGGTCGAAGCAAGGTGACCAGTCGAGCTGATGACGAAGATGCTGAAGTCGCAGTTGATCTGCAGGCGAGCCATCGACCCTTTGCCGAACACACATCGGAACTCTCAATGAAAGCACCAATGTCGGTGTCAAAACCGGCGGATCTCGGGTAGGGGGTCCCGATCTATGCGTCTTAGGCTGATGGTAACAGAAGCAAGGGACACAATGTTTACCTGTGTTCGGCCCTCTCGATGGAGGTAAAACCCTACTTCTGTTTGATTAATATTGAAGATATGGGTAGTACAAGAGAAGATCTACCACGAGATCGTAGAGGCTAAACCTAGAAGCTAGCCTATGGTATGATTGTTGTATATGCTCTATCGACTAGCCTGGCCTCGGTTTATATAATGCACCGAGGCCCAGGATAACAAGAGTCCTAGCCGAATCGCCGGTGGAGGAGGAGTCCTTGCCTTGATCGCCAAGTCTTGTGGAATCTTCCTTGTATGCGGCAGCTGTCCGGACTGGCCCATGAGTATATGGCCATGGGGGTCCTCGGCCCAATCTAACAGATCAGGAGATGACGTGGTGAGTACCCCTAGTCCGTGACACCGCCATGCATCCAACTATAAAAGCGCATGGCAACCTCTGCTTCCCTCTGCGAAGGGCCTATCTTTTATTTTATCTTTACCTTATGCAATAGTCATGGTGATCTTCACCTTTCCTTTTAACATTTTATCCTTTGGCAAGCACATTGTGTTGGAAAGATTCGATATATATATCCAATTGGATGTAAGGCATCATGAGCTATTATTGTTGACATTACCCTTGAGGTAAAAGGTTGGGAGGCTAATCTATAAGCCCCTATCTTTCTCGTAATACGATTAAAACTTTGGACCCATAAATATCGCGTGAGTGTTAGCAATTGTGAAAGACTAAATGATAGTTGAGTATGTGGAGTTTGCTAAATCAAAGCTCCGACATAGACTCTTCCCGAAAATAAGATGAATTGTAATTGTTTGATGACTAATAACACAGTTTGTTAGTTTTCAAGAAAGTTTATGATCTATACTTTAACATGTGAATAGGTTGTTACTTGATCATGAAAAGCTTTATGAGATGAGCTACCGCTATGATATATAATGATGCTAGAAAAGGTGATTGAAATTATCATTGATCAAACTTGTGCACCTGCTAGCATTCACACTTCATAAATATTTCTTTTATCATTTACCTACTCGAGGACGAGCAGGAATTAAGCTTGGGGATGCTGATACGTCTCCAACATATCTATAATTTATGAAGTATTCATGCTATTATATTATCTATTTTGGATGTTTATGGGCTTTATTAAAAACTTTTATATTATTTTTGGGACTAACCTATTAACCCATAGCCTAGTGCCAGTTTCTGTTTTTCCCTTGTTTCAGTGTTTCGCAGAAAAGGAATATCAAACGGAGTCCAAACGGAATGAAACCTTCGGGAGAGTTATTTTTGGAACGGAAGCAATCCAGGAGACTTGGAGTACATGTCAGGGAATCAACAAGGAGAGCACGAGGTAGGGGGCGCGCCTACCCCCCGCGCCTCCACCTCGTGGGCCCTCATGGCTCCCCGACCGACTTCTTTTGCCTATATATATTCATATACCCTAAAACCATCGATGAGCAGAATAGATCGGGAGTTCCGCCGCAAGCCTCTGTAGCCACCAAAAACAATCGGGACCCTATTCCGCACCTGCGGGAGGGGGAACCTCACCGATGGCCATCTTCATCATCACAGCCTCTCCATGACGAGGAGGAGTAGTTCACCCTCGGGCTGAGGGTATGTACCAGTAGCTATGTGTTTGATCTCTCTCTCGTGTTCTTGAGGTGATACGATCTTGATGTATCGCGGGCTTTGCTATTATAGTTGGATCTTATGATGTTTCTCCCCCTCTACTCTCTTGTAATGGATTGAGTTTTCCCTTTGAAGTTATCTTATCGGATTGAGTCTTTAAGGATTTGAGAACACTTGATGTATGTCTTGCATGTGCTGATCTGTGGTGACAATGGGATATCATGTGAATCACTTGATGTATGTTTTGGTGATCAACTTGCGGGTTCCGCTCGTGAACTTATGCATAGGGGTTGGCACACGTTTTCGTCTTGACTCTCCGGTAGAAACTTTGGGGCACTCTTTGAAGTTCTTTGTGTTGGTTGAATAGATGAATATGAGATTGTGTGATGCATATCGTATAATCATACCCACGGATACTTGAGGTGACATTAGAGTATCTAGGTGACATTAGGGTTTTGGTAGATTTGTGTCTTAAGGTGTTATTCTAGTACGAACTTGTTGGGGAACGAGTAATTTCAAAAATTTCCTCGCTTACGCAAGATCATGGTGATGGCATAGCAACGAGAGGGAGAGTGTATGTCCACGTACCCTCGTGAGACCGTAAGCGAAGCGTTATAACAACGCTGTTGATGTAGTCGTGCGTCTTCACGATCCGACCGATCCAAGTACCGAACGCACGGCACCTCCGAAGTTCAGCACACGCTCAGCTCGATGATGATCCCCGGCTCCGATCCAGCAAAGCGTCGGGGATGAGTTTCACAAGACGACGGCGCAGGTGGCGATGATGATGCTCCACCGACGCAGGCTTCGCCTAAGCTCCGCGATGATATGACTTTACCGGCGCAGGCTTCTCCTAAGCTCCGCAACGCTATGACCGAAGTGGAATATGGTGGAGGGGGCACCAGACACGCTAAGGAACGATCCGTAGATCAACTTGTGTGTCATGGGGTGCCCCCTGCCCCATATAAAGGAGCAAGGGGGTGCGGCCGGCCCTAGGAGGAGGCGGCTGCGAGGAGTCCTACTCCCACCGGAGTAGGACTCCCCCCTTCCTAGTTGGATTAGGACTTGGGGAGGGGAAGAGGAAGGGCGCCCCCCTCTCCTTGTCCTATTCGGACTAGGGGAGGGCGCGGCCTGCCCTGGCCGCCCTCCTCTTCTCCCTTATGGCCCATTAAGGCCCATTGACCCCGGGAGGGTTCCAGAACCCCGGTGTTCGGTAAAATCCTCGATTTCACCCGAACCTTTCAAGTCCAAACATAGGCTTCCAATATATCGATCTTTATGTCTCGACCATTTCGAGACTCCTCGTCATGTCCGTGATCACATCCGGACTCGAACAAACTTCGTACATCAAAACTTATAAACTCATAATAAACCGTCATCGTAACGTTAAGCGTGCGGACCCTACGGTTCGAGAACTATGTAGACATGACCTAGAACTATTCTCGGACAATAACCAATAGCGGAACCTGGATGTTCATATTGGTTCCTACATTTTCTCGAAGATCTTTATCGGTCAAACCGCATAACAACATCGTTGTTCCCTTTGTCATCGGTATGTTACTTGCCCGAGATTCAATCGTCGGTATCCAATACCTAGTTCAATCTCGTTACGCAAGTCTCTTTACTCGTTCCGTAATACATCATTTCATAACTAACTCATTAGTTACAATGCTTGCAAGGCTTAGGTGATGAGTATTACCGAGAAGGCCCAGAGATACCTCTCCCATAATCGGAGTGACAAAACCTAATCTCAATTATGCCAACTCAACATATACTTTTGGAGACACCAGAGAGTACCTTTATAATCACCCGATTCACGCCAGTGACGTTTGGTAGCACACAAAGTGTTCCTCCGTAAACGAGAGTTGCATAATCTCATAGTTGCGTGAACTTTGTATAAGTCATGAAGAAAGCAATAACAACATACTAAACGATCAAGTGCTAAGCTAACGGAATGGGTCAAGTCAATCACATCATTCTCCCAATGATGTGATCCCGTTAATCAAATGACAACTCATGTCTATGGTTAGGAAACATAACCATCTTCGATTAACGAGCTAGTCAAGTAGAGGAATACTAGTGACACTCTGCTTGTCTATGTATTCATACATGCATTATGTTTCCGGTTAATACAATTCTAGCATGAATAATAAACATTTATCTTGATATAAGGAAATAAATAATAACTTTATTATTGCCTCTAGGGCATATTTCCTTGATCTCCCACTTGCACTAGAGTCAATAATCTAGTTCACATCGCCATGTGATTTAACAAAGCAGAGTTCACATCACCATGTGATTAACACCCATAGTTCACATCGATATGTGATCAACACCCAAAGGGTTTACTAGAGTCAGTAATCTAGTTCACATCGCTATGTGATTAACACCCAAAGAGTACTAAGGTGTGATCATGTTTTGCTTGTGAGATAATTTTAGTCAACGGGTCTTTCACATTCAGATCCGTTATGTATTTTGCAAATCTCTATGTCTCCCACTTGGACTTGGTCCCGAATGGAATTGAAGCGTCTCTTGATGTGCTTGGTCCTCTTGTGAAATCTGGATTCCTTTGCCAAGGCAATTGCACGATATTGTCACGAAGATCTTCATTGGTCCCGATGCACTAGGTATAACACCTAGATCGGAAATGAACTCCTTCATCCGACTCCTTCATTTGCTGCTTCAAGCAGCTATGTACTCCACTTCACATGTAGATCCCGCCACGACGCTTTGTTTAGAACTGCACCAACTTACGGCTCCACCATTTAATAAAAATACGATCCGGTTTGCGATTTAGAATCGTCCGGATCAGTGTCAAAGCTTGCATCGACGTAACCCTTTACGACTAGCTCTTTCTCACCTCCATATCGAGAAACATATCCTTAGTCCTTTTCGGGTATTTCAGATGTTCTTGACCGCTGTCCAAAGATCCACTCTGGATTACTTTGGTACCTTCCCGCTAAGCTTATTGTGTGGCGCCCCGATTTAATCATACACTAATCATGCACGCAAATGTATACGATCAAGATCGAGGACTCACGGAAGATATCACAACACAACTCTAAAACATAAATAAGTCATACAAGCATCATAATACAAGCCGGGGGCCTCGAGGGCTCGAATACAAGTGCTCGATCATAGACGAGTCAGCGGAAGCAACAATATCTGAAAGTACGGACATAAGTTAAACAAGTTTGCCTTAAGAAGGCTAGCACAAACTGGGATACAAATCGAAGAGGAGCAGCCTCCGCAGGATCCTCAAGCTACTCACAGTGGTCGCCGCCGGGGGCTGCACGTAGTAGTAGGCACCTCCGATGTAGTAGTCGCCATCGACGGTGGCGTCGCTCTGGGCTCCATCGTCTGTTGCAGCAATCGAGTAGAGGTAGGGGAAAAGGGGAACAAGGCAACCGTGAGTACTCATCCAAAGTACTGCAAGCAAGGAGCTACACTACATATGCATGGATATATGTGTAAAGGGCCATATCGATGGACTGCATCGCAGAAAGCCGTAATAAGAGGGGGTAGCTAGTCTTAACGAAGACTACGCTTCGTCACCGTCTTGCAACAGTAGAAGAGGACAATCAAGTCCTCCAAGTAACATCACATAGCAATAATCCTACCCGCGATCCCTCCTCGTATCCACGAGAGAGAGCGACCACGGTTGTATCCGCACTTGGAAGGTGTGTTTTATCAAGTATCCGGTTCTAGTTGTCATAAGGTCAAGGTACAACTCCAAGTCGCCCTGTTACATCAAGATCACGGCTATTCAATAGATTAACTTCCCTGCGGTGCACCAACTTACGCAACACGTTTGATCCCATTTGGCGGACACACTTTCTGGGTCATGCCCGCCGCGGAAGATCAACACGCCGCAGCCCCACCTAGGCACAACAGAGAGGCCAAGACGCCGGTCTAATCCTAAGCGCAGGGTGCAGGCCCATCGCCTCGAGCACACACCAAGACGCTATGTGGGCGGCCGGAAGCAGACCTAGCCTAGTGGCGTTCAGTCCAATCCGCGCCGCGCCGCGTCGTGACGTCTGAAGTGCTTCGGTTGATACCACGACGCCGAGTGCCCATATCTTTCCCACGTGTTGGTTAGTGCGATAAGCTCGTGAGCCAACTCGGATCAAATACCAAGATCTCGTTAAGCGTGTTAAGTATCCGCGAACGCCGAACAGGCCAGCCCACCTCTCTCCTAGGCGGTCTCAACCTGCCATGTCGCTCCGCCTCAATGATCCACTCATGGTGCTCCATCACCCGACCGACTTTAGTCTCCACATGTATCATGTATAAAGTATATAGTATATACCCATGATCACCTCCCAGTGATCACGGCCCGATAGTATAGCACGCGAGACGACAAGAATGTAGGGCCACAGATGAATGTACTAGCACCCTATACTAAGCATATAGGATTGCGGTAAAGGTAACAACGATAGTAACAAGGACAAGCTATGCATCAGATAGGTATAATCGAAAGCGAAACATGCTACACTACTCTAATGCAAGCAGATAGAGGAGAGTAGGCGATATCTGTGATCAAGGGGGGGCTTGCTGGTTGCTCGCAAGAGAGAGGGTCGTCAACTCCGTAGTCGAACGGGCAGCAGCAGCGTCGGTCTCGTAGTCTACGGAGAGAAGAGGGGAAGAAACAATGAATAACATGTAAACAGATGCATATCGATGCATGACATGACAAGTAACGATGCTAGGCGTGCCCTAACGTGGTATGAGGTGGTACGGTTAAGAAACATCCGGAAAATATCCCGGTGTTTCGTGTTTTCTGCGGAGCGGAGGGGAAAGTTGCGAGTTCGATAGGTTAGCGGGGTGTGGCGGACGAGCGGATCGCGTATCCGGATTCGCCTCGTGCGATTACGAGCAACTTTCATGTTGAAAATATTTTAATCGAAGTTACGGATTAAAACTTATGATTTTCTAAAGATTTTATTAATTTCTGGAATTTAATTAATTAATTAATTAATTGAAAAAATGGATTTATGACGTCGATGATGTCATCTTTGCCGTCGAATCAACGAGGTTGACTTGGTCAACTGACATGTGGGTCCCGTTAAGTCGGTGACTATTAACTAATTACCTAGTTAGTTTAATTAATGATTAATTAGGTTAATTAAACATGATTAATTACGTTAATTAACTTAGTTAATTAATTAATTAATTAGCATTTTATTTTCATTTATTAATTTTTATTAAGCGTTACGGGGGACCCCATGTCATTGGCATGGCGGTCCAACAAGCATATCGACTGTGTCAACAGTGGCCGGCCCCTAGGGCCCACTTGCCGATGACCTGTGGCCGCTCGTGCCACGTCGGCGGCGTCGGGTTTTTCGCCACGGCGACCATTTCATGGCGAAATTACGGAGATGGCCGGAAAACGGCTACGAGGCACGGTTCGCCGCGTTTTCGGTCCCGTTCGACAGCTGGCGTCGGCGCGCATCTTCAGGTGCCACCGGTTGGTCTCGGGGAGGCTCGATACGGCGACGGCGAGCACCTTACCGGCGGAGCTAGGTTCGGGCGGCGATGGCAGAGGCTGCCATGGCGCGGGGAAGAGCACGGGGAGAGAGAGCACGGGTGCGGCGAGGCGCAACCCGGCGTGGCGGCGACGGCGCCCTCGGCGGGCGTGCTTTCGCGAGGGCCGCGGGTTTAGTGGTGGCGATAAGCGCGCGGCGGCACGGGCTACCCGAGCGGCGCCGAGTGAGGATGAGCTCCAGCGGAGGTCCGGCGAGGGAGCGGAGGCCTCCGAGGCGGGCGGCGTCTTGTGACCCACGGCGAGGCTCAGCGGTCGCGCCGAGGAAGAGAGAGGGAGGGCTGGGCGGAGCGGCCCGGGGGGGGGGGAAGGGCCTCGGCGAGCGGAGGAGGCGCGAGGAGAGGGTACGGGCGCGACCGAACCGCGACGGGAGAGAGGAGGAGCGGGCGATGCTCATGGTGGGGGGCGCGTAGGGTCTCGGCAGCTGGGCTCGGGGCGGTCGGGGACGTCCGTGGGAGGAGGTCGAGGCGGCGGCCGTCCGTGATGTGGAATCAGCGAGGGGAGTCGGGACGGTCCCGAGGCGACGAGGGGGGCGTCGGGCGGGCTGGCGGGGGCCAGCGCCTCTGCTGCGGCCGGTCGGGGAGGAGGGAGGAGGTGAGGACGGGCGGCGTCGGGTGGGGTGGAGCCAAGGCGTCGGGCCGACGGATCGGGCCGATCCCGATCCGGATCGGTGGGGAGGAGAAGGGGATCGAGGGGGGGAGTGGGGGTCGGCTAGGGTTTCGCCGACCGAGGGGGGGGTTATGGGAGTGAGGGGGTGGGCCGGATGGCCATGGGCTGGTCGACTGGGCCAGGTGGGCTTGGCCCAGTTTGGCCTGTGGGGTTTTTCCCCTCTCTCCTTTTGTTTTATTTTTCTTTTCTTATTTTTCCTTTCCTGTTTTAATTTATTTTAAAATATTCAGACACTTTATAAAAATGTGTGCACCCCACCATAATTAACTTTGTAATATTTGACAACCCCCGAACATTTTAGTTATTAATTTTTTTTTGAAAACTTTTATTGCCATCATAATTTTGAATTGAATTTCGAAACCGTTTTGATCTAACCCGTGGTTAACTACAGTGATAGAGGTGACGTGGCACCATCAACGTGAGATTACTGTAGCATGATTATCCGGGCGTTACAAATCTCCTCCACTACAAGAAATCTCGTCTCGAGATTTAGGAGGTAGAAGGGAAGAGTGCGGGGTATTCATCATGAAGACGGTCCTCGCGTTCCCAGGTGGCTTCGTCTTCAGAGTGATTTGACCACTGGACTTTGAGGAACTTGATCGCCTTCTGACGTGTGCGGCGTTCAGCTTGGTCGAGAATGCGGACCGGATGCTCTTTATAGGAGAGGTCCTGTTGCAATTCGAGCACTTCATGGTCCACTGCTCGGATTGGGTCCTTGAAGCAGCGTCGGAGTTGTGACACGTGGAACACATCGTGAACTTGAGAAAGGTTCGACGGAAGCTCCAGTTGATATGCCACTTTTCCGCGCTTTTCGTAATAGTGAATGGGCCAATATAGCGAGGAGCTAGCTTGCCCTTGATCCCGGCGGTGAGCACCCTTCATTGGTGTAACGCGAAGATAGGCCTTTTCGCCAAAGTTGATAGACCATGTCTTTGTGATGACGGTCATAATTACTCTTTTAGCGTGGTGAGCAGTCTTGAGATTCTCGCGAATAATGCGGACTTGTTCTTGACATGTTGGATAATATCCGGACCAAGAGTGGACGTTCCCGATTTCGACCAGTTCGAGAGGGTTCGCACTTTCGTCCATATAACACTTTGAAGGGGCCATCTTCGACTAGCTTGATAGCTATTATTATAAGAGAACTCAAAGATACGGGAGAGATTCCTCCCATTTCTTGCGAAGGAAATAACACAAGCTCAAGCTTGTCTTGAGAACTTGGTTGACACGTTCAACTTGCCCTTGTGATCATGGATGAAACGCATCTTGAAAGATAAATGAGTCCCCATAGCTTCTTGAAAACTTGCCCGAATCTTGAAGTGAATAAGCTGCCACGGTCCAAGCCGATAACCGTGGAATACCGTGAAGTGAAACAATTTCGGACATATAGACCGTTGCAAGTGACTAGCGATGATCGTTTCTTTGACCGCGGAAAATGTGCAACTTTAGAAAGACGGTCAATGACGACAAGAATAGCATCATTACCTTTCTGCGATTTGGGAAATCCAAAGGCGAAGTCCATTTCAACATGGTCCCATTTCCATTCAGGAATAGAGATAGGTTGCGAGTTCCAGCAGGCCTTTGATGTTACGCTTTTATCGACGGCAAACGTCACACTCAAAGAACATAGCGAGCAATGTCTCGCTTCATATTAGACCACGGTAATCTCGGCGAATGTCTTGGTACATCTTGGTGCTACCGGGATGAATAGACAAAGGCGTATCGTGAGCTTCTTTCATAACCTTTGGAGTCAGATTCAGGTTTGCCCTCTTACTCGGTACCACTAGGCGACCTCTGAAGAATAAGGTGTCGTCGTCATCCACAGTGAAGAATGAGGGTTTTCCTTCTGCGATATAAAGTTTAATCCTCTCGACTTCATCGTCACATTTCTGTATCCATTTGATGGTGTCCACAAGATCTGGTTTCGCAACCAGGGTATTGAGAGAACCCCTGGAAACAACAAGGAGGTTCATCTTGCGAAGCTCCGGAGGGGGGGGAGCGAGTGCACCCGGAGGAACAATATGGAGGTTCAGCTTTCTGAATTCTTCAACAAGTGAGGGCTGAACTTTGTGAACCTGAAGGTGGTTGCAGTAAGACTTGCGGCTCAAGGAATCAGCCATTACATTAGCCTTGCCTGGTGTATAGGAAATACCCAAATCGAAATCTGCAACAGTCTCCATCCATCTCTGCTGACGGAGGTTCAGGTCTGGCTGAGTAAATGATACTTCAGACTTTGGTGGTCGGTGAAGATCTCGCAACGACACGAGAAGGTAATGTCGCCATTTGCTTGATGCATGAATGACAGCAGCAAGCTCGAGGTCGTGAACTGGGTAGTTCTCTTCGTGAGGGCGCAATTGCCGAGAGGCATAAGCAACCACTTTGCGCTCTTGCATTAGGACACCGCCTAATCCTTGACGGGAAGCGTCGCAGTAAATGACGAAGTCCTTCTTAGTATCAGGAGGAGCTAACACTGGGGTAGAAGTCAACTTGTCTTTGAGTGCCTGGAAACTTTCCTGACATTTATCAGTCCATTGGAATTTGACGCCTTATGCAACAAAAGTTAGTCGAGGCTCGGCAATCTTGGAGAAGTTCTCGGCGAATCGACAACAATAGTGGCGAGACCGAAAAACTTCCGACTTGCTTAACGTTCTTCGGAGGAGTCCAATCGAGAATAGCCTGAACTCTTTCGGGGTTGACGGCAATACCATCCTTAGAGATGACATGCCCGAGATAGGTCACTTGGAAGCCGAATTCACACTTGGAGAACTTGGCATATAGTCGATGCTCTCGTAGCTTTTCGGCTACAAGACTAAGATGTTCAAGATGTTCTTCTTCATTCTTGGAAAATATCGGGATATCATCCGGATAAACCACGACGAACTTGTCGAGGTAATCCATGAATATATAGTTCATCGAGCGAGAGAAGGTGGCTGGAGCATTGGTTAAGCGAAAGACATGACGGTGTACTCGTATGAACCATAACGAGTCACAAAGGCGGTCTTGGGGATATCCTCCTCACGAACACGGATCTGGTGGTAACCCAACCTCAAGTCGAGTTTAGAGAACACTGATGAACCAGCCAGTTGATCATAAAGATCATTGATCCGAGGAAGAGGATACTTATTCTGAATGGTAGCTTGATTTATGGGACGGTAGTCTTGGACCAATCGGTTTGTCCCTTCCTTCTTCTTGACAAAGAGAGAAGGTGCTCCCCAAGGAGAGCAACTTGGGCGAATGAAACCACTTTGAAGAGATTTGTCGATTTCCTCCTTGAGCTCAAGGAGTTCATCGCGCGCGCATCTTGTAGGGTCGCTGGCTATAGGAGTGGTGCCTGGTTTCAAGTCGATGACGAATTCGACAGCTCTAGCAGGGGAATCCTGGAAGTTCTTCAGAAAAACGTCCTGAAGTCGCGAACAGCGGTATGTTTTCAATACCCTTGAGTGGTGCAGCGTTCAAGGCATTCAATGCATAGAGCCTTGCCTCGGCATTTTGCACCGATGAGCTTGGTAAGTGACTATTTCATCCAAGGGTGTAGCAGATGGACGGTCTTTGTGGCGCAGACTATGGAAGCAGTATGTGCCTTTAACCAATTCATTCCCAGAATGAGGTCAATGCTACAAGACTTCAGCACAATGGGTGAGACAAGGAATTCCAGTCCTTCGATTTCAACGGGGACGTCGTTGCAAATCATGGAGGTTCGACATTGGCCCGCGGGGGTGTGTACTAATAGTGAAGCATTCATGTCTTCACATTTAATGTCGTGCAAGCATGCAAAATCTTATGACATGAATGAATGCGATGCACCTGTATCAAATAGAACACATCTTTGTACTGAATTTACGAAAGTGTACCCATCACGATGCAGAGTTGGTCTTGAGCTTCGTTCAGATAAACTGGTTGGCCTGCACTCGACCATAAGGCTTGGCAGTGTTGTTGCGGGGCTGGGTGTTTCCACGGCCAGTCGCCGGAAGGGCCAGCTGATTCTGGTTCTGGTTCTGGTTGCATTCTCTAGCGGGCTCGGGGGCGGTCGGGGACGTCCGGCGGGGAGGAGGTCGAGGCGGCGGCCGTCCGGCGATGTGGAATCGGCGAGGTGGGAGTCGGGGACGGTCCCGAGGCGACGAGGGGGGCGTCGGGCGTGCGGCGAGGGGGGGCGCCGGCGCCCTGCGCGGCCGGTCGGGGAGGAGGAGAGGAGGTGAAGACGGGGCGGCGTCGGGTGGGGGTGGAGCGCCGGTGTCGGGGCCGACGGGATCGGGGCCGATCCCGATCCGGATCGGTGGGGGAGGAGAAGGGGATCGAGGGGGGAGTGGGGGTCGGCTAGGGTTTCGCCGACCGGGGGGGTGGGTTATGGGAGAGAGGGGTGGGCCGGATGGCCATGGGCTGGTCGGCTGGGCCAGGTGGGCTTGGCCCAGTTTGGCCTGTGGGGTTTTTCCCCTCTCTCCTTTTGTTTTATTTTTCTTTTCTTATTTTTCCTTTCCTGTTTTAATTTATTTTAAAATATTCAGACACTTTATAAAAATGTGTGCACCCCACCATAATTAACTTTGTAATATTTGACAACCCCCGAACATTTTAGTTTTAATTTTTTTTTTGAAAACTTTTATTGCCATCATAATTTTGAATTGAATTTGAAACTGCTTTTGATCTAACCCGTGGTTAACTACAAAGGATGAGGTGACGTGGCACCATCAACATGAGATTACTGTAGCATGATTATCCGGGCATTACATATTGCTAAGCATACGTCAGGTCTGGTACACAGCATTGCATACATGATAGAGCCTATGGCTGAAGCATAGGGAACATCTTTTATTTTCTCTCTATCTTCTTCTGTGGTCGGGCATTGAGTCTGACTCAATTTCACACCTTGTAATACAGTAAAAATCCTTTCTTTGCCTGATCCATTTTGAACTTCTTCAAAACCTTATCAAGGTATGTGCTTTGTGAAAGTCCAATTAAGCGTCTTGATCTATCTCTATAGATCTTGATGCCCAATATGTAAGCAGCTTCACCGAGGTCCTTCATTGAAAAACTTTTATTCAAGTATCCTTTTATGCTATCCAGAAATTCTATATCATTTCCAATTAACAATATGTCGTCCACATATAATATTAGAAATGCTACAGAGCTCCCACTCACTTTCTTGTAAATACAGGCTTCTCCAAAAGTATGTATAAAACCATATGCTTTGATCACACTATCAAAGCGCTTATTCCAACTCCGAGAGGCTTGCACCAGACCATAGATTGATCGTTGGAGCTTGCACACTTTGTTAGCTCCTTTAGGATCGATAAAACCTTCCGGTTGCATCATATACAACTCTTCTTCCAAAAATCCATTCAGAAATGCAGTTTTGACATCCATCCGCCATATTTCATAATCATAAAATGCGCGATTGCTAACATGATTCGGACAGACTTAAGCATCGCCACGGGTGAGAAGGTCTCATCGTAGTCAACTCCTTGAACTTGTCGAAAACCTTTTGCAACAAGTCGAGCTTTGTAAATAAACATTACCGTCGTCGGTCTTCTTCTTAAAAATCCATTTATTCTCTATTGCTTGCCGATCATCGTGCAAGTCAACCAAAGTCCATACTTTGTTCTCATACATGGATCCCATCTCAGATTTCATGGCTTCAAGCCATTTTATGGAATCTGGGCTCACCATCGCTTCTTCATAGTTCGTGGGTTCACCATGATCTAGTAGCATGACTTCCGAATAGGATTACCGTACCACTCAAAAGCGGATTTTATTCTGGTTGATCTACGATTCAAGGACAACTTGATCTGAAGTTTCATGATCATTATCATTAACTTCCTCGCTAACTGGTGTAGGTGTCACAGAAACCGATTTTTGTGATGAACTACTTTCCAATAAGGGAGTTGGTACTATTACCTCATCAAGTTCTACTTTCCTCCCACTCACTTCTTTCGAGAGAAACTCCTTCTCTAGAAAGGATCCATTCTTAGCAACGAATGTCTTGCCTTGGATCTGTGATAGAAGGTATACCCAATTGTCTCCTTTGGGTATCCTATGAAGACACATTTTTCCGATTTGGGTTCAAGCTTATCAGGTTGAAGCTTTTTCACATAAGCATCGCAACCCCAAACTTTCAGAAACGACAACTTTGGTTTCTTGCCAAACCATAGTTCATAAGGTGTCGTCTCAACGGATTTTGATGGTGTCCTATTTAACATGAATTCGGCCGTCTCTAAAGCATAACCCCAAAATGATAGTGGTAAATCGGAAATAGACATCATAGATCGCACCATATCTAGTAAAGTACGATTACGACGTTCGGACACACCATTACGCTGTGGTGTTCCCGGTGGCGTGAGTTGCGAAACTATTCCGCATTGCTTCAAATGTAGACCAAACTCGTAGCTCAAATATTCTCCTCCACGATCAGATCGTAGAAACTTTATTTTCTTGTTACGATAATTTTCAACTTCACTCTGAAATTCTTTGAACTTTTCAAATGTTTCAGATTTATGCTTCATTAAGTAGATATACCCGTATCTGCTTAAATCATCTGTGAAGGTGAGAAAATAACGATATCCGCCACGAGCTTCAACATTCATCGGACCACATACATCTATATGTATGATTTCCAACAAATCTGTTGCTCTCTCCATACAACCGGAGAACGGTGTTTTAGTCATCTTGCCCATGAGGCACGGTTCGCAAGTACCAAGTGATTCATAATCAAGTGATTCCAAAAGTCCATCCGTATGGAGTTTCTTCATGCGTTTACAATCGATATGACCTAAACGGCGATGCCACAAATAAGTTGCACTATCATTATCAACTCTGCATCTTTTGGCTTCGACATTATGAATATGTGTATCACTACCGCCGAGATTCAACAAGAATAGACCATTCTTCAAGGGTGCATGACCATAAAAGATATTACTCATATAAATAGAACAACCATTATTCTCTCGATTTAAATGAATAACCGTCTCGCATTAAACAAGATCCAGATATAATGTTCATGCTCAACGCGGCACCAAATAACAATTATTTAGGTCTAAAACTAATCCCGAAGGTAGATGTAGAGGTAGCGTGCCGACCGCGATCACATTGACTTTGGAACCGCTTCCCACGCCAGATCGTCACCTCGTCCTTTGCGGTGCTCGCTTATTCCGTAGTCCCTGCTTCGAGTTGCAAATATTAGCAATGTAACCAGATCAAATACTCAAAAGCTACTACGAGCTCTAGTAAGGTACACATCAATAACATGTATATCACATATACCTTTGTTCACCTTGCCATCCTTCTTATCCGCCAAATACTTGGGGCAGTTCCGCTCCGAAGTCCATGCGCTTGCGGTAAAAACACTCGGCCAGTGCTTAGGTCCAGACTTGGGTTTCTTCTCTTGAGCAGCAACTTTCTTGTTGTTCTTTTGAAGTTCCCTTCTTCTTCCCTTTGCCCTTTTCTTGAAACTAGTGGTCTTGTTGACCATCAACACTTGATGCTCTTTCTTGATTTCTACCTCCGCTGCTTTTAGCATTGCGAAGAGCTCGAGAATTGTCTTAGTCATCCCTTGCATATTATAGTTCATCATGAAGCTCTTGTAGCTTGGTGGCGATGATTGGAGAATTCATCAATGACACTATCATCCGGAAGATTAACTCCCAGCTTGAATCAAGTGATTATTATACCCGCACATTTTGAGTATGTGCTCACCGACGTAACTATTCTCCTCCATCTTGCAGCTATAGAACTTATTGGAGACTTCATATCTCTCAATCCGGGCATTTGCTTGAAATATTAACTTCAACTCCTGGAACATCTCATATGCCCCATGACGCTCAAAACGCCGTTGAAGACCCAGTTCTAAGCCGTAAAGCATGGCACATCGAACTATGGAGTAGTCATCGCTTTGCTCGCCAGACGCTCACAACTTCGGCGTTGTTCTCAAAGAGGCACGCACCCAGCGGTGCTTCCAGGACGTAATTCTTCCAGGCAGCAATGAGGATAATCCTCAAATTACGGACCCAGTCCGTGTAATTGCTACCATCATCTTTCAACTTTGCTTTCTCAAGGAACGCATTAAAATTCAACGGAACAACAAAGACGAGCCATCTATCTACAATAAACATAGACAAGCAAAATACTATCAAGTACTAAGTTCATGATAAATTTAAGTTCAATTAATCATATTAAAAACTCCCACTTAGACGACATCTCTAGTCATCTAAGTGATTACGTGATCCAAATCAACTAAACCATAACCGATCATCACGAGAGATGGAGTAGTTTTCAATGGTGAACATCACTATGTTGATCATATCTACTATATGATTCACGCCGACCTTTCGGTCTCCGTGTTACGAGGCCATATCTGCATATGCTAGGCTCGTCAAGTTTAACCTGAGTATTCCGCGTGTAAAAACTGGCTTGCACCCGTTGTAGATGGACGAGAGCTTATCACACCCGATCATCACGTGGTGTCCGGGCACTACGAACTTTTAGCAACGGTGCATACTCGGGAGAACACTTCTTGATAATTTTAGTGAGAGATCATCTTATAATGCTACCGTTAATCAAAGCAAGATAAGATGCATAAAGGATAAACATCACATGCAATCAATATAAGTGATATGATATGGCCATCATCATCTTGTGCTTGTGATCTCCATCTCCGGCACCGCCATGATCACCATTGTCACCGGCGCGACACCTTGATCTCCATCGTAGCATCGTTGTCGCCTTGCCAACTATTGCTTCTACGACTATCGCTCTCGCTTAGTGATAAAGTAAAGCAATTACATGGCTTTTGCATTTCATACAATAAAGCGACAACCATATGGCTCCTGCCATTGCCGATAACTTCGGTTACAAAACATGATCATCTCATACAATAAAATATAGCATCACGCCTTGACCATATCACATCACAACATGCCCTGCAAAAACAAGTTAGACGTCCTCTACTTTGTTGTTGCAAGTTTTACGTGGCTGCTACGGGCTGAGCAAGAACCGTTCTTACCTCGCATCAAAACCACAACGATAGTTTGTCAAGTTGGTGCTGTTTTAACCTTCGCAAGGACCAGGCGAGCCACACTCGGTTCAACTAAAGTGAGAGAAACAGACACCCGCCGGTCACCTTTAAGCAACGAGTGCTCAAGCGGTGAAACCAGTCTCGCGTAAGCGTCGCTGTAATGTCGGTCCGGCCGCTTCATCTCACAATACCGCTGAACCAAAGTATGACATGCTGGTAAGCGGTATGACTTATATCGCCCACAACTCACTTGTGTTCTACTGCATATGACATCAACGCATAAAACCAGGCTCGGATGCCATTTGTTGGGGAACGTAGTAATTTCAAAAATTTCCTACGCACACGCAAGATCATGGTGATGGCATAGCAACGAGAGGGAGAGTGTATGTCCACGCACTGTGAGACCGAAGCGAAGCGCTATAACAACGCGGTTGATGTAGTCGACGTCTTCACGATCCGACCGATCCAAGTACCGAACGCACGGCACCTCCGAAGTTCAGCACACGCTCAGCTCGATGACGATCCCCGGCTCCGATCCAAAGAAAGCGTCGGGGATGAGTTTCACGAGACGACGGCGCAGGACGATGATGATGCTCCACCGACGCAGGGCTTCGCCTAAGCTCCGCGACGATATGACTTTACGGCGCAGGGCTTCGCTTAAGCTCCGCAACGCTATGACCGGTGGAATATGGTGGAGGGGGCACCGCGACACGCTAAGGAACGATCCGTAGATCAACTTGTGTGTCATGGGGTGCCCCCTACCCCGTATATAAAGGAGCAAGGGGGTGCGGCCGGCCCTAGGAGGAGGCGCGGCCGAGGAGTCCTACTCCCACCGAGTAGGACTCCCCCTTCCTAGTTGGATTAGGACTTGGGGGGGGAAGAGGAAGGGCGCTGCCCCTCTCCTGTCCTATTCGGACTAGGGGAGGGGCGCGCCTGCCTGGCCGCCCTCCTCTTCTCCCTTATGGCCCATTAAGGCCCATTGACCCCGGGGGTTCCAGTAACCCCGGTGTTCCAGTAAAATCGATTTCACCGAACCTTTCCAAGTCCAAACATAGGCTTCCAATATATCGATCTTTATGTCTCGACCATTTCGAGACTCCTCGTCATGTCCGTGATCACATCCGGGACTCAACAAACTTCGTACATCAAAACTTATAAACTCATAATAAACCACATCGTAACGTTAAGCGCAAGGACCTACGGTTCGAGAACTATGTAGACATGACCTAGAACTATTCTCGGTCAATAACCAATAGCGGAACCTGGATGTTCATATTGGTTCCTACATTTTCTCGAAGATCTTTATCGGTCAAACCGCATAACAACATACGTTGTTCCCTTTGTCATCGGTATGTTACTTGCCCGAGATTCGATCGTCGGTATCCAATACCTAGTTCAATCTCGTTACCGCAAGTCTCTTTACTCGTTCCGTAATACATCATTTCATAATTAACTCATTAGTTACAATGCTTGCAAGGCTTAGGTGATGAGTATTACCGAGAAGGCCCAGAGATACCTCTCCGACAATCGGAGTGACAAAACCTAATCTCAATTATGCCAACTCAACATATACTTTTGGAGACACCAGAGAGTACCTTTATAATCACCCAGATTCGTTGTGACGCTTGGTAGCACACAAAGTGTTCCTCCGTAAACGGAGTTGCATAATCTCATAGTTGCAGGAGCTTTGTATAAGTCATGAAGAAAGCAATAGCAACATACTAAACGATCAAGTGCTAAGCTAACGGAATGGGTCAAGTCAATCACATCATTCTCCTAATGATGTGATCCCGTTAATCAAATGACAACTCATGTCTATGGTTAGGAAACATAACCATCTTCGATTAACGAGCTAGTCAAGTAGAGGCATACTAGTGACACTCTGTTTGTCTATGTATTCACACATGTATTATGTTTCCGGTTAATACAATTCTAGCATGAATAATAAACATTTATCATGATATAAGGAAATAAATAATAACTTTATTATTGCCTCTAGGGCATATTTCCTTCAGAAACTCTATGATAGATCGAATGGAAAGAATAGCTTCATGTTATTTTACTACGGACTCTTGAATAGATCGATCAGAAAGGATAACTTTGAGGTGGTTTCGTACCCTACCATAATCACTTCGTTTTGTTCTCCGCTATGAGTGACTTTGGAGTGACTCTTTGTTGCATGTTGAGGGATAGTTATATGATCCAATTATGTTATTATTGTTGAGAGAACTTGCACTAGTGAAAGTATGAACCCTAGGCCTTGTTTCAACGCATTGCAATGCCGTTTACGCTCACTTTTATCATTAGTTACCTTGCTATTTTTATATTTTCAGATTACAAAAACCTATATCTACTATCCATATTGCACTTGTATCACCATCTCTTTGCCGAACTAGTGCACCTATACAATTTACCATTGTATTGGGTGTGTTGGGGACACAAGAGACTCTTTGTTATTTGGTTGCAGGGTTGTTTGAGAGAGACCATCTTCATCCTACGCCTTCCATGGATTGATAAACCTTAGGTCATCCACTTGAGGGAAATTTGCTACTGTCCTACAAACCTCTGCACTTGGAGGCCCAACAACGTCTACAAGAAGAAGGTTGCGTAGTAGACATCACAGGACCATGTTCCGGACGCAGGTGGCTGTGGTGAGGGAGATGGGGACGGGGTGGCGGAGGGCGTTTTGAACGTCGGAGCGCCGGGATGGGTAGCGAGGGTAGCAACCTGTCGAGCTTGGCGCCCATGACCCCACTGCAGCCGGCGTCGGTGTTCGTGTCTACCAGGAAGCGGATGGCGCTGTTGCAGGCCATCTCAACGCCGTCTCACCCAGACCCAGCTCCAAATTCGCGCTCTTCCTTTGATTTGGCCGGAGGTGGAGAAGGAGGTCGCTGGGCGACGAGATGGCTACAGGCGGGGGAGGAGGTCAGCTCCATGCGCGTCGCCGGGGGCCGTGGAGGCGCGGGCCAGGGATGGCCACCGCGCACGGGAAGCTCCTTCCATGGCTGGGGTGGTTGGACGCCATCCGCGCTCACCACGGATGAGGCATGGTCACCATCCACCAGCTCGTGTGCGGCCGGTGCTACTCACAGCTGTGACTGCTTGCGCCCGTCCGCGCTCTAGCGGCCGCTGCAGCCATGGCACTCCTGTGCTCTTCCTCTCCTTCTGTGACAAGGCCATGGCAGCTCGTGCTCCAGGACGAATACAACCTGCTCGAGGAAATGTCCCAAAGAAATCTGTCTTCAGGGAGAAGAGGTTGACGATGACATGTGGGTTGCATACGTCATAATGCAGAACTTACCGATCAATCTAAAAGAGTTTGACTACTATGCCACATCAGCGCTTACATGCGAGCCATCCATGTCCGAAAGGCGTTTAGAAGAGGTGAATCAGACACTTTTGAGACATGGTACTTTTTAGTCAAAGATTAGTCAAAAGTGATAGTTTTTGGCACAAATTTATAAAGTGGTAGTTTGTAGGTATGATTGGACGAATTGTGATAGTTTTTTTGTTAAATACTCATTTAATTCGCATAATTTAGTTCACCGTTTTCCTACTAGTGCTAGTTTTTTTGTTCCTGCAGAAGACCAAGGTGGAGGCCTTTGGATCATGTGGGTGGATGACATAAGTTAGATATCTACTACTCTAGTCACAATGTGATCTTAGCGTCGATTGTGCATACTAGTGCCAACTTTAGTTTCGCGTTAGTATGTGTTTCCTCATCATCGTAAGGCCAAAGAGCATGGCTTTGGGAAGAATCATAAAGCTTGAGAATTAAATCTAAGATGGCATAGACCACCAAATACAAATCAACAAACCATGGTATGCAAAAAAAAGAACATGAACATTTTCTAAAAAAGCATGAACATTGTTCAAATTACATGAACACTTTATAAAGGGAAGTGACAAGTGAGATGATTGTGAGCAAAAGGAGGAGGAATAGTTTCTCATGCCGAGATAAAAAACATAAGCGCCATCTATTTTCTATTTTATTACAGAAAATTACACGAATATGTTGTTAATACATTAAAAATAATTTTAAAAAATATTGTTTTAGAAATGAACTCCTTCTGAAATTCCCATGAAAATATTAAAATACACAAACACTTTTTAAAATTCATGAACATTTTTTAAACTAGGGGAAGATTTCTTAAATATGGGCGATTTTTTTAAAACAAGTGTCATGAACATTTTTTTAAAATATAAATATTTTCTGAAATTAAACAAATATTATTTAAAACAAAACTGAAATCAAATTTCAGAAAGGGGGAAGGAAAAAAATCCATCCAACCGGAGATATTGGTTGGCGTGCTCACAACGCTTCGTACCGGGGGCAATGGGACGAGTAAGCATTGGTATGGGGTGATCGCACGCTAACACCAGCGGCCGGTACAATGACTCGCTCCTAGCAAGACGTAGGTGCGCCCGCTTCAGACGCCTCCCTAAATGTGTCGACCCATCGTGCGCGAGGCCACATGACGCTACCTCATTTATTCGTACTTTTTTTTTTACTTTTTTGCCTTCATTTTATGTTTTATTTTTATTTTTGTTTACACTTCCAAATATTCTAAATATATATGCATACATATATATATATATATATATATATAGGACAAATGTTTCCTACAAGCAGTGGTAGTTACCATCACTTGCGTTTTGTATGTTGTATGTAGTATCTATCAAAACTGAGAGTACGTACGTGTAGTATGTAGTATATAACAATGATTAGGTAGTATATATACTAATTTTAGATAGTATGTATCATGTTTTGAGTATGCTCTTTTTACATACAAATATGTACGTATTTCACAAATATAACAAAAACTATGGGCTCATATGTAATTTTTCATGTAACTTGCTTTGAAATATCTTAGATATAGTATATGAACATATTTAAAATAATAAAATAGTATATATATAGTACCACATGATAGTATATGAGACATGTGGGGTAACTACCACTAGGTGGTAGGATGTATTTTCCTATATATATATATATATATATATGTATGTATATATATATATACACACACACATATATATTACAAAAACACTATATATATAAAACATTTGAAAGAGTGTTAACCAAGCATTTAAAAATCTTAAACGTGTATAGAGAAAATGTTTCTCATGTATACAAACAATATATACAATATGTATGCAAATAGTTGATCATGTATTTCAAAAACGTTAATCAAGTATTTGAATTTTTAGGAAAATATTTGAAAATGTTTATCAAGTATGTGAACATTGTTAAGGAAGTATTTGACATTTTTAATTAATCGTTTAAAAAGTTAAATGTGTGTATATTTTTTTCCTAATGTATACGAAAATTAAACATTTTTCTACAAAATTTTTATTGCCATTAAAAAATCTTAACATGTATTGAAACATGTTGACCATGTGCTAAAAATTGTCAATCTTGTATACAATAAATGTTAAATGTGTATTAAAAACGTAATAGATATATACCTGAAATGTACAATGTATGGAAAAAAGCTGACATAAAAAATATACGTATTCAAAAAATAATAACATATTTTCAAATGATAGACCTGTATATAAAATATGTTTCTGATGCATACGGAAACTGTTGAATGTGAACTGAGAAAATATGTGTTGAACAAAAAAGAAACCGTGAAAATCGACAAAATAATAGAGAAAACAAAGAAACCCAAGAAAAACTGAAAAGAAAACCTTTAAAATATTGATCATATATTTAATAAACATGCTAGACATGTACTATAAGAAATGTTCCTGATGTAAAAACTATGTATTAAATATGCATATAAAAATATTCCTGATGCATACGAAAAATATACATTGTGTGAGGAAAATTTTATTGCCATTAAAAATGTCACCTGTACTGAAAACTATTGACAATGTACTAAAAAATGTTAAAGTTGTATTTCAGAAATGCCAAACATGTATTAAAAATGTATTAGATATATACCAAAATGTAAAATGTATGGAAAAAGTTCACACAAAAATTATAAGTTTGCTGGAAATGAGAATGGATTTTGAATGTTAGACGTGTATATAATTTTTTTTCTGATGTATAAAAATATTGAATGTGTACTTAAAGAAGTGGACACATGTTGAAAAAAAGAAAACCAATGAAAATCGACAAAGAAACAAAGAAAACAGATCAATATAAAAAAGAAATATAAAATAAACCCATTAAAAACAAATAAAATCACAAAGAAAATGAAAACCAAAGAAAGCCATTGCAACAGAATGGAACAGAGAAACAAAAAACTGTTGAAAATGAAAATAAACAAAGAAAAACAAAGCAAAATGAACAAAGAAAAGCAAGAAAAAACCAGTGAAACCGAGAAAAAAAAAAGAAAAGCAAAAAAATAATAAAAGAATAATTATTTTAAATCGTGAGAGAAACGAAGAAGAAAAGCAGTGAAAATGTGAAAGAAACAAAGGAAACCGGTTGAAAACATTGATAGAAAATGAAAAAAACCGGTGAAGAAACACAAAGAATCAAAAAGGGAAAAACTCAAAGAAAAAAGAAAGAAAACATAAAATACCGAAAGAAGCAAGCGAGTGTCTAGACAGTAGCTACAGGTGTAGCAAAACTTTCGGGAGAGCGTACCATATATCTTGCTACAAGCGAAATATAGTCATCGTGAACGCCGTGACAACCGTTGGATAACACTGAGAGCTTCCAAATCGTGTATATGGGCTTCGCTCAACAAGTGTTTATGTGCTAATAGGCCAAGCAATCTCCCCGCTAAATGGCCTTCACGCACTAGAAAAAATTGGTGTGGTGTTTGCTAAATGGAAAAAAATGGTTAAAATTCGATTGCTCGTGCTCTCTAAGAAAACCTGCTACTGGACTAAAAAAATTTGCTAGAATATTTTGTTTCTTGAATTAAAAAAATGAGAAAAAAGTCAATGATTTTTTAATAAAACATTGCCAAGAATTAGTAGTACTGGTAATTTTCTAATGGATTAAAAAAATGCCAAAAAATTTAATATTTTTCTATAAAATCTTAGTGTATTCAAAAATATTTTATAATTCTAAAAGTGTTCAAAAATATTTTTTATATGCAAGAATTTCGCAAATTCGTAAATGTTTAAAATTTATTTTCCATGATTATAAAATCATGAATATAAAATTGTGATTTTTGTACAAATAATACAAATCACGAAAACAGAAAAGAAAAACTGAAGGAAACCGAATAGAAAAGAAAAAGGTAAAAATAAAACACAAACAATGTGGAATCCCGACGGAATAAAAAAAACAGCAGAATAACTCGTTGAAAAAGACAGCTGAAGGAATTTCAAAAATTCAGAGAAAATAGAAGAAAACCTGCATTTATTTTTTAGCACACAAAGAAGAAATTCTGGTGAGACCATGAGAAAGGACCGACTAAAAAAACTACTCCAAAATTGGCCAGGCAACTCCCCGCTATGATTTATTTGAGTTGGGCACTAGCCTTCGCTGTGAGCGAAGAATTAGAGTTTTTCTTTACCCCGAAAGCACGAGAAAGCAGCGAGGACAGTCACACACGGACACCGGCCGCGCCGCCTGTAGACTAGGCTGTATACCTGGCCCTGTGTTGCTTCGTCAGTCTTCTTGTCTTTACTCCGCTGTCACGGGACCAGCGGACACTGTTGTCTGAGACCCGCATGCGTGGTTCGCCTCGTGTGGTTAATTCTGACAGGGGCCGGGGTGCGTAGTGCGATGCCAGAATGCACAGTGTGTTGTGCCGTGAGAAGTTGGTGTTGGAAACGATTGTTTTGTCAATGCTTCACGATGTATTGATCGGTCAAAGCAAGACGTATATATGAAAGATAAAGCGCCACAACCTCAACTATATAAAGACAGGAGGTGGGCTAGGCTATACAATATACATGCACAAACCATATATTCAACACCTCCGTAGTCGGGTGTCGCGGAGACGCAAAGACTGACCAACTCTCGAAACGGAAGTAAGCGAGTCCTTTCGTCATGACGTCGGGCGAATCGCTGCGCTGCCGGGCGTGGAGGACCCGGATGCGCCTAAGAGCCACCTCCCACGAACGGCGTGTATGTGGAGCTCAATATGCTTCGCTCGACGATGATGGACCGGGTTGGCGGAGAGGTAAACGGCGGAGACGTTGTCGCAATGAGACAGCGAAGCCTTGTGAACATCACAAAGCAACTCCGGAGCGGTGACGGAGCCAAGAGCATTCAACAACGGCGTTAGCCATCGCCGATACTCACCTCGACTCGAAAGGAGACGGTGTCGCCGCTTGAAGACCAAGAGATCGTGGACGGCCCAAGGTAGACACAGACCGAGGTGGAGCGCCAGGTGTCCGGCAGCCAGCCCGATCAGATCGAGTAGGCGACGAGGTCGGTGGAGGCGAAGGCCGTCAACGTAAGTCCCAAGGATTGGGTGCAGCGTATGTATCGGAGGATACGCTTCACCGTAGTCCAAAGAGAGTCGCGCGAGCATGCATGTGAAGACAGACCTGCTGAACGGCATACGCAAGTCGGGACACGCCGGTCGCATCGCAGGCGCCCACAATGGAGCGGTAGAAGGTCGCGCATCGAGGCAAAGCGAACCCTCCAAAGCGGAGACCTTGACCTTGGTGTCGATCGGGCGGGAGCGGGCTTGCGCTACATGCATGCCCGGTCAAGAAGCTCATGGGCATAGCGCCGCTTATGCAGAAGAACTCATCCGCCGCCGAACCACCTCAATGCCAAGAAAATGATGCAGAGGACCCAAAGCCTTCAAGGCAAACTCATCACGAAGACGAAGCAATAAGTCGGCGAAGGAGCACGGCAAAGGATGCCGCTGTAATGATGTCGCCGACGACAAAGCAGCAAGTAGGCGTGTCAACTCCGTGATGAAACACGAAGAGGGACGACGGAGCGAGTCGATGTAAATCGAAGTCTCGCAGGAAGCGGCGGCGATGCCGGTACCAGCTCGAGGTGCTCGCTTCAACCCGTAGAGTGAACGGGAGAGCAAGCACACATGATCCGGATGCGTGGCGCCGACGGCCGTGGGCTGCTCACGTAACACCCGCCAGCCAGTGGCTGCAGAAGAAGGCGCTGGACACGCCCAACTAATGCACATGCCATGCTCGACACGCTAGCCGGAGCACGGCGCGATCGTGCCGGTTTAACAACCGGGCAAATGTGTCGGTGAAGTCTCGCCGCTGCTGTTGCGAAACCCCGAACCACCCAGCGAGCTTTATAGCGCCGAGAGTGCCATCCGGACGAAGTCTTGTGCCGAAGACCCACTTGCCCGTGATGATGTTGGCACGGGCGGCCGAGGGACGAGCTGCCGTGTGCACGGTTCGGCCGGAGCGCGTCGAATTCTTCCCGCATCGCAGCGAGCCAATGAGGATCCCGGCGGCGGCTCGAGCCGACGATGGGAGAGGAGACGCTCGAGGCGAAGCAGCAAAAGATACTCATCGCTGGGGTACCGCGTTCTCGGGCGAAGGTGCACCGAGAGCGAAGTCATCGGGCGGGCAGTGGATCCGGAGGGGAGGCGGGCGAGGACGAAGACGAGCCTGCCTCGATGTGACCGCCAGTGGGCGAGGCAGCTGCGGACGAGGCCGCCAGGGACGAGGCCGCCGGCGAGACCATCATGGGCGAGGCTGCCGCGGGCGAGGCCGCCGCGAGGTGGCGGGCGAGGCCACCGGTGGGGGGCGGGCGAGGCCGCGAGCGTGGCGGCGGATGAGGCCGCCCGGCAGGGTCGAGGCCAGGACGCCGGGCGCCGCGGGCGCCGAGGAGGTGCGGCCCCTAGGGTAGCCAAGCGGGAGAGACTCGACCCGTGGCGCTGGGGGCACCCTCAAAGCCGGGAGGCGCCCAAGAGAGGCACGGGAGGCTATCACCGCCGCAACATCCGAAGGTACCGCTGGAACGGAAAACCATCTCGCCAAAGTAAACGTGTCGTGAAGTGATCACCCGATGAGAGATAGGATCATAGCAGCGGTAGCCTTTGGTGTTAGGAGGATAGCCGAGAAGATGCAGGCCACAGCATCGAGGTGCGAGCTTATGAGGTGCAGTGGAAGCGATCTTTGGGGTAGCACAGTAAAGCAAGATGCGGAGCTCAAGATAGGAGGGTGGTGTGCCAAACAAGAGGTGATGAGGTGCAAAATTCCCTTGAAAAGCTACAGGGACGAATGTTAATGAGTAGTGATGCGGTGGCAAGCACGTCGGGCCAAAAACGTGGGGGCACGTTGGCGTGAAAGAGTAGGGTGCGAACGCAGTCATTGAGAGTGCGAAGCACACGCTCAGCACGGCCGTTTTGTTGCTAAGTGTACGGGCAAGTGAGATGAAAGATCGTGCCGTTTGTGGCGAGAAGGTTGCGGATCGCAAGGTTATCGAGCTCCTTCCCGTTGTCTGTTTGCAACACATGAATGGGACGTCCAAATTGCGTGGAGACATAGGAGTAGAAGGCGGTGAGAGTGGCAGAAGAGTCCGACTTTCGCCGCAATGGGAAGGTTCACACATAGTGCGAAAAATCATCAAGTATAACAAGGTAATAAAGATAGCCCGTGTTATTTGCAACAGGAGAGGTCCAGACATCACTATGAATTAACTCAAACGGAAATGATGCGACATGCGAGGAATTGCTAAAAGGAAGACGAACATGTTTGCCGAGGCGACAAGCATGACAAGTGTGATCGTCGATCTTATTACACGTGAATGAAAACTCAAGAATATGACGAAGGGTGGCGGTGTTGGGATGACCGAGACGAAGCGTGCCAAAGGTCCACTCCTGCGAAAGCGCCATGGGTGCAGCAACGGATGAGGTAGGTGAGTGGACCGGTAGAGCTCGTCGGGCTGTCACATCGGTGGAGCACCATCCGGTACGGGCATCCTTGATGTAAAAGCCAAACATGTCAAATTCAACGGTAACAGGATTTTCACGTGTAAGAGAACGAACGGAAACAAGATTTTTAATGATGTCAGGAGAAACAAGCACATTAGAAAGATATAATGGCATGGAGTTAGAAGGAAAAGCAGCATGGCCGACATGAGTAATGGGCATGGAAGAACCGTCACCCACGGTAATGCGAGCAGCGGTGTGAACAGGTGAGCGGCAAGAAGGTAACCGGGTTGGCGGCCATGTGAGCCGTGGCTTCGGTGTCCATATACCGCCGCCACCGCCAGATATATCTTCTGCGCGCGTGGGGGCGGTGTGGAGAGCCGCTAGGAGCACGGGATCCCAAGCGCGCCGGCGGACGGCCGGGCGGACGGCGCCGGCCGAGGCGGTGGCGCCACATACCCATAGCGCGAGGGGCCGAGAGCGCGCTGGCTGGTACACCGAGGGGCCGCAGACAGGCTCGATGAGGGCCAGGCGGGCGCCAAGGAGCCGGGACGGGGCACGCGGTATAGGCATGGAATACGCGTGCACAACCCCGCCCAGGTTCTCGCCGCCTGCCAGGCGCCGCGGTGGGCTGGTCTGGGCGGCGGGCGCCCGCCGTGGGCAGCCGGCTGCAGCTGCCTTCGCCGCTTATGCCACCTCGCCGCGACGCCCACCCCGCGCTGCTGCTGCTCAGTGAGGCGGAGGGCTCTTGGCGGCGCCGGTAGGGAAACCGGGCGGCGGCTGCGCCTGGAAGGGGCCCGGGGCGGGCCGCGGCGGTGGGGCCGGGGCGGTAGGCGGCGCACCGCCACGGGTACCGGCGGTGAGGGCCGTGTGAGTGGCCCGGGTGCGCGACATCCGCATCCGCCGCTCCTCCAGCTTCAGGTACGCGACGATCTTGGGGAAGGTCGGGTTGGTGATGAGGGGGATGTTGGAGGCGGCGTTCCCGAAGTCAACGTTCAGGCCGGCGATGAGGATGCGGAGGAGAAGCTCATCAGAGACCTTCTCGCCGAGGTCACGGAGCTCGTCAACAAGCGAGGTGGCGGCGGCGGCGGGTGGCGGCGGCGGGTGGTGGCGGCGGCGGCACGGGTTAGGGTTAGGATCGTAGGTATGATACCATGTTAAAAACGATTGTTTTGGCAATGCTTCACGATGTATTGATCGGTGCAAAGTGCACGTATATATAGAGTACAAAGTGGGCCACAACCTCAACTATACAAAGACTAGAAGATGGACCAAGCTATACAATATACATGCATAAACCATATATTCGTTGGGAAGCAAGAGTAAACTATTTTGGAAAGGGTTGGCCGTTGCTGCTGGCTCGCTGCTTCCAACGGCCTGGGTGAGATGTGCGCCTCTTTTCTTCAGATTTGAACCTTAATCATGTAGACGCAACGGACCCTTGTACTACTGCATACGTGGATTTGCTGCTTGAATGAAGAACAAAAGAGACGAATACGAATTTACAGGTGGCACTAGGCCTACGCATTTTAGGCATTCATCCTCCGAAACTGCTACGCACACGACAGTTGCCGAACAAACTATGCATGATGGAGGATTTGACAGTGATGTCAGGTTTGCAGTACAAATGGACGGCTTGATGTTGTGGGTCGTCCGAGAATCGTTCGAAAATTATCGTGTGTATAGCATCGTTCTTCATCCTTTCATAACAACCATCATCAAGCCTTCGGTTTGCCGAGAGATTCTGTTATAAGTATTTTTATCAACATCAGATTCCGTTGTTAGAGCATCTATATACGTGGTCACCAAATCCAGCCTCTCGAAGCCCGTCGACGCGTCAGGGTGCGTCCACGGGCACTGATCGGCCAGTCAAATCGCGTCGTTCATATCCATGTATCTTATATCTGATACTATGTATCCATATTAAAGCATGCAACATGAATAAAACTATGTAGATCATCAAACGAACATGGAATTGAACATACAAGTGCACATTCCAATCACCAAAAGATCACCAACACACCTCCAAAAGATGGTCAAAGTTCACATAATCCACATAAGTTTAAACTACATTACTGAACACTTGAAATTAAAGGTGGAGACGGTGGATCTTCACCACTTCCTCACCGGCCCTTTGCCCTTCCGATCGCCGGCCCAGCTGTAGGCGTCTGCGGCTCGAGCTGGATCGTTCGAGTCGTCGTCGGAGGAGAGTCGTGGTTGTAGTCACCGTTGTCGGACGAGGAGTCGGAGAGGACAATGAGCCCTTTCAGCAGCCGGACGACCTTGTTGTGCCGCCACTTGAGCTTCACCCCCCGAGCTGCCTCCGACCCTGTCTCCGCCCTCTCGCACTCCGACTGCCCAGTGGCAAGTCGGAGCGCCTTGGTGTTCTTCCTCCGTAGCCGGCGAGCGTCCATCTCCGATGTCGTAAGAGACCAGCTGTAGACCCAAGCGAGGAGTTGTTCGACGTCGTCGGGCTCCGCCGGCAACCCATGGCGGCGGCGCACGAATTGCTCCCGCCACGTCTCTCTCCCTTGACCACTGCCTCTCACGACGGGCGGACACCGGCATACGCGTATGAGCCGGCGGAGCAGGCACTAGCACCCACCGCTGCCCTTGCGGAGCAACGATCAACGGGGGAAGGGGATGGCGGACAGCAGTGCGGACTACGCAGCCCTTGTGGAGATGTGCGCGGGCTGGGAGGGGCCAGCTCCGGCGTCCGCACAACGCTAACGAGGGACCGGCGAGGGGGAGATCTGGAGCTGCCCCATGTCCACCTTCAACCTCTCCAGGGCAATGCGGAGGGCCATCTATTCCTTGACAACGAGGGTGTAGTCAGATCGGCTGCCGTCATTCAACATGCCCGCCGGAGTAATCAGAGTCGATCGAAATTGGGGAATCGAAGGAGGAGAGAAGAAGAGATGGAGCGAGAGAGGAGTGAAGTGAGCTAGAGTTCTAGGTTGGGGTATTTGTGGGGATGGAGTTGGGTTGGGGTTGGCTGGGCTGACGTGGCCGACACACCCGGCCGCTCCATATCGATCCTACATTTGGGCTAGATATGAGGGGCGTCGGATAGCCCGGGCATTTGAGGCCAGTTTGAGGCGCCTGAGTGGGTCGTATTTTTATGGGTCAGTGACCGAGCGGCCTGCCGAGGCATTTAGGATTGGTTTGAGGCACCCGATTGTAGATGCTCTTAGCCTGCTTTTATGCAAGACAACGCAAACCTTTTGTTATTCTACAAGTGCTTGAAAATGATTCGGGAGTCACTCGATTTTCTCTGAGAGAGGAAGACAAGAGGCAAAGTGTCGAAGGCTTCATAGTAGTGGAGACAGGGGCAACGTGGTTGCAACGACATTCCTGGTTTTGGCGAGATATAGGGTTGAAGAGTTTGTGTTGTGGCGTACATGGATGGTCGTCGGGGCGCCAGAGAAGAGAGCTTAGGGAAACTCTACCTGATCCCCTAAAATTTAGCCTCAAATGTCTCCTCAAATCTTAACTCCTAAATTTTAAGGAGTTAAATAAAAATGGTCCGTAGCCGAATTCCTATAACTTAGCTCCCTAAAAAAATGTGTTTTACTAGTTTTTTATGTTTTGGTCTACATACTCCATTGCAACTACTGAGGCGACACGCTTTGTCAAAGAGCCCGCCCTTATCTCTACCGATGCACTCCTCTCTAGTTTAAATGGATCATGCTCCTCAACAGTGTTTGCAATGGCGAGGAAGAGACTTCAGTTATAAGAGTTCGCCACCAAAAATACCTCTCTGGATACATTGCATTGACTGCGAACTAATCCTTCATAATCGACGCATGGCCTGTCGAGGTTGTGGGTGGACAGGGGGTTGTGAGACGGCCTGCAACCTTTCGAAGCGGAAGATTATCCTTAAGTCATGTTTGTTGGTCGCCGACCATGCTCCTCGAGGCCAAACTGTGGTGTTCACAATTTCCCCGGCATGGCTGCAATTCTGGCACTGCCTAGTTCCTTCACGGCTGTGATACGTCTCCATCATATCTACTTTTCCAAACACTTTTGCTCATGTTTTGGACTATAATTTGCATGATTTGAATGAAACTAACCCGGACTGACGTTGTTTTCAGCAAAATTGCCATGGTGTTGCTTTTGTGCAGAAATCAAAGTTCTCGGATTGACCTGAAAATTCACGGAGAATTTTTGTGGAATGTATAAAAAATACTGGTGGAAAAATATACGAGAGGGGGTCACCCAGGAGCCACAAGCTCAGCCTCCCCCGAGGGCGTGCCTAGAGAGCTTGTGGGCCCCCTGGACCTCTGACAACCCTAACTCCGACTCCATATATACCTATTCGCCAAGAAAAAAATTAAGGAGACAGATTCATCACATTTTACGACACAGAGCCGCCGCCACCTCCTGTTCTTCACGGGGAGGGCTGATCTGGAGTCCATTCTGGGCTCCGGAGGGTGGAATCTGTTGCCGTCGTCATCATCAACCTTCCTCCATCACCAACTTCATGATGCTAACCGCCGGGAGTGAGTAGTTCCTTCATAGGCTTGCTGGACGGTGATGTGTTGGATGATATTTATCATGTAATCGAGTTAGTTTTGTTAGGGATTTATCCCTAGTATTAACTATGTTCTGAGATTGATGTTGCTATGACTTTGCTATGCTTAATGCTTGTCACTAGAGCCCGTGTGCCATGATTTTAGATCTGATTATGTTTTTATGAATATATTTGTGTTCTTGATCCTATCTGATGTCTACTACGCAACCTTCTTCTTGTAGATGTTGTTGGGCCTCCAAGTGCAGAGGTTTGTAGGACAGTAGCAAATTTCCCTCAAGTGGATGACCTAAGGTTTATCAATCCGTGGGAGGTGTAGGATGAAGATGGTCTCTCTCAAACAACCCTGCAACCAAATAACAAAGAGTCTCATGTGTCCCCAACACACCCAATACAATGGTAAATTGTATAGGTGCACTAGTTCGGTGAAGAGATGGTGATACAAGTGCAATATGGATGGTAGATATAGGTTTTTGTAATATGAAAATATAAAAACAGCAAGGTAGCAAGTGGTAAAAGTGAGCGTAAACGGTATTGCAATACTAGGAAACAAGGCCTAGGGTTCATACTTTCACTAGTGCAAGTTCTCTCAACAATAATAACATAACTGGATCATATGACTATCCCTCAACATGCAGCAAAGAGTCACTCCAAAGTCACTAATAGAGGAGAACAAACGAAGAGATTATTGTAGGGTACGAAACCACCTCAAAGTTAATCTTTCTGATCGATCTATTCAAGAGTCCGTAGTAAAATAACACGAAGCTATTCTTTCCGTTCGATCTATCCTAGAGTTCGTACTAGAATAACACCTTAGGATACAAATCGACCAAAACCCTAATGTCACTTAGATAGTCCAATGTCACCACAATATCCATGGGTATGATTATACGATATGCATCACACAATCTAAGATTCATCTATTCAACCAACACAAAGAACTTCAAAGAGTGCCCCAAAGTTTCTACCGGAGAGTCAAGATGAAAACGTGTGCCAACCCCTATGCATAAGTTCACAAGGTCACTGAACCCGCAAGTTGACCACCAAAACATACATCAAGTAGATCACGTGAATATCCCATTGTCACCACAGATAAGCACATGCAAGACATACATCAAGTGTTCTCAAATCCTTAAAGACTCAATCCAATAATATAACTTCGAAGGGAAAACTCAATCCATTACAAGAGAGTAGAGGGGGAGAAACATCATAAGATCCAACTATAATAGCAAAGCTCGCGATACATAAAGATCGTGCCAAATCAAGAACACGAGAGAGAGAGAGAGATCAAACACATAGCTACTGGTACATACCCTCAGCCCCGAGGGTGAACTACTCCCTCCTCGTCATGGAGAACGCCAGGATGATGAAGGTGGCCACCAGTGATGGATCCCCCCTCTGGCAGGGTGCCAGAATAGGGTCCCGATTGGTTTTTGGTGGCTATAGAGGCTTGCGGCAGCGGAACTCCCAATCTAGGTTTCTTT
This sequence comes from Aegilops longissima, assembly GCA_021605205.1. Taxonomy (NCBI): domain Eukaryota; kingdom Viridiplantae; phylum Streptophyta; class Magnoliopsida; order Poales; family Poaceae; genus Aegilops; species Aegilops longissima. Next base: position 217,993,702 of record CM038677.1, on the reverse strand, counting down.
ATGGGGGTTTATGTATTTATAGGAATTTTTGGTGTCGGTCTCACGCCAGGGGGGGGGGGGTCTCCGAGTCGTCCATGAGATAGGGGGACGCGCCCAGGGGGTAGGGTGCGCCCTCCACCCTCGTGGATGGCTCGGGACTCTTCTGGCCCAACTCTTTTACTCCGAAGGCTTCTTTTGGTCCATAAAAAATCATCAAAAAATGGCACGTCAATTGGACTCCGTTTGGTATTCCTTTTCTGTAAAACTCAAAAACAAGGAAAAAAATAGAAACTGGCACTGGGCTCTAGGTTAATAGGTTAGTCCCAAAAATCATATAAAATAGCATATAAATGCATATAAAACATCCTAGATGGATAATATAATAGCATATAACAATACAAAGATATAGATACGTTGGAGACGTATCAAGCATCCCCAAGCTTAATTCCTGCTCGTCCTCGAGTAGGTAAATGATAAAAGTAGAATTTTTGATGTGGAATGCTACTTAACATATTTATCAATGTAATCTTCTCTATTGTGGCAAGAATATTCAGATCCATAAGATTCAAGACAAAAGTTTAATATTGACATAAAAATAATAATACTTCAAGCATACTAACAAAGTAATCATGTCTTTTCAAAATAACATGGCCAAAGAAAGTTCATCCCTACAAAATCATATAGTTTGGCTATGCTCCATCTTCGTCACACAAAATGCTCAAATCATGCACAACCCCGATGACAAGCCAAGCAATTGTTTCATACTTTAGTATTCTCAAAAAAAAATCAACTTTCACGCAATACGTGAGCGTGAGCCATGGACATAGCACTATAGGTGGAATAGAATGGTTGTTGTGGAGAAGACAAAAAAGAGGAAGATGGTCTCACGTCAACTAGGCGTATTAATGGGCTATGGAGATGCCCATCAATAGATATCAATGTGAGTGAGTAGGGATTGCCATGCAACGGATGCACTAGAGCTATAAATGTATGAAAGCTCAACAATAAAAACTAAGTGGGTGTGCATCCAACTTGCTTGCTCACGAAGACCTAGGGCATTTTGAGGAAGCCATTGTTGGAATATACAAGCCAAGTTCTATAACGAAAATTCCCACTAGTATATGAAAGTGACAAGATAAGAGACTCTCTATCATGAAGATCATGGTGCTACTTTCAAGCACAAGTGTGGAAAAAGGATAGTAACGTTGCCCCTTCTCTCTTTTTCTCTCATTTTTTTGGGCCTTCTCTTTTTTTATTTGGCCCTTTTTTTAATTTCCTCACACGGGACAATGCTCTAAAAATGATGATCATCACACTTATATTTATTTACAACTCAAGGTTTACAACTCAATACTAGAACAAAATATAACTCTATATGAGTGCCTCTGGCGGTGTACCGGGATGTGCAATGAATCAAGAGTGACATGTATGAAAGAATTATGGAGGTGGCTCCCGGGCCCAAGGCGCGCTCGGACTTGGCTTAGCAGAGGAGCGAAGGGGCAAGTGCGGAGTGCCGTGGGCCCCATCAGCCTGCGGCCTTGGGCGCCGTGTGGCAGTTGATTGGACGTGGGCGCCTCCGCTTCCCCACGCTACCTCGGCAAGTGCTCGACTTGACAAGTCCCTGCATGCAGAAATGAGTCATGATTACCTGTGATCGTGGAGGCCGATGGTTGGCCTCCTCCAGACTATAAGTACGGACGGGCAAGAGCCCCCGCAGTCCATCTCTTCCCGTTTCTCTCCTTCTTCTTCCTCCTTGCCCTTGGTCCACTCTACGCCAATGGCGCCGATCCGCCAGTTTTCAGCGGAAGAGAAGGGCAAGGCCCCCCGGGAGGGTCCCGATCCGCTTCGCCAAGAAGCGGCTGTCCCGCCGCCGCAGCGGGTCGCATGGCGAGACGCCGTGGCCCAATACGAGCGGCCGCTGCCTGGGTTTCCGCTGCCCTTGTATGCCCGAATCGAGGGCCCTGGAGAAGAATGCGCCGAGCGTCACCGACAACGCCGCCGGCGACGCTGGCGAGTCACGGCGGTGCGCGTCGTCACCCCTAGAATCCACGCCGAGGGCTCTTTTCGCGAGCTTGTGCTTCACGCCGCAATGCCTCCGTGCTCTTGGATCCGCCTTCCTCCTTCCTTCGCCTTCGAGATGCCGCCTAGTGGGTCTCTGGAGCTCTGGCTGCAGCATGCTGACTGCAGCACCCTTGCGACCGGAGCGGAGGTCGAAGTCGTCGCTCCGGGGAAGGTCTACATGACCCGGGGCTGGGGCGAGATCGCCCGGGTCTGCCGGACAGGGGGTGCCCTCGTAATTCATCTTGAATACGACGACGCCTCCTTAATGTTCTTCAAGGTCTTCGACGCGGAAGGGCGCCGGCTGGAGTGCTGCCCCAAGGAAGGCAGCCGAGGCAGCGAAGTGGCGAGGGCCAGGCCCGCCACCCGCTTCCCCGACAGCTCCTCAGGCAGTAGCGGAGGAGCCGGAGAATCCAGCGACTCCCCTGAGCTTCACGCGACTCCGGAGACGAGCGACGACAGCTACGAGCCCCTGAGCTTGCGTCGCACCCAGAGGAGGGCAGCTGCATCAGGCCGTCGTCGCCACTGATCTGGATGGGGTTGGCGCCGGCGGCTAATGGCCCACTGTTGATGATGGCGTCTCCCGTGGCGGCGTGCGTAGTTAGCGTTCCTTAGGATTAGCACATTTCGTTCCCTGCGAGGAATGGAAGGAACACCCCCTGGGGGTATGTAAGGCGCCGACCATGTTGTTTGTGAATATTATCCTTATTATGAATCGATGTGAGGTGCTTGTCCTGTCTCAGCTCAGCTCCCCCTTTCTATCCTCACGAGGGCTTGGTGCTCTACGCTGACAGGTCCCGGTCCCCAGGCAGGCTTCAGCCTTCGCTGGTATGCGAGGTCGTGATGCCGTGGTCAAGGCCAGGAGGTGAGCGGCCCGAGGTCCAGTAAGAGCCCCTGAGTCGCGATGCTCAGGGGGTCCCCTTTAGCGCTCAAGCAGCCTCCGCTGGGCGAGAAAGGAAGGCAAAGTCGCCGTGACAGAGTCGCACTAGGCGAGGGTTTGGCGTTGTGTTGATTTAACTCCTGCAGAGGCGTGACTTATCTCATGAGTTTGGAGTAGTTCCCCGGCGAGGTGCGAGGCCCGCGCGCCGGCAGCCGGGGTGTCGCTGGGTCAGGCCCTCGCGAGCTTCTCCCCTCTTCCCTGCACTTTCCTTCATGCTCTACGTCCTCAGGTCCCGGCCCTCGAGCGAGCTCAGTCGCCGCTGGTATGACAGGTCGCGATGCTGTGGGTCAAGGCCAGGGGGTGAGGGCTGGAGAGCCAGTAAGCGCCCGTGAGTCGCGATGCTCAGGCGCCCCCCTTTTAACGCGCGAGCGGATCATACGGGAGAGAGGGAGAGGGAGCTCACAACGCCCCCACGCTATTCCTTAGGCGGATCCTGCACACCAACATGAGGAAAACAAGGTCTACCATTGCGGTTGTCGGCCAGCCATTGGTTGCTCCGAGGGAGTGATTGAGGCACTGAGGGCCTGGTGAGGTAGCGCTATGTGGGGCTGCCGCGGCCAGAGCTCGACCACTCAGATTTGTCGGCGTTGCAGGGACGGACCCATGCGCAAGCGCCGTGCCAGAGCGAGCGGCTCCAAAGGTAGGTGTCAATCGAGCAGGCGATTATCCCAAGCAGGTTAAGCATGACGAAGCAAATGAACTTAGATAGATGCAGAGAAAGCAAACGCCATCGGTCAGCCTGCGGCTTGGGGATGATGCAGCCGTGGGGCGCCCCAACAAGGTAAGTCAAGACATAAGCAAAACGGATACATGCCGCGGGGACAGACCCATGCGACCTGGGAATGATGCAGCCCTGAGGGCGCTCCCAGCTGAAACGAAACTTGGAAAGAAGTCACCTGATACCATTGCAGAGCGAGTGTCGGAGTAGCTAACGACGCGTGGTGAAGAAGCCAATCCTCACGAGCCCTCGGGGCTCCGAGCCTCCGGAGGCTTAGGAGGTCCGAGCGGCTCGGTGAGGTCCATCTCCGTCTCTTCCAGGGACGCGCGATGCATGGCCACCTGAGCTTCCAGGATGCTCCTCATCAGGCGCTGGTAGGCAGCAGCCGTGTTCGGCAAGACAAAGGGCATGCGAACAGAGCTGTGCGGTGGACCCGCGCAATGCCCCACGCGCGAGGGCCAGAAGCACTCCTAAGACGCGACTCGATTGAGCCCTGGGTAGTCGATGCAGACGCGCATCCCGCCATCCTCGCCTGGATGGGGAGCTACGCTGGATGGGGAGCTACGCTGGGCAGGCGGCGGTTGCCGTGCATGACTCTCGATTCCCGCAACTCCTGAGCGACCTTGGTGATGAACTCCTGAGGGTTGGGCCCTCCTTTTCTTACGCCTTCCTGAGGGAAACGTGCCGCGAAGCACGCCTCCAAGTGGTGCCCGAGCGCCTCCCTCGTGACCTTGGCAAAGTCAGTGGCTCCCCAAGAGAGAGCCCCCGAGCCTTGCCCGAGGAGGGCGCCGGGCGCGCCTTCCTATGCAATGGAGGGTGGCGCCCCTTGGACGGGCGCAGATCCCAGTGTGGCGCCTCCGGAGGTGCCTGCCTCCTGAGGCCCAGAGCCAGGCGATGTCTTCTTCTTCTTGGGAGCTGCTCCAGGAAGGTTTCCACTCTTGCTGTCTGGGTCTTCGATTGACGCGGCTTGGAAGGCGCGCTCAAGAGAGCATCGCATCCTTCTCTTCAGGGGACCGTGATGACTCCGCCACTTCCTGGCATCTTGAGGACATTGTAACCATGGTGATTCACTGCCATGAACTTGGCCAGGGCTGGATACCCGAGGATGGCATTGTATGGCATGCGAATGTGGGTGACATCAAAGTCGATGAGCTCGGTACGGTAGTTCTTGCGCTGCCCAAAGGTGATAGGGAGTCGGACCTGCCCTATCGGGACAGTGGAACCGTCAGTGACTCCTGAGAAGGGCTTGGTTGGTTGAAGCTGATCGTATGGCACTTGGAGATTGCTGAGCGTCTCGACGGACAGGACGTTGAGCCCTACTCCGCCGTCGATGAGGGTCCTAGTAACTTGCACATTGCTGATGACTGGGGAGCAGAGCATCGGGAGGACACCGGCCATTGCCGCGCACTTGAGCTGGTCCGCTGAGCTGAATGTGATGGCGCACGCAGACCACCTGAGAGGGCGCGTGGCCTCAAGCTTAGGGAGGACTGCATTCACCTTGCGAGCAAACTGCTTGAAGATGCGCTGCGAGGCTGGGGCCTGTGCGCCGCCCAAGATGCAAGCGGTCGCACGCGGCTCCTGGAAGCCCTCAGCACCCTCGTCCTGATGGTGGTCGTCATTCCTTCTTGGTGGTGGTGGCAGCGGAGGAAGTCCTGTGTTGCCTTGCGGGCGATCCTCACGAGGTTGATCTCTCCAAGTGGTCCTGCTAGTGGTCCTCGCGAGGCCGGTCACGCCACCCTTGGCGAGGGACACGGTCGTCCCAGCGTCCTCCACCTCTTGCTCCGCCTCAGCCGTAGCCCCGATCGTTGCACTCGGGACGTCGACCGACACGGCCTTCTCGCACGACCCTGAGCTCTTGACATTCGTTGGTGTTGTGGGTGTGGAGATTGTGGTACACACAGTACCGGCTGCCCTTGGACAACTCCGGCTGGTCCCTGCCGCGCTTCGTGTCTGGCTCTGCCGCAAGCACATCTGCTCCTTTGCGCTTCACATCCTTGTCCTTGTTTTTCTTCTCTTCTGGGTTTGCTACTGGGAGCTCGAGAAGGGAGAGGCGTCCCTCCTTGGCCCTTGCGCACTTTGTAGGATCGAAAGCATGTCTAGAGGCGGGGGGTGATTAGACTACTTGACCAAATAAAAACTTATCCTTTTCCCAATTTTAGTCTTTGGCAGATTTTAGCTATCTTAGCACAAGTCAAGCAATCTTAACACAATTCAAGCAAGCATGCAAAGAGAGTATGAACAGCGGAAAGTAAAGCATGCAACTTGCAAGAATATAAAGGGGAAAGGTTTGGAGAATTCAAACGCAATTGGAGACACGGATGTTTTTGTCGTGGTTCCGATAGGTGGTGCTATCGTACATCCACATTGATGGAGACTTCAACCCATGAAGGGTAACGGTTGCGCGAGTCCACGGAGGGCTCCACCCACGAAGGGTCCACGAAGAAGCAACCTTGTCTATCCCACCATGGCTGTCGCCCACGAAGGACTTGCCTCACTAGCGGTAGATCTTCACGAAGTAGGCGATCTCCTTGCCCTTACAAACTCCTTGGTTCAACTCCACAATCTTGTCGGAGGCTCCCAAGTGACACCTAGCCAATCTAGGAGACACCACTCTCTAAGAAGTAACAAATGGTGTGTTGATGATGAACTCCTTGCTCTTGTGCTTCAAATGATAGTCTCCCCAACACTCAACTCTCTCTCACAGGATTTGGATTTGGTGGAAATAAGATTTGAGTGGAAAGCAACTTGGGAAGGCTAGAGATCAAGATTCATGTGGTAGGAATGGAATATTTTGGCCTTAACACAAGGGTAGGTGGTTCTCTCTCAGAAAATGTGTATTGGAAGTGTAGGTTCATTCTGATGGCTCTCTCCACGAATGAAGAGGAGGTGGAGGGGTATATATAGCCTCCACACAAAAATTAACCGTTACACACAACTTACCAATCTCGGTGGGACCGAATTGAGAAACTCGGTCGGACCGATTCAGCAAATCTAGTGAACGTTAGGATTTTCGGTGGGACTAACATGCAACTCAGTAGGACCGATATGGTTAGGGTTAGGGCATAACGTAATCTCGGTGAGACCAATTACACAAACTTGGTAGAACCGATTTTGGTAATAAGCTAACCAGAGAGTTGGTCAGGTAAACTCGGTGGGACCGGTTCGCTCATTTCGGTGGGACCGAAATGTTACGAAAAGGAAACAGAGAGTTTACATTGCAATCTCGGTGGGACCGACCGCTCATCTCGGTGGGACCGAAACGTTATGAGGGGAAACAGAGAGATTACAATCCCATCTCGGTGAGACCGAGATCCCTATCGGTGAGACCGATTTTCCTAGGGTTTGTGGCAGTGGCTATGACATCTGAACTCGGTGGCGCCGGATAGAAAGAATCGGTGGGGCCGAGTTTGACTTTTGGTTTAGGTCATATGTGGATGTGGGAAAGTAGTTGAGGGTTTTGGAGCATATCACTAAGCACTTTGAGCAAGCAAGCAATTAAGCAACACCTCATCCCCCCTTGATAGCATTGGCTTTTCCTATAGACTCAATGTGATCTTGGATCACTAAAATATAAAATGTAGAGTCTTGAGCTTTGAGCTTCAGCCAATCCTTTTATCCTTAGTATTTTGAGGGGTCCACTTTCCTCATCCATGCCATGCCATTCATTGAGCTTTTCCTGAAATATTTTATCTTGGAATAATGTTAGCTCAATGAGCTATATGTTGTTAGGAATTACCAAAACCACCTAGGGATAGTTGCACTTTAAATCTCCCCCTTTTTGGTAATTGATGACAACATATAGATCAAAGCTTCGACAAATGATAATAAGAGTGAAAAACATTGTCGCTTTGAGAAGTATGTGAAAAGCAAGAGCTCCCCCTAAATTTGTGCATAGTTTAAGATTTTCTTTGGACTGCAAATGCACAAAGAGTTAGGCTAATGGGTTACTCTTCCATGTCACATACATCTTGGTGGAGCGCTCAAAATGATAACAATAGAATACATGCACTCATCACCAAGCAAAGTGAATGATCATATAGAGATAAAAGGATAATGTCATCCAACAAGCATTAATGTAGCATATGATCAAACACATGATCATCCAAGTATCACACAGACAGAAAGTATCTCAATCAAGCAAATAAAGTTCAACCACCAAAGCAAGAGAGAATAAAAGGCAACGCTCTCTCTAAGCCTATGATCTATACATTTTTTCTCCCCTTTGGCAACAAGTTACCAAAAGTTCATAGAAAATGCATAGCACTAAATCGCTCTCGTGCTTGATCTTCGTGGTGGTGTGGATGAACACCAAGGACGAAGGCATCGCTTGATGTAGATGGAGCTGGTGGAGTAGGTGCTGGAGCTAGTGGCACTTGAAGCTGTAGCTAGTGCGTATGAAGTGGCTCGTGTCATCACATCGCACTGCAGCCGATCTCTGAGCTCTAGGCACTCTGCAAAAGCCTTAGTGGTTGACTTTCCTTCCTCTCCTGCATATCATCCTGAAGTTGCTCAATAACAGATGGATCTCGCCACCTTCACATCCATGTCATAGAACTTCGCTCCATGATCCTCTCCGTGCTCTCCGGTTTTGAGTCAAGGTGGCCAGCCCTTCTCAATCCTCGAGTGGATGCAATCAAGTAGCCAAGTTGATCCTGTTTGCTCTTCAAGAAGTGCTGAGATGCCTCTTCCATTGTTGGCATCTTGACAGCCTTCTCAGTCCTTGCCTTCTCCTTCTTCGCTTGTGCTTGCACAGAAGATGGTTCATCTTCATTCATAACCACTTGGTTGTCCTCAAAGTCTGGATAGATATGCATGTGCTCCTTGTCCAACAAGTATGTGCCAGTGCCCATCTTGGAGTTAATTAGCTCCTGGATCTGTGGGGCATACCCACAACTTCTCTTCTGGTCAGCAGCTGTCCTCTTGATAGTTTCAACTATAAGACTCATGACCTTGAACTTTTGTGGCACATAAAATAAGTGTAGCAGATTTATTGCATGGCCTATGATCATGTTGTGATCACCTGACTTGGGCAAGAGAGTGTGCCTGAGGATCCAGTTAATGGTTGGCAGTCCTGACAGAAGGTAATGTACTGATCCAAACTTGTGTGATTCTATAGCAGCATCTGGGATCTCCTTGTACATATGTGCCATAGTGTTGTGATCCATCTTCTTCTTGGCATAGACATCCAAGTCATCCTCTTCCTCCTTAGGTGCATTGATCAGATTTGCCCATTCTTCAATTGATGATTGGTACCTAGTACCTTCAGACATCCATACTATCCTGCCATCTGGATAGAAGTGTGTTGTGGAGTAGAATTGCATTATTAGCTCATCATTCGATTTTGTGAGCTTCTGCCCAACAAAGTCTGCCACTCCACAAGCATTGAAGCTATCATACACACCAGGATAGTGTTCTTCATTCTCCTTGATGTATTCCCAGTTGACCCATCTCATGTCACACACTATTGGCTTCTTGTCCAGCAGAATTGTCTCATAGAAGTCCTGTTGTTCCTTTGTGTGGAACCTGTAGTCTACAACAGTTCTCCTTCTGGTGGCATATGGATCTGACTCTCTCCATAGCCTCAATCCTGAGTCCTTCCCGATCTTCATGTTCTCAGCTACAGGATGGGCATCATTATGATCTGGAATTTTAGGCTTCAATTTTCTCAAAACATGTGTCTCATCATCTTCTTCTTCAGCAACAGTTTCAGGCACTGGGGCCTTGTTCTTCTCAGCAGCTGGAATGTTTCTGGTACTCCTCTTGGGTGCAGTCTTGGGTTTGGAGGCAGCTTTGGGTGCTACTTTGGGCTTTGATGAAGCAGCCCCTGACCTAATGGCATCACCCATAAGCTTCTGAGCTTTGGTGCTGGTGCAGCATCCTCTTCTTCTTCCTCCTCTTCCATCATGGAAGGCTTTCCAATTACTCTGGCCATGGTCTTCTTGACCCTTTCCTTCCTCTTCTTCCCTTCTGCAGTAGCCTCTTTGGGTTCAGCTTCCAAAGATGCTTGAGTGGAGGTTCTGGCTTTAGACATGGGCTGTCTTCCTGCTGGCCTTTTGGTCTTCAGACCTGGCTTAGTTGCTGCAGCTGAGCCATATTCTTTCTTGAGCACCTTCTTCTTGGATGTGGCCTCATCCTCAACAGCCACATAGTCTTCATCCTCAGATTCAGAGGTTCTCTTCTTTCTGGCGCTGGTGGCAGCTTTGGGTAGGTTGCTTGGGGTGCTCCTGCTGCCCTCATCATAGCTGCTAGAGGGACTAGTGCCCTCACTCATGTGAACCTGCTCCTCTTCCCTTTCTGGCTGTCACTTTGATCAGACATATTGCAAACACTGACAACAGACTCTGTGAGTAGATATAGATGAGATAGAGTGGATGAGCATCACAAAATACAGAGGTTTTTGCAAAAGAATGAGTCAGAAACTTAGTTTTAGTTTTCCACAGAAAGCATTTTGGATCTACCGATTTGTAAACTCGGTGATACCGAAGCAGCTTTGGAACCTAAACTAGTGAACTCGGTCAGACCGAGTCACGCTTGGTAACACCGAGACTGCTAGGGTTTCACAAAGTCTGAACTCGGTCACACCGATTTGCAATTCTCGGTCAGACCGAGAGTTACATGTGCAATGGCCTTAGCCGAATCGGTGGTACCGAGTTCTACAACTCGGTTGGTCCGAGATGGTTTCGGCGGAAACCTAACCCTAAATTTTCAATTCATCTCTAATCTATAGAGTGTTTTGACCGGATAAGATAGTTTCAATCGTGGCAAGATTCATGGCAAACACAATGTGCTAGGAATCAGATAGGGATAGCACAGTGATCAAGTTCATACTCTAGTTCAGCGATGAACTCGCTACGGCGGCAACGGCGGGGATGATTCCCGTTGACAGCGGCGGAAACCAGCGGCAGGAGGCAGCTGGCGACAAGGAGGACGATCCGGAGACCCTGGAGGCAGAGCGGGCTGAGCGCGGGCGAAAGAGTTCGGAGAAAATTTCCAAAATTTTACCCGTGGGAATATATAGCCTAACCCTATCGATGTGACCGAGTGGAACAACTCGGTGGCACTGAGATGCATAACTGCAAGCAGTTACAGCAACTCGGTGTGACCGAAAATTTCAAATCGGTTGCACCGAGATTGAAAACCTAGATCGACTTAGTGATCTCGGTATGACCGAAATGGATGAATCGGTCAGACCAAAACGCACAAAGAAGTTTTGGAAGTTTAAGTCTATGACGAATCGGGACTCAAGTGCTCCTCACACGAGTGGTTCGAATCGACTTGATCAAATTTTGTGATGTAGCATGAATAGAGTTTGAGACGAGAAAAGCATTGATAGCTAGAGAAGGTTCTTAGGCATTCTTGTCCATCCACTTGCCAAAAGAAAAAGAAAACAATCAATCAAAACAACAAGTGGATGTCCTCGAATGAGTAAAATATGCAACCAACATGCTCACACAATAAAATGGCAAATGAAATATGCGGCGAAGCATGCACAACCAATTCTAGCATCTATCAAGCAATTGGCGATGACTAGGTCATCCATATATGAGTATATTGACTTAGGAGTCAAATGAGAACATTTGATCATAGGTCATACTCATCGTTTAAGCTCAAGTGGGGTTACCACTTTTACATAATGCATTGTTGTGTTCACACCATTAGAGTTTCTTTAGCTCAATTCTTAGAGTAAAGCTCCCCCTAGATGTGAGATCCCCCCTTAGAGGGATGAACTAACCTTGGGTTTTGTCGATGATGACTTCATGTAGGTGTTGAAGATGTGGATGCTCAATGTTGATGTAGATCATTTGGAGCAATCCTTTGGTGTGAGTTGCACTTTCAATACCTACACGGGTTAGTCCCACAAGGAACTAACCAAGATATCCATAGACATAGAGTGATGCACACACAAGATGATGTCTATGAGAGCATTAGGTTACCTTGTCCCTTGTCTTACCAACAAGAGGGTTTGTGACTCCTTGAACTAGTGCAAGATGTGGAAGTTGATTGCACTTGTTCTTGCCAAAATGATATGAGTGAAATATGTTGGCGGAGTCACCCTCAAGAACTCTCTAGTTCTTCTTCTTCGGGATCCACATCATCTTGATGGGAATCCTCGGAGTTGTAGTCGTACTTGATGAATTGGAACTTGATGTAGTCTTGGGAACCCACTTGACCAAGGCCTTAGGAGCTTCTTCAAATGCATCAATTTCTTCTTGAAGCTTGTCCTTGCCTTTTTGCTTGTGGTCTTGTGGTGGAAGATCATCTTGAGCTTGTGTACCCATGAAGGAAGTAGGACCATACTTCTCTTGTTGAGGAACAAACTTCGTCTTGGGGTATTGATCTTCTTCCCACTCAACTCCATTGGCATTGAACTCAAAACCAACACCTTGATTCTTCCGGTGCCTTCCTTGCTTGCGTACAATTTCCTCAACTTGCTTACTCCCGGCAAGGCTCTTGTAAACACCTTTCTCTATAATTCCCTTCAATAGGCTATTTTCTTGCTCAAGTGTAACTTGGCTAAGAGAATCATTGGTGGAATCAAGAGAACTACTAGAAGCAACACCATTGGATTTAGCATGATTATTGTTACTACTAGAGGAAGAATCCTTCTTGTTCTTGTTACTAGACTTGACTTGAGGCATGTAAGTAGATAAGAGTAAACGCTTGGCAATGTAAGAAGAACTTTTCTTGTGAAGATCATCATTGATTGCCTCTAAGAACTCATGCTCTTGCTCAAGGTTGAGCTTTTCAAAGCGTAACTTCTCATGAGTCCTTAAAAGTTCTCGATGATCTCCTAAGATAGTTTCATGAGCTAACTTAAGAGTGTTTAGTTCTTTAGTTAGAAGCTCAATCTTCACCTTATCATTGTCATTCTTTTTATCTTGATTAGCATGATTAATTGACGTTTCATCATAGTATTCATCACTAGAGTTGTCAACAAGTAAATCATCATCACCTAACAAGTCATCTTCATCACTATTGAAATCAACATACTCGGGGTGTGTTACCTTTGGACCTTTGGCCATGAAGCATCTTCCAATTCCTTCGTTTGGTGAATCAAATATGTCGTAGGAGTTGGTTGACACAAGTGCTAGAACGGCAACACCTTCATCTTGAGTATATTCGGAGTTGGAGTGATAGCTTCTCTCGGAGTGATTTTCGGAGTCGGAGCCGGATACCCATTCACCAACATGAGCTTGATGTCTTCGTTTTGTGTAGCTCCTTGATGACTTGTCCTTCCTTTCCGAATCCTTGCTTCTCCGTGAGGATCTTCGTTCATAACGATCATCTCTACTCCTTCTCTCTCTTGGTGGTGATTCTTCTCTTCTACTTCTTCTTTTTGGAGTATCTTCTCTTCTTTTGTAGGGTGCCATACACTCATTGGAATAGTGTCTGGGTCTTCCACAATTTTAGCAATTACGCTCTCGACTAGAAGATCTTTTGTCATTGTAGGACCTTGACTTGGAGCTTCTCTCTTTGCTTCTACTCTTGTAGAATTTGTTGAAGTTCTTCACCATTAAGCTCAATTCTTCATTGAAGGTTTGTTTCTCACTTGATGATGTGGGGGCTTCACATGAGGCTTTGTAAGCACCACTTGATTTGTTGTGAAGTTCCTCCTTATCCTTGAGTGACATCTCATGAGCAACAATTCTTCCAATGACTTCCGTTGGCTTGAGATCTTTGTAATTGGGCATCATTTGGATCAATGTGCACACGTTATCATATTTTCCATCCAAGGCTCTTAGGATCTTCTTGATGATGAATCTGTCGGTCATCTCTTCACTTCCTAAGCCGGCAATCTCATTTGTGATAAGAGGAAGCCTAGAGTATATTTCAGCGACACCTTCACCATCCTTCATTTTGAACTTGTCAAGTTGACTTTGAAGCACATCCAACTTGGATTCCTTGACGGAGTCGGTACCTTCATGCATATCAATCAAAGTATCCCAAATTTCCTTTGCATTCTCAAGGCGGCTGATTTTGTTGAATTCTTCGGGGCACAATCCGTTGAAGAGGATATCACAAGCTTGAGCGTTGTATTGCAGCATTTTCAACTCTTCCGCGGTAGCTTCACGGTTCGATTCTCTCCCATCAAAGAATTCACCTTGCAAGCCAATACACACAATAGCCCAAACGGCGGGGTTATGTCCAAGAATATGCATTTTCATCTTATGCTTCCAACTAGCAAAATTAGTACTATCAAAGTAAGGACCTCTACGGTGATAATTTCCCTTGCTAGACGCCATACTCTCCTAGGTTGTGAAACCAAGGCTATGACCACCAAAAGCTATGGAAATCAAAGCAAATGGAGACCAAAGCTCTGATACCACTTGTAGGATCGAAAGTATGTCTAGAGGGGGGGGGGTGATTAGACTACTTGACCAAATAAAAACTTATCCTTTTCCCAATTTTAGTCTTTGGCAGATTTTCGCTATCTTAGCACAAGTCAAGCAATCTTAACACAATTCAAGCAAGCATGCAAAGAGTATATGAGTAGCAAAAAGTAAAGCATGCAACTTGCAAGAATATAAAGGGGAAAGGTTTGGAGAATTCAAACGCAATTGGAGACACGGATGTTTTTGTCGTGGTTCCGATAGGTGGTGCTATCGTACATCCACGTTGATGGAGACTTCAACCCACGAAGGGTAACGGTTGCGCGAGTCCACGGAGGGCTCCACCCACGAAGGGTCCACGAAGAAGCAACCTTGTCTATCCCACCATGGCCGTCGCCCACGAGGGACTTGCCTCACTAGCGGTAGATCTTCACGAAGTAGGCAATCTCCTTGCCCTTACAAACTCCTTGGTTCAACTCCACAATCTTGTCGGAGGCTCCCAAGTGACACCTAGCCAATCTAGGAGACACCACTCTCTAAGAAGTAACAAATGGTGTGTTGATGATGAACTCCTTGCTCTTGTGCTTCAAATGATAGTCTCCCCAACACTCAACTCTCTCTCACAGGATTTGGATTTGGTGGAAATAAGATTTGAGTGGAAAGCAACTTGGGAAGGCTAGATATCAAGATTCATGTGGTAGGAATGGAATATCTTGGCCTCAACACAAGGGTAGGTGGTTCTCTCTCTCAGAAAATGTGCAATTGAAGTGTAGGTTCGTTCTGATGGCTCTCTCCACGAATGAAGAGGAGGTGGAGGGGTATATATAGCCTCCACACAAAAACTAACCGTTACACACAACTTACCAATCTCGGTGGAACCGTATTGAGAAACTCGGTCGGACTGATTCAGCAAATCTAGTGACCGTTAGGATTTTCGGTGGGACTGACATGCAACTCGGTAGGACCGATATGGTTAGTGTTAGGGCATAACGTAATCTCGGTGAGACCGATTACACAAACTCGGTAGGAACGATTTTGCTAATAAGCTAACCAGAGAGTTGGTCAGGTAAACTCGATGGGACCGGTTCGCGCATTTCGGTGGGACCGAAATGTTAAGAAAAGGAAACAGAGAGTTTACATTGCAATCTCGGTGGGACCGATCGCTCATCTCGGTGGGACCGAAACGTTACGAAGGGAAACAGAGAGATTACAATCCCATCTCGGTGAGACCGAGATCCCTATCGGTGAGACCGATTTGCCTAGGGTTTGTGGCAGTGGCTATGACATCTGAACTCGGTGGCGTCGGATAGAAAGAATCGGTGGGGCCGAGTTTGACTTTTGGTTTAGGTCATATGTGGATGTGGGAAAGTAGTTGAGGGTTTTGGAGCATATCACTAAGCACTTTGAGCAAGCAAGCCATTAAGCAACACCTCATCCCCCCTTGATAGTATTGGCTTTTCCTATAGACTCAAATGTGATCTTTGATCACTAAAATATAAAATGTAGAGTCTTGAGCTTTGAGCTTCAACCAATCCTTTTATCCTTAGTATTTTGAGGGGTCCACTTTCCTCATCCATGCCATGCCATTCATTGAGCTTTTCCTGAAATATTTATCTTGGAATAATGTTAGCTCAATGAGCTATATGTTGTTAGGAATTACCAAAACCACCTAGGGATAGTTGCACTTTCACACTTGGTCGCCAGATTGAACAACTCCAGAGATGTACACAGATCTTCGTGGATCGCGAGCTCCTCCTTCATCTTGATGTCGCGGACGCCATCAGAAAACGCCGGGATGATGGCCTCCTCGGTTACCCTTGGAATCTTGAGGCGAGCGTTGTTGAAGCGCTCGATGTACTTCTACAAGGTTTCTCTGGGCTGCTGCTTGATGCGGCGCAGGTCACCCACGGCCGGCGGACTGTCGCGATTGCCCTGGAAGTTGGCGATGAAGCGAGTGCGCATCTCGTCCCAGGAAGAGATCATGCCGGGAGGCAGGTTCAGGAGCCAGGTGAGGGCGCTGTCTTTGAGTGCCATGAGAAACCAGTTCGCCATGACCTTTTCGTCCCCGTTGGCGGCTTCGATGCCCAGCTCATAGAGCTGTAGGAACTCCGCGGTGTCGGCAGTGCCGTCGTCGCGAGGAGGCAGGTCAGGCTTGAACTTGCCTAGCCAGGCGACACTGCGCAGCTCGGTGGTGAAGGCGCGACAGCCTGCGGTGGCCACCGAGCTCTGGCCGATGCGGGCTTGCTCTCAGGTATTCAGCGCTGCTGCCTGGAGCAGCGCGGGGTCTTGACGTGGTGGCACAGGGATGCGGTCGTGGTGCATGGTGCCGGGAGCACGCGTGCACCTTCTTGGGGACGAGGGATTTCTTGGTAGCTCCTTTCTTGTCGCGCGGGCGCCGGACGCGGTGGATCTCGTCCTGGGGCCGCAAGCCTTGGAGCCAGGGCACCTTCTTGGGGAGGAGGTGGCGGAGGCACCTCCTGATCTGCGCCCCCTGCGCAGGACGGAGGGCGAGGCAGCGAGAGGGACAGCGCAGGGGAGCCCCCAGCGGTGCTGACGAGCTCGGTGATGCGGGCAAGCCAGTCCTCGTAGAGGTCGTCGACGAGACGATAGTGCAGGAGCTCACGCGCCAGGAGCAACGCGGCATGCGCGTCCATGGGGGCGCGACGGGCGTGGGACGACGAACCAGCTGGAGTCAGCGACGGGGTGGCGGTGCGGCCTTCCCGCCGCACCGAAGGATGCAGCGACGAGGCCTGCTGCTCGTTCCTCGCCGGGCCGGTGGCGGCGTTGGCGGCAGGCGACGGGGAACGACGGGGGCACCCACCGATGGGGGCTGTCTGGGCGACGCGGGCGGCGAGAGCAGCCCGACGCTCGGTGCGAGCACGGCGAGCGTCAGCCATGGACACGACGGAAGATCGAACGCGAAACGGCGGAAGAAAGATTCCGGCGCACCCCTACCTGGCGCACCAAATGTCGGATGTTGGGTTCCGGCAGACCCTTAAGGTTCGAACTCTGGGGTGCGCACGGAGATCTTTCCCCTACCGATCTACGTTCGATCGTCTCGCGAGAATCTAGGCTAAACGATGAACAACACGAGGGACACAAGATTTATACTGGTCCGGGCCACCGTTGTGGTGTAATACCCTACTCCAGTGTGTGGTGTGGTGGATTGACTCAAGGGCTGGTGATGAACAGTACAAAAGGACGAACAGCCTCGCGAGAGGTGTTCTTGAGCTGGTGCAATGAACTGCTTGGGTGAGTTCGATCGCCTCTCTCTCTCTCTGGCTAGGGCTCTATCCGATGCCCTCTACGGTGGTGGCTAGCTCTATTTATAGAGGCCCTGGTCCTCTTCCCAAATATTGAGCGGGAAGGGCGCCAACAACGGCCATTTTGAAGGGGAACATCTAGTACAAGTTATCCTGACTAAAGTTGGTTTTCGGCTGCCAAAAGCACTGGCGATGACGCCGTCTTGGGCTCCACGATGATCTCCATCCTGCCGCTCCGCTGGCCTTGGTCTCGTTGCACTGAAATGGAAACCTTTGCCTGATGCCTCGGTACTCACGCTGTGCTTGCCCCTTTGCACCAAAGAGGAAACAAGGACATCGCAGAGCGGGCGCCTACCGGTCTCGATAGTCATGGCTTGCGCCACGAGCACCTCGCGAGGTACCTGCCTTGATCTCTCCGCCTCCTCGCGAGTGCACTGGCGAGGCCATTCCCGAGAAGCCCTATGTCGACGCGCCATGAGGCTTGCCCCTCGCGAGGTCTTGAGTCTTGTGCTGATGAAGATGGGTCGTGCTGGGCCACCACTTGAGCCACGCCGCAGGCCGCAGGCAGGCAAGTTTGGGGACCCCCGTTCCCAGAACGCCGACAGGTCTGATCCCTAGTATCCACTATGTTCTGAGATTGATGTTGCTATGACTTTGACATGCTTAATGCTTGTCACTTTGGTCCCGGGTGCCATGATTTCAGATCTGAACCGTTTAGGTTATCACCATTACATCCGTGTTCTAGATCCGATACTGCAAGTTATAGTCACCTACTACGTGTTATGATCCGGCAACCCCAGAGTGACAATAGTCAGGACCACTCCCGGTGATGACTGTAGTTTGAGGAGTTCATGTATTCACCACGTGTTAATGCTTCCGGTTCTCTATTAAAAGGAGGCCTTAATATCCCTTAGTTTCCAATTGGACCCCGCTGCCACGGGAGGGTAGGACAAAAGATGTCATGCAAGTTCTTTCCATAAGCACGTATGACTATTCATGGAATACATGCCTACATTATATTTATGAACTAGAGCTAGTGCCGTATCGCCCTAGTATGACTATCACACGATGAATATCATCCAACAAATTACCGATCCAATGCCTACGAATTTCTCTTATATTGTTCTTACTAAGTTACTACTGCTATCGTTACAGTTGCACTTGCTACAAAACTACTGCTATCACTGTTAACGCTACTATTGTTGTCGCTACTGCTATCAAAACTATCATACTACTTTGCTATTGATCACTTTTCTGCAGATAATTAATCTCCAGGTGTGCTTCAGTCGACAACTCAGCTGCTAATACTTACAAATATTCTTTGGCTCCCCTTGTGTCGAATCTATAAATTTGGGTTGAATACTCTACCCTCGAAAACTGTTGCGATCCCCTATACTTGTGGGTTATCAAGACCTTTTTTTTGGCGCCGTTGCGGGGAGCATAGCTATATTTGTTGAGTCACTTTGGATTATTATCAAATTATCACTATGAAGAATTTGAAGGATGCTAGGACTAAGATTTTTTCCTCTAGGACGAGGGCAGGTAAGGAACTGCCATGTAGCTCTGCTTTAGATTCACCTTCTGTTATAAGTAAACTTGCAACACCAGCACATGCTATTAATCCTGATATGTCGCACGTTTTTGATGATGTTACTTCTGCTATGAATGATACTTATGATGATGCTAGTACCTTGCTTGATGTGCCACTAGGTGAATTTCTTGATGAACAAATTGCTAGAGTAAGACAACATGATGTTGTTGAATCTGATGATGAGCTTGAAACTGAAAATCTTGAAACACCTACTAGAACTAGCCCTCCTAGATATGAATTGCCTAAAGTACCGAAAGGCTATGTTATGATTGAGGAGACAACTAGAGATATTCTTGCTTGTAAGGATAGAGATGATCTAGACAAATTATTATGCAAGTATAAAGAAAAAATCTTTGAATGCTAGAATGCAATATGATCCTAAGTTTGCTACTTCACCTATCTTTATAGATGATAAGGATTATGAATTCTCTGTCGACCCAGAGTTAATTACTTTGGTTGAATCTGATCCTTTCCATGGTTATGAAACTAAAACTGTTGTGGTGCATCTTACTAAGTTGAATGACATAGCCACCCTTTTTACTCATGATGAGAAAACTTGCTGTTACTATATTATCAAATTATTTCCGTTCTCATTAAAGGGTGATAGTAAAGCTTGGAACAGTACTCTTTGTCGGTGTACAAAAGTAGGGGCCTTTCTGTACCCCTTTACTTGTGCACGGGCATTCGTAGCCACAGCTGCGGCCATGCTTGGCGGGGCAGAGGAAGGAAAGGTACGAGACTGCCAAAGCAACACTCAAGCCAGAGGCATGAAGAGCAAAGGGGCAAGATAGATTTCCCCTGGCAACACCCTTTTCGGGGCAGCCTACATAGCCCCGGCAAGAGCCTTGCCGGGGTGACTTGCCCAACACCAGCAAGGCCGCCACCCTTGAGCCTGAGAGTTCTGACACCATCGTCAACGTTGAGACCAAGACTCAGGGGCGCCTGCGTAGTGGCATGCAAATCTTGTGAAGACCAAAGGCCTGCGAGTCTAGATAAGAACCAGAAGACGAAGACCCTCGGCAAGATCCTTGCCGGGGACGGCCGCGAGGCCCCGGCAAGACCCTTGCCGGGGGCATCTGCGGGGCCGCGGCTAGGCCCGCACCTACCAAAGTTTCGCTGCCCCGCTGCCGTTCCGACGTGGCAACCAGCCCGCCAACTAGGCAAGCGCCTGCGTGGCAGCATGCAGCTTGTAGGCCAACTAGTCAAGCACCTGCGTGGTGGCATGCATATCTTCGTGAAGGCCCTGTCACCGCACCAGCATAGCGACCAGCCAGCCAGCATGGCGCTGGATGCCTTATCAGCTTGGACGCGCGTCGAAGCAAGGTGAGGCGGCGACGGACGGGACGAGCTCTGTTGTTGTCCCCGATAAAGCAAGAGGGCACGTAGGCAGCGCATTAAATGCGTTTGTCCTATGATGTCAGGCGATAAACTTGTACACTATAGATACTTGCCACCTCATGTGTGCCATTGTGGCGACCCCTTTGACATATAAGGAGGCCCGAGGCGTACGGTGGAAGGATTCTGACTTTTTGGACTGGGCACACATAGGAGACGGGCACGTTTCAAGGGGTCAACCCAGGGAGAAGTCAGCCGAAGGGTAAGATCATGTTGCCCGTTATATTTTGGGGGCGAGCTAAACCATAGGATGGAGAATTTTTTTTGATGTGGCTAAGATCCCTTTGCCCTATAATGGGATCCTCAGCCGCCCAGTGCTGGCCAAGTTTATGGCGGCATCACATTACGCCTACAACACATTGAAGATGTCCGGGCCAATGAGCATCATCACCATCCCCTCTGACAAGAAAGACACACTCATCTGTGCTGACCAACTCTACCGGGAAGCAGTTGCAGCAGCTGCCGCCAAGGCACTTGCTCCTACCGCTGAGACCCCGAGAGAGAAGAAAACCGGCATGGCCCCTTCCGGCAAGACTTCTGACCCCGACAAGGACTCCTGCACCCCCTCCGGCAAACGCGCCTCTTCGGAGTGCCGCGTTCCCGTTGGGGACATGCCAGAGAGCTCCGCCAGCGGGAGCAAGAGATCCAAGGCGGCCCCACCAGAAACCAAGAAGGTGCCCGTCAGGGAGGATGGCACGGGTGGAGCTTTTGCCATAAGCTCCACCCTTGACAACAAATAGGAAAGCGTGCTCGTCGCCCTCCTGCAAGCGAATGTCCACGTGTTTGCATGGCAAGCATCCGACATCCCCTGCGTTCCCAGGGAGGTGATTGAGCACCACCTTGTTGTTTGTCCCCATGCGCGGCCCGTCAAACAGAAGGTCAGGAAGCAAGCTTTGGAGCGACAAGATTTCATCATCGAGGAGATCAAGAAGTTGGAGGCGGCAGGCTTGGTCAGAGGAGTGCTCCACCCCACGTGGTTGGCCAATCCAGTGGTAGTGCGTAAGGCGAACGGGAATTAGAGGCTGTGTATTGACTATACAGATATCAATAAAGCATGTCCAAAAGATCTTTTCCCTCTGCCACGCATTGACCAGATAGTGGACTCCACTGCCGGGTGTAACCTGTTGTCGTTCCTCGACGCCTACTCAGGATACCACCAGATCTTCATGATGAAGGTAGACAAAGAAAAGACTGTGTTCATCACCCCATGTGGTATGTACTGTTTTGTACGGATGCCTTTCGGGTTGAAAAGCGCTGGTTCGACATTTGCCTGAGCAGTCCAAATTGGTTTTGAGCCCCAGCTGCATAGAAATATGGAAGCTTATATGGATGATATAGTGGTCAAAACCAAGGACAAGGCCACGCTCATGCAGGATCTGGAGGAAACATTTGAAAACCTGCGCAAGATCAACCTCAAGCTCAACCCAGAGACGTGCGTGTTCGGCGTCCCATCCGGCAAACTTTTTGGGTTCTTTGTGTCTCAACACAGAACCGAAGCAAATCCCGACAAGATCAAAGTGATTGAGCAGATTGAGGCACCAAGACGAGTCAAGGACGTCCGTAGGCTCGCTGGTTGCATTGCTGCTCTAAGTAGGTTCATCTCCAAATCTGCTGAGCACGCCCTCCCCTTTTTCAAAGTTTTGAAAAAGGCGGGTCCAATGAAATAGACTCTGGAGGCAGAGGCAGCGCTGCAAGATTTGAAGAGGTACCTCTCCTCCACGCCAATACTAGTCGCGCCTAAGCCTCTAGAGACGTTGCTGCTATATCTAGCGGCGACGAATCAAGTGGCCAGTGCTGCGCTAGTGGCATAGAGAGAATTTGAGGAAGAAGCAGCGGTAGCGGCGAAGCCGTCGGATGATGGGCCGGGGCTCTCCCCGGCAGGGCCTGATGCCGGCAAGGCGGGACCCCCGGCAAAGCCTGGTCCCGGCAAGACAGAGTCTGCGCAAGTGGGCGAAAACGAATAGAAGAAGAAGGTGATGCAGCACCCAGTTTATTTTGTCAGTTCCCTCTTGCAGGGGGCTAGATCAAGATATTCTAGCATACAAAAGCTACTTTTCGGCCTCCTTATGGCCTCGAGAAAGCTGCATCACTATTTCCAAGCGCATGAGATCACTGTCGTCACCCGCCTCCCTTTGCAACGAATCTTGCACAACCCGGATGCTACCGGGAGGATTGTGGAGATGGCATTTGAACTGTCGAGCTTTGGCCTCAAGTTTGAAAGTACTTCAACAATCAAGAGCCGAGCCTTGGCAGAGTTCATAGCAGAATGGACTTCAAGGCCCGACGAAGAGATTCAAGAGACCACCCTTCCCGGCAAGGACACGAGCCATGATTGGATTATGTACTTTGATGGAGCTTTCTCGCGCAAGATATTTGGACAATCATATCTAAGTAATGAAATATATGTAAAGATAATTCAGCAAACATATTTGAGTGCTAAATTATGGCAGGCTGTTTCAACAGTCAATGAGGCCGAGCACACAGCCATCAAAGGCCATCTCAGCAACAAAGATCAAGTATAAAATGGTGTAGAGCTATTTCACCTAACAGATTGGCTACTAGACCATGGCAATCTACGTCACAATAAATATATGGCAGGATATTTTAGCAACTAATTGTGCGTGGCATGCCATCTTAGCTAAGCAGATTGAGTGTAGAATAGGGCAAGGAAGCTTCTTAAGTAGAGCATATTGAATGTAAACTACTTCGTCAAACAGTGAGATTAACCGCGTCTATCAGCTAACATTCAGAGCTACTCTGACATGCACGGGGCCTCAGTCTAGAATGCGCGTACCGTGGGAGAAGCTGACCGCCGTGCGTCTCCACAAGAACATCGCCAGCGGTGGTGGCGCGGCTAGATGACAGCAGTCTACGAGAGTGTACTGTGGGAGCGAGAGGATCGCCGTGCGTCCCCTCGACGAACCGCGGCGCTGACGTATCGGTGCGGCAGGGAGGGCGGCTTCGGCGGAGCTAAAGGAGTGTAGGGGGTCGGGGGGGGGGGGGTTTGGGGAATATTATTGGCTAGTTGGCCGAAGGGCGGTTGAATTTGGGATTTGGGGGGATTTATGCGTGGTGGGAGGGGGAGTTTGGCACATGGTCGGTTTCTCGAAGTGCAGTCCCACGTGTCAGTGAAGAGGCAAGATGAAGCGCGTTCCGTTTGCGTGAGCCGTGTGCAGGACCGACGTGTGAGGGGTGCAATGCGACCGCGACAGAAGTGCTGTGAGTGTACCGCCTTTTTTCCTTTTACTAGCAAGATGCCTGTGCATTGCACGGAACATCAAGATGCATTTTTTACAAACACCTATTGTGATTAACCCATGCAGGAGTAATCCCATGTGTAGAAGGTAATGATGTCTCGCGAATTTTATCCGAAAAATGGTATCTCGAGAATTTCATCAAAAATTGATATCTCGAGAAATATGAGAGATAAGGTGAGGAGGAGTGGGCGTGGTGGTGACTGGTGGTCGGACTGGGCGGAGGAATGGGGATGGACGGTGCCGGCAGCGGCCACCATGCCAGATTGTTCGAGAGACTTCCTTTTTCAATTGCTCAGCAATGAGGTTGTGGGAGATAAGTATGAACGAGGCAAGGCCTTATCTATAAATGTGGAGAGATGTGCGGGTATCTTTTGTAAAGTTGTCATAGTTTGCTTTCTATCCGTCAGATATAGATCGGACGGTCTATATTACAAGATGGCAGGCACACAATCATCACCTACTCGGTTTTTTATAAGAAAAAAGAGTAGAGATAAAGATAAGAGTAGAGAAACTTGGTGCTTCGCCCCCTCAAAAAAAAAACTTGGTGCTTCGCGCAATCCATTGATACTACTACTAGTAATCCAGTAATCCCGACTAAAACTGCGTGGCCGGGTCTTTCCCGCGCGATATGCTGGGAGATTGGCTTACTTGTTTTTTTTAGGACGAGTAATGCTACACCTACGTAATCCCAGTTACATAATTAACGTAATGTGAAACGTGTGAGCTGCTGATTGGAGATTGGGGGGAGGGAGGGGCCCACCACCATGAAAATCAGGGGGGAGAGAGAGGCAATTTACGTTAACCCTTTCATAGGTTCCCGTGGATGTAGAAATATGTGAAATGCGTGAATGTGTAGTGGACGTACTATTGGAGTGCCTAAGATAAACTGTGTATGTAGACCCTATGTGTTTATTTACTTTGCATGTTAGCTTTGTCTCGGGTCAAACCTTCTAATTTTATACACACAAAAAACGAATCATCATTCCATATATTTTCATACTCCTACAATATATCTTACTATTATTGTGAAAATTCATATACACCGGACGAGATTAATGCAAACATGACAGATTTTCATTACATTTCAAACTTTTTTATAGGAGAAAAAAATAAAAGAAACCCGACCCTAAACCTATTCTACAGCGGCGACCGACGTCCTCCATCTGCGATCCCCATGTACGGGGGCGGGGTTCAAGACCCGTGAAGTGAAGGTGCGGTCTCCGGCGAGGAAGAGTAGAACAGGAGAGACGGACCAGCAGCTAGTTGGCACACCATGCCCTGCCACCTCCCATGCCCTACTCATCCTCGGAGGAGTCCTCTACCTCGGTAGTGCCGGTGGACGTGAGGTCGATGATGATTGACATGGACGGTCTGTCGCTTCACCTGCCACATGCACCACCGAACGTTGGACGGCGGCAAGTAGGACGCGTGGCTGACGGTGCTCCCGTTGTCGGCCGCCAGCGTGGCCACCGCTTGTGTAGTCGCGTACGCGTCCGGCTACGCCGCTATTGCGTTGCGAGCAGCGACTTGAGCGAGGGCGGCGACCTCGATCTTCTTCCCCAAAGACAAGCTCTCCCGCAGAGCGTTCACGCTCGAGGTCATGGCGGATGTGGTGCCAGGTAGCAGGATGATGCGCTATGATGTGGAGTTTAGCTTGGCGTTGCCGCTTTAAGTAGCGCATTCCGGTGAGGCCAAGCGTCCGGGTGCATCATTAAGTCACCGGAGTTGGTTCTTCGGGCACCGAGCCTCTTAATGACGGCATACGGACGGACGTCATGAATGCGGGCAGTTGGCGCTGATATGTCTCCAACGTATCTATAATTTATGAAGTATTCATGATGTTATATTATCATTCTTGGGTGTTTTACAATCATTTTGTAGCAACTTTATATCATTTTTTGGGACTAACCTATTGACCCAGTGCCTAGTGCCAGTTGCTGTTTTTTGCTTGTTTTTTACATCGCAGGAAATTAATATCAAATGGAGTCCAAACATCGCGAAACTTTTTGGAGATTTTTTATGGACTAGAACACCCAGGATGGGCCAGAGCAGCACCTTGGGGGTGCCCCGAGGGGGGCACAACCCACCAGGGCGCGCTTGGGGGCCCAGGCGCGCCCAGGTGGGTTGTGCCCACCTCGGTGGCCTCCCGCACCCCTTCTTTACCCTATAAATTCCCAAATATTCCAAAAACCCTCAGGGTTAACCTAGATCATAAGTTCCACTGCCGCAGGCCTCTGTAGCCACCGAAAACCAATCTAGACCCTTTCCGGCACCCTGCCGGAGGGGGGGGGGATCGTCTCCGGTGGCCATCTTCATCATCCCGGCGGCCACCACGATGAGAAGGGAGTAGTCCACCCTCGAGGCTGAGGGTTTGTACCAGTATCTATGTGTTTAATCTCTCTCTCTCTCTCTCTCATGTTCTTGAGATGTCACGATCTTGATGTATCTTGTTGTGATGAATTGAGTTTTTCCCTTTGAGATTTCATTGTTATCGGATTGAATACTTTTATGTATTTGAGAGCACCTGATATATGTCATGCAATTGATACTCCTGGTGACAATGGGGTATCACATTGATTCACTTGATATATGTTTTGGCACTCAACTCGCGAATTCCCGAGGTGACATTGGGGTAATCTATGCATAGGGGTTGATGCACGTTCTTGTCTTTGTTTCTCCGGTACAAATCTTGGGGCACTATTTGAAGTTCTTTGTGTTGGATTGAGTATTATGAATATGAATTTGCTTTGGTGTTATTTTAGTACGAACTCTAGGATAGATCGAACGGAAAGAATAGCTTTGTGTTATTTTAGTACGAACTCTTGAATCGATCGAACGGAAAGAATAGCTTTGAGGTGGTCTCGTACCCTACAAACAATTTATTCTAATGTTCTCCACTAGATAGGAACTTTGGAGTGATTCTTCATCTCACTTTGAGGGGTGGTTATATGATCCAATTATATTAGGATTGTTGAGAGATTGCACTAGTGAAAATACGGAACCTAGGCCTCATTTTCAAGCATTGCAATGCCGTTTTTGTGCCCATTTACTATGTCCTACCTTGCTGTTTTTATTTATTCAGTTTATAAAAATATATTTCTACCATCAATATTACACTTTTATCACCATCTCTTCGCCAAACTAGTGCACCTATACAATTTGCCATTGTATATCGTGTGTTGGGGACACAATAGATTTCTTGTATTTGGTTGCAGGATCAGTTCAGATAGACTATCTTCATCCTACGCCTCCCACGGATTGATAAACCTTAGGTCATCCACTTGAGGGAAAATTGCTACTGTCCTACAAAACTCTGCGTTTGGAGGCCCAACACGTGTCTACAAGAATAATGTTGTGTAGTAAACATCAAGCTCTTTTCTGGAGCCGTTGCCGGGGAGGTGAGTGCATGAAGGTATATCTTTAGATCTTGCAATTGAATATTTTAGTTTCTTGTTTTATCACTAGTTTGGTTTATAAAAGAAAACTACATAAAAATGGAATTGAGGTTGCATCATATTATTGATCATCTTTATAATATCTTTCTTGAAAAAGATGGTTCGAAAAATTGTGCTCAATGGTTAGTAGAAGAAGTTAATAAAATGTTTGGCACAAAATATTTGAATGATGAGGATGATTGCAATGTTGTTAGTATGAATTCTTTGAATATCAACGATGCTAATGATATGCAAAGTAACAAGCTTGGGGATGCTATATTTGATGAAGATGATATTTTTACTCCCCCAAGTTTTGATGAGAAAAATCATTATGATGAAAGCATGCCTCCTGTTTATGATAATTATATTGATGAAAGTGGGTTTGGAAGAGTGTCAACTCTAGGTACTAATGGTCCCACTATTTTGGAGGGTGTTGAATTTTATTGTAATAATTATGAAAGTGGATTTGGAGAGGTCATGACTTTAATTAATGATGAATCCACTATTTTTGAAGAGGTTTCAGTTGACTATGATAACAAAGTTGCTATCTATGATGATTATGGTGATGACATGTATGCTATAAGGAATAATGATAACCATGAAACTTGTCATCATGATTTTAATTTTCACTCTCATGATAGTTATTTTGTTGAGTTTGCTCCCACTACTATTCATGAGAATAACTTTGCTTATGTGGAGCGTAATAAAATTTCTATGCATGTGGATCATGAAAAGAATGCTTTATGTGATAGTTATATTGTTGAATTCATTCATGATGCCACTGAAAATTATTATGAGGGAGGAACATATGCTTGTAGGAATTGGAATAATATCAAGTTTCCTCTCTTTATGTTGAAAGTTTTGAAGTTGTGCTTGTTTTGCCTTCCTATGCTAGTTAATCCTTGCTCCCATGAATTATTTGATCACAAAATCCCTATGCATCAGAAGTGGGTTAGTCTTAAATGTGCTATTAATATGCTTCATGATGCTCTTTTTCATGTTTCAATTCTTTACTTTTATGCGAGCATCATTGAAATCATCATGCCTAGCTAAAAGGCATTAAAGAAAAGCGTTTGTTGAGAGACAAACCAACACTTTTACCTACTGTTTTTGTGTGTTCACATGATTATTCTACTGTATTGATCACTTTCTATTGCTTTTGTTTCAATAAAGTGCCAAGTAAAGCCTTTGGGATCATGTTGGGTGATAGTTGATTTGATCTTGCTGAAAAACACAAACATTTGCGCTCACGAAAACAATTCTCATTTTTAACAGAAGAGTGATTTTGAGTTGATTCTTTTTGCAGAAGTTTAACATACAAATTTCTCACGTGGTCCTAATTTTTTTCATAAGTTTTAGAGTAGCAGATGTATGGTAGTTATCTAGATCATTATAGACTGTTATGTTTTTGACAGATTCTGTTTTCAATGCATAGTTTGCTTGTTTTCTAGTTTCTATAGCTTATATTGCTCAATATAAATAGCTAAAATGATATGCTACAATAGGAATTGTGTGGACAAAATTATGAATCTTTTCTTTTACAGTACCAAAGTGAAATGGTTTGCTCTTTACCATACTAACCTCTCTCAAGAAGTTCCGTTAAGTTTTGTGTGATTGAAGTTTTCAAGTTTTGGGTGAGATGTCGATATGAGGAGAATAAGGAGTGACAAGACCCTAAGCTTGGGGATGCCCAAGGCACCCCAAGATAATATTCAAGGAATATCCAAGCAACTAAGCTTGGGGATGCCCCGGAAGGCATCCCCTCTTTCGTCTTCAACATTATCGGTAACCTCACTTGGAGCTATGTTTTCATTCGTCACAAGATATGTGTTTTGCTTGGAGCGTCAATTTATTTTGTTAGGATTTGCTTGCTGTTATTTAGAATAATGTCTTGCATCTTTATTTTCAATAAAAATATCAAGTATAGCCTTTGCGATGCTTATTTTGCAAGTCTACATGTTTCTGTTTGAAAACAGAAAGTTTACCGCTATTGCAAAAATTCCCTAGAAAAGTCAGAATGTGATAAAATGTTGAAACTTTTTGCAAAATGAGATCTGATAAATTTTCTACAGTTTGGCAAATTTTCATAACTTTTGGAGTTATATAAGTATTGATACTATTGCATTCTTTACAGACTGTACTGTTTTGGCAGATTGCTATTATGTTTGCATTGTTTGCATATGTTTGCTTGTTTAATGATTCTATTTGAGGATAGTAGTATTAAATATGCAGAGGCATTTAGTATGCAATGTTGAATAATAATTTTAGTGTTTTGCTACATTATAGAATAATAAGGTTTTTGCATTGGTTTATACTAACTTATCTCACGAGTCCTTGTTGAGTTTTGTGTGGATGAAGCTTTTGAGATTTAGGAAAACCGTGATATGAGAGGAATTAAGGAGACACAAAAGCTCAAGATTGGGGATGCCCAAGGCACCCCAAGATAATATTTCAAGAAGTCTCAAGCATATAAGCTTGGGGACCCCGGTAGGCATCCCACCTTTCTTCTTCAACAATTATCGACCTGAAAGTTTTAAATAAAATAGAGTCCTCAAATAGTTGCCCAGGAGGCTATGTAAGTGGCATTCACATGCCTTCAACGAAGCTCTTTTCTATGGAATTGCTCTAGCGCTTCACTTATATCTTTTTGAGCACGGTGTGCTTCAGTATTTTTGAAGAAATTCTCTCTTGCTTCACTTAATTTGAGAGAAAGAAATATTATGCTCATGATATTCATTTATATATTTTGGGAGTAGCTTGTCATTTACTCTTGTACTTCACTTATATCCTATGAGTAAATTGTTGAATAAATTGAATGTCGTGAAGTTGAAATCGTATCATGCCTAATGGTAGCTTCACATTGGGTTTAGAAAGTGAAATCTTTTGAGGCTTGACAATCACAATATTGGTCATACAAGCAATTCACGAATAATTAGTAGAAGGAAGAGAACTTTCACATGCAAATATATGATGTCTACTACGCAACCTTCTTCTTGTAGATGTTGTTGGGCCTCCAAGTGCAGAGGTTTGTAGGACAGTAGCAAATTGCCCTCAAGTGGATGACCTAAGGTTTATCAATCCGTGGGAGGCATAGGTTGAAGATGGTCTCTCTCAAACAACCCTACAACCAAATAACAAAGAGTCTCTTGTGTCCCCAACACACCCAATACAATGGTAAATTGTATAGGTGCACTAGTTCGGCGAAGAGATGGTGATACAAGTGCAATAAGGATGGAAGATATAGGTTTTTATAATCTAAAAGTATAAAAACAGCAAGGTAACTAATGATAAAAGTGAGCACAAACGGTATTGCAATGCGTTGAAACAAGGCCTAGGTTCATACTTTCACTAGTGCAAGTTCTCTCAACAATAATAACATAATTGGATCATATAACTATCCCTCAACATGCAACAAAGAGTCACTCCAAAGTCACTAATAGCGGAGAACAAACGAAGAGATTATTGTAGGGTACGAAACCACCTCAAAGTTATTCTTTCTGATCGATCTATTCAAGAGTTCGTAGTAAAATAACACGAAGCTATTCTTTCCGTTCGATCTATCCTAGAGTTCGTACTAGAATAACACCTTAAGACACAAATCAACAAAAACCCTAATGTCACCTAGATACTCCAATGTCACCTCAAGTATCCGTGGGTATGATTATACGATATGCATCACACAATCTCAGATTCATCTATTCAACAAACACAAAGAACTTCAAAGAGTGCCCCAAAGTTTCTACCGGAGAGTCAAGACGAAAACATGTGCCAACCCCTATGCATAGATTCCCAAGGTCACGGAACCCGCAAGTTGATCACCAAAACATACATCAAGTAGATCACGTGAATATCCCATTGTCACCACATATAAGCACATGCAAGACATACATCAAGTGTTCTCAAATCCTTAGAGACTCAATCCGATAAGATAACTTCGAAGGGAAAACTTAATCCATTACAAGAGAGTAGAGGGGGAGAAACATCATAAGATCCAACTATAATAGCAAAGCTCGCTATACATCAAGATCGTGCCAAATCAAGAACACGAGAGAGAGATCAAACACATAGCTACTGGTACATACCCTCAGCCCCGACGGTGAAATACTCCCTCCTCATCATGGAGAGCGCTGGGATGATGAAGATGGCCACCGGTGAGGGATCCCCCCGCAAGGTGCTTTAACAGGTCCCATTGGTTTTGGTGGCTACAGAGGCTTGCGGCGGCGGAACTTCGATGTAGGTTATGTTCTGGAGGTTTCTGTATATATAAGAGGTTTTGGCATCGGGAACAAGTCAGGGGGGGTCTCCGAGGCGGACACGAGGTAGGGGGTTGCGCCCAGGGGGTAGGGCGTGCCCCCACCCTCGTGGGTGCCTCGGGACTCTTCTGGTCCATCTCCGATGCTCTGTGGGCTTCTTTTGGTCCAAAAATAATCTCCGTCAAATTTCAGGTCAATTGGACTCCGTTTGGTTTTCCTTTTCTGCAATACCCAAAAACAAGGAAAAAACAAAAACTGGCACTGGGCTCTAGGTTAATAGGTTAGTCCCAAAAATCATATAAAATAGCATATAAATGCATATAAACCATCCTAGATGGATAATATAATAGCATGGAACAACCAAAAATTATAGATACGTTGGAGACGTATCAATATACTATCCTGGAAATCTTTTGTGATTGTGAGCCCCCATCAAAATATTATATGCCAAAATTATTCATATTCACATAAAAGTTATATTGTCATAGATCCTTCAACATGTGGTGCTTATCCCCCATCTTTGCTAGCCAAAAATTCCGCACCAAGTAGAGATACTACTTGTGCATCAAGTAAGTTATCATCGGTGCAATAAGGCAATAAAAATTGCTGCTAAAAGTGTTAGATCATTTAGTGTAAGATAAAATTGAGCGTTGTACGAACTTGTGATGGCAAGAATAAAAGCGACAGACTGCATAATAAAGGTTGCTATCATAAGGGGCAATACAACATGACGTTCTTTTGCACTAAGGGGTTGAGCATACAAACAAATAAGCGCATGACAACCTCTACTTCCCTCTGCGAAGGGCTTATATTTTACTTTTATGTATTTACTTTTATGCAAGAGTCAAAGTTTTTCTCTCTATTCCTTTGTATTTTCTCTTTTGGCAAGCATCATGTGGCGAGGAAAGATCTAGGCACATATATCCAATTGGATATGGGTAGCATGAGTTATTATTGTTGACATCAACCTCGAGGTGAATATGTTGGGAGGCAAAACAATAATCCCCTATCTTTCTATGTGTCCGGTTCAAACGTTTTTCTCATGTGTACGCGGTGAGTGTTAGCAATCATAGAAGACTATATGATGGTTGAGTATGTGGAGCTCTTACTTAAACTCCGTTGAATAAGTTGAATTGCAATTGCTTGGTGACTAACAACATAGGTTGTTGAGTTTCAAGAGAGTTCATTGTTTGAACCTTAACATGTGAATTGGTTGCTACTTTAACATGAGTAATTTTATGAGAAATAATTGCTATTATGATGCTAGGAAAAGTGATTGAAATTGTCATTGATCAAACTTGTGCACTTTGCTAGCATTCACACTTCATAAATTATTTCTTTTATCATTTACCTACTCGAGGACGAGTAGGAATTAAGCTTGGGGATGCTAATACGTCTCCAACTTATCTATAATTTATGAAGTATTAATGCTGTTATATTATCATTCTTGGGTGTTTTACAATCATTTTATGGCAACTTTACATAATTTTTTAGGACTAACCTATTGACCCAGTGCCTAGTGCCAGATGCTGTTCTTTGCCTGTTTTTTACATCGCAGGAAATCAATATCAAATGGAGTCCAAACACCGCGAAAGTTTCGCGGTCAGCGGCGGTCGTGGCAACGTTGGAGATGCCCTTTTCTCACATGCGATCCTCACATGTCATTGAAAAAGCAAGATGACCCGGCATGGTCTCATGTCCTAGGGATGCAGTTGGCCGCGCTACAACACTCCGCGGACGCGTCGCGGCGTGCGCACACTTCGGTGCCCCGTGCATCCTCGACAAGCCGGGTGTTGATCTGTTGGTTCTGCCACAGCGCTAACGCCACACTCGGCACCCTGAAGCCGACCATGTCCAGCGATGATGAGTGTGTCGCTCACCGCGACCGCCATGTCCAGAGGCGGTGCGGGATCTGCGCCATGTTATTGGCCCCCACGACCCACATGAACGATTGCCGGTGGCGACAAGGTCGTGGGCCAGCTCCTCCATTGGACTAGTCTGCGCCACGTCGTCCTAACAGGTGTTCCCTACATGTCGGTTTCCCTGTTTTCCTGGCCAAATTCGAGCGTCAGTGCTCCGTGTTGCGCATTAGGTGCAGAACAGGTGGTTTTTGTGCCCTGGTTCAAATGTGTTACAGTACCAAGTTGTTACCCTAACCCCAAGTGTGGTGGTTTGGGGTACGGTACCACCCTTTTCCTTTTCAACTAGTGAAGCGTAACACTTGATTAAATAGCCGGATGGTGGTTGTCCGACTGTTCAAAGGAATAATTGAGGTGTGCCCGGTCCGTGCCCACATTTAGGGGTCCAACTTACCATGTTTCGGCAGTAGTAACTATACTAGTCCCTGTGTACTCCCTTTGTTTTTTTATTTACTCCGCATTTTAGCTTTGCTCAAAGTCAAACTTTGTAAACTTTGACCAAATTTATAGACAGAAATAATAACATATACAATAACAAATCAATACCATTAGATTCATTATTGAATATACTTTCACATCATATAGATTTGCTATTGTAAATGTTCATATTTTTTCTATAAATTTGGTCAAATTTTATGAAGTTTGACTTCAGTCAAACCAATATGCAGAGTAAATAAAAACGGAGGGAGTATCTTACTCCGTGACCAAGACGGAAGGGAAAACGAGACAACTTATTGTTAATTTGAGCCGTTCAAGTATAATCATGTGGCGTTGCTTATTTCTCATTCCTCTCCAACCCTCTTCTCCATCGATCATGCCGCCCTCCGGTCGAGTCCATCCTCCCGCATGCCTCATTTGAACATTTCGTCGAGTATCATTCGCATGTGGGCCTAGACCATGCTTGTATTTCCAATGTTGTAATTTGTCCGACATGCATACATACAAACGGTTTGTTTAAAGTTTCACTTCGCATCCACTACGTGTCGCTTCCCATCTTAGTTTTGACATCCCATTCGGTTCATGCCCCGACACATCTTGACGAGGTCGATTGATATAGAGAGATCAAGTGCGTGTCGTGCAAGGATATAAAGGTTTGGTGTGTTTCTATGATAGAAATGACCCGGGGGGTCTGTGGGGATCGAAGGGAGTATATTATACGTTCAAAAGTGAAACGAACATACTGTACCCACCCTAGTCCTCTTTCAATCGATCTTTGGACCCCGAGATGAAACCGAGAGAGAACGAGTGGGTGCATGTGTGATACCTAAAGCGGATTCAAAATTTTGAACCGGTGATCATAGCATCAGCAAATCATATATAAAGGGTATTCAATGTTTGTTTCTCTTTTGAACGTACAATATACTCCCTCCGATCCCGGAAATCCCTTTTGGAGCTCGGCCTCTGGTGAGGCCTCCAAATACAAATTTGAAATTCCATCGAAATTCATATTTTTATATTTCAAAAAAATCTGAAAAAATACAGATATACATGAAGACATAACACACATGTGTGTAAATTTTCAGTTCAAAATATATTTAAATGAGGGTTGTGCAAAAAATACAAATCTGGGGCTATTTAACACAAGATACTATTCATCCTCCCAGACCATGAATTTATCTTTTTTGTACAGGTCGTAACTCAAGGTATTTTGACATGAATTTTTACGCACATGTGGGTTACATCCTTACATACACGCATATTTGTTTTCAAAATTTTTTGAACCATAAAATTTTGAATTTGATTTTTTTTCAAAAATAAAGGCCTCCATGGAGCTCGGCCTCCAAAACGCCCCTCTCCTCCGATCCTTTCTAGTTTACATATAAGTTTTATGTGTAGTCAAAGTATCTCTACTTTGATCAAACTTACAGAAAGAAGTATCAACATTCAACAACGCCCAATCAATATTGTTAGATTCATACGTACTCCTAGATTTGTATTCTATGCTGACAACATCTGCAGTAGAGTATGCAGTGCTCATAACACTAGTGGTATACTCCCTCTGTTTTTATTTACTCCGCATAAAACGGAGGGAGTACTAGTAACACTCGGCCGACCTCTCTCTCTTCTAGTATTAGTATAAATGACGCGGGCGGGGGAGGCGGAGGGACGTCGGTTTGCACTCAGCTGTGGTCCCACAAGCAAGCGAAAACGCAAGACGAAGCGTGTTCCATTTGGTGAGCGACGTGGAGGGTCCAGAGTGTCGGGGTGCAGCACGAACGCGACAAGAGCGATGTACAGTCAAAATCGATTGACTGGTCGTAGCCGGAACCGCAATTCACACCAGAACCTTCACTACTCGGCCTACACCAGCCACTGCCCCAAAACCACACCTCCTCTCCAGCCCATTCCCCTACCTTTCAATCCCCTAGCCCGCATCAAGCGTTCCCTAGTTCACCGGAAAGCCATGGTGCGCCGCAAGACCACATACCATAAGATGTTTGGCCTTGCGCCGCACGAAGCGCTGGCGCGGTCGGCACCACAGACCTCCGTACCCAAGCTCGCTTTGCGGCGGGCCAATCCCCGAGTTCTCTGGAGCCAAGCTCTGAGCAGGAGGAAGCCGATCCAATATTCATGGCGGAGGTCGCGGCGCAGAAGGCCCCCGATGCGTATGAGACAATGGACGTCGACTTCGTGCCGGCATCCGGGTCCCCCATGGTGCAGGCGGACCAGCGGTTCAACCGGGCGATACTAAAGGAGGACCGGGAGCAGAGGCTCAACTCGACGCGGAGCGCGTGGATGCCGCTGCCATCGATGCCCTCCTGCAGGCGGAACCGAATGTCATGGATGTGAAGCGGGCGGCGGAGGCTCAACTTGACGCGGAGCGCGCGGGAGCCGCTGCCATCGAGGCCCTCCTGCAGGCAGAACAGGACGTCCTAGACTTTAACCGGGCGGTGGAGGCTCAACTCGACGCAGAGCGCTCGGATGCCGCTGCCATCGAGGCCCTCCTGCAGGCGGAACCGGACGTCCTGGACTTGAACCGGGCTGTGCGCGTCGGTGCAGAGCACCCGCACGCTCTGCGTGAACGAGTAGCTGGAGCCCGAGGACAACCACGGTGCGGAGACACACGTAGGCAGCTACGGCTGGTTCGCGCTAGCAGCCAAAGACGACAAGGCCGTCTCGTTCCGCGAGCAGTTTTTCTTTGTGTTGTTGTTTTTAGGGATCTTATGCTGTGTAAAAAAATTATGCAAGTCGCCTGACTTTCATCATTTGGGTCAGTCGATCATTTCAGGCAGTTGGATGAATGTCCTACGTCTCCTAATCCTTCTTCCTCACCTCTTCTTCTTCCCTAACAGACCACCACACAAGCCGTACGGATCTTCCCCAACATGCGGTTGGATAAACATACTGTATGAACGAAAATTATGTGTCAGCGGTAGGATGGCTGAGTTTTGTTTGATCACATGCGATAGCACGTGTCAGTGAGGGTTCGCTCCCTCGGGTTTGCGGCATGCAGGAGTGACTGTGTAAGGGTGCGGTGCAACCGCGACAGCCGTGCGCAAGTGTACCTCCTTTTCATTTTGAAAACTTTAGGCAAGCTTGGAAAAAATGTGTGGTGAAGTATGGAAATGCAAGGCCTAGACCCAAACAGGATACAAGTACGTATGTAGGAGTACTACTTGTGTTAAAAAAGAAAGGCGGGGTTTTATTCGCGGGATTGATAGATACAGATCCTCTTTTGATGTGTCAATTAATGCGTATTTTCTTCTCCAACGCCCAAAGAGCTAACCATCTCACTCCTCAACGCTTGATTAATGCAGCGCCATGTAAACCAACATTCTCACCCCCCGCATGCATGCAAGGGTGTATTAATGTCCTTGGTTGCCAGGACAAGGCAAACCCCATCATTTTTGTCTTGATTAGTGTTAGTGGCCTTTTGCAAATTGTAATTTTGATATACTGGCCTTGTGTACAAAAAAATGGAGGTAGTAACTATTTGACTTCCTTCCCCATTGCGGTGGCGTCGATGGTATCTCGAACGTTGTGATTTGGCGAAGTGCGTTCAACGGAGAACACCATTGAGGGAGACCACGGTAAGTCATTTGCAAGTGCCGCCTGCAAGCTAAGACAACCGCCTTATTTGCATTCAGGAAGTCCGTTGAACCAAAGGACGCGTAAATGTACTAGTACTACACAGTAGCGTCGTCCGTCCAGCTTAGTGCGGTAAGGTGGAAGACGATGGATAAGCGGAGTTAGCAAAGAGTGAAATGTTGGTTGCTTCATCCGTGCTTTATGATTTGACGCCTCACTGCTTTGTGATTTGTGATAGCAGGGACAGGGGAGTAGACTCTGTGCTCTATACTATACATGCGTCTAAGCACGAGAGAAAGAGGACAGAGTTGCATTTTTCTATTCCTTCAATCAATCAATTAGGGAGCTTCGGTTCCATATTTTTGGCTTTGGCAGCACCGTCTACAATGGTTCCCATCGATGCCAAAAGTTATTTTCACATTTGGCTACACATTGTGGATGCCCTTAACCGTACCACTTGGTTTTGCTCTTGTGTGCTATCTATACAAATCTCGATTATATTGATCTAAAAAATTATAGTATCAAGATTAGTAAAAAGGAGGTGATTTTGCCGCGCGAATGGCGAGGGAGGTTTCTTATTTTAAGGGGACGTTGGCCTGGCGGTTTGCTAATATGCAGTCCCACGTGTCAGTGCTTTACCAAGCCGATCCGCATCCCATATGAGGCAGAACAATGGCAGAAGAAACACGTGGTTAACTTGAAGAAGATGAGGGAGAAGCGAATTCAACAACGAGTGAAATGATGGTTGCTTTGTCCCTCCAACTTATTTTTTAGCATTATTACTTTGTCCCTCCAACTTAACTGCGGGAAAGGTGCAACTTTGTTATTTGAGGCCTCATTGCTCATTACTACGCTGGCGCCATGACTGGGGTGCTTCACCCCTGCTGCTCTGCACTGTTATTTTGGTATGGCACATGGACCCGGTTGCTTGATGTCCCACATGTCGGCGAAAGAGACTAGAACATTTATGAAAGCGAGCGCTCCACTCTTACGATGGAGGAGTAGACGACACGGCGACCCAGTGAACTGCTACTTGTACTGTAGTACTACTATAGTTTTGCTGTTTCGCACGATCCGTCGGTAGAAACCCGATTAAACAGGCAAGGGCGGGATTTTTCCCGCGCGGTAGATGATACTAGCCATACATTTCAAAGGCAATTTTAATGTATGCAAGCTGAATAATTAATTAACAACATGAGATCTAGTCAAACTAAAAACACATATGATTTGTTGTGTTAGAGTGTAGTGGTACTGATGTATTGCATAGTTGTTAGATGTAACATGCGAGAACGTGTAGAGATGTACTTTTGGAGGGCCTACAGAGAGAAATTGGGCATAAAGTTGATTCAAATATTTGTATTCGACTTCATAGCATTTGTAACTCATATCTACAGTTTGTACAGTAGACGTGAATGCTTGCTCGCTCTTACGAAACAAGTACAACCATAATGGGGTGGCGTGCGCCAATTTAGGCACTGGCACGTTGGCCTACTCGACTCCACAAAGAGAGTGAGAGAAGATATAAATACACGGACGGTCAGTGTATTTCAAGCACAAAAAGTAATACGGTCACCGAACTTCAGAATATGCTCATTACGGTCGCTATATACATTTTGCAGTGATTATACGGTCACTTGCTCACTATTCAACATCGTATTGCACTTTGTTGACCGGCCAAATAGTCTGCATGTCACTATGTTGACTAGTTAAATTGACCACGTTCCTTGTGGGTCCCACCTATAGGAAAAAGGTCAGATAAACACAAATTTACACAGGCGCGACAAGACTCCAACCCGTGCGGGGGAACCACCTGGTTGTGTATGTGTCTGTCAGGGCCTGATGTGTGCGCATGCACGTTAGGTTGAGCACTTGAGCGTGAGAGTATTTGTTGGTCGTTTGGTCTGTGCATGCATGCGTGCGTGTGTGCGTGTGAGTGTTGCGTGCATGCGTGGTTGTGTGTGTACGTGTGAGTGTTGCATGCGTGCGTGGTTTCGTGTGTTCGTGTGAGTGTTGCATGCATGCAATTCGTGTGCAT
Organism: Aegilops longissima; assembly: GCA_021605205.1. NCBI lineage: Eukaryota > Viridiplantae > Streptophyta > Magnoliopsida > Poales > Poaceae > Aegilops > Aegilops longissima. The sequence goes on along the minus strand of CM038677.1, from coordinate 217,954,500 downwards.
GTGTGTATAATGACCACACCAACTCATTTGTGTTAAAACAAACGGCTCATCATACCAATACAAGACCACCTTGTCCGTTGTGCCCGCGGTCATGACTTCGAACCACCGTCCAATATTTATTTATCGTTTGTTTTCATTCTTATACACGCCGACAGGTGGGCCCAATGGTAGTGAGATAATGTGATGTAACACTAGAGGTGCCATATGGAGCATTTAACTCATCAACTAGTCGTATCTTGAGCAAATACAGAGCTGTACGGTGAGCCTGTGACTGTATAATAACCACAAAACATAAATGGTGACCGTAATGAGTGGATTCTGAAGTCCAATGTACGTATCGTGCCTTCGCTTCAAATACAATGATCGTCACTGTATATATCGTGAGAGAAAGATGAAACATGCGTGAATGTGTTGGGGGCGTAATTTTAGAGGACCTGGAGATAGTTTGTGTGCGTACGTGAAAGGGGCATAGAGGGGGTGTATGCAATAGAGTGGGAGATGCTCCCCGTTTCTCTTTATTATGACTAACTTTATATATAGTGTAAAAATATCAAAATTCACAGCGCGGAATAAATATCATTGGGGGCACCATGCAATGCAATTAACGTTCATACTCCTCCATAGAACTTTGTAATGTTGTATATATGTAGGAATTCTAAAATAATGTTTTGGCCACACTTTGTGTGGTTTGATTCAAAAGGAATGTTGTATGCGAAATAAACGTGAATAGAGGGCTTTTTAGATCAATGGGGTACATGATGTAACATGTGTGAATGTGTAGTTGATGTATTTGGCAGGGCCTAGAGAGGTATGTGTATGTATTACGTATTCGAGAGAGGCAAGGATAGAGGGGCCGGTACGGGGGCGTGGGAGAGATAGCACAAGAAATGAGAGAGGTCTAGAGAGAGAGAGAGACGAATAGGATGTCACGGCGAGAGATGCCCTTGAGTGTGTATATGCAAGGGGGGAGGGGATAGAGGCACGGGGAGAAAATATTTTGTGTGGTGTCTCTATTGGTATGTGTGGGTGTGAGAAGATAACGAGACCTGGGGGCAGAGGGTGTGTCACCGCATTAGGGAGACCCATGGATGACTAGTCGTACAAGACAAAGATAGCAGAGTCGTGAAGGACTCTGTGTCCACTGACAAAGCCGGCTAGGATTTGTAACACTAGGTCCTCGGACTAAGGTAACCCCTTATCTCTGATATTACTATTCATCCAACCTAACTTTAAGGGGCATCCTACAGAATGCTCTGCTAGAATCATACTCGTCAATTAGGAAGAGATGTGGAGACAATGCGTGAGAGATGGACCTAAAGATAATGTTCGTGCCGGAGACATGTAGGCAAGTCTATGTATATAGAAAGGGTGGATGGGGATTGTGTGTGTGTATGCTTGTGAGAGGAAGAGTGCTTGTGATAAAGGTTAGTGAAAACAATCGTAAATGGTTACGAGAGGGAGGGAGGGTTATATCGAGAGCATGTCTGTGAGAAAGACACCTCGGGAGAGGGTGTGTGAGCACGTGTGAGAGACCACCGATGGATATACACCGTGTGCGTGTATGTGTGAGACACAAAATCAGCGTGTGTGTGAGGAGGGGCCTATGGAGAGTGAAACTACACGTAAAAGACTGATGTACACATTGATTAAAAATATAAATTGTATACAAATATTAGGATGGGATCATGATATTTGCAATTCGTGTAAGGAACAATCATTGATCCATCAGACATCAATATTCTATCGAATTTGAGCATGTCTATGTTATTATTCGATATAATTGATCCATAGAGTTAGTATTTTGAACTCCAGACAATGCATCGCTTTAGCAATCGAATATAAACGTGAGTATAGTCCATGTTGTGTGGGTAAAGCACATTATACATACAAAAGTTACACAATGAACATTATAGAATAGCTTGTTATGAACTAACATACATTTGAATTCAACTTAAGGTGGTTTAAAAAATTCGAATTCAACATGAAGTCCACTCAATTATTTGAATTCGATATCATGGCATTTGTAAATCATACCTAAATTATGGGGGCACCAATCTTTGCTCTGCTTTTGTACATAATAGCATATATAGTCGTGTACAAAATAGATTCAAATTTACCTCCTCCATTCCAAAATAATCGTAGTCATAGGATTTTCAAGTGTCAAAATTTCAAAAAGAAGTGCATAATTTAATGAGTTTTTCAAACATACAAGGTCAAATTTAACGTTGTCTATTTAGGTGAATCCTCAAAGTTCAAGAGTACTCTAAACGTGAATGCTTCTGTTTCAAAATTTTGAACAAAGCGCCAAAAGAGCCTCTACTCGCCCGAAACAGCGTGAGACCAATGTTTGGTAGAAGGAAATTACTTTTCTAACTCTGGACTGTGAAACCTACCGGCCCGACGTCCAAAGGTCTAAACCGGGGTAGGTTTGTAGCTTCATCTAGACACCATGCAACCACCTCCGAAAAACATTCATACACAATGGTCGCCTAAGCACACATGCACGCGGCCGAAATTGCTACCGCCCACTATTTGGGACACCTGGGATTACCATCCTACCCCGACCATGATGAGGTCCGACATTTAAGAGGGGCAAAGTTTGTACTTTCCCAAATTTCAAACAAGCGCGTCCCATCTATTAAAAAACAAAACAAGCGTGTCCTGCATCAAAAATGGTTCTCCTTAGCACCCCGCCCGATTCCCCATTCATAATCCGTACGTGTCAAAACTATATCTCCACCAGCCGCGAAACCCCGGCATCCTCTGTCCACCACCCCATCCCACCCATCAACTGCCGCCCCCTCCATCACGCCGGAGCCGATTGTAACGCCCTCGATGCGGCTATATCTCCCACCTGTCGAAGCACGACTTAGAGGCATAACCGCATTGAAAGAAATGTCGCAAGCGAGGTAATCTTCACACAACCCATGTAATTCATAAGGGAAAGAGATACATAGTTGGCTTACAATCGCCACTTCACGCAATACATGAGTAAAACATTACATCATACAGATACAATCAGGGTCCGACTACGGAACCAAAATAAAAGAAGACTACCCCAAATGCTACACAGATCCCTGATCGTCCCAACTGGGCTCCACTACTGATCAACTGAAATGAAACAACACAATGAACAAGATCTTCATCGAGCTCCTCCTTGAGCTCGGATGCGTCACCTGCACTGTTTCATCGGCACCTGCAAACTGGTTTTGGAAGTATCTGTGAGTCACGGGGAAACAATCTCACGCCCGCGAGATCAAGACTATTTAAGCTTATGGGAAGGGGAAAGGTATGCGGTGGAGCTGCAGCAAGCAACTAGCATATATGGTGGCTACCATACGCAAAAGAGAGCGAGAAGAGGAGGCAAAAGCACGGTCGAACAACTATGATCAAGAAGTGATCCTAGAACAACCTATGTCAAGCATAACTCCAACACCGTGTTCACTTCCCGGACTCCACCGAGAAGAGACCATCACGGTTACACACGCGGTTGATGTATTTTAATTAAGATCAACTTCGGTTTTCTACAACCGACATTAACAAATCCCCATCTGCCTCATAACCATGGGCACGGCTTTGAAAGATAATACCCGCAGGGTGTCCCAACTTAGCCCATTATAAGCTCTCACGGTCAACGAAGGATATTCCTTCTCCCGGGAAGACCCGATCAGTCTCGGAATCCCGGTCTACAAGACATTTCGACAATGGTAAAACAAGTCCAGCAAGACCGCCCGGATGTTCCGACAAATCCCGATAGGAGCTGCACATATCTCGTTCTCAGGGCACACCGGATGAACACTACGTACGGCAACCGAAGATACCCCAAGTTGCCTAGGGGCGGCACCGCAAGTGGCTCTAGTTTGGACCAGCACTCGGAGGAGGACTGGCCCGGGGTGGTGGTAAATAAAGATGACCCTTGAGTCTGCAGAACCCAAGGGAAAAAGGCTTAGGTGGCAAATGGTAAAACCAAGGTTGGGCCTTGCTGGAGGAGTCTTATTCAAAGCGAACTGTCAAGGGGGTCCCATAAATCACCCAACCGTGTAAGGAACGCAAAATCGGGGAACATAACACTGGTATGACGGAAACTAGGTCGGCAAGAGTGGAACAAAACACCAGGCATAAGGCCGAGCCTTCCACCGTTTACCAAGTATATAGATGCATTAATTAAATAAGAGATATTGTGATATCCCAACATATCCATGTTCCAACATGGAACAAACTTCATCTTCACCTGCAACTAACAATGCTATAAGAGGGGCTGAGCAAAGCGGTAACATAGCCAAACAACAGTTTGCTAGGAAAGGATGGTTAGAGGTTTGTCATGGAAATATGGGAGGCATGATATAGCAAGTGGTAGGCATCATAGCAAAGGCATAGCAAAAGAGCGAGCAACTAGCAAGCAAAGATAGAAGTGATTTCGAGGGTATGGTCATCTTTCCTGAGATCCCGCAAGGAAGAAGAACGAGTCCATGAAGAAGACAAACGGACGAAGTCGAACGGTTCCTCACAACTCCGGAACGAAACCGAAGCTAACAAGAGAAGCAACCCGAAAACAAACAAACAACATGGTAAACCAACAAGAACAAACATGGCATGATGCACAACCAAGTATGATGCATGTCCGGTTTAACTAGCATGGCATGGCAAAATGCACAAACAAAACTACAAGTTAAATGGAGCCCAAAATGCAAACACCAGATCAACTATTTAGTTTAATCTCGTTTAGGTACTCAACAATATTAAATGTTATTAAACATGGCAAGAGATGAATCAATAATTAAACTAACTCTTTAGGCAAGTTTAAGTGAGGCCGGAAATAACAAACAACAATCCCAGAAAAATCCCCATATGTAAATTTAGCAATTTAAAACAACAACACTTTTAACCATTTAAATGTCGTTAACATGATGCGGATGACATATGCAAGTTTTATGCAATTTTATGAAAATGTTGACATGAGCATGTTATGAAGCATTTGGTCACCATGGCGGAACGAAAGGGGTGCCACAGCAACGACAACAGAAATGATGCCACGGCAGCATTCCGATGATCCAACAACTCATTGAGATGCCGGTGCAAAAGAGCGAGTATGCGGATGTGCGGAACATGCAAAAGATGGTGGGTGATCCGTTACGGGTCCCCACGGTCGACGACATGGCAAACTAGGAGCAACGTGCAATGACAACTCGGACACGATGCAACCACGGGCATCTCATACAACACATGTATTCGTTCACGGGCGTCGTCTCGGAGTTATGCCTTCGAAGCGTGCGTTTCGGAGCGGGTCGAGTTCAACGAAGGAAGTAGTGGTACATGGGCCGTAGTGGAAGTAGTCATTCTCGCGGCGATAGTGGAAGTAGTGGTACACGGCGACGGTAGTGGAAGTAGTGGTTCACGTTTTGTAGATGAAGTAGTTGTTCATGATCCGTAGATGTTCAGGGTCACCACAAGGAGCTTGAGTCCACGGGGTCTTCGCGGGTCGACGGTAGTGGTACACGTTTCGGAAGCGGTTCACGATGATGGTAGTCGAACTTGGTGATCCGAAGGGGTATTTGGCGGATGACGACCGTAGTGGTACTTGGGGAAAACTCCCGGAGACGATGCTTGGCGGTCCTGGTGTGGTCTTGGCGTCCATGTAGTCGATCTTGCCGGCCTTGACGGTCCAACACAAAACAACACAAGGGCATCGGGATGCCAGCAGCAAGGAGGCGATGGTGGTGGTCAGCGGCAGGAGATGGTCAGCAGCTTGAGCGGAGGCAGGCTGGCAGGGCGCTGGCTGGACCTTGCAGCAGAAGCAGCTCACGCATACGGCTGCGGGGGTGCTCGGTCAACGCTGGAGGCCAGCGAGGCAGAGGAGGTCGGATGGGCTGAAGGCGCTCGGGATCGAGCTCCTCTCGATCCAGAGCATGGTTGCGGGCGCGGGACGGAGGGAGGCGCGGGGTCGCGAGGCTGAGGTAGGGGCTCGGCAGTGGCGAACTTGGCGAAGCAGGGGAGGTCCGGGGCACCGGGAACCACGGCGGCAGAGAGGATCCTGCCGGTAAGAGGTCGGGGACGGCGCGATGATGGGGTCGTCAGAGCGGCGCAACAGCTCGGGGCTGATCCTGGCGTTGGAGGCCGGGACTTGGCCGGCAGCAGGGCGTCACGGAGGAGCAGGAGAAGGGGAGGCGCTTGGCGGCAGGAGGGAGCAAGGCGCAGAGGCAAGAAGGCGCGGCGGCGGCCATGGCCTTGACGAGGGGGTCGGGCGCGAGGCTCTGCTCCTCTCTCTTTCTCTGTGGGAGGCAGCGCGAGGGAGGAGACGAGAGGGAGATGGGGATCGGGAGGAGGGGCAATGGGATCGAGCGATGGGTGTGTGGCGGCGGGCAGAGGGAACGAGAGGAGGAGATGGGATCGAGCAGAGCTCGCTAGGGTTAGATAGGGTTTAGGTGGGCTGCGGGGGATGGTTAGGCCGGCCTGGTTGGTGGGCTCTCTCTCACTCTAAAAAAATAAAAACAAAACAGAGATGAGAAAGAAAAGAAAGAGAGGGTTAGGGAAAGAAGTTGGACATGGGGATTATTTTCCCAGACTCACAAAAATGTGCTTGTTCCGAGAAAATAGAAAAAGCCATGATTGAAAAATGTAAATTCAAACTCATTTGAATTTAATTCAAATGGGTTTGAACTGGGACTTGATAAAAGGAAGGTCCAAAAATGTTGAGGATTTCGGTGGGGCTCCGGAAAATGACGAAATAATTTATTGGACAAAGTTTGAGGTCAAGAAGTGAGCTAACAAAGGCATGGGGAATTATTTTGCAAGTGTGTCAAAGGTAATTCCACATTAATGGAATATTTTATAATAGCTCCATAAATATTAGGAGGATATATTATAAAGAGAAATCACCATGTGAATTCCCTCGATTTAAGTAGATCAAAAGATCTATGAAATTTATTTAGTTGAGGTTTTAAAAATTAAATGACATGCTGGAATGATGACATGATGCAATGCAAAAATAAATAGAGCAAGCACAAATAAAATCACATGGAGGTCACAAAAATATGGAAGTCTTCTGGATCATCGGTCTTGGGGCATTACAACACTCCACCACTACAAGAGGATCTCGTCCCGAGATCTAGGATGGCGACGGAGAGAAACGGAAGAGGAAGAGAGGAGGTAAAACTAAGTTGCTTCTTTGGCAAACGAGTGAAACCACGAACCTTGAGATGTTGAACAAATTGAACGAAAGAATACAACGAAGATGAACAAAGTTGAAAACACTCTGTTAGAAAAGAGGAACAAGGAACATTACTAGAACCTTGTAGGTTAAAAGACATAATAAAAAGGGTTGCAATGGACAAGAAGTACATGCAGGCACTCCGGTAGAAACGAGGTGTCCAAGGAACGATAAGGATCAATTACGATAACACTCCGGTTGGAAATGGAAGATAAAGAATATGAGCTTGGCAAAATGAAAGCACTTGGATGAGACTCCGGTTAGAAGAGGAATGATAGACAGAACCCTCCGGTTAAAACAAGATAGAGAAGGAATAAGAATGATATAATTTGGACAACACTCCGACTGTAAATGGAAGTAATTGAACATGAACTTGAGAAGATGGGATGATACTTGATGAAATCAACAACACACTGCCTCCGGAACTATTGAAAGAATGGCACAAGGGGTAAGAAGGATTTCAGACAGCACTTAGGTTGAAAAGAGAGGCAAAACTTGATATATGAAAGAACTTGAGCAGAGGACATAACACTCCTGTTAAACGGATAAGCAAGGAAAAGAACATGATATTTACAAAATGAGATGATGGGTCGAAGAGAGTAACATCACAATGCCTCCGGAACGAAAGAATAGAAGCTAGATTGGTGGGAAGAAAAGAACGGAGAAGAAAATGCCGACTTCTACCACAAATGAGCTTGGAAAGCACCCTTCCAAGAAGGTTAGAACGGAATTGTTGGAAAACCAACAACGAAAAGAACAAGCTTGTAGTGGGCTTATGGAAAACTTCTCAAAATTGAGGCGAAATACTGCCACTATGGAAACAAATAATATAATTGATAACCCCAACGAGATGAAAAATTTCTTCCACCAAGATGATGGAGAGATAACTTGGGTCATTGATAAACACCACAATAGCAACATTCCTTAGGGAAGACTTTAGGTGCAATATGACACAAGATAACTCCAACGAAGAGATTGATGGTTGAAAAGATCTCTTGAACAAAGATAAAATGATGGATTTAAATATGTCACTCTTGAAAATCTGTGAATCATGAAACGCGAAGGGAAATTATCAAGAATGACATAACACCATCTCAAAAGGTAAGATAGAGAGAATTGCACTTTGGAATGCAAGATGAAGAATACTTGAGCTCCTCAAAACAAAACATGTGTTGAGCACCATGTTTATTTTTGAGTATAGCTTGGCGGGTCATAACTTCGAGAGAAATCTTGAAGAATAATTGAAGAATGAAAAGAATCCTTGATGAACCACCATGTAGAGCCTCCATGATGAACTCCGGTAATAAAAGGATGATAGAAAGAAAGAGAAGTTGAAAACACAAGGTGAAGCCTTGCAGTGATAAGATGAAGCTTTGAAATGATATAACCGAGAAAACTTGGAACTCCGGAAAGAAAGATGAACAAATGAAATCAAGAATTTTGATGAACCTCCGGAATAAGGAATTGAATTTAATCGATGAAACAAGAATAAGAATTACCTTATGCTCATCCTTCACCAATTAAATTGATGACAAGCAATGGATTTGGCATACTACTTATTCTCGTAGAAAGGATTAAGATAGATATGGCGCAAACTTGGGAAGGTCTTCAACGAACCACCGGTAGGATTGAAACAACGAATAAATTAATATGAGAACATAGGAAGAGGAATCTTGAACAAACCGCCGTAAGAATTAAAAGAACGAACAAAGAAAAGATAGCGAAACCTTGGGAAGAATTAGAAAATGAACGAAGATACTTGAGGGGATTTAGATACATGAGAACGGAGAGATCATGAACTGATTAGTGAATACTTGAATGATGCACCGGTAAGATTTGGGGAACAAGAGCTGAAAGCTGGAATGAATAATTCTGAGATGATGGGCTCAGAAGAATCAAACTGAAAAGACTCCTGAATTGCTCCAGATGGGTGAAAAGAATTCTCACAATCAGAAACAATTATGAGAGGATGGCATCAAGCTAGAACCATGAATCTTGAAGATAATGGAGGAAGATTTAAGAGAAACTCTTCTTCGGTCTTCAAATGTTGAGAATGACGATGAGAAACACCGCCATGAATTGTTGAGATACTCCGGGATGAAAATTAGAAAGGTTGAACCAACGATGAAAAGAATTTGAAAGCGATCTTGGAGAAGGAATATGACTGATGATAATTCATTCTTACGTCAAACTTCGAAAAGAATTTGGGAATAGCTCCGGGAAAATTAGAAGAGTCAGGTAAGATCCTGGGAAAAGACCTGTGGGTTAGGGCCCACTCGAAAGAAACATCATTGAAGGATTGCTTGAAATAGAGATTGCACCAGTAGAATTAAATGGCTTGAATGAGATAACAATCTCCAAATAGCTTGAACGGATTTGGAATGGAAAACACGAATCTTCTGAGATAACTTCAACACTCCGGATATGAACTGGGAGAGGGGAATAAATAAGAGAGCCTTGGATAAGAAATTCACATGGGAAGATATGTGAAGCGAAAGGAAGAGATATGATCAACACCGAAACTTGACTTGAGTCCACTGGAGAAGAAAAGAACGAAGAATAATAAACTCGAAGCTTCCTTTAGCATCTTCATGAGAATCACCGGATAAGAGCATTGAGGAAAAGAATGAAGAGACTTCACATCCATACGATGGATATTTGATTAAGAAATCTGAGTCCTTGACGAAAAGGGTGGGAGGGCGGGGAAAACAAAGACAACTTGGGACGGATGAAGCAAGCACCGTTGCAAAGAACTGAGAATTGATCTCGCGAATGGGGAGAATGATGGGATCATCTTGAAGAGAAGCGCACCAGTGAGAAGAAATTGAGATGACAAACTCGATGATCAAGAAGGATTAGTATTCACATAGAAATATGAGAACACCATTTAGGAAAGGTATGGAATCAACACTTGACATTGAAGCAACTCGAATACCACAACTAAAACAAAACAAAGGATTGGCTTGCAGAAATAAGCCAGAACAAATGCATATGATAGAGATTTACCCAATCCCATATCAAGCATCTGTCGGAAAGATATTCTAGGATCTACTTGAATTCCCACTTATAAACTCCCGAAACTTTCTGGTTATGCAATCAGGTGTAGGGGATACAGGGGACACAAAATATATCATCCAAACTAACAATACCTAGATCCAGCTGTATCCATCCTTCAACACATAACCAAGAAACCATCAGAAATCGTTTACCTCAACCTTCGAAAAGCATCCGTTATACGAGTTATGGCAATACTCCCGAATTCTCGCCCCAGTACTGGGTGGCGTCGAGGTGATCTCACCAACAACTGCATAAAAGAGATTTTCGATGTCGGCGAAACTCAGGTATTCCAGAACTGCAACGATAAAATTGTGACGACAACACCTCGGAGCTCAACTCCCGGGACACCGCCACAACCCCTAAATGTCGAGGCACCAAGAACAATGTTCTCGTCACAAAACCATCGGAACGATTCCAAGATACCCGCGTGATCCTAAAATTTTTTTTAGTGAAATTTGAGGAGAGGAGAGTCAAAACTTCTACGTCAGGAGGCCTCACCAGAGCGATGAAGGGACTGGGGAGTAAAAAGAATCCTACTCTCCGATATATATAATCCTAAGACTCAAAACCTTTTTGTTCTATACTCAACAACGCCAGCGATTCGATCAAGCAGGGGGCTCCTAAGTCGGGATGGCTCTGATTACCAACTTGCAACGCCCTCGATGCGGCTATATCTCCCACGTGTCGAAGCACGACTTAGAGGCATAACCACATTGAAAGCAATGTCGCAAGCGAGGTAATCTTCACACAACCCATGTAATTCATAAGGGAAAGAGATACATAGTTGGCTTACAATCGCCACTTCACGCAATACATGAGTAAAACACTACATCATACAGATACAATCAGGGTCTGACTACGAAACCAAAATAAAAGAAGACCACCCCAAATGCTACACAGATCCCCGATCGTCCCAACTGGGCTCCACTACTGATCAACTGAAATGAAACAACACAATGAACAAGATCTTCATCGAGCTCCTCCTTGAGCTCGGATGCGTCACCTGCACGGTTTCATCGGCACCTGCAAACTGGTTTTGGAAGTATCTGTGAGTCACGGGGACTCAGCAATCTCACGCCCGCGAGATCAAGACTATTTAAGCTTATGGGAAGGGGAAAGGTATGAGGTGGAGCTGCAGCAAGCGACTAGCATATATGGTGGCTACCATACGCAAAAGAGAGCGAGAAGAGGAGGCAAAAGCACCGTCGAACAACTATGATCAAGAAGTGATCCTAGAACAAACTACGTCAAGCATAACTCCAACACCGTGTTCACTTCTCGGACTCCACCGAGAAGAGACCATCACGGTTACACACGCGGTTGATGTATTTTAATTAAGATCAACTTCGGGTTTTCTACAACCGGACATTAACAAATTCCCATCTGCCTCATAACCGCGGGCACGGCTTTCGAAAGATAATACCCTGCAGGGGTGTCCCAACTTAGCCCATTATAAGCTCTCACGGTCAACGAAGGATATTCCTTCTCCCGGGAAGACCCGATCAATCTTGGAATCCTGGTTTACAAGACATTTCGACAATGGTAAAACAAGACCAGCAAGACCGCCCGGATGTGCCGACAAATCCCGATAGGAGCTGCACATATCTCGCTCTCAGGGCACACCGGATGAACACTACGTACGGCAACCGAAGATACCCCAAGTTGCCTAGGGGCGGCACCGCAAGTGGCTCTAGTTTGGACCAGCACTCGGAGGAGCACCGCCCGGGGTAATAAAGATGACCCTTGAGTCTGCAGAACCCAAGGGAAAAAGGCTTAGGTGGCAAATGGTAAAACCAAGGTTGGGCCTTGCTGGAGGAGTCTTATTCAAAGCGAACTGCCAAGGGGGTCCCATAAATCACCCAACCGTGTAAGGAACGCAAAATCCGGGAACATAACACCGGTATGACGGAAACTAGGGCGGCAAGAGTGGAACAAAACACCAGGCATAAGGCCGAGCCTTCCACCATTTACCAAGTATATAGATGCATTAATTAAATAAGAGATATTGTGATATCCCAACATATCCATGTTCCAACATGGAACAAACTTCATCTTCACCTGCAACTAACAACGCTATAAGACGGGCTGAGCAAAGCGGTAACAGAGCCAAACAACAATTTGCTAGGAAAGGATGGTTAGAGGTTTGTCATGGCAATATGGGAGGCATGATATAGCAAGTGGTAGGCATCATAGCAAAGGCATAGCAAAAGAGCGAGCAACTAGCAAGCAAAGATAGAAGTGATTTCGAGGGTATGGTCATCTTGCCTGAGACCCCGCAAGGAAGAAGAACGAGTCCATGAAGAAGACAAACGGACGAAGTCGAACGAATCCTCACAACTCCGGAATGAAACCGAAGCTAACGAGAGAAGCAACCCGAAAACAAACAAACAACATGGTAAACCAACAAGAACAAACATGGCATGATGCACAACCAAGTATGATGCATGTCCGGTTTAACTAGCATGGCATGGCAAAATGCACAAACAAAACTACAAGTTAAATGGAGCCCAAAATACAAACACCAGATCAACTATTAAGTTTAATCTCATTTAGGTACTCAACAATATTAAATGTTATTAAACATGGCAAGAGATGAATCAATAATTAAACTAACTCTTTAGGCAAGTTTAATTGAGGCCGGAAATAACAAACAACAATCCCAGAAAAATCCCCATATGTAAATTTAGCAATTTAAAACAACAACACATTTAACCATTTAAATGTCGTTAACATGATGCGGATGACATATGCAAGTTTTATGCAATTTTATGAAAGTGCTGATATGAGCATGTTATGAAGCATTTGGTCACCATGGCGGAACGAAAGGGGTGCCACGACAACGACAACGGAAATGATGCCACGGCAGCATTCCGATGATCCAACAACTCATTGAGATGCCGGTGCAAAAGAGCGAGTGTGCGGATGTGCGGAACATGCAAAAGATGGTGGGGTGATCCTGGTTACCGGGTCCCCACGGGTCGACGGCATGGCAAACTAGGAGCAACGTGCAATGACAACTCGGACACGATGCAACCACGGGCATCTCATACGACACATGTATTCGTTCACGGGCGTCGCGGAGTTATACCTTCGAAGCATGCGTTTCGGAGCGGGTCGAGTTCAACGAAGGAAGTAGTGGTACATGGGCCGTAGTGGAAGTAGTCATTCTCGCGGCGATAGTGGAAGTAGTGGTACACGGCGACGGTAGTGGAAGTAGTGGTTCATGTTTCGTAGATGAAGTAGTTGTTCATGATCCGTAGATGTTCAGGGTCACCACAAGGAACTTGAGTCCACGGGGTCTTCGCGGGTCGACGGTAGTGGTACACGTTTCGGAAGCGGTTCACGACGATGGTAGTCGAACTTGTGATCCGAAGGGGTACCTGGCGGATGACGACCGTAGTGGTACTTGGGGAAAACTCCCGGAGACGATGCTTGGCGGTCCTGGTGTGGTCTTGGCATCCATGTAGTCGATCTTGCCGGCCTTGACGGTCCAACACAAAACAACACAAGGGCATCGGGATGCCAGCAGCAAGGAGGCGATGGTGGTGGTCAGCGGCAGGAGATGGTCAGCAGCTTGAGCGGAGGCAGGCCGGCAGGGCGCTGGCTGGACCTTGCAGCAGAAGCAGCTCACGCATACGGCTGCACGGGTGCTCGGTCAACGCTGGAGGCCAGCGAGGCAGAGGAGGTCGGATGGGCTGAAGGCGCTCGGGATCGAGCTCCTCTCGATCCAGAGCATGGTTGCGGGCGCGGGACGGAGGGAGGCGCGGGGTCGCGAGGCTGAGGTAGGGGCTCGGCAACGGCGAACTTGGCGAAGCAGGGGAGGTCCGGGGCGCCGGGAACCACGGCGGCGGAGAGGATTCTGCCGGTAAGAGGTCAGGGACTGCGCAATGATGGGGTCGTCGGAGCGGCGCAACAGCTCGGGGCTGATCCTGGTGTTGGAGGCCGGGACTTGGCCGGCAGCAGGGCGTCGCGGAGGAGCAGGAGAAGGGGAGGCGCTTGGCGGCAGGAGGGAGCAAGGCGCAGAGGCAAGAAGGCGCGGCGGCGGCCGTGGCCTTGACGACGGGGTCGGGCGCGAGGCTCTGCTCCTCTCTCTTTCTCTGTGGGAGGCAGCGCGAGGGAGGAGACGAGAGGGAGATGGGGATCGGGAGGAGGGGCGATGGGATCGAGCGATGGGTGTGTGGCGGCGGGCAGAGGGAACGAGAGGAGGAGATGGGATCGAGCAGAGCTCGCTAGGGTTAGATAGGGTTTAGATGGGCTGCGGGGGATGGTTAGGCCGGCCTGGTTGGTGGGCTCTCTCTCACTCTAAAAAAAATAAAAACAAAACAGAGATGAGAAAGAAAAGAAAGAGAGGGTTAGGGAAAGAAGTTGGACATGGGGATTATTTTCCCGGACTCACAAAAATGTGCTTGTTCCGAGAAAATAGAAAAAGCCATGATCGAAAAATGTAAATTCAAACTCATTTGAATTTAATTCAAATGGGTTTGAATTTAATTCAAATGGGTTTGAATTTAATTCAAATGGGTTTGAATTTAATTCAAATGGGTTTGAACTGGGACTTGATAAAAGGAAGGTCCAAAAATGTTGAGGATTTCGGTGGGGCTCCGGAAAATGACGAAATAATTTATTGGACAAAGTTTGAGGTCAAGAAGTGAGATAACAAAGGCATGGGGAATTATTTTGCAAGTGTGTCAAAGGTAATTCCACATCAATGGAATATTTTATAATAGCTCCATAAATATTAGGAGGATATGTTATAAAGAGAAATCACCATGTGAATTCCCTCGATTTAAATAGATCAAAAGATCTATGCAATTTATTTAGTTGAGGTTTTAAAAATTAAATGACATGCTGGCATGATGACAGGATGCAATGCAAAAATAAATAGAGCAAGCACAAATAAAAACACACGGAGGTCACAAAAATATGGAAGTCTTCTGGATCGTCGGTCTTGGGGCATTACACCGATACCCCGACGTCGTCGTCCACTGCAACCGCAACCGCAACACCCTCCACGGCTACTAGTTGAAGCCGAGGCCGAGCTGCCTCCAGGACACCGACATGCGTCGTACCCGAGCGAGTTTAACCACGCCGTCCTGCGCCTCACCGTTGCCGCTCCAACTTCGCCACCGTCCACCGCGCCAGAGTTGTTCCCGCTACGCCGTCCTTCGCTGCCTCGGATCTGCTTCCGCTCCGCTGACAGACAGCCACCGCAACACATTCAACAATTTGGCCATGGGTTCGTCCAAGGCTCCATCCTCCTCCAAAACATCGGTTCCCCCGGTAAAAATAAGAAAACCGCCGCGACATCTGGAGGGCACAGCACTGGCAACCGGAAATGGTACTCCTCTTCCCTTATCCGTGCAATTCTTACGTGTCTGCTTGCACGGTATTCAACCCACAGAAGGCACTAGTTGACCGCTTCTTCCTGATACTAGATGTTCCTAGTAACTCGCGATGCACAAGGTTTCTCCTCATATACTATTTCACCTTAGCTTGAGGTCCGTCGCCCCCTGGATTTCAATTCCTGATCAATTGATTCCCAATTAAAGGAAGCATTCCCTGGTGTAAGAGGCGCTACTCCGCCTATTACGCCGGGGAAGCAGCGCCTCGGTGTTTATCTTAGGGGTGTGTGTGGGGCCTAGGTGTTGGGGAACGTAGAAATTCAAAAAAATTCCTACGATCATGCAAGATCTATCTAGAAGATGCATAAAAATGAGACGGGAAGAGTGTATCCACGTACCCTCGTAGACCGAAAGAGGAAGCCTTATGTTAACGCGGTTGATGTAGTCGAATGTCTTCACGATCCAACTGATCCAAGTACCAAACGTACGGCACCTCCGTGTTCAGCACACGTTCAGCTCGATGACGTCCCTCAAACTCTTGATCCAGTAGAGGGTCGAGGGAGAGTTCTGTCAGCACGACGGCTAATGACGGCGATGGTGATGTGATCCGCGCACGACTTCGCCTAAGCACTACGATGCTATGACCGGAGGAGTAAACTATGGAGGGGGGCACCGCACACGGCTAAGAAACAACTGTTGTGCCTTTGGGATGCCCCCTGCCCACATATATAAAGGAGGGGAGGAGGAGGTGGCCGACCCAAGGGGGGCGCGCCAAGGGGGGAGTCCTACTTGGACTCCCAGTCCAATTAGGATTCGCCTCCCCCCTCCTTCCTCCCAAGAGAGAGGGGAAAGGGGGAGAGTGAGAAGGAAAGGGGAGCCGTGCCCCCCACCCCTTGTCCAATTCGGATTGGGCTTGGGGGCGCCACCTCCTGTGGCAGCCTCACTCTCTCCACTATGGCCCAATAGGCCCATTAACTTTCCCTGGGGGTTCCGGTAGCCTCCCGGTACTCTGAAACATCCTCGAACCTTATCAGAACCATTCTGGTGTCCGTATATAACCTTCCAATATATCAATCTTTACCTCTCGACCATTTCGAGACTCCTTGTCATGTCCGTGATCTCATCCGGGACTCCGAACAAACTTCGGTCACCAAAACACATAACTCATAATACAAATCATCATCGAACATTAAGCGTGCACACCCTACGGGTTCGAGAACTATGTAGACATTATCGAGACACATCTTCGGTTAATAACCAATAGTGGAACCTGGATGCTCATATTGGCTCCTACATATTCTACGAAGATCTTTATCGGTCAAACTGCATAACAACATACGTCATTCCCTTTGTCATCGGTATGTTACTTGCCCGAGATTCGATCGTCGGTATCATCATACCTAGTTCAATCTCGTTACCGGCAAGTCTCTTACTCGTTCCGTAATGCATCATCATGTAACCAACTCATTAGTCACATTGCTTGCAAGGCTTATAGTGATGTGCGTTACCTAGAGGGCTCAGAGATACCTCTCCAATACATGGAGTGACAAATCCTAATCTTGATCTATGCCAACTCAACGAACACCTTCGGAGACACCTGTAGAGCATCTTTATAATCACCCAGTTACATTGTGACGTTTGATAGCACACAAAGTGTTCCTCCGGTATTCAGGACTTGCATAATCTCATAGTCAGAGGAATATGTATAAGTCATGAAGAAAGCTATAGCAATAAAACTAAATGATCATAATGCTAAGCTAACGGATGGTTCTTGTCCATCACATCATTCTCTAATGATCTGATCCCATTAATCAATTGACAGCACATGTCTATGGTCAGGAAACTTAACCATCTTTGATTAACGAGCTAGTCTAGTTGAGGCATACTAGGGACACTCTGTTTTGTCTATGTATTCACACATGTACTAAGTTTCCAGTTAATAAAATTCTAGCATGAATAATAAACATTTATCATGATATAAGGAAATATAAATAACAACTTTATTATTGCCTCTAGGGCATATTACTTTATTATTGCCTCTAGGGCATATTTCCTTCACTAGGAGCTAATGGCGCCCGATTTGGAGGTCGGCCGGGATTAAAGGGACGACCGAGGGGCGCTGCCAGGCACGGCGGTGGTGTGGGGTCGAGGGGAGGGCGGGCGGCGGAGGCAGGGGTCTGGGTCGGTGGTCGCTAGCGGTTCAAGAAAGATCATCAACAGTGACTGGCAGGAGGTAGACGAAGGTCATCTGCCCGTTCCTTATAGATCGGACGGTTCATAAAAAAAATCGACTGACCTATTTATTTTCATTCGAATGTTATTTTGATAGGACCACATGTGGTGGCTGTCGGCATCCTGGGAATGGGGGTACCCAGACTTGCCTACCTGCGGCCCACGGTGTGGCTCCACCTATGGCCCAATACGGCCCAGCTTCGACAGCAACAGCTCAAGACCCTCGCGAGGGGCCAAGCATCATGAGGCGGACGACACCAAAACCTTCCTGGGGGCGGCCTCGCTAGGCTGGCTCCTGAGGAGCGGAGATATGTATGCAAGGGGCACCTCGCGAGGTTCACATGACGTGAGCCGTGATGAGCAAGGCCAGGCGGGCACCAGCGGGCGCAGTGTACCAGTTTCCTCTTTGGTGTTAAAGGGGCACGCGCGAACGAGGAGTCCCGAGGCATCAGGCAAAGGTTTCCTCATTGGTGCAACAAGACCAAGACCAGCCGGACGAAAACATGGAGGTCACCACGGAGCTCACAGCGGCGTCACCACCAGAGCCTTTGGCAGGTGAAGACCAGCTTTTGTCAGGATAGCTTGTACTAGTTGTCTCCCTTCAAAATTTGTCGTTGTGGGATCCCTTCCCGCCTACATTTGGGAAGAGGACCGGGGCCTCTATAAATAGGACTAGCCACAACCGTAGGAGGGGAGAACTCCTCTTGGACCGGATCCATTCCACCAAGACCATCCTCACCAGCTCATAGAGCTCAAGAACACCTCTCCTCCTGAGGCGGTTCACCCATTGTACTAGTTCATCCTCAGCCCACTGATACGTCCATTTTGCATCATGCTTTTATATCAATATTTATTGCATTATGGGCTGTTATTACACATTATGTCACAATACTTATGCCTATTCTCTCTTATTTTACAAGGTTTACACGAAGAGGGAGAATGTCGGCAGCTGGAATTCTGGGCTGGAAAAGGAGCAAATATTAGAGACCTATTCTGCACAACTCCAAAAGTCATGAAACTCCACGAAAGTCAGTTTTGGAATATATTAAAAATATTGGGCGAAGAAAGCAACAGAGGGGGGCCACACCCTGTCCACGATGGTGGGGGCGCGCCCTACAACCCTAGGCGCGCTCCCTGCCTCGTGGGCCCCCTGGCAGGCCTCCGGTGCCCATCTTTGGCTATATGAAGTCTTTTGCCCTGGAAAAAATCAGAAGGAACTTTCGGGACGAAGCGCCGCAGTCTCGTGGCGGAACCTTGACGGAACCAATCTAGGGCTCCGGCGGAGCTGTTCTGCCGGGGAAACATCCCTCCGGGAGGGGGAAATCATCGCCATCGTCATCACCATCAATCCTCTCATCGGGAGGGGGTCAATCTCCATCAACATCTTCACCAGCACCATCTCCTCTCAAACCCTAGTTCATCTCTTGTATCAAATCTTTTTTCTCAAAACCTCAGATTGGTACCTGTGGGTTGCTAGTAGTGTTGATTACTCCTTGTAGTTGATGCTAGTTGGTTTATTTGGTGGAAGATCATATGTTCAGATCCTTTATGCATATTAATACCCCTCTGAATATGAACATGAATAAGTTTTGTGAGTAGTTACGTTTGTTCCTGAGGACATGGGAGAAGTCTTGCTATAAGTAGTCATGTGAATTTGGTATTCGTTCGATATTTTGATGAGATGTATGTGATCTTTCCTCTAGTGGTGTTATGTGAACGTCGACTACATGACACTTCACCATTGTTTGGGCCTAGAGGAAGGCACTTGGAAGTAATAAGTAGATGATGGGTTGCTAGAGTGACAGAAGCTTAAACCCTAGTTTATGCGTTGCTTCGTAAGGGGCTGATTTGGATCCACATGTTTCATGCTATGGTTAGGTTTACCTTAATACTTCTTTTGTAGTTGCGGATGCTTGCGAGAGGGGTTAATCATAAGTGGGGTACTTGTCCAAGGAAGGGCGGTAGCCAAGCACCGGTCCACCCACATATCAAATTATCAAAGTAACGAACGTGAATCATATGAGCATGATGAAAACTAGCTTGACGATAATTCCCAGGTGTCCTCGGGAGCGTTTTCCTTTATATAAGAGTTTGTCCCGGCTTGTCCTTTGCTACAAAAAGGATTGGGCCACCTTGCTGCACCTTATTCACTTTTATTACTTGTTACCCGTTACAAATTACCTTATGACAAAACTATCTATTACCGACAATTTCAGTGCTTGCAGAGAATACCTTACTAAAAACCGCTTGTCATTTCCTTCTGCTCGTCGTTGGGTTTGACACTCTTACTTATCTAAAGGACTACGATAGATCCCTTATACTTTTTGGTCATCAAGACTCTTTTCTGGCACCGTTGCCGGGGAGTGAAGCGCATTTGGTAAGTGGAATTTGGTACGGAAAAATTTATATAGTGTGCTGAAATTTACTGTCACTTGTTACTATGGAACATAATCCTTTGAGGGGCTTGTTCGGGGTATCTTCACCCTGACCAGTAAAGCAAAGGGTTGCTCCTCAACCTACTGAACCTACTGAAAATGTTTACTTTGAAATTCCTTTGGGTATGATAGAGAAACTGCTAGCTAATCCTTTTACAGGAGATGGAACATTACATCCCGATTTGCACCTAATCTATGTGGATGAAGTTTGTGGATTATTTAAGCTTGCAGGTATGCCTGAAGATGTTATCAAGAAGAAGGTCTTCCCTTTATCTTTGAAGGGAAAGGCATTGACATGGTTTAGGCTATGTGATGATATGGGATCATGGAACTACAACCGATTGAAATTGGAATTTCATCAGAAGTTTTATCCTATGCATCTGGTTCATCGTGATCGTAATTATATATATAATTTTTGGCCTTGCGAAGGAGAAAGCATCGCTCAAGATTGGGGGAGGCTTAAGTCAATGTTATATTCATGCCCCAATCATGAGCTCTCAAGAGAAATTATTATTCAAAATTTTTATGCTCGGTTTTCTCTCAATAATCGCTTCATGCTCGATACTTCTTGTACTAATTCTTTTATGATGAAGACTATTGAATAAAAATGGGATTTATTGGAAAGAATTAAATGCAACTCTGAAGATTGGGAACTCGACGAAGGTAAGGAGTCAGGTATAACACCTAAGTTTGATTGTGTTAAATCTTTTATGGATACCGATGTTTTCCGTGAATTTAGCACTAAATATGGACTTGACTATGAGATAGTAGCTTCTTTCTGTGAATCATTTGCTACTCGTGTTGATCTTCCTAAGGAGAAGTGGTTTAAATATCATCCACCCATTGAAGTAAAAGTAGTTGAACCTATTAAAGTTGAAGAAAATACTATCACCTATATTGTTGATCCTATTGTTCCTACCGCTTATATTGAGAAACCACCTTTCCCTCTTAGAATAAAGGATCATGCTAAAGCTTCAACTGTGGTCAACAGAAGTAATATTAGAACACCCAAACCCTCTGAGCAAATGATAGTTGAACCTTGCTATGGTTAAAGATCTCTTGGTCAATAATATTGATGGGCATGTTATTTACTTCTGTGATGAATCTGCTAGAATTGCTAGACCCGATACTAAAAATAAACATAGACCTTTTGAGGCATGCTTGTTATTTCTGTTAAAATAGGAGATCATTGCTATCACGGTTTATGTGATATGGGTGCTAGTGCGAGTGCAATACCTCATTCTTTATACGAAGAAATTATGCATGATATTGCACCTGCTGAGTTAGAAGGTATTGATGTTACAATTAACCTTGCCAATAGAGATACTATTTCACCAGTTGGGATTGTTAGAGATGTTGAAGTCTTGTGTGGGAAAGTTAAATATCCTACTGATCTTCTTGTTCTTGCTTCCCCACAAGATAACTTTTGTCCCATTATATTTGGTAGACCCTTCTTGAATACTGTTAATGCTAAGATAGATTGCAAAAAGGATATTGTTTCTGTTGGTTTAGGGGATATGTCTCATGACTTTAATTTTGCTAAATTTCGTAGACAACCCCATGATAAAGAATCGTCTAGTAAAGATGAAATTATTGGTCTTGCTTCTATTGCCGTACCTCCTAACGATCCTTTAGAACAATATTTGCTAGACCATGAAAATGATAGGTTTATGAATGAAAGAAGGGAAATAGATGAAGTATTCTTTAAATAAGGACCTATTTTGAAACACAACTTGCCTGTTGAAATTCTAGGGGATCCTCCTCCACCCAAGGGTGATCCCGTGTTTGAGCTTAAACCATTACCTGACACTCTTAAATATGCTTATCTTAATGAAAAGAAGATATATCCTGTTATTATTAGTGCTAACCTTTCAGAGCAGGAAGAAGAGAAATTATTGAAAACTCTGACGAAGCACCGTGCTGCTATTGGATATACTCTGGATGATCTTAAGGGCATTAGTCCCACTCTATGCGAGCACAAAATAAAATTGGCGAAAAGACGCTAAACCGGTTGTTGATCACCAACGATGGTTAAATCCTAGGATGAAAGAAGGGGTAAGAAAACAAATACTAAAGCTTCTGGAGGCAGGTATAATTTATCTCGTTGCTGATAGTCAGTGGGTAAGTCCTGTCCGTTGTGTCCCTAAGAAGGAAGGTATTACTGTTGTTCCTAATGATAAAGATGAATTGATCCCATAAAGAATTGTTACAGGTTATGGAATGGTAATTGATTTCTGCAAACTAAATAAAGCTACTAAAAAGGATCATTACCCTTTACCTTTTATTGATCAAATGCTAGAAAGATTATCCAAACATACACATTTTTGCTTTCTAGACGGTTATTCTGGTTTCTCTCAAATACCTGTGTCAAAAGAGGATCAAGAAAAGACCACTTTTACTTGCCCTTTCGGTACCTTTGCTTATATACATATGCCTTTTGTTTTATGCAATGCACCTGCTACCTTTCAAAGATGTATGACTGCTATATTCTCTGACTTTTGTGAAAAGATTGTTGAGGTTTTCATGGATGATTTCTCCGTATATGGAACTTCTTTTGATGATTGCTTAAGCAACCTTGGTCGAGTCTTGCAGAGATGTGAAGAAACTAATCTTGTCTTGAATTGGGAGAAGTGCCACTTTATGGTTAATGAAGGTATTGTCTTGGGGCATAAAATTTCTGAAAGAGGTATTGAAGTTGATAAAGCTAAAGTTGATGCTATTGAAAAGATGCCGTGTCCTAAGGACATCAGAGGTATAAGAAGTTTCCTTGGTCATGCCGGTTTTTATAGGAGGTTCATTAAAGACTTCTCAAAAATTTCTAGGCCTCTAACTAATCTCTTACAAAAAGATGTTCCTTTTGTATTTGATGATGATTGTGTAGAAGCATTTGAAATACTTAAGAAAGCCTTGATTTCTGCACCTATTGTTCAGCCACCTGATTGGAATTTACCCTTTGAAATTATGTGTGATGGTAGTGATTATGCTGTAGGTGTTGTTCTAGAACAAAGAGTTGATAAGAAATTAAATGTTATTCAATATGCTAGTAAAACTCTCGACAGTGCCCAGAGAAATTATGCTACTACTGAAAAGGAATTTTTAGCAGTTGTATTTGCTTGTGATAAGTTCAGACCTTATATTGTTGATTTTAAAGTAACTGTGCACACTGATCATGCTGCTATTAAATATCTTTTGGAAAAGAAAGATGCTAAATCTAGGCTTATTAGATGGGTTCTCCTACTACAAGAATTTGATTTGGATATTATTGATACAAAGGGAGCTGAGAACCCCGTTGCACACAACTTGTCTAGGTTAGAGAATGTTCTTGATTACCCACTACCTATTGATGATAGCTTTCCTGATGAACAATTAGCTGTCATAAATGCTTCTCATACTGCTCCATGGTTGCTGATTATGCCAATTACATTGTTGCTAAATTTATACCACCTAGTTTCACATACCAGCAAAAGAAAAAGTTCTTCTATGATTTAAGACATTAATTCTGGGATGACCCACACCTTTATAAAGAAGGAGTAGATGGTATCATTAGATGTTGTGTACCTGAGCATGAACAGGAACAAATCCTACGCAAGTGTCACTCCGAGGCTTATGGAGGACACCACGATGGAGATAGAACTGCGCATAAGGTATTGCAATCCGGTTTTTATTGCCCTACTCTTTTCAAGGACGCCCATAAGTTCGTCTCGTCCTGTGATGATGTCAAAGAATTGGCAATATTAGTAGACGTCAAGAAATGTCTATGAATTATTCACTTGTTATCGAACCATTTGATGTTTCGGGCTTTGATTATATGGGACCTTTTCCTTCCTCAAATGGGTATACACATATTTTAGTTGTTGTTGATTACGTTACTAAGTGGGTAGAAGCTATTCCAACTAGTAGTGCTGATCATAACACCTCTATTAGGATGCTTAAATAAGTTATTTTTTAGAGGTTTGGAGTCCCAAGATACTTAATGACTGATGGTGGTTCACATTTTATTCATGGTGCTTTTCGCAAAATGCTTGCTAAGTATGATGTTAATCATAGAATTGCATCTCCATACCATCCACAATCTAGTGGTCAAGTAGAACTGAGTAATAGAGAGATCAAATTAATTTTGCAAATGACTGTTAATAGATCTAGAAAGAATTGGTCTAAGAAACTTGATGATGCATTATGGGCCTATAGAACTGCATATAAAAATACTATGGGTATGTCTTCTATAAAATGGTTTATGGAAAAGCATGTCACTTACCTCTCGAACTAGAGCATAAGGCATATTGGGCCATTAAAGAGCTCAATTATGATTTCAAACTTGCCGGTGAGAAAAGACTATTTGATATTAGCTCACTTGATGAGTGGAGAACCCAGGCTTATGAGAATGCCAAACTGTTTAAAGAAAATGTTAAAAGATGGCATGACAAAAGGATACAAAAGCGTGAGTTTAATGTGGGTGATTATGTTCTGCTATACAACTCTTGTTTAAGATTTTTTGCAGGAAAACTTCTCTCTAAATGGGAAGGCTCTTACGTTATCGAGGAGGTCTATCTTCCGGTGCCATAAAAATCAAGAACTTCGAAGGCACAAATCCGAAGGTGGTGAACGGTCAAAGAATCAAACATTATATCTCAGGTAATCCCATAAATGTTGAAACTAGTGTTATTGAAACCGTAACCCTAGAGGAATACATATGGGACACTTTCTAGAATGTTTCAGACTCCGAAAAGGAATAGGTATGTGGTACGGTAAGTAAACCGACTCCAAAACAGTTATAATAGCAATTTTTCTCCGTTTTGGAATATTTAAGAAAATTGGAAAATAAGAAGTAGTCCGAAAGGGACACGAGGCATCCACGAGGGTGGAGGGCGCGCCCTACCCTCCTGGGCTCGCCCCCCTGCCTCGTGGGCACCTCGTATGCCCTCCGGACTCCGTTTTCTTGCCGATACTTCTTTTGGTCGGTAAAAATTCATTATATAATCTCCCGAAGGTTTTGACCACCGTACCACGCAAATATCCTCTATTTTTGCTTCGAGCTGTTTTTCTGATAGATCTAGATCACCATGACGTCTTCAAGTGCCCCCAAGGACAAATTCTTCAAGAAGGTCATCAACTCCTACTTCACGGAGGTGCTGCAACACCCTCAAACCATTGAGATGCGTGAGGGGGTGCTGCACATCCGTGATGTTGAGGGACCAAGGAGGACCGGAAGCGTGGAGACAAGACCCGAAGCAATGGAGCAGCAAGTTTTCAAGTGCCAAGGGATGGTGGAACGCGGACTCGATGCCAACCACATGATGATCACGGAGTTCACCAACAACCACAAGCTGGATGCCAAGAACATTGGGGAGGCCATCTTCAAGCTTCACGAAAAGATCGAGCACCTCCAAGCCCAGATCTGTGACCTGCAAAACAAAAACTGTGAGTATGAATATAGATTCAAGAGGATGAGTTTGGCTGCAGATTTGAGGATCCCGGAGACTCGATCATCCTTCTATGATGGTGATCCTATGCCTTGTAAGAGGGACGACAAGCCTACATCATCAGCAACTCCATCATTACCACCTCTGAAGAAAGAGACATAAACACATGGGTATGGGCACTCCCCTTGGCAACTGCCAAGCTTTGGGGAGGTGCCCCGGTATCGTATCACCATCACACTCTTATCTTTACCGTTTTTCTTAGTTCGATCCTTTTGGTAATATCTTGATCTAGTAGAATAAAGTTTTAGTATGATCTAGTTTTGAGTTTTGATTTATGATCCTTCTATGTAATCGAGTCAGTGAGCTATATATAATAAAGATTAGTTTTGAGTCAAGGGCTTTGCTATCTTGCTATGATCTTGAGGGAATAAAAATAAAAGAAAAGAGAAAGAATAAAAAGGAATAAAGAGATCATATTGATCTTAGGGAGAGTAATGACTTCACATATAAAAGAGTATGATGAATAAAAGTTGTTGAGAGTTGACAAACATAGTTTTGGTCATCATTGCAATTAATAGGAAGTAATAAAGAAAGAGAGGTTTTCACATACAAATATACTATCTTGGACATCTCTTATGATTGTGAGAACTCATTAAAATACGACATGCTAAAAGTTGATGTTGGACAAGGAAGACAACGTAATGGGTTATGTTTTCTTATATCCGAAATAAAGTATATTATCATGGATCATCCAACATGTTGAGCTTGCCTTTCCCCCTCATGCTAGCCAAATTCTTTGCACCAAGTAGAGATACTACTTGTGCTTCCGAATATCCTTAAACCCAGTTTTGCCATGAGGGCCCACCATATCTACCTATGGATTGATTAAGATCCTTCAAGTAAGTTGTCACTGCTGCATGCAATAAAAATTGCTCTTTAAATATGTATGATTTATTAATGTGGAGAAAATAAGCTTTATACGATCTTGTGATATGGAAGAAATAAAAGAGACAGACTGCATAATAAAGGTCCCTATCACAAGTGGCAATATAAAGTGACGTTCTTTTGCATTAAGATTTCATGCATCCAACCATACAAGCACATGACAACCTCTGCTCCCCTCTGCGAAGGGCCTATCTTTTATTCTTTTCTTGTACCTTATACAAGAGTCATGGTGATCTTCACCTTTCCTTTGTTACATTTTATCCTTTGGCAAGCACATTGTGTTGGAAAGATCCTGATATATATATATATATATATATATATATATATATATATATATATATATATATATATATATATATATATATATATATCCAATTGGATGTAAGTTATCATGAACTATTATTGTTGACATTACCCTTGAGGTAAAAGGTTGGGAGGCAACACTATAAGCCCCTATCTTTTTCTGTGTCCGATTAAAACTCCATACCGTAAGTATTGCCTGAGTGTTAGCAATTGTGAAAGACCAAATGATAGTTGAGTATGTGGACTTGCTGAAAAGCTCTTATATTGACTCTTTCCGATGTTATGATAAATTGCAATTGCTTCAATGACCGAGATCATAGTTTGTTAGTTTTCAATGAAGTTTCTGATTCATGCTTGACATTGTGAATAGATTGTTACTTTAGCATAAGAAATCATATGACAATATATATATGTTGTTGTTATAAGAATGATCATGATGCCCTCATGTCCGTATTTTATTTTATCGACACATGTATCTCTAAACATGTGGACATATTATCGGCTTTCGCTTGAGGACAAGCGAGGTCTAAGCTTGGGGGAGTTGATACGTCCAATTTGCATCATGCTTTTATATCGATATTTATTGCATTATGGGATGTTATTACTCATTATGTCACAATAGTTATGCCTATTCTCTCTTATTTTACAAGGTTTACACGAAGAGGGAGAATGCCGCCAGCTGGAATTCTGGGCTGGAAAAGGAGCAAATATTACAGACCTATTTTGCACAACTCCAAAAGTCCTGAAACTCCATGAAAGTCAGTTTTGGAATATATTAAAAATGTTGGGCGAATAAAGCACCAGAGGGGGGCCACACAATGTCCACGAGGGTGGGGGCGCGCCCTACACCCCTGGGCGCACCCCCTGCCTCATGGGCCCCTGCGAGGCCTCCGGTACCCATCTTTGACTATATGAAGTCTTTCCCCTTATAAAAAAATCAGAAGGAAGCATTCGGGATGAAGCGCCGCCATCTCGAGGCGGAACCTTGGCGGAACCAATCTAGGGCTCCGGCGGAGCTGTTCTGCCGGGGAAATCATCACCATCGTCATCACCATCGATCCTCTCATCGGGAGGGGGTCAATATCCATCAACATCTGCACCAGCACCATCTCCTCTCAAACCCTAGTTCATCTCTTGTATCCAATCTTTTTCTCAAAACCTCAGATTGGTACCTGTGGGTTGCTAGTAGTGTTGACTACTCCTTGTAGTTGATGCTAGTTGGTTTATTTGGTGGAAGATCATCTTTTCAGATCCTTTATGCATATTAATACCCCTCTGATTATGAACATGAATATGATTCGTGAGTAGTTACGTTTGTTCCTGAGGACATGGGAGAAGTCTTGCCATAAGTAGTCATGTGAATTTGGTATTCGTTCCATATTTTGATGAGATGTATGTTGTCTTTCCTCTAGTGGTGTTATGTGAACGTCGACTACATGAAACTTCACCATTATTTGGGGATATAGGAAGGCATTGGTAAGTAATAAGTACATGATGGGTTGCTAGAGTGACAGAAGCTTAAACCCTAGTTTATGCGTTGCTTCGTAAGGGGCTGATTTGGATCCACATGTTTCATGCTATGGTTAGGTTTACCTTAATACTTCTTTTGTAGTTGCGGATGCTTGCAAGAGGGTTTAATCATAAGTGGGATGCATGTCCAAGGAAGGGCAGTACCCAAGCACCGGTCCACCCACATATCATATTATCAAAGTAACGAACGCGAATCATATGAGCATGATGAAAACTAGCTTGACGATAATTCCCATGTGTCCTCGAGAGCGTTTTCCTTTATATAAGAGTTTGTCCAAGCTTGTCCTTTGCTACAAAAAGGATTGGGCCACCTTGCTGCACCTTATTTACTTTTATTACTTGTTACCCGTTACAAAATACCTTATCACAAAACTATCTGTTATCGACAATTTAAGTGCTTGCAGAGAATACCTTACTGAAAACCGCTTGTCATTTCCTTATGCTCCTCGTTGGGTTCGACACTCTTACTTATCGAAAGGACTACGATAGATACCCTATACTTGTGGGTCATCACCCACGAGGCAATCCACCACCGCCACACTGGAGTAGGGTATTACACCACACGGAGGCCCAAACCAGTATAAATCTCTGTGTATCGTGTTCTTTGGGTTCGTGGAGCTAGGCCGTGGAATCGTTGGGCAGGCAGGCTGGTGACAGAGAGTCCTTCGTGCGCACCCGAGAGTTCGAACCTCTCAAGGGTGTGCGGAGCACTGAATCCGACATTTGGCGCACCAGGTAGGGGTGCGCCGAAGCTCTCTTCTCCATCGATCGACCTGCCATCGCCTCGCGGTTCCGATGTCTGACGATCGGAGGACCCACGCCGACCACTGGGCTGCCTGTCCTGCCCGGACGCCACCGTCCGCTCAAGAAGACCTCAACTCATGCTCCAGCGCCCGTGGGCACCCGCCCGACCATGTCGCGGCAGCGCGGCCGGCGCCCACCGCCCTCGCGTCGCGCGCGCGCTGCAGCCACGCGATCCTCAGGTTATGCTCCTGCATCGACACCACACACCCGACGGGAGCAGGCGAACATGCGAGCCGTGCTCATCGTGGCGCAGGAATTGCTGCGGTGCAGGTTGGCGGAGAGTGACCGCGATGCATTGCTGGAATGAGTCGCTGAACTGCTGGACGCCGCTTGCAGGGGTACACCGCCCTTCTGCTCCTTGGCCACGCCCCAGGTTGTGGCGGAAGCGCGCGAGGCCCCGGCGAGCTCGTGCGCCCCCGGGGCGTTAGGGGGGTCCGACAATGCCAACACAGGCCCTTGCACGGGCCGCCCTGCCACGACCGCGCCGCCACTAGGAGGGACAAGTGCTGGCGGCTCGCCGCGAGGACGCGCCGAGATGCCACCCAGCGGCCACCAGGTCCAAATGCCGCGACTGGCGGCTCAAGACATGGGGCACCTGGGTGGCGTTCCGGCGAGGCGATCGCGGGCACCTACATGCCACGCATGGTGAACCTGGAGTACCTGTCGGGGGAAGGCCCCGGTCCGCTCCCCGGACTAGGATGGGCGGCTGGAGAACTCAAGGCGTGGGCCTTCCACGAGCCGCCCGGAGGCTTCACCGACCCCTTCAGCAACGAGGACGGTGGGGTACAGCCGATATCTCAGGAGCATGCTTACGCTAACCCTGAACTACAGGAGAACCAGGCTTCAATGGCAGTCGGAGACCCCAGGACGGTGGCCCTACCCCTGGCAGGAGTGGTGCTCTGGGGGCTGCGCGGGAGAGGCCTAGAGCCAGGCCCTCCCCCGTGACGCGTGGAGCAAGGTACTGCACGGAGGTAGGTCCTCTGCCGGGGGAAGCGCGGGCGAGCCTTTCCCCCTGGCAGAGGGCCCGTGGTCGCCGAGGGCGCCGCTAGCGTCCTCTTTGCCCCTTGGCCTCGTCCTGGTTTCCGGACGCCCCATTGGTGGTCGAGGGTGGCGCAGGGCAGGGCCCTCGCCTGGCGGTATGAAGTAAGTGTCGGATGTGGGGTTCCGGCAAGCCCTTAAGGTTCGAACACTGGGGTGCGCGCGAAGTCTTTCCCTTCTACCGATCTACGCCCGAGCTTGCTAAGATCTCGCAGACGAACTCGACGAACTCGCAACACAGAAAGACACGAGGTTTATACTGGTTTGGGCCACCGTTGTGATGTAATACCCTACTCCAGTGTGGTGGTGGTGGATTGCCTCTAGGGCTGATGATGAACAGTACAAGGGAAAAACAGCCTCCTGAGGTTGAGGTGTTCTTGTGCGTATGAACTTGTGGCATGAGGATTCGATCAGCTCAGGCCTGCTTGAATTGACTTGAGTTCAGTTTAGTTGAGTCGAGTTGCCTCTACTGTGGTGTATAGCTCTACTTATATAGGCCCTGGTCCTCTTCCCAAATATCGAGCAGGAAGGGAGCCAACAACGGCGGGCAAATTTGAAGGGGGACAGCTAGTACAAGCTATCCTGACAAAAGCGGTCTTCGCCTGCGAAAAGCTCTGGGGTGACGCCGTCTTGGGCTCCACGATGACCTCCGCCTTACCGTCCTCCTGGTCTTGGTCTCATTGCACCAATATGGCAACCTTTTCCTGATGCCTCGGTACTCTTCGCCTGCGCTGGCCTCCTTAACACCAAAGAGGAAATAGGGACGTTGCGTGCACTGGCGCCCGCCTGGCACCGTTCGTCATGGCTCACGTCACGAGAGCCTCGTGAGGTTTGCCTCGCCTTGATATCTCCGCTCCTCGTGAGCCTGCATGGCCAGGCCACTCCAGAGGAGGTCTTGCGCCGTCCGCCTCGCGAGGCTTGGACCCTCGCGAGGGTCTTGGCTGCCTTGTTGACGAAGATGGGTTGTACGGCCTGCTGCTTGGCCATGCTGTGGGCCGCAGGGAGGCAAGTCTGGGGACCCCCGTTCCCAGAACACCAATAGTAGCCCCCGGGCCCAAGGTGCACTTGGGCTTGGCTTCGCGGCGAAGCCAAGGGTCAAGTTCGGAGCACCGCGGGCCCCTAAAGCCTGCAGCCTCGGTCGACGCGTGGCGGTTGATTAGACGTGGGCGTCTCCGCTTCCCCATGCTGCCTTGGAACTGCATGACTTGACAAGTCCCTATGACATGCAAGGAAAACCATCATTACCTGCGATCATGGGAGACGCTGATTGGCCTTCTCTTTCTATAAATGGGGAGGGGGCGGAGCCCCCGTTGCCCATATCTCCCTCGCTTGCTTGCTTCGTCCTCCTGGCCCCACGGCTGACAACAATGGCGCCCATCAGAAGGTTTTCCGCCGAATACAAACGAAAAGCTCCCCATCATGATCCGGGGCCACTTCCACCGAAGAAGAGGTCAATCCATCGCAGTGATGAAGCGGCAATGCAGGTGGTGATGAGGCCTTGGTGCGAGCGGCCTCCTCCGGGGTACCCGCTACCCTTGTACTCCCGAGCCGAGGGCTCGGGAGGTTGGAGCGACGAGCAGCGCCGCCCGCTCCGCGTCCGGAGCCGCCGTGCCGCTGCGCCACGTGCCGTCGCCCCTGGGGTCCACGCCACGGACTCCTCGCGCGAGCGGGTGCTGTGGGCACCAATGCCTCCAAGCTCCTGGATCCGCTTCCCGCAGTTCTTCTCCGGCGTGATGCCGTCGAGGGGGCCTCTCGAGCTCTGGCTGCAGCATGCCAACTGCAGCGCTCCGGCGACCCGAGCGGAGATCGAAGCGGTCCCCATTGGCAAGATCTTCATGACTCGTGGTTGGGGCGAGATCGCGCAGGTCTGCCGTGCGAGGGGAGCCCTCGTGATCCACTTCGAGTACGACGGCGCCTCCACGTTCCTCTTCAAGGTCTTCGACACCGAGGGCCGCCGCTTGGAATGCTGCCCTGGGGAGGAGCGCCAGACCGATGCGCGCTCCACCCGCAGCTACTCCAACAGGAGTAGCACCTGGGAGTCCAACAGCTCTCCTAAGCTTTATGAGACTCCGGAGACGAGTGACGACAACTACGTGCCCCCGAGCTCTCGCCGCGCTTAGAGCAGGGCTGCGGCGTCTGGCCGGCGCCGCCGCTGATCTGGATGGGATTGGCGTCGACCTCCCGTGGCCCACTGTTGATTATGGCGTCTGCCGCGGAAGGGTGTAGATAGGATTCACCTTAGTATCAGCTTTTGTTTCCTGCGAAGAATCATGAATCACCCCGTGGGGGCATGTAAGGGTCTGTAATGTCTTTGGTGCTTATCTTCCTTGTTATGAAAACTTGGTGAATGCATGTCCCATTAAGGCTTGGTCCCCCCTTTCTTTCCTCGCGATGGCTTGTTGTTCTACGCTGACAGGTCCCGGTTCCTAGGCAGGCTACAGCCATCGCTGGTATGCCAGGTCACGTGCCGTGGTCAAGGCCAGGAGGTGTGCGGCTCGAGGTCCAGTAAGAGCCCCTGAGGCGCGATGCTCAGGAGGTCCCCCTTAGCGCTCAAGCAGCCATGGTAAGGCAAGAAAGGAAAATGACTCGGCCACAACGGGGCTACGGCACGACGTGAATGACCATTAGGCCCAGATATTTAGCCGATCCTGAGGAGAAACTTATCTTGCTGACTTCATGGTGATTCCTGATGTTGCGCTAGGGCTGCTGAAAGCACAAGTGCTCCCTGGGTGATTTTGGTAATTAATGTCAACATATCTCTTGTTGGACTAACACTTTTACCTAGTATGTTTCAGACAAGTTCAACAAATTAAGTGGCATGGACTAAAGGATGTGGAACCCCTTCAAGATGCTAAGGACAAAGGATTGGCTCAAGGTTCAAGTACAAGACTCTACATTTTATATTTTAGTGATCCAAGATCACATTGAGTCTATAGGAAAAGCCAATACTATTAAGAGGGGATGAGGTGTTGCTTAATGGCTTGCTTGCTCAAAGTGCTTAGTGATATGCTCCAAAGCCCTCAACTACTTTCTCACATCCACACATGTCCTAAACCAAAGGTCTAACTCGGCCCCACCGATTCTTTCTATCCGGCGACACCGAGTTCAGATGTCATAGCCACTGCCACAAACCCTAGGCAAATCGGTCTCAGCGATAGGGATCTCGGTCTCACTGAGATGGGATTGTAATCTCTCTGTGTATGTCCATTACCAAAATCGGTCTCACTGAGTTTGAGCAATCGGTACTACCGAGATTACAATGCAAACTCTCTGGTAGCTTATTACCAAAATCGGTCCCACCGAGTTTGTGTAATCGGTCTCACCGAGTTTGCCTGACCAACTCTCTGGTTAGCTTATTACCAAAATCGGTCCCACTGAGTTTGTGTAATTGGTCTCACCGAGATGACGTTATGCCCTAACCCTAACCATATCGGTCCTACCGAGTTGCATGTCGGTCCCACCGAAAATCCTAACGGTCACTAGATTTGTTGAATCGGTCTGACCGAGTTTAACAATTCGGTCCCACTGAGTTTGGCAAGTTTTGTGTAACGGTTAGATTTTGTGTGGAGGCTATATATACCCCTCCACCTCCTCTTCATTCGTGGAGAGAGCCATTAGAACGAACCTACACTTCCAACCTACATTTTCTGAGAGAGAACCGCCTACACTTGTGTTGATGCCAAGATATTCCATTCCTACCATATGAATCTTGATCTCTAGCCTTCCCCAAGTTGCTTTCCACTCAAATCTTGTTTCCACCAAATCCAAATCCTGTGAAAGAGAGTTGAGTGTTGGGGAGACTATCATTTGAAGCACAAGAGCAAGGAGTTCATTATCAACAGACCATTTGTTACTTCTTGGAGAGTGGTGTCTCCTAGATTGGCTAGGTGTCACTTGGGAGCCTCCGACAAGATTGTGGAGTTGAACCAAGGAGTTTGTAAGGGCAAGGAGATCGCCTACTTCGTGAAGATCTACCGCTAGTGAGGCAAGTCCTTCATGGGCGACGGCCATGGTGGGATAGACAAGGTTGCTTCTTCGTGGACCCTTCGTGGGTGGAGCCCTCCGTGGACTCGCACAACCGTTACCCTTCGTGGGTTGAAGTCTCCATCAACGTGGATGTACGATAGCACCACCTATCGGAACCACGACAAAAACATCTGTGTCTCCAATTGCGTTTGTATCCTCCAAACCCTTCCCTTTACATTATCGCAAATTGCATGCTTTACTTTCCGCTGCTCATATACTCTTTGCATGCTTGCTTGATATGTATTGTGAGTGTTAAACTTGTGCCTAAACTCCACTCCAACTTAAAGAAGTTAAAAACTGCAACTTTTGGTACTTAGTGTCTAATCACCCCCCTCTAGACACATCTTCTCGATCCTTTCAATTGGTATCAGAGCTTTGGTCTCCATTGCCTTGGTTTAAACACCTTTGGAGGAAGATGGATGTCTCTACTTTGGGGAGTCTTAGACATAGAATGCCTATTCTTGATGGAGAATATTTTCATGAGTGGAAAAATTAAATGCTTGAGATTTTCAATGAATATCATTTGAACAAGTACATTGCTAGCCCTTGTGCACCTCATATTGATCCCTTGCATCCCACACCCGAAGAGGATCTTGACATGATTCACAATCTTAGAACCATCAATCTTATCATAAGAGGATTGCCCAAAAAATTAATTGCTAGTTTGCCTACTCTTGATTGTGCCTATACTATATGGAAATTTCTTGAGGAACGATTTCCAGATTATTCCTTGAAAAATTTAGATGAAATTCTCCATAAGTCTATTGCCTTGAGTAAGATGAATTCTAGTGATGCTAGCTTTGGTGATTGTCTATTTGAGCTTACAAATCTCATGCGTGCCATAGGAGATGTTGGAATCATTAGCAATATTATTTCTGAAGCTATTAGAATCCATAAAGACAATCATAGAAATGATCATTTGTCTAATGAATTACCCTCTCTAGGAATTGATCAATCACAAGATGATGTTGAACATGGATACTATGATGAGGATAATGATAGTGAATATGATCTTGACGATGCAATGAGACACTTTGGTCTTATGGAAAATCTTCGCGGCTACATGGCTGGAGGAAAGGAATGGGTCCTTGATAGTGGATGTACTGATCATATGACCGGAGATAAAGACATGTTCCGTGAGCTTGCTGAAAACGACGACCCTCGAAAATATGTCACTTTTGGTGATAATTCAAAGGGTAAGGTGGTTGGCCTTGGTAAGGTGGCCATCTCACATGATAGCTCCATACAAAATGTCATGCTCGTTGAATCTCTTGGCTACAACTTACTTTCAGTATCTAGACTTGCTGATTTTGGTTTCAATGTCCTATTTACTGAAGTAGATTGCCAAGTGTTCCATAGAGATAATCATAAAATGGTCTTTACCGGTGTACGTAGAGGTGATCTCTACATTGTTGATTTCACTAAAAAGGCTCAACCTAGAACTTGCTTTATTGCTAAATCCTCTAAAGGCTGGTTGTGGCATAGAAGACTAGGTCATGTTGGTATGTGAAACCTTGACAAGCTTATTAAAGGAAATCATATCCTTGGCATTAACGATGTCATATTTGATAAGGATAGACTTTGCAGCGCTTGTCAAGCAGGTAAACAGGTTGGAGGAAGGCATCCCGTGAAGAACATCATGACCACAAGGAGGCCACTCGACCTACTTCACATGGGTCTTTTTGGTCCTAATGCTTACAAAAGTCTTGGTGGAAATTCTTTTGGTCTAGTTATAGTTGATGATTTTTCAAGATTTACGTGGGTATTCTTTCTCGATGATAAGTCGCAGGTCCAAAAGATCTTCAAAAACTTCGCTAGGAAGGCCCAAAATCAATTTGACGTGAAAATCAAGAAGGTTCGAAGCGACAACGGAACGGAGTTCAAGAACGCAAATGTGGATACCTTTCTTGACGAAGAAGGGATTTCACATGAGTTCTCGGCCACGTACACACCTCAACAAAATGGAGTCGTTGAGAGGAAGAACCGGACTCTTATAGAGATGGCAAGAATGATGCTTGATGAGTACAAGACGCCAAAGCACTTTTGGGCGGAAGCGGTTGAGACAACTTGTCATGCAACAAATCGCTTGTATCTTCACAAGCTACTCGGCAAGACGGAATACGAGCTCCTCACTGGTAACAAACCCCAAGTTGGATACTTTCGAGTATTCGGCTCAAAGTGCTACATTCTTGATAAGCATCGTTGTTCTAAATTTGCTCCTAAGTCTCATGAAGGTTTCCTACTTGGTTATGGCTCAAACTCTCACACATACCGTGTCTACAACAATTTCACCCGAAAGGTTGAAGAAATGGTAGATGTGAAGTTTGATGAATCTAACGGCTCGCAAGTAGAGCAATTGCCAATTGATGTAGGAGACAAAGACCCTTCAGAAGCAATCCAAGACTTGTCTATTGGCAAAGTTCGTCCAACGGAGGTGAAGGAGAGTACCTCGTCCGTCCAAGTGGAAGCTTCTACCTCACGACAAGGAGAACCAAGAGTTGATACGGAAGCATCCACAAGTGGGACACACCAAGATGAAGAAAACGAGGAAGTGCACCAAGACGAACGCCAACAACCTCCTTCTCCACCACGACAAGAGAACGCCAATGCCAACAATGAAGAAGGCCAAGAAGAAGAACAAGATGAAGAAGATGTTCAACCAAGACCCAAGCAAAAGCTTTCGCGAGTTCGAGCAAGAATTGCTAAAGACCATCCCGTCGAGCAAATCTACAAAGATATCCAAACCGGGAGATACACTCGCTCTAAAACTCGTTTAGCTAACTTTTGTGAACACTATTCATTCATCTCTAGCATTGAACCTATCAAGGTTGAAGAAGCATTGGAAGATCTGGACTGGATAAACACTATGCATGAAGAGCTACACAACTTTGAGAGAAATCAAGTGTGGACATTGGTTGAGAAGCCTGACAACAACCACAACATCATCGGTACCAAATGGGCGTTTCGCAACAAGCAAGATGAAGATGGAAAAGTAGTCCGCAACAAAGCACGTCTAAATGCGCCCAAGGCTACACACAAGTCGAAGGTATGGACTATGGTGAGACTTATGCTCCGTTGCTAGACTTGAGTCCATTCAGCATCTTACTTGCTTATGCTAATCACCATGATATCACCTTGTACCAAATGGACATTAAAAGTGCTTTTCTAAATGGTGAAATTGAGGAGGAAGTTTATGTTAAGCAACCTCCCGGCTTTGTCAATCCTAAGAAAACTGATCATGTCTACAAACTTCACAAAGCCCTTTATGGTCTTAAACAAGCTCCTAGAGCATGGTATAAATGCTTGACCAAGTTCCTTATTGAAAAAGGCTTTGAAATTGGTAAAATTGATTCTACTCTTTTTACAAAAAGGGTTAATGGGGAACTATTTGTGTGCCAAATTTATGTTGATGAAATTATATTTGGTTCTACTAACCCTCATTTTAGTGAAAAGTTTGGGAAGCTAATGTCGGAGAAGTTTGAGATGTCTATGATGAGTGAACTCAAATTCTTTCTTGGTTTGCAAATCAAGAAAACTAAGGAAGGTACCTTTTTCTCTCAAACGAAGTACACCAAGGACTTATGCAAGAAGTTTAATATGCAAGAATGCAAAGGTATGACTACACCCATGCCTACTAGTGGACATCTTGATTTGACCAAAGATGGTGAACCGGTTGATCAAAAGGTTTATCGCTCTATGATTGGTTCATTGTTATATATATGTGCTTCACGTCCCGATATCATGCTAAGTGTGTTCATGTGTGCACGATATCAAGCTGCTCCTAAGGAATGTCATCTTAAGGCCGTGAAAAGGATAGTGAGATACTTAATCCATACACCAAACTTTGGCATTTGGTATCCAAAGAGGGCCTCTTTCAATCTTGTTGGGTAGTCCGACTCGGACAATGCCCGTGACAAGGTTGATAGAAATTCCACTTCGTGTACTTGTGAATTTCTTGGTAGATCTCTTGTGTCTTGGTCTTCCAAGAAACAAAACTCGATATCTGTCGGGGGGCGGCTAATCGTGTCCCACGAGCACCTACGGGACCTGGGTCCCTTGTGGTTCGGAGGGGGGCGGAGATTGCACAAAGAGCGGATCGAGGCGATGCACACGAGCAGATTTACCCAGCTTCGAGCTCTCCGGAGATAATACTCCTACTGCTGCTTTGTGGATTATCTTGTGTTCTTGCTAGGGAGCAATGGGAGCTACAAGACCTAGCCTTGAGTGTGGTTTCGTATGAGTATGATGAGCTAAGCGGGACTGGACCGAACCCTTTCTACGTTGCACTTGGGCCTCCTTTTATAAGCATAAGGGGTCACCACATGTGGCAAGTAGACAAGGGTAAGATGGTAAAACATAGGTTGGTACACCGCTTTATGCGTGTACAAGAATCTATACCTAACTCGACGGCAAGGGACAAGAGTCATCAATGCCCGTCTCAGTCGCCCGAACAGTGTAACAGGGACCCTCAAGTGCGCCTCCGTTTGCCACGATGGTAGCCTGTCAGCGCCGCTTATCGTTGCTCCCCACTGGCTGCACAGCCCGTCGACACGCGTGCTTGGGAGAGCCCCATGGTGACACGTTGGCGGGTGAGCTTGAGCGGAGATGAAGAGAGGTTGCCCTCCCCGGCAAGCGCCTTGCCGCGGCAGAAACCTTGTCGCGCTTGGGGGCTCGGCGCCCACCAAGCCTTCCCGGCAAGATCCTCTTGTCGGGCCTTGTTTCCTTCGCGCCCTGAGTGGCCTTCCCGGCAAGCTCCTCTTGCCGGGGTCTTGATTACTTTGTTCTTGAATGGCTCCAAAGGAGCCGCTGAGGATCTTGGCGGTCATCAGGCCAGCCCTGCCGTGGGGTGCTGCAACTGTCCGTGCACGAGTTCGGGATACTAGGGTACCCCTACTCTAGTACACCGACAGGAGCCCCCGGGCCTGGGCCACACATGGCGCCAAGCCCTATTGGGCCAGGCCCAAAACAGTGCACAGGCACGCGTGGTCTTGATTACGCCGTTATTTGCCTTGGACCCACCACGTCTCCCACGAACGGCACGCACCGGACGTGGCGTCGTGGGGGAGATCGTGGGGCTTTCTTTAATGGGAAAAATCGGAACGCCCGTCCCCTCTCCCCTTTATAAGCGGGGGAATAGGGGCATGACGCCCACTTGCCCTTGCTGTCACATCAGAAACCCCCGTCGCTTCCCCCTTTCTTCTCGAGCCCAAAGAGAGCGACGCTCCGCCCCCTCCATTGCCACCGGTGCCACCAACGCCGTCGGTTTCCTCCACCACCACTCCCTATGGCTCCGAAGGCCGACAAGGGAAAAGGCGTGAAATCGGCCGAGGCGCAGCGGCTCGCAGCGCTGCGGAAGGAGCGGGCTCTCTTCGATCCCTCGCCAACAGAAGGAGCTGCGGAGCTGTACTATCTCTTCAGTCGACGGCGACCGGGCGCACTCCGCGACGAGGGTCATCTCCGCCGCCACATCTGCTAAGGTCTCCATCGGTACCCCTTCTTCGCGATTTTCTTCTGGTGCGGGCTCTGCCCGCCCTTTTCTGAATTCTTCTGCGATGTCATGAACACATATGGCCTCCGCCTCCTTGACTTCACCCCAACGCCATCCTCACCATGGCAGTTTTCGCACATCTCTGCGAGAACTTTGTCGGGGTCCACCCAAACGTCGCACTCTTCCGCCACTACTTCTCACCCCGCATAGAGAGAGGAGAGCCGCTTGCCGGAGGAATTGCATGGACCTCTAGGATCGGCAAGAAGGAAGCGTATCTTGACGGAGAGTTGTGCAACAAGTGGGAGGAGTGGAGGGCTGACTGGTGCTGGATCTTAGAGGAGGAGCCACAACCTTTTACGCCTCAAGAAAACCCCCATAGTTCGCGGGTAGCGATTGGAGCAACTTGGCGCCGAAGGCGACAAGTTGAAGATTGCCACGACTAGGATTTTATGCGTCTCCGCAAGCAGGGCTTACCGTGGGAGCAGTTGGCGTGGACTTCCCGCCGCGCATTGCGCCTTTGCGAGGAGAGAGGAGGCCTGCTTGGGAATTCGAACGCCGGCGGATATCATGAGGCTGCGCCCAGTGTCTGAATTGGAATTTCACTACCTTGGAGCTTGACGGCATGCTGCGGGGCTGTTCAAGCTCAAGCGGATAACCCTGGATGGTGCATGTTGCCGAGGGGAGTTGTGCCCTTGTGCAACAACTCGTCGCTTGATAGCATCCGCGCGATAATGCCGTTGTGCGATTCCCATGGAACCGTTCCAACTTGGCAGGAGCCCGCCGATGACATAGTGCAGCAGTTCTTCGACAACTTGGTTGAAGTGCCGATCCGTGCCGACGAGCAGAGGCGGCTCACCCGCGACACCACCGATCAGGAGATGGCGCGCATCGCCACGAGGTTGGAGGAGGTTGCAGAGGCTGCTGCCGCCGGCGCGTTTGGGTTCACTGTCGAGGAGGCAGAGAGGGCCGAGGCGGCAAGCCTTGCCGACCGAGAAGAGTTCGTCGGTGAGGAGGAGCAGACTAAGCCCGACAACGAACCAAGCAAGCCTGCCGGGGGCGCCTCTCCTCCGCCGTCAAGTAGCTTGCCGCAGGAGGAGCCCGCTGCCCCGCCAAGGAGACGCCTCCGGAAGACTGGAGAAGTGGCGGGGGAGCACACGGCCCAACAGCCGGCTCGCCGCCCGACGCGCTCCACCGCGGCAAGCACTGTCGCCGCGGGAGCGCCTCCTTCCGCCATGGCGACGGGCGCAGGGTCTTCTGGAGTCGCGGCCCCTGTACCCGCCAAGCGTCCGAGGGAATCTTCTCCCCCAATCCGTCGCGCCGGGGCAGAGTTCGATCTCTCCGCCCCTCAGCTCCGAGGAAGAAGAGGAAGAGTAAGATCCTGTCGCTGCTACTTGTAATCTTCCGATTTATTGCTTTATCTTACATCTGACTGGCTTCACTGAACCTTCTTCTTGGGATGTTAGCTCAGAGGCGCCAAGAGGGCCAAGATGCGGTGGTTGTCGTCTCGAGCGACTCCCTACGGCGACAGGGGGACGTCTGGAACTCCCTTGCCGGACCCGGCAACCCTTCAACAGAGCAGCCCCCAGCACAGCCCCCAGCGTAAGTGTATGGTGTACTCCTCAAGTTTGGGTGCGCTTGGGTGCTTCTCCGTTACTGATATCTGGTTTGTTGAATTGTGTAGGAGCAGAGCAGCCTCATCAGGAAGCACCGGAGGTCACTCCCGAAGTTCTGCTTGCTTCAACTACGCCGCCAAGGGAAAACTCTCCGCCAAGGGAGCGCTCTCCGGCAAGGGAGGCCTCTCCGACAAGGGGAGCTTCCCCGACAAGGACCAGCGCCGACAACCCTCCGGTAGTGGAGACCGCGGCAACAGATCCCGTTGCAGGTGATTTTCTTGTTTGATAATTTCCCTTGGGTTCTTTCTTCTTCTGTTCTTCTCTTTCGAACATCTGCCTGATTTGTGCTTTCTTCTTCTGACCATCAGATCCATCTGCCGGAGATCCGATGGAGACTGAGGCCGCCAGCGAGGAAGACGCTCGCGGCGACAATGTCGACGCCGCCAACATGGAGGAGGAGGCTGGCGCCGACGGGCCCGCCGGCGAGGAGGCCGCCGAGGGCTCGGGCGCAGAGGCCGGGGAGGAATCTGGCGATCGTCTTGGCGGCCTGAGGCCGCGGGAGCGCCAGCGCTGCACCGACCGCCGATCCTCCGCCACCGACGCCGCGCTCTCGAAGAGCCCCAGCCCGGCGCCTACCACCAAGGCCGGCGAGGTGTCTTTATCAAGCTCCCAGGCATCAAGCTCGAGGCACCGTGAGGGAGACCTTCGACGCGAATCGCTTGCCTCCGCTGGGCTGTCGCTGGTCGATGCTCCGAGCAGCAGCAGCGATGAGCCCGAGGAGGAGCAGCTGCCGAGGAGGTTCTTGTCGCTCTACCGCGCCGACAAGCCAAACTGGAGTCTGTGGAGGCGCTTGTCGCGAGGGCGGAGCTGACTTGGAGAAACGCGGAAGAGCTCCGTGGCGTAACAAAAAACTCTCCGGGATATAGCAGAGGCGCGGGAGCAGCTTGCCGAGGAGCGATGGCCTTCATCCCGGAGAAGGGCGAGGTCGAGGAGCAGCGAGGCTTGCCGCGAGAAGCTCTCCAGCGAGAATGTGAGCTGGCGCGAGCGGAAGATCAACCTCGACAGCTTTGAGGAAGATCTCGCCGTCGCGAGCAAACGATTAGCGGCCGCTTCAGAGGCAAAGGATCTGCTGCGGCTGCCGAGGCCGCCAAGAAGGAATCGAGACGAGGTGGCTCAGCCGGAGTCCACCCTCCGGAAGAGCGCCGAGGAGGTCGCCGGATTGAAGCCTTGCGTGAGAAGGACGCCTACACCCTTGGCGAGCTGCAAGGTCGCTTTCTTTGAAAAGATCAAGGAGATCGATGCCGCCAAGGACGTCAAGGCAGATCTGGAGCTGAAGCCACCACCCCGACGGAGACGTTGAATGGTGCCAAGGAACGGAAACGGGCCTGCTGGAAAGATCAAGGCCACCGAGGAGTTCTTTGTCGAATCTTGTGACCGCCCAGAATAATCTTCGAGACAGCATAATGCACTGGACAGAAGGTCTTGTGGACACCGCCGCCGGCATTCATAATGAGCTGATGGAGCTGGGGATGACAGATCTTGGGTACTCCACCGACGAGAAGCTCCAACCCAGCGTCAAGCTCAGCCTATTCTTCAAAGGCGTGTTGGCGGGTATCCAGCGGCTCCGGGAAGAGGTTCCAAAGAAATTGGCGGAGGAATCACGTCAAGTCTGCGCCGAGACTCTCGTAAGGTGTTGATGAAGGTGGCCTTCCGCAACCCAAAGTCGACTTCACCAAAGCCCTCAAGTCCCTGCCTCCATCCGCCGATGTTGAAGCGCTCAAAGCCCTTGTCGCACCCATTGTGGACAGGGTGAGTGGAGTTAAGAGGCTCGAGGGCGACCGCGTGGACTAGGCCGCCAAGTCTATCTTTTCTCTTGTCGCTGTAGATCATGTTTAGATAAAAAGTCTATTAGATCCGCGACAAGTTATTATGTAATATACACTATCTTAGGCAATCGAATGCAATGATATTTCCTTTACTCGATTCTTGGCTTTGTATGTTACTGCCCTACGCTTTTCAGGGAAACTTGCCGGTGCAGGCACCCTTGCCGCGAGCGCCGAGTGCGGAACTTCAGCAGCTTCTTTGGCGGGTCGCTACCGACAAGCAACCTTGTCGCGGACTAGCCGCAGCTCACTTAAGTTGTTGAGCGGACTCGAAACAAAGTAAGGGCGCGACCAGTCACGATTTGGTTCCTTCGCGCACGGGTTTTCCATACAAAGCGCGGTCGTTCGAGGAAGATAACTTAAAAATTTAAAACTGGTCGTTTAAACTTAGCAACTTAGCTTTTCTGTTGTCCATTTTCCGGCAAGGCGACAGTTCCTCGAGCGACGCTTGGC
Source organism: Aegilops longissima (assembly GCA_021605205.1). NCBI lineage: Eukaryota > Viridiplantae > Streptophyta > Magnoliopsida > Poales > Poaceae > Aegilops > Aegilops longissima. The sequence continues at coordinate 217,910,724 of CM038677.1, read as the reverse complement.
GGCCCACACCATTATCTTCTCCTCCCCGGTGAACTTGTGGGTGGATGAACCTTCTTCTTGTTTGAGAAGAAAGAACAGAAAATAAAGTTATGGAGCCTAATGACTCGTTATCGCTTACCGGGTGTGGATGCTGCACAAAATGTCAGAAAACACATGCATATATGATTATGAGAGCATGTATTGACAAAATGTGCGCAACACATAGGCTTTACTGATGCACGGGGTCTGCGCCCGGCTTTGTACAAAGGATTACATGCAACAGCGGCAAGACTTGTACAAAAGGGTGGTTGCCGGAACGGGTTCCGGCAACCGCGCCTCATGGGTAAAACTTGCGAAGATGCTCTATATTCCAGGAATTGCTTACCGGAAGGCCATCTTTGGTCTCAAGGCGGACAGCGCCGGGCCTAGTGACTCGTTTCACCCGATAAGGGCCTTCCTACTTCGGCGTCAACTTGTTGGAATTCTTGGCAGATTGAACGCGCCGAAGAACAAGGTCGCCTTCCTCGAAGCTTCTGGCATTAACTTTGCGGCTATGGTAGCGACGCAAAGCTTGCTGATAACGAACAGCTCGTCTGACAGCTCAAGACGATCTTCCTCGAGGAGCAGCGCATCATCTTGTCGCAGCTGCTCTTGCTCAAGCTCATCATAGCGAGCACTCGAGGTGACCCGTACGAGTTCCGTGGGGAGAACTGCCTCTGCTCCGTAGACTAGAGCAAAGGTGTCGGCGGTGGCTCGATTTGGCGTCGTCTGATCGACCAAAGAACCACCGGCAGCTCCTCGATCCAGTTCCTTCCGCGCTTGCGCAGCCTGTCGAAAGTTCTGGTCTTGAGTCCTCGCGGCACTTCAGCGTTGCTCTCTCTCGCTTGACCGTTGCTTCTCGGATGAGCAATAGAAGCTAAGCAGATCTTGGCGCCAAGATCTTGGGCGTACTGCATGAAGGTGCGGCTCGTGAACTGTGTGCCGTTGTCGGTGATGATCCGGTTAGGAATCCCAAAACGGCAAACAATTGACCTGAAGAACTTGACGGCTGACCGTGCTGTCACCTTCCTCACTGGTTCCACTTCCGGCCACTTTGTGAACTTGTCGATTGCGACGTACAAGTATTTAAAGCCCCCGACAGCTCGGGGGAAGGGGCCGAGGATGTCGAGCCCCGGACCGAAAAGGGCCAGGATAAATGGATCGTCTGGAGAGCTTGAGCTGGTTGGTGTATCTGTTTGGAATGGGCCTGCACGCTTCACACTTGGTTACTTGTGCGGTTGCATCTGGAGGGCTTCGGCGGAAGAAACCTTGCGGAAAGCCTTGCGGCAAGCGCTCTTGCGCCGATGTGGTGACCACATATGCCTCCATGTATCTCTGCCAACAACTTCATCCATCTTCCCGCAAATACACTTCAATTTCACACCGTTGAGTCTTCTTACATGCAGGATGTTGTCAACAAACTGGTACATACTTACTGCCGTGCTACTTTTCCGCTTCTTCTTGCTCTTGGGAAGTTCTCTGTCTCAAGGAAATGGGCGATTTGTTGTGCCCATCTTTGGAGCACGTGGCTCGACAACAAGGACTAAAGGCTCATCTATCACTGTGGGAACATCAGCTTCTCTGGCAGGACACATGGGTCCGTCGAACTTGATGATCCCGGCAAGCTTGCCGGAGCGAAACTTGTCGGAGCGTTTGCTTCAACGATACAAACTGCATGGTTTGTCGGAGCAGACTGCTCCTCGGTGATATTTGTGTTGATTTTAGGGACCTTCTTGGCGGCGGCTTCGTGGAGCTCTGCCGGAAAGTAGTCGCGGAAATCAGTTTCTCTTCTTGATCTGTCTGTTGATGGTGTTACGGTTGGCTAAGTCAGCTTGAGCACAAAATTTCTGGTTCCACAGGTAACTTAAGTGCGGCACATTTGGAGAGGCCATCAGCTATATCATTCTGAGCTCTTGGAACGTGTTCCATTTGCAAGCCTTCAAAGTGCTCTTCTAGCTTTCTCACTTCATCGACGTAAGCTTCCATCAGCGGGCTCGATAATCTTTATTTACTTGGCGGACGACCAGTTGTAGTCCCCGACAATGAGCTTCTTAATCCCAAGGTCTACAAAGCAATCCTGAGACCGGCAAGCAAACCTTCATACTCTGCAGTATTGTTTGTTGCTTGTTCCTTGGGAAAGTGCATCTGGACTATGTACTTGAGGTGCTCTCCGGTGGGTTCGATAAGCAGCACGCCGGCACCGACGCCTTGCAGCAAGAAGGAACCATCGAAGTACATCAGCCACTCTTTATTTGCTTCCTTGACGGGGATGCTTGTCTCTGGAATTTCTTCATCTTGCGTTGGCGTCCACTCAGCTATGAATTCCGCCAATGCTCTGCTCTGGATAGTTGAAGTGCTTTCAAACTTGAGACCAAAGCTTGACAGTTCCAGTGCCCACTCGACGATTCTGCCTGTTGCTTCTGGATTTTGCAATATCCTTTTCAACGGAAAGCGAGTGACAACTGTTATGTCATGTGCTTGGAAGTAATGGCGCAGCTTTCTCGAGGCCATGAGGAGGCCGAAAAGCAACTTCGCACACCGAGTACCTTGACCTAGCCCCTCAAGAAGGAACCGACAAAGTAGACTGGGCGCTGCACCATATTCTTCGTATCTTGTCGCAACCCTCGCTGATCCGTCCTTATCGGGACGAGCTTGTGGCGAAGCCCCTTGCTTGTCGCTGGATGCGCTTGCCTCGGTTGCCGGCTCATCATCGCCTCCCTCTCCGCTACTAACGCAGCACTAACCACTTGATTGGTTGCCGCTATATACAGCACAACTTCTCTTGTGGCCTAGGTGCGACAAGTATTGGGCGGAGGACATGTATCTCTTCAAGTCCTGCAGCGCAGCCTCCGCTTCGAGTCCATTTCATTGGACCTGCCTTTTCAAAATCTTGAAAACGGCGGCGCTGCTCAGCAGAACTTAGAGATGAACCTCTTGAGAGCAGCCACGCAACCGCAAGTCTTCCGACATCCTTGGCGCTTTGGTGCTTCGATCTGCTCAATGGCCTTGATCTTGTCGGGATTGGCTTCAATTCCCCATCGAGACACAAAGAACCGAGAAGCTTGCGGAAGGGACTCCAAACACGCACTTCTCGGGGTTGAGCTTGAGGTTGATCTTGCGCAGATTTGCAAACGTCTCATCAAATCCTGAATCGAGTTGCTTTGTCCTTGCTCTTGACCACTATGTCATCCATGTAAGCTTCTACATTTACGTATCTCTGCGGCTCAAAGGCATCATGGACTACTCTTGCAAAGGTTGAACCAGCATTCTTTAAACCGAAAGGCATTCGTATGAAGCAGTACGTGCCACATGGTGTAATGAATGTGGTTTTGTCTTCATCCTCTTCTGCCATGAAGATCTGATGATATCCTGAATATGCATCAAGAAATGAAAGCAGATCACATCCAGCCGTGGAGTCAACAATCTGGTCGATACGTGGCAAGGGAAATGGGTCTTTGGGACTAGCTTTGTTAACATCAGTGAAGTCAATACAAAGTCTCCATTTCCCATTAGCCTTGCGTACAACTACCGGATTGGCCAACCACGTGGGATGGAGGACTCCTCTGACAAGCCCTGCTGCTTCTAACTTCTTGATTTCTTCTGATATGAACTCTTGGGGCTCCACTTCCTGTTTCCTAACTTTTTGCTTGACGGGCCGCGCGTGAGGACAGACAGCCAGGTGATGCTCAATTACTTCCCTGGGAACACCGGGGATGTCAGGTGGTTGCCATGCAAACACATCGACATTCGCCCGCAGGAAAGCAACGAGCTCGCCTTCCTATTTAGGGTCAAGCGTGGCACTGATGGTGAAGGTACCACCAGTGCCGTCCTCCTTGGCGGGCACCTTCTTGGTCTTCGGCGGAGCTGCCATCATCTTCTTGTACTTGCCGTGGAGCTCGATGGTGCGTCCTCGGCGGTAGCGCAGCACTCCGAGGAGGTGCGCTTGCCGGAGTGGGCATCGAGTTCTTGCGGACTTGTTGGTCTTCTTCTTCCCCGGAGCTTCAGCGACAAGTGGTTTGCTATCTGTCGCGGCTGCTGCATCCCGGTAAATCTTGTCGGCGCAGATAAGCGCATCCCTCTTGTCGCCATGGACAGAAATGACGCTTATCGGGCCAGGCATCTTGAGTAGGTTGTAAGCATAATGAGAGGCGGCCATGAACTTGGCGAGTGCTGGACGACCAAGTATGCCATTGTAGGGCAATGGGAAATCAGCAACGTCAAACGTGACCCTCACAGTTCTGAAATTGAGCTCGCTGCCGAATGTTACCGGCAACGTGACCTTCCCTTTGGGCTTGCTCCTTCCTGGGTTGATTCCTTGGAAAGTACCAGTTTCTTGAGCTCGCTGTCGAGGATTTGAAGCTTATGGAGCACTGCGAGAGGAGATTAGGTTCAGGCCGCCCCGCGTCAACCAACATCTTTGTGACCTTGAGGTTGCGGATGGTTGGTGAGACCAACATCGGCAAGCACCCGACCGCTGTGATGCGATCGGGGTGGTCTTCAATGTCAAAAATGATGGGCGTCTGGACCACTTCGAGGTTTGCGCGACTCTATGGAGGGTTCTCGCTGCATTAACCTCACGCATCCATTGTTTGAGTTGGCGGTGCGAGGTATGCGAGAAGCACCACCGTCAACGCAAAGGACCTCTGTTGCCTTTTGAAACTCTTGCTCGTCTGCTTCATCGTCTTCCATGTCTTCGCGTCTTCATCTTCGTCTTCTTCCTTGTCGCGACTGCAGGGAGGTCATCTCCTTGCCGCTGCTTGGCCTTGCCTGGCGTCCTCCCGACCGGGTATTTTCTTACTTGCTGTACCTGCACCTTCTTGGGCCTTCTCCTTGTCTACGCCGCTCGTATTCAGCTCTCAGTAGCTCAACAAGCTGCTCGACTTTCTTGCAGCTCTGGAGATCGTGGCCCTTAGTGCGGTGGATTTTACTGATCTTGCTTGTTGGAGCTGTCGGGCTTGTCGGCGGCCGCCACAGCTTGGCGGTCGGCGTCAGCAGGCAACCTCCTTGCCGGAGCCACCAGCCTTGGCTTTGTTGGCGGCACCATCCTTGCCGGACTGCTCGACAACTAGTACTTGGTTTTTCTTCCTCCTGTTGTTTCGCCGCTGGCTCTTTCCCGCTGGGGCGATCTCCTCACTGTCAGACTCTGCTCCCACATTCTCTCCTGGGAGTCTTCTTCCTTCTTCAGCGCGTGCACACTTGTCGGCCAGGGTGTAGAGCTCGCTGACGTCTTTCACTTTGCACATCGCCATCTCCTCCCTCATCCTGCGGTTTCGTACATTCTGATGGAATGCACTGATCACCGCGGCAGGGTGGACGTCGGGGATGTTGTAGTGCACTCGACTGAATCTCTGGATGAACTTGCGCAGAGACTCCCCCTCCTTCTGAGCAAGCAGGTGGAGATCACTCTCCTGGCCATGAGGCTTGTGGCCGCCTGTGAAGGCGCCAACAAACTGGTGGCACAAATCTGCCCAAGAAGAAATAGAGTTGTCCGGCAAGTGCATGAGCCAAGACCTGACGTTTGGCTTGAGCACCAGGGGAAAGTAGTTGGCGAGGATCTTGTCATCTCGTCCTCCCGCAGCTTGCACTGCGATGGTGTAGATGCTGAGGAACTCCGATGGGTGTGTCCTGCCATCATACTTTTCTGGCACATCTGTTTTGAAGTTTTTCTTGTCGGGCCACCGGACTTGCCGCAGCTCACGGGTGAACGCTGGACAACCTACCGCGTACGGCAAGTCGCCTGGTTCCCCTGGCGCATGCATATCGACAGTGGGCCCGGCGCGTTGGTCGGACTGACGACGCGCTTCTCTTCGGCGCTCGAGACGGGTTTGAGCGTCTTCTTCTTGCCGTTCTCGGAGAACTTGGCGCTGGTTGGGGCGAGCTCGCGGATCCGACGACGCTGTGGAGTCGCTGTCGAGGTGGATCCGGTGAGTCGGCGATCTTGGCCTTCGGGAAGGGGAGTGCACGGTGGCTGCACCCCCGTAAGTCTCGTCGCCATCAGCTCGCGCCTTGTCACCTTGCCGCGGCTGCGAGGCACTCGGTTGCCGCGGGACGTCGCCGTTGGCGAAGCCGATGAGACTCTGAATTGTGGCCCTCCATTCGTCGACCTTATCGGCCGTTGGAGGTAATCTAGAATAATCGAGCTCTAGCCAAGGCTTCCGCTGGTGTGGTTGGCGGCAACGGCGTACGGAGCGAGGAGCGGGATGTGCTCGGACTCCTTACCAAGTTAGGAGGAGCAGCATCCCGCCTAAGCAACCGTACTCGCTTCGTACCAACATCTTTGGGGTGCATCTGGTCTCGAGGGCCTCGGGATCCTCGGCTTGGCCTTGATCCAACGGCGTATGGTGCTGCGAACATCATGGCGCTGTCGGTCCTGCGCCTCCTGCGAAGGGCGCGGTGCGGACTTCGGGCGCCGACGCTTTGTGCTGCCTTGTCCTTGGACTGGCGGCATTGTGGGCTCTTCGGCGATGCGGTTCCTCCGCCAGCGTTCGCCCACCTCCCGACAGCTCCGGTGGTGGTGGGTTCGGCAGCGGACTCTCTGCTGCTGCGAAGACTTCTTCTTGGCGCCATGTTGACGAAGATGTTGATGAAGTTGCTCGTGTGACCGCGGATCGGGTTCACACAGCCTCGACGCCCCTACCGGGCGCGCCAAAGATGTCGAGGCGGCTGATCGTGTCCCACGAGCACCTCACGGGACCTGGGTCCCTTGTGGTTCGGAGGGGGCGGAGATTGCACAAAGAGCGGATCGAGGCGATGCACACGAGCAGATTTACCCAGCCGGAGCTCTCCGGAGATAATACTCCTACTGCTGCTTTGTGGATTATCTTGTGTTCTTGCTAGGGAGCAATGGGAGCTACAAGACCTAGCCTTGAGTGTGGTTTCAGATGAGTATGATGAGCTAAGCGAGTTGGACCGAACCCTTTCTACGTTGCACTTGGGCCTCCTTTTATAAGCATAAGGGGTCACCACATGTGGCAAGTAGACAAGGGTAAGATGGTAAAACATAGGTTGGTACACGCTTTATGCAGTGTACGATAATCTATACCTAACTCGACGGCAAGGGACAAGAGTCATCAATGCCCGTCTCGATCGCCCGAAACGATTATAACAGGACCGTCAAGTGCACCTCCGTTTGCCACGATGGTAGCCTGTCGGCGCCGCTTATCGTTGCTCCCGCTGGCTGCACAGCCCGTCGACACGCGTGCTTGGGAGAGCCCTGTGGTGACACGTTGGCGGGTGAGATGGAGCGAAGATGAAGAGAGGTTGCCCGCCCCGGCAAGCGCCTTGCTGCGGCAGAAACCTTGTCGCACTTGGGGGCTCGGCGCCCACCAAGCCTTCCCGGCAAGATCCTCTTGTCGGGGCCTTGTTTCCTTCGCGCCCTGAGTGGCCTTCCCGGCAAGCTCCTCTTGCCGGGGTCTTGATTAATTTGTTCTTGAATGGCTCCAAAGGAGCCGCTGAGGATCTTGGCGATCATCAGGCCAGCCCTGCCGTGGGGCACTGCAACTGTCCGTGCACGAGTTCGGGATACTAGGGTACCCCTACTCTAGTACACCGACAATATCCTTATCCACCGCCGAAGCGGAATACATTGCCGCTGGTTCATGTTGTGCTCAATTACTTTGGATGACCCAAACTCTTAAAGATTATGGGATATATGTGAAACATGTTCCATTACTTTGTGACAATGAAAGTGCTATCAAGATTGCTCACAATCCCGTGCAACACTCTCGAACTAAACATATTGAAGTTCGTCATCATTTCATTCGAGATCACGTTGCTAAGGGTGACATTAATCTTAAGCATGTTCGCACCGAAAAGCAATTAGCGAATATATTCACTAAACCACTTGATGAGAAAGTGTTTTGCAGGTTAAGAGGTGAATTGAACCTCATTGATGCTTCAAACTTGGAGTAGGAACTCCATTGGATACATGCAAGACTTGAGCTTATGACTAATCCTTGATATTTCTCTTATGATGATTATCTTAGGTCTTGGATATATTTGCATCTTGCATGTTATCTAACCCTTGTAGGTACTTGGATGAATCTAAATATATGAGATCGCAACTCACTCACATCTTGAGCAATCTCTACATCACCAAGTCTCTACACAATGGTGGTTGAAGACAACGAAGCACGGAACCATTCAAACATATCCTTTAACAAATTCTATGTCCAGTTTCATGATTGTCATTTTGGATACACAAGTGCTCTTCCTTGCGAAAACTAACCCATGTAGGTAGATGAACTCAAATTCCAAGTGGTGCTCCCAACTCTTGATGAGCTACATCAACCTTGAGCAACCCACACAAGTTCAACTACATGATCACGATCAACACCACCACCCAAGGTATGTTATTCCATATTAGAGAAGCTTTACTCCAAGTTATGAGTCAAAGCAACTCGACAAGATGTGAATACATCAAGATGCTTAAACGAAAAGTGTCAACCCCATTTTTGAGCTTAAATGATGAGTATGACCTATGATCAAGTGATCTCACTTGACTCCTAAGTCAATATACTCTAACATAGGTGACTTTGTCGCCGACCATCTCTAGATGAAGTTTTCTTGTGTTCTTTTCTGTGCCCTTGCATTTGTCTCATGCATATTCGTTTCCCCTTTCTAAAAAAAAACTTCATCTAGATTTCCTTTCTTTTCTTTTCTTTTCTTTTCTTTTCTATTTGTTCTGCATTCCCTGCATCCAATTCATTGCAAATCTTTCAGTTAATTCCTTGCAAATCCTTGTGAGATCTTACTTGTCTAGTGAACTGAGGTGACAAGTGCTTTCTCTGTGATGAACTCGGTCACACCGGTTTCTTGTTTTCGGTCTAACCGAAGCATTTCGGTGCAACCAAAGCATCCAACTCGGTGCCACCGATTTCACTACAGGAAAAACATTTTGCCATTTATTCCTGCTTTACTCTTGATCCAGCTCCACTCAATGAATCTTGTCCTCTACAAGCATCACATTTACCTTAGTGCTTTGTGCTGTGACTTATGGACCAAACCCATTCACGACAAATTCCAGAAGGCCCTTCTTGGAAATTGATGTCAAAGGGGGAGAGAGAGATCACATCAAAGCTTAATCATATCTCTTGGGGGAGAGAATACTCACATCTCTAGGAGGAGGGAATACTCAAGGAAATAGTAATCTTCAAGGATCCCAGATGCTTGGTGTTCAAGAGGAGAGATGCCACATGTCTTCTTGAGGGGAAAGACATGTTCATATGTGCTTATTTGCATTAGCTCTGTTCATTTGTTTCTTTGAGTTCTGACTTTATGTTCCCTATCTTCTCCCAGTATCCCATGCTAGAGTCAGGGGGAGCAAGTCATCTGAGGGAAAGAAATTTCTTAAATTCATTGCACATCTTTACCTTTGGGGACATTTCAATATCTATTGTGGTACTTAGTACTCACTCTGCATGTCATCCAGTCTTGGTACTCTTGTGGTTTCTTTCTCATGCACTCTCGGCTAGTAGGTGCATCTGTGTTATCTAACCTTATTTTCACAGGTTCATTCCATCCTAAGCCAACTCAAGACCACAAGGTAAGTATATGCATCACAATCATGTGTATGAGGAATTCTTGCTGATGTACATATTGTTTGCAAGAAGGACTCATGAGCATGAAGGTACATTTCCCACATTCACATCTTTTGCTCTGATGCATATAGCCAAGATACATGTAACACATTGCCTAATCTGTCATGGTTATGCTCTCACATGCTTCAATATTCCATATTCACATGATTGCATACATGTAGGGGGAGCCTATGCATGTTACATGTCTTTCCAAAGCTTTACTGCTGTTCTCTATATCTTTATCTAAAGCTTTGATGTATGTTGCCATCAATTACCAAAAAGGGGTAGATTGAAAGCACAAGTGCTCCCTGGGTGATTTTGATAATTAATGTCAACATATCTCTTGTTGGACTAACACTTTTACCTAGTATGTTTCAGACAAGTTCAACAAATTAAGTGGCATGGACTAAAGGATGTGGAACCCCTTCAAGATGCTAAGGACAAAGGATTGGCTCAAGCTTCAAGTACAAGACTCTACATTTTATATTTTAGTGATCCAAGATCACATTGAGTCTATAGGAAAAGCCAATACTATTAAGAGGGGATGAGGTGTTGCTTAATGGCTTGCTTGCTCAAAGTGCTTAGTGATATGCTCCAAAGCCCTCAACTACTTTCTCACATCCAAATATGTCCTAAACCAAAGGTCTAACTCGGCCCCACCGATTCTTTCTATCCGGCGCCACCGAGTTCAGATGTCATAGCCACTGCCACAAACCCTAGGCAAATCGGTCTCACCGATAGGGATCTCGGTATCACCGAGATGGGATTGTAATCTCTCTGTGTATGTCCATTACCAAAATCGGTCTCACCGAGTTTGAGCAATCAGTACTACCGAGATTACAATGCAAACTCTCTGGTTAGCTTATTACCAAAATCGGTCCCACCGAGTTTGTGTGATCGGTCTCACCGAGTTTGCCTGACCAACTCTCTAGTTAGCTTATTACCAAAATTGGTCCCACCGAGTTTGTGTAATCGGTCTCACCGAGATTAAGTTATGCCCTAACCCTAACCATATCGGTCCTACCGAGTTGCATGTCGGTCCCACCGAAAATCCTAACGGTCACTAGATTTGCTGAATCGGTCTGACCGAGTTTAACAATTCGGTCCCACCGAGTTTGGCAAGTTGTGTGTAACGGTTAGATTTTGTGTGGAGGCTATATATACCCCTCCACCTCCTCTTCATTCATGGAGAGAGCCATTAGAGTGAACCTACACTTCCAACCTACATTTTCTAAGAGAGAACCACCTACACTTGTGTTGAGGCCAAGATATTCCATTCCTACCATATGAATCTTGATCTCTAGCCTTCCCCAAGTTGCTTTCCACTCAAATCTTCTTTCCACCAAATCCAAATCCTGTGAGAGAGAGTTGAGTGTTGGGGAGACTATCATTTGAAGCACAAGAGCAAGGAGTTCATCATCAACAGACCATTTGTTACTTCTTGGAGAGTGGTGTCTCCTAGATTGGCTAGGTGTCACTTGGGAGCCTCCGACAAGATTGTGGAGTTGAACCAAGGAGTTTGTAAGGGCAGGGATATCGCCTACTTCATGAAGATCTACCGCTAGTGAGGCAAGTCCTTCGTGGGCGACGACCATGGTGGGATAGAAAAGGTTGCTTCTTCGTGGACCCTTCGTGGGTGGAGCCCTCCGTGGACTCGCGCAACCGTTACCCTTTGTGGGTTGAAGTCTCCATCAACGTGGATGTACGATAGCACCACCTATCGGAACCACGACAAAAACATCCGTGTCTCCAATTGCATTTGAATCCTCCAAACCCTTCCCTTTACATTCTCGCAAGTTGCATGCTTTACTTCCCGCTGCTCATATACTCTTTGCATGCTTGCTTGATATGTATTGTGAGTGTTAAACTTGTGCCTAAACTCCACCCCAACTTAAAGAAGTTAAAAAGTGCAACTTTTGGTACTTAGTGTCTAATCACCCCCTCTAGACACCTCTTCTCGATCCTTTCAGCTGCGCGCCAGTTCGCGTGGCATAGCCAGGCTGGCCCATACGAGTTCCTCTCCCCCATGCTCTCCTTAGTTCTCTACGTCCTCAGGTCCCAGCCCTCGAGCGAGCTCGGCCGTCGCTGGTATGCCAGGTCGCGATGCCGTGGTCAAGGCCAGGGGGTGAGGGCTAGAGAGCCAGTAAGAGCTCCTGAGTCGCGATGATCAAGAGCCCCCCTTTTAACGTGCAATCGAATTGCGCGAGAAAAAAGAGACTCGCGGTGCCGCCAGCTATCCTTCCCTCGGGATCCGTGTGAACAGGCACAAGAAGAACATGGTTTGCCGTTACAGCTGTCAGCCTGCCGCTGGTTGCTCTGGATGAGGTGAAGGCACTGAGGGCCTGGTGAGGTGACGTCTTGGGCGCGTCATGAGCGAGCTCGACCGCTCAGATTTGTCGGCGTGGCAGGGACGGACCCATGCACCAGCGACGTGCCTGTGTGGAGGCCCCGAGGGAGGCGATGATTAGGCAGGTGGTAGCGGTTGGCAGGTTAAGCATGGAGAGCAGATCAGCTTAGGTAAATGCAGGAAGACACATGCCACTGGGTCCGGCCCGAGCGGCTTGGGGATGATGCAGCTCGAGGGGCGCCCCCAGCAAGGTATGCTAAAGACATAACCAAAGGGATACATGCCAGAGGGACGGACCCATGCGGCCTGGGAATAATGCAGCCCGAGGGGCGCTCCCAGCTTAAACGAACTTGGAAGATGTCACCTGGTTCTGTAGACGAAGTAGAGTTGGTGCAGCTGAAGCCGCGCGTTGAAGGAATGGCTCCTCATGAGCCACCGGGACACTAAGCCTTGGGAGGCTCTGGAGGTTCAGGAGGTTCCCTAGAGACCGTCTCCATCTCCTCCAGGACGGCGTGGAACCTGGCCTCCTGAGCCGCCAGGACTTGCCGCACGTTGCGCTGATAGGCCGATGCCACGCTCGGCAAGCCGAAGGGCATGCAAACGTAGCAGTGTGGTGGGCCCTCGCAGCGGCCCACACGCGATGGCCAGAAGCGCTCCTAAGATGCGGCCCTGTTGAGCCCTGGGATGTCGAAGCAGACACGCAGCCCGGCATCCTCGCCTGGATGAGGAGCTGCGCCTTGTGAGTGGTTGTGGCCGCGCATGGCTCTTGCTTCTTGCAGTTCCTGGGTGGTCTTGGTGATGAACTCCTGGGTGGTGGGCACTCCTTGCCCTATGCTCTCCTGAGGAAAGTGTGCCGTGAGGCATGCTTCCAAGTGGTGCTCAAGCGCCTCCCTCCTGAGGCTGGCAAGGTCTGAGGCCCTCCAGAAGAGAGCCCCCGAGCCCTGCATGAGGAGGGCGTTGGGCGCGTCTTCCTATGCGATGGAGGGAGGCGCCCTTGGAGCGGGCGCTGATCCTGACGAGGCTCCTGCCGCGACACCATCCTCCTGAGGTCCTGCACGGCGCGACTGCTTCTTCTTGGGGATGGCCTCCGGAGGGCCTTCACTTCTATTGTCGGGGTCGTCGATTGCTGCGGCTTGAAAGGCACGCTTAAGGGAGCACACCGCATCCCTCTCTTCACACGGGACCGTGATGATCCCTCCGCTTCCTGGCATCTTGAGAATGTTGTAGCCGTGATGAGTGACTGCCATGAACTTGGCCAGGGCTGGATACCCAAGGATGGCATTGTACGGCAGGCGGATGTACACGACGTCGAAGTCGATTAGCTTGGTGCGATAGTTCTTGCGCTCCCCGAAGGTGACAGGCGGGCGGACCTGCCCTATTGGTGTGGTGGAACCGTCGGTCACTCCTGAGAAAGCCTTGGTTGGCTGGAGCTGCTCATATGGCACTTGGAGGGTGTCTAACGTGTCGACGGACAGGACGTTGAGCCCTGCATCACCGTCGATGAGAGTCTTGGTGACTTGCACATTGCTGATGACGGGGGAGCACAGCATAGGGAGGGTGCCAGCGGTGGCTGCGCACTTGAGCTGATCTGCCGAGTTTAAGGTGATGGCACATTGGGACCACCTGAGCGGGCGCGTGGCCTCGAGCTTGGGGAGCACCATGTTCACCTCGCGAGCAAACTGTTTGAAGATCTTATTGAGAGGTGGGGCTGGGCACCGCCTAAGATCTGCGATCGCCTGGCTCCTTGGAAGCCCCCAACCCCCTCGTCCTGGTGGTGGTCGTCATTCCTTCTTGGTGGCGGCAGCGGGGGATGACCGGTGTCGCCCTGGGGGTGATCCTCGCGAGGCGGGTCCCTCCAGGCGCCCTCGCGAGGTTGGTCCTGCCAGCGGTCCTCACGAGGCCGGTCGCGCCACTCCTGGCGCGAGCCACGGTCATCCCAGCGTCCGCCTCCGCGGCCGTAGCCCCGGTCGTTGCACTCGGGGTGTCGACCGTAGCGTCCTTCCCGTATGGCTCTGAGCTCTTGACAGTCGCTGGTGCTGTGGGTGTTCAGGTTGTGGAAGGCGCAGAACGGTCGGCTGTTCTTGGATGACTCGGGCTGATCTCTGCCTCACTTGGTGTCGGACTCCGCTGCGAGCACCACTGCCTCTTTGTGCTTCATGTCCTTGGCCTTGGCCTTCTTCTCCTCCGCTCCTGCAGCTGGCAGCTCAAGGAGAGAGAGGCGCCCCTCCTCAACTCTTGCGCACTTGGTCGCCAGGTTGAACAGCTCCTGAAATGTGCAGAGACCCTCGTGGATAGCGAGCTCTTCCTTCATCTTGATGTCACGGACGCCGTCTGAGAACGCGGAGATGATGGCTTCGTCTGTGACCTTGGGGATCTTGAGGCGGGTGTTGTTGAAGCATTGGATGTACTTCTGGAGGGTCTCTCCTGGTTGTTGCTTGATGCGGCGTAGATCACCCGCGGCAGGTGGGCGGTCGCGAGTGCCCTGGAAGTTGGCGACGAAGTGGTCGTGCATCTCGTCCCAGGAGGAGATCGAGCCATGCTGCAGGTTCAGGAGCCAGGAGCGGGCCCCATCCTTGAGATCCATGGGAAACTAGTTCGCCATGACTTTTCCGTCGCCGTTGGCCGCTTCGATGCTCAGCTCATAGAGCTGCAGGAACTCCGCGGGGTCGGCAGTGCCGTCGTAGCGAGGAGGCAGATCTTTCTTGAACTTGCCTGGCCAGGCGACGCTACGCGGCTCGGGGGTGAAGGCGCGGCAGCCGGTCGTGCTCGCCTGGGCCCGCTTATGAGTTGGAGCTTGGTCTTGGTGAGGTGCGCGCTGCGCCGCTACAGGCGGCACGCGGTCTTGACGAGGTGGCGCGGGGAGCGCCGGTGCAGCTTCTCGCAGCCGCGGGATTTCTTGGCAGCTTCTCTCTTCACGCGCGGGCGCCGGGCGTGGTGGATCACGCCACGGAGGCGCGCGCCTTGGTGCCAAGGCACCGTCTTGGGGTTGAGGTGGCGGAGGCATGCCATGAGCCCCGTCGCCCGCGGCTGGTTGAGGGGGAGGCAGAGAGTGGGACGGCGCCGGAGAGCCCCCTGCGGCGCGGACGAGCTCGGTGACGCGGTCGAGCTACTCCTCATAGACGTCGTCGACGGGGCGGTAGCGCAGGAGCTCGTTCGCCGCGATGAGCGCGGCCCGTGCCTCCATGGGAGCGTGGTGCGCGTGAGACGAAGAACCGGCAGGGGTAAATGATGGAGTAACGGTGCGGCCGTCCTGGGCACGGAGGGATGCAGCAAGGACGCCTGCTGCTCATTCCCCGTGGGGCCGGTGGCAGCGTTGGCGGCGGGAGACGGAGAACGATGAGGTGGCCCGCCTACGGGAGCCGTCTGAGCGACGCGGGCGGAGAGGGCAGCCCGACGCTCAGCTCGAGCACGGCGAGCTTCCGCCATGGAAATGATGGAGCGGTGGAGCAACGAACTGATGGGAGGGAAACTACGGCGCACCCCTACCTGGCGCGCCAAATGTCGGATGTGGGGTTCCGACAAACCTTTAAGGTTCGAACACTGGGGTGCGCGCAAAGTCTTTCCCTTCTACCGATCTACGCTCTAGCTTGCTAAGATCTCGCGGACGAACTCGACGAACTCGTGACACAGAAAGACACGAGGTTTATACTGGTTCGGGCCACCGTTGTGGTGTAATACCCTACTCCAGTGTGGTGGTGGTGGATTGCCTCTTGGGCTGATGATGAACTGTACAAGGGAAGAACGGCCTCCTGAGGTTGAGGTGTTCTTGTGCGTATGAACTTGTGGCGTGAGGATTCGATCAGCTCAGGCCTGCTTGACTTGAGTTGAGTTCAGTTTAGTTGAGTCGAGTTGCCTCTACTGTGGTGTCTAGCTCTACTTATATAGGCCCCGGTCCTCTTCCCAAATATCAAGCGGGAAGGGAGCCAACAACGGCAGGCAAATTTGAAGGGGGACAGCCAGTACAAGCTATCCTAACAAAAGCGATCTTCACCTGCGAAAAGCTCTGGGGTGACGCCGTCTTGGGCTCCACGATGACCTTCGCCTTGCCGTCCTCCTGGTCTTGGTCTCGTTGCACCAATATGGCAACCTTTGCCTGATGCCTCGGTACTCTTCGCCTGCGCTGGCCTCCTTAGCACCAAAGAGGAAATAGGGACGCTGCGCGCACTGGCGCCTGCCTGGCACCCGCCTGGCACCGTTCGTCCTGGCTCACGTCACGAGAGCCTCGTGAGGTTTGCCTCGCCTTGATATCTCCGCTCCTCGTGAGCCTGCTTGGCTAGGCCACTCCAGAGGAGGTCTTGCATCATCCGTCTCGCGAGGCTTGGACCCTCGCGAGGGTCTTGGCTGCCTTGTTGACGAAGATGGGCCGTACGGCCTGCTGCTTGGCCATGTTGTGGGCCACAGGCAGGCAAGTCTGGGGACCCCCGTTCCCAGAACGCCGACAGTAAGGCTCACGCCTATGAAGGTCTCCGCTTGTGACACTCTCACGTAATAATGAGTGGGGCTGTACACGCCACGAAGTCTCTGGAGTGCCACCCTCGGGCCTTGGGGGCTCCGCCCACGTCCTAGTGGAAGCACCATGCTCCGCGCTGGCCGTCGACACTGTCCCTCAATGACTATGCTCGCAGCCAGTGAAAGCACTTAGCTCCGTGCTGGTGGGAAGACAAGAAGACTAGCTAGATGCCGGACGCGGCTATTCGCTTTCATCCCTTTTTTCTATAGCTCGATTTGCCGCCTTTTGGAGTTGAACTCGGAATCTCATTTCCGTTGTCAAGTTTGGGGGAGCCTTCTTTGTTCGAATGAATTTCCAGCATTTTGGTTGTGTGCTTTATTTCGTGGCTTGCGCCTGCTACCCCTTCCCTTGCGAGCGCCTCGCGAGCGGGAGCTGGGCGTGGTATGCGCACAATGGCCGTGCTCAGGCGAGCCCGGGTGGCGGCGACCCCCCTGAGGGAGTCCTGGACTAAGGGGTCCTCAGGCGTCCGGCCTGTTAGCCATGGGCCGGACTGATGGGCTGTGAAGATACGAAGACCGAAGACTCCACCCGTGTCCGGATGGGACTCTCCCTGGCGTGGAAGGCAAGCTTGGCAACCAAATATGAAGATTCCTTTCTCTGTAACCGACCTTGTGTAACCCTAGATCCCTCCGGTGTCTATATAAACCGGAGGTTAGGTCTATAGGACCGAATACTCATTACCATAGTCATCTGAGCTAGACTTCTAGGGTTTAGCCATTACAATCTCATGATAGATCAACTCTTGTAATACTAATATTCATCAAGATCAATCAAGCGGGAAGTAGGGTATTACCTCCATAGAGAGGGCCCAACTGAGTAAATATTGTGTCCCCGTCTCCTGTTACCATCGATCCTAGACGCACGATTCGGGACCCCCTACCGAGATCCGCGGTTTGACACCGACATTGGTGCTTTCATTGAGAGTTCCACGTGTAAATGCGCCAAAAGGGTTGATGGCTCGCCTTGTCGTCAAGGAAAATATCACCTCCGCAGGAACCCTGGCCCAGGCCAAACCCTCCGGCTGGGCGGCTTTGTCATGACCGATTGTCCGGCCCTTAAGCCGACGATGACATCTCGAGTCATCGAAAATCGCTCCGCGTTGATCCTGAACACTCCAAACGGATGGATTCGACGGAGCTATCGTCCTTAAACGAACCCCTAGATCGCCGCCTTGGGAGTCGCAACAGACTATGATCAGATTGGGCTTAAACCCGACCAGAGAGAGATTAAAACTCCGCTGATCACCCACCAGATAGTGGTAGTCGAGGAGCAAGACAACTCATCCTCTATGTTGAGGACGAACTATGTTCGGATCTCCGATCTCGAAGAGCCGGACACCCACCGGCAGAAAGACACGTCTTGTTCTCCAAACATAGAATTGGATGGCAAGCCTAAAAAATCAGTTGATATCTCGGAGCCCGAACTGTTATGTCCGGAAGATCTTCAGACTCCGGATCCAATGTTGGGCCAGGGTTCGAATTTAAATCCACCCACCCACCCGAACATAAAGCGCTCTCATGAGCATACAATAGCAGTCTCAGGAAATGGTCCATCACTTCTGGGCCAGATTCCTCCTTGTCAAAAACAAGATTAAAGATTGCCGCGACGAGGAAGTGATACCAGCGTTCTGCATCAACTGCACGAACGAAGGAATCTTTAACGCCATCAATCGTCGTCGCATATTACACTTCGCTGACTTGGCAACTATCGTACAAAAGTACAACGCAATGGAAAGCGCCTTGAAGACTCAGGTGGCCTGCTGGGAATCATTGGTCCCCACTCAACCCCTCGTTCAGGCGAAAAGGGCACACCCTCATGGCACGCCTGGTCCAATAATAAAGAAATACAAGCCCATTATGGGGTGCGGAACCGTTCTGGAAGGATGGCTCGACGGGACATGCAAAATACACACAACACCGGATAACACGCCAACCCTCGGCCTTAGAGCATGTTGGGTACTCCGGCAAGTGGCCAAGAGCGGCTAGGATATCCTCACCAAGAATACCCCAGAACAACACCCCCAGAGGACAACAAACTCAAAGTATTGACGGTCTTCGGGACGTTTGCTTCAAACAATAGGTGCAAAAGGGCACTCCGCGAACTCGCTGAAGTCTGCCAAATTGCAGCAATAAACCCTTGGAATGACACGGCTATAACTTTTAACGCCGGTGACGAACCAAAATACAGGGCAGTCCGAGCACCAGCCGCCTTGGTCCTCAGTCCAATCGTGGACAGCTTTCGGCTCACCAAAGTCCTTGTCGGTGTCAAAACCGGCGGATCTCGGGTAGGGGTTCCCGAACTGTGCGTCTAGGCGGATGGTAACAGGAGACAAGGGACACGATGTTTTACCCAGGTTCGGGCCCTCTTGATGGAGGTAAAACCCTACGTCCTGCTTGATTAATATTGATGATGTGTGTTACAAGAGTGGATCTACCACGAGATCAAAGAGGCTAAACCCTAGAAGCTAGCCTATGGTATGATTGTTGTTCGTCCTATGGACTAAAGCCATCCGGTTTATATAGACACCGGAGAGGGCTAGGGTTACACAGAGTTGGTTACAATGGTAGGAGATCTACAAATCCGTATCGCCAAGCTTGCCTTCCACACCAAGGAAAGTCCCATCCGGACACGGGACGAAGTCTTCAATCTTGTATCTTCATAGTCTTGGAGTCCGACCGATGATGATAGTTCGGCTATCCGGACACCCCCTAGTACGGAACTCCCTCAGTAGCCCCTGAACCAGGCTTCAATGGCGACGAGCCCGGCGCGCATGTTGTCTTCGGCATTGCAAGGCGGGTTCTTCCTCCGAATAATTTATAGAAGATTGTGAACACCAGGATAGTGTCCGGCTCTGCAAAGATAAATTCCACGTACCACCGTAGAGAGAATAATATTACACAAGTTCAATCTGCGGCGTATTTAGTGGCGTGACGTCATGCCATTACCAAGCCTTTACTCGTTTTATTTGTTCCACCTCCGTGCGCTTAGCGGGCGGTTTCCTTGGCACGTCTTGTCGAAGCGGAGATCGTGTTCCCCTTATTCCGGATTCCCATCAATACTGAGCGTGGGTAACCCAACCGCGCCATTGATTGTGACGCTTGGGAGATAAGCGAGTTTTACCAGGCCGGTGGGGACACATGTTTTCGTCCGCCCATATAAGGGGATAAAGATCCAACCCTTTTACCCGCGCCTTCTTCCTCCTTGGCTTATCCACCTCCACGAACTCGAGCTCCAGCGCCCAAGTCCGCACTTCTTACCTCAACCTTCTCCAACTATGTCCGAAGCGGGAGGCAAGTGGATGGCCTCCTCCGTCACGGAGGGGCAGATCCAGAAGCTGCGCGACGCCGGATATTTGTCCAGCAACATCGCGCATCGGCTCCCCGACGAGGGAGAGCTCGTCCCCAACCCCAGGCCCCATGAGAGGGTAGTATTTCTTCCCCATTTCCTGCGCGGACTGGGCTTCCTGCTTCATCCCTTTGTCCGGGGGCTCATGTTCTACTACGGCCTAGATTTCCATGATCTGGCCCCGAATTTCATCCTCAACATCCCAGCGTTTATCGTCAGTGTGCGAGGCCTTCCTCGCATCCAGCCCCACTTGCTTGTGGCTCAAGACCTTGAGTCAAGCGAAGGTTGTGAAGGGCAGCCAAGCGGAGTCGGAGGCGCCATGGTGGGTAGGATGTCCCACGTTATGTGGCCGGAGGGCACTTCGTGGAAACCATCAAGGGGTGGCAATCGGGTGGTTCTACATCACCGAGCCGCGTGACCCTGATTGGGCAGCGACCCCAATTCAGATCTGCATCCCTACACGGCTCACCTCCCGGAAAGAGAGTGGCGGATTTGGGGATTCGGAGGAGCTGGCCGGACTCAAGCCTGTATCCGAAGCTGGTGGACAAGAAGCTCAAGCTTGTCAACGTAGTCCAGTCATGCTCATCCGCCGGATTCTTCCGTGCCAGCGACGGGCTTCAACATGCGGGAGTTTGATCCGGCGCAGCACCAGGACCTGGCGGGCTCTTGACACTACGCACGAAGATGTCCGGAAGGTGTTGTTCAAAGGCGCCAAGCTCCGCATCCGCTACCAAGATCATGGATTCCGCTCGCAGGCGTCCAGTGACGAGGTAAGTGATTTCACCACTTGTTTTCCATAGTTTGGCTCTATGCGGGATCTAAACTCCCTTTACCTTTGACAGGAATGGCTGGCAAAGGCCGAACGGACTATCTGTCCGGCCCCATTTCCAGAGGACCCAGCGGACGCCCGCCTAACGAGGCTGCTGGCTCCGGCACCCCACGTGGTGCCGGAGAAGAAGGCCAAGAAGACGGCCACGGGGACTCGGAAGAGTTCCCGTTTTCATGTGCTATCGGATGATGAATCCGAGGCCGACTCCTCCCACCAAGGCGAGGAGAAGAAGAAGAGCCTCTCCCCAGCGAAGGAGGAAAGAAAGGAAGGCCTCCCCAACAAGGGAGGCGAAGGGTCAAGAAGGAAAAACTCTTCCCTGGACTGCTCCGCCAACGCCAAAGATGGCACGACGAGGACTGGCCTCCAAGGGCCAAGCCCCTGGCGAGATCGTAAGTATCGGACTCCCGAATAACTTCAAAGTTTTTTCTTTTCGCCACATAATGTGTTTCTAATGCCGCATACAACCCTGCAGTCCGCCCAAGGATGATTTTCCCGTTTCGTCGAGCGGGTTCTTGGGTGAGTCGGATATGGATTCCCTTCCGACTGCCTCCACCCCCCGTGCTGCGGACGACGCCGAGGTGGGATCCCAGGAAGGGACCCACCAGGAGGAGAAGGCCCCGGAGGTGTCACAGACACCCTCCGGACTTTGCACGGACTCGATCCGGAGGCCACAGTGGCTCCGGAATCCGTGGCGACCCCTTCGTAAGAAGGGCAAGACCCGACGCCGGCTGCCTCCGTCCAACGGAGGTGCGGATAATTCTGGGGCGCTCAACGGCGCCTCCATCAAAGAGGAACACCGCACTGTTATGAGTGCGGTGATTCAGAAGGTTCAGCTCGCCAAGATCGGACTGACCAAAGCCTGCAACAGCCTTCTAACAGGCTTTGAGGTAAGAATTTCAATATATGTACAATGGTACCGCATAGACAGTAGCCCCTGATGCTCGGTTCGGTGTTCGGAAAGAAAAGCCGGACTGAGGATCTTTAGAAAGATAAACGCAGGTGTCATAAAAATATGTCAATATGGGATTGCAGGCTGTCTTCTGACCTCCCCACCGATCAAGGAGGTCAATACTGAAGGAAAACCTCGGCGGTCCGAGAACGAGCTCGGCCTTGCCAAGAAGCAGCTCGAGGAAAAGAAGGTGAGGAATACCTTATGAAAATTGTACCTTACAGAAAAGGATTTGGTTGCAAGAAAAATGACAAGGATAACGTGGGTATTGTAGGGGCCACTAATGAGGTGGCGACCACGAAGGAGGCGGTGGCAGCGACCAAATGTAATGCTGACATGGGCGCACCGAGCAAGAGAAGCAGGAGGCGCGGGTGGCGGAGGTACAGCAAGAGCTCCAGGATCTCGTGAAAAACATGAGAGCTTGGGCGTGACTCGAAGACTTCGAGTCTGAGCTTACAACGGCTATTGAGAGTGCCAAAGCCGCTAAGGCCGAAGCCTACAAGGCCCTCCAGAGGTTGAGGCGGTGAAGAAAATAGCAGCGGTAAGGCATTTTTCATGCAAAGTAAGCATGTGAGTGTTAATTACCTGTTGCTTACCCGAATTGGAGCTCTCGGGAGCGTTCGCAGATCTTCCTCATGGCGTGTCCGATGCTGCCGCATTCTACCGGGCCGAGGAGGGAGCTCGACGGAGAAGGTCTTCTGGTCTCGATATCTTGAGGCGGACATTCAGTGCCTTTAGTGACCAGGTGAAGCAGCTGGTCGAGCTCCTAAGGCGGCCGAACAGGCCATGAAGGGCCTCATAGTTCGGTGTGGCCTAAGGAGGCCATGCACGGGAGCTACTTGGCCTGGTGCAGCGGGTGATGGATGCGTGCCCGTGAGTAGAAGTCATCAAGCATTCCGCTTGTATTGAGGGTGCCGTCGGGCCTTGCCCGCCAAAAGGTGCATTGGGGCAAGATGGATGCCCTGAAGCTCGTGGACGGACCTGCCACGGAGGGCAAGGAGCATCGCACGCCCGAGATGTATTATAAGAGTGTGTTGAAGGCGCCCGCACTATTGCGGGTGAGTGCTCCAAAGATGTAATATTTGAGTAGACTCGCATTTTGTTATCACGCATGCGCTGAAAACTTAGTTCATATCGCTAAGCAACGCTTGTTAATTTAAAATATTCTGTAGCGCCCTCGATGCGGCTATATCTCCCACGTCGAAGCACGACTTAGAGGCATAACCGCATTGAAAGCAATGTCGCAAGTGAGGTAATATTCACACAACCCATGTAATACATAAGGAAAGAGATACATAGTTGGCTTACAATCGCCACTTCACACAATACATGAGTAAAGCATTACATCATACAGATACAATCAAGGTCCGACTACGGAACCAAAATAAAAGAAGACTACCCCAAATGCTACACAGATCCCGATCGTCCCAAGCTGGCTCCACTATTGATCAATGAAGCGAAACAACACAATGAACAAGATCTTCATCGAGCTCCTCCTTGAGCTCGGGTTAAATCCACCGCGGTTTCATCGGCACACGCAAACTGGTTTTGGAAGTATCTGTGAGTCACGGGACTCAGCAATCTCACACCCGCGAGATCAAGACTATTTAAGCTAATGGGAAGGACAGGGTTATAAAGTGGAGCTGCAGCAAGCGACTAGCATATCTGGTGGCTACAATCGCAAAAGAGAGCGAGAAGAGAAAGCAAGGCACGGTCGAACAACTATGATCAAGAAGTGATCCTGAAACTACTTACGTCAAGCATAACTCCAACACCGTGTTCACTTCCCGGACTCCGAGAAGAGACCATCACGGTTACACACGCGATTGTTGTATTTTAATTAAGATCAACTTCGGTTTTCTACAACGGACATTAACAAATTCCCATCGCCTCATAACATGGCACGGCTTTGAAAGATAATACCCTGCAGGGTGTCCCAACAAGCCCATTATAAGCTCTCACGGTCAACGAAGGATATTCCTTCTCCGGGAAGACCCGTCGATCTCGGAATCCCGGACTACAAGACATTTCGGCACAGATAAAACAAGACCAGCAAAGCCGCCGGATGTGCCGACAAATCGATAGGAGCTGCACATATCTCGGTCTCGGGGCACACGGATAGGTCAGCCCTGAGTAAAACCAGCCCTCGAGTTGCCCGTGGTGGCCCATGATCTGCCGTTTGGGCCAACACTCGAAGGAGCACCGGTCCGGGGGTTAAAATAAAGATGACCCTTGAGTCTGCAGAACCCAAGGGAAAAAGGCTTAGGTGGAAAATGTTAAAACCAATGTTGGGCCTTCTTTGGAGGAGTCTTATTCAAAGCGAACTGTCAAGGGGTCCCATAAATCACCCAACCGTGTAAGGAACGCAAAACTCCGGGAACATAACACGGTATGACGGAAACTAGGGCGGCAAGAGTGGAACAAAACACGGGCACAAGGCCGAGCCTTCCACCCTTTACCAAGTATATAGATGCATTAATTAAATAAGATATATTGTGATATCCCAACAAGTAAACATGTTCCAACAAGGAACAACATCTCCATGTTCAACAAGGAACAAACTTCATCTTCACCTGCAACTAACAACGCTATAAGAGGGGCTGAGCAAAGCGGTAACATAGCCAAACAACGGTTTGCTAGGAAAGGATGGTTAGAGGCTTGACATGGCAATGTGGGTGGCATGATAAGCAAGTGATAGGCATCGTAGCATAGGCATAGCAAAAGAGCGAGCAACTAGCAAGCAAAGATAGAAGTGATTTGAGGTATGGTCATCTTGCACGAGATCCCGCAAGGAAGAAGAACAAGTCCATGAAGAAGACAAGCGGACGTAGTCGAGCGAATCCTCACAACTCCGGAAGAAACCGAAGCTAACGAGAGAAGCAACCGGAAAGAAGCAAACAACATAGTAAACAACCATCACATAAACATGGCATGCTGCATAAACAAGTATGATGCATGTCCGGTTTAATGGGGCATGGCATGGCAATATGCGCAAACAACACTACAAGTTAAGTGGAGCTCAATATGCAACGGGTTGCATATTGACAAAACACCACATCACTTATTTAGTTCTCTCCCGATTAGGTACTCAACAATATTAAATGTTATTAAACATGGCAAGAGGTGAAGCATAAGTAAACTAACTATTTAGGCAAGTTTAAATGAGGCCGGAACAACAAACAACAATTCCGGTAAAATCCTCATGTGTATATTTCGAATTTGGTACTGATCTGCCCTAAACACAATTTTAGAGTTGTTAAACATGCAAAGCAAGTACACCATGTTAAACTAGGCATTTTTCTACCCCATTTACATATATAATTTATTTAAATCCGAGTTACGGTTATTTAGTTATGAAATAAATCATTTTAGCATGGCATTTAAGCAAATTAATGCAAACAGCAATGTTAAACATTTTTAACATAGAAGAAAGTGGCATATTATGAAACTAGATGAAAAACTAAGCATTTTTCATATATAAATCATTTTAATCCGATGCACGGTTTGTGAGATATTAAATGCATGAATATGAGGGTTTTTCTCGCAAATCAGAAATCCACAGTTAATTAGCAAATTCAGCAGAATGGAAAAAAAATCCACTCTGGGCCGAAACTGGCTAGCCCCATAGAGGAGAGGCGGGGGCTGCTCACCATGGGCTTTGGCCGGTCGGTGGAGCGGGAGGAGGGATAGGCAGGTGGGCCTCGGATGGGCAGTGGGCCTAGCGCTCGGTGGAGGAGGGCGCCGCTGGTGGAGGATCTGAGTCCAAGGCGGATTGGGAGGTTCTTGGCGGCCCAGAGGCGAAGGAGATGGGCATGTCGCGGTCAGCGTGAGCAACCGGCGCGTCTGCAGCCTCCTCTCGAGCAGGCGGAGCGGGACTGGCGCGATCTGCAGGACGGGCGAGCAGGTTACAGCGGGCGGAGCCTCTCCGGCAAGCGAGGAGGGTGGTGGCTGGCGCGCTCACGGTGAAAGCGAAGCGGAGGAGGGATCGCGGGAGGCGGCAGGGGAGATCCAGCGAGGCGCAGCCTGAGCGGCGGCACTCAATCCCGAGCCACTTTGCTCAAGCGGGGAAAACAGAGGCGGGAGCGAGGTTCGGCGGCGCTTCGGGCAGACGGGAGGAGGCGGGCGCCGGCGCTTCCCTCCAACGAGGCGGAGGCGACGGGATCCGCGGTGAGATCCATGGGCGGCAGGCTCTGCAAAGCAGCGGCATCGCGACACCATCGAGAGGGAGCGAGAGAAGAAGTGGAGGAAGGAAGGAGAGGCGGCAGGGCTGGTCCTGCTGGTATTGCTCGGCGAGGGGCAACGGGCGGTGATGGAGCTCCGACATGGAGCTGCTGCTCGTGGGTAGCCGTGACCATCGGCGCCAGGGAGGAGCATGGAGGAGCTCCTCTCCTCGGATCGAACAGGAAGGAGAAGGCAGCGGGCGCAGCCGAGGAGGTTGTGCCCGTGGTGCCCGGCCGCGACGAACAGCAGCGCAAGGAGGCGGGCCAGCGCTCCTGCTCGGGCATGAGCGAGGAGGGGCAGCAGGCAGAGGAGCTCGGGCTCCTGCAGGATTTGGGCGGCCGCGGGAATTTGGAGGATAAAGTGCTCGGGCATGAGGAGATCGACGAGCTTGGGACCCTGGGCGGCTTCACGATCCATTCGGGATCGAGGGGAGGATTTGGATCATGGGTGCGGGCTCTCATTGGTGGGGAACCGAGGGAGGCAGTGGATCGATGGACTAGATCGAGTAGGTGGAGAGGGGGTTGGCTCGGGATGGATCCCGAGGAAGATGGTGGCGGCGGAGATGGGGACAAACCCCCTAGAAATTAGGGTTGGGATGATTTGGTAGGTGATGGTCTTATATATGGCAGGTAGACTAGGCTTAGGGCTATCCGGTCCCTCCGATCGAAATCGGGCGGTCGAGAATAAATAAGTTAGGGAATCCAAAAGAGAAACCGATGATGATTTAGAGATGTTTGGTGATGATCCGGACCCATCGGCGCATTTACAGCCCGGTCGGTACTGAACAGCTTTGACGACCTGAGGGGTTTGAGTATTGCACAAAGAGGGTCAAACGGTCGGGCAACAACAGAAGGGTCGGTCTGAGAAAGGTTAACAGAGACGAGGACGAAGCGGCAACTAACAACGGCTACGAGGTTTTATGAAAACATGCGGATGATGCTATGAGATGAAATGCATGGCATGAACACAATGCAAAACAACAGACAAAACCCAACCACAACGGAAATAAAAATATCGCATCTCCGGAAAAGGCAAGAGTTGGAGTTACGAATATGGAAAGTTGTATCCGGGGCGTTACAACACTCCACCACTACGAGAGCATCTCGTCCCGAGATCTAGGATGGCACCGGAGAAAAGCGGAAGAGGAAGAGGTAAAACTAAGTTGCTTCTTTGACAAACGAGTGAAACCAATGAACCTTGAGAGGTTGAACAAAATGAAAGAAAGAAAACAACGAAGATGAACAAGGTTGAAAACACTCTGTTAGAAAAGAGGAACATGGGATACGACGAGAACCAAGAGGTTTAGTGATAACATAGATATTGAAACCACCCCGGTTAAAACTAGATAGAGAAGGAATAAGATTGATATAATTTGGACAGCACTCCGACTGAAAATGGAAGGAATTGAACATGATCTTGACAAGATGAGAGGATACTTGATGACAGAAAGAGGATACTTGATGAAATCAACAAACACCGCCTCTGGAACTATTGAAAAAATGGCACAAGGGGTAAGAAAAGATTTCAGACAACACTCCGGTTAAATGGATAAGCAAGAAAAGAATATAATCTTTACAAAACGAGGTGATGGGTGAAGAGAGCAACATCACAATGCCTCCGGAAACAATGCATGATAGATAGAAAGTTGGAATGAATAGAACGAAGAATGAAACCAACATCTCCCACCATAAATGAATTTGAAAGAGCATCCTTACGAAGTAGGATTGAGCGGAGTTGTTTGAAAAACAACAACAGATGAGATAAGCTTGTAGTGGGCTTATGAAAACATCTCAAAATTATGAGGTGAGCTTACGCCTGCGGAAACAAGCGATTGGATTGATAGCAACACGGAGATGAAAACTTCTTTCATTGAGAGGATAGGAGGAAAACTTGGATCATTGATAAGCACCACAAATAGCAACATTCCTTCGGAAAGGCTTTAGGTGAAATCTAAACCAAGATAACACCAACGAATAAATTGTTGGGTTGAAAAGATCTCGTGAACGAAGAGAAATGATGGATTTAAAATACCTCATTCTTGACAACATGTGAATCATGAAACACGAACTCAAATTGTCGAGAATGACATAGCATCACTTCAAATGATAAGGTAGAACGAATTGCACTTTGGAATGCAAGATGAAGAATGCTTGAACTCCTCAAAACAAAACATGTGTTGAACACCACGTTTATTTTGAAGTATGGCTTGACGGATCTTAACTCCGCGAGAAATCTTGATGAACAATTGAAGAATGAAAAGAATCCTTGACGAACCATCATGTAGAGCCTCCATGAAGAACTCCGGTAAGAAAAGGATGATAAAAGAAAGAGAAGTTGCAAATAGAAGGTGAAACCTTGCAGTGATAAGATGAAGCTTTGAAATGATATAGCCGAGAAAACTTGGAACTCCGGAAAGAAAGATGAACAAATGAAATAAAGAATTTTGATGAACCTCCGGAATAAGGAATTGAATTTACTCGATGAAACAAGAATCAGAATTACATTATGCCGATCCTTCACCAATTAAATTGATGGCAAGCAATGGATTTGGCATACTACTTATTCTCATCGAAAAATGATTACAGATAGAGATATAGCGCAAACTTGAGAAGGTATTGGTGGAACCACCGGTGGGATTTGGAAACAACAAATGAATTGATATGATAAAGAAGGAAGTGAAATCTTGAACGAACCACCGTAAGAATTGAAAACAATTGAAGAAAAGAGAACGAATCACCGGGAAGAATTAGAAAAGAACGAAGATGCTTGAGAGAATTTAGATATAAGAGATCGAAGAGATCATGAACTGATTAGAGAATACTTGAATGATGCACCGGTAAGATTTGGAAAACAAGAGTTGAACGCTTGAATGAATAATTCTGAGATGATGGGCTCAGAAGAATCAAACTGAGAAGACTCCTGAATTTCTCCGGATGGGTGAAAAAAATTCCCACAACTGAAAACAATTATGAGAGGATGGCATCAAACTAGAACCATGAATCTTGAAGAGAATGGAGCAAGATTTAAGAGAAACTCGTCTTCGGTCTTCAAAATTCAAGAATGACGACGAGAAACACCACCATGAATTGTTGAGGCACTACGGAATGAAAATTAGAAAGGTTGAACCAACGATGAAAAGAATTTGAAAGATCTTGGAGAAAGACAAGTGACTGATGAAAATTCATTCTTACGTCACGCTTGAAAAGAATTTGAGAATAACTTCGGAAAATTAGAAGAGTCAGATAAGATCCTGGGAAAAGACCTGTGGGTTAGGGCCCACTCAAAAGAAACACCGTTGAACGATTTAAAAGATAGATTGCACCGGTAGAATTAAATGGCTTGAATGAGATAACAATCTTGAAATAGTTTGAACGGATTAAGAATGGAAACACGAATCTTCTGAGATATCTTCAACACTCCGGAACAATTGAATAACAAGAAGTGAAAGATTATGAGGTGCACCGACATGAGAAAACATTTGCAACAAGGAAAGGAATATGATCAACACTGAAAGCTTGAGTTAAATCCACCGGAAAAGAATACGAGCATGAAGAATGATGAACTTGGAGCAGTTGAGCATCTTCATGAGGATCACCGGATCGAACATTGATTGAAAAGAGTGAAGAGACTTCACATAAATAAATGGATACTTGATTAAAATATATAAGTCCTTGAAGAAAAGGGTGGGAGGGCGGGAAAACAAACACAACTAGGGATGGATGAATTGCGTAGACATCCCTGAGTGCATGCTTCCGCTCCCTTTTGGGTATGTGCGTTGCGTATATCATGTTCACCGTCCGCTTTTGGGGAAACCCTTCATCCTCTATTGTTCGGCGGTTGGGTCTCGTCCTCGTCATCGCTATGCAGCCCTTGTCATTGTTTTCGCAATTAACTTGCCTGCCTGTGAATACCCAACAGTCCCTGTTGGTGTGGTTAACTGGCTTTTGAAGTGCGTGTATCGCACAAGCGGTCGAGTATTCGGTCCAAATTGGACGGACCGGAGTAGTTATTTTGAATGGCTTTTTCGGCGGGTTTAGAGCCTCTGAATCCGGCATTGATTACGTATCCTCAATATTATCGCCGTTAATCGGCGTTTGTTTTGTTCTGACGCTGCCTGCCATTTCGGTCCTTGAAGTCCGGACTGCGAATTTTCTTTGAGGTTGTTGTTGCGTGCTAGCCAGCTGTCCTCACCAGCGAGAAGAGGGTCATGAGTGATGTGAGGGCTGCCATGGATTTGGCTTTTCCTGTCCTAGGTGCCGGGCAAGCCACTCATCGCGGATGTTATGCTTGAAGGCCGTGAGGGCCTCCGCATCCGGACGGTCGGCGATTTGGTTTTCTTAGTTAAGAACCGTGTCCGAATTGTCCGGCGATTCGTCTGGCTGCTGAATTATGTGGCTTAGGTCATCAGCGTCGGTGGTCGCACATAAGTGCCCTAGAAGTTATCGTGGAATGCGGCTTCGTGTCCTCCCAGCTCCCAATTGACTCTCTTGGCAAGCTGTTGAGCCAATGCCGGGCTGGTCCTTTAAGCTTGAGGGAGAGGTATTTGATGGCGTGAAGATCGTCACCGGGCCATGTGGATGTGAAGGAGATAGTCTTGATCCAAACCGCGGGTCTGTTGTGCCATCATAGGATTCAATATTGACGGGTTTAAACCCTTGAGGATTTGATGATCCATTACTTAAATCATGAAGCATAGTGGGTGTCTTGCGCCTCAGATTGGGCAATATCACGGCGGAGCTCAAAAGAGCTTTATCTGCATTTTGTTCAGCCCGGCGGACTTCTTCAGTCCGGCGCGACGGTTGTCGCCACGTGCCGTGGGCGCACGCGCGATCCATAGATCGATCTTGATTGTCTTGCCTTGTCCTCAATATATCTCGCAGTCGGGCGTTCCCACGGGCCGTGTGCTTTTTGAGCGATGCCGGGTGCGGTTCTAGTGAAGGGCCTAGAGGCCTCTCTGTCGCGACCACGGGGTGGTCGGTCAGCCGATTGTCTCCTGGTGATGCGGGTTCGTAAGCCTCCTCCTCTAATCGGGGAGAATCTTGCGTTTAGGGTAGCTTTGGAGGCGTTCGAGCTCATGCTCTTGACGCGAGGACTTGATCCATCCGCCGGCTAGCAGATCTGATCAGCTCTAAGCTGTTGCTGCTTTTTCTTGAGGCTGTTCGCCGTGGCCATAAGCCTGCGTCTAAAACGCTCTTGTTTGATGGGATCCTTAGGCACTACGAATTCATCGTCGTCGAGGCTTGCTTCGTCTCCGGAGGGAGGCATATAATCCTCTACCTCTTCTTCTGCCGCTCTCTCGTGAGGGCTGGCATCTCCATCCTCCTGCGTTGGATCTTGCTGGAGTGGATTATCTTCGGCACTGTCCGGTGTATTGTTATCTCCAATGCCGGAATCTTCATTCTTGCCGTGGCGGCATTTAGAGCGGCGCCGCTGACGCCGGCGCTTGGGCTGTTTCTTGGAGGGGTCATCCTCCTCTGTTCCTTCGCCATTCCCATCCTTTGGGATATCCACCATGTATATGTCATATGATGAGGTGGCTTTCCAGTGCCCGGTAGGCGCTGGTTCTTTTTCGTCTCCGGCATCGTCGTCCATACCGTCGATGTCTTCGGAGTCATAGTCTAGCATGTCGGTTAGATCGTCGACAGCGGCTACAAAGTGGGTGGTGGGTGGGCTTTGAATTTCTTCGTCGTCCGCATCCCAACCGTCCTGACCGCGGTCCGGCCAGGGCTCTCCTGATAACGAGAGGTACTTTAGCGAATTCAAGATGTCGCCAAAAGGTGAGAGTTGAAAGATGTCCGCTGCGGTGAACTCCATGACCGGCGCCCAATCGGATTCGATCGGAGGCGCGGGAGGTTCAAGTCCGGCAGGAGTCCAGCACCTCGGTCGCGAGTTTATGAGGACAAGATCGGTGTTCGGCTCTATCGCCGTGAGGTTGCAGCCCCGAGGCGTGTCTAGCCATCCGTCCCGATCTGCGCAGCCGGCTCCGAATTGAAGATCGGGCGGGTTGATCTGACCTCCAGTCTTGTCCGGCTGCGAGCTAAATCATGCTCGTCGTGACATGGGGCACGCCTTCGGCTGTGGCTCGACTTCATCGAGGATCAAGTCCCGCGGATGTCGGCCGTGAAGTTCAAACTTCAAATCTGACTGACGGCCCGGGCGTAGCTTTCGATCTGCTCCAGATGGCCAAGCGAATCGTTCCGCAGTGCGAAGCCGCCGAATACGAAGATCTGTCCGGGGAGAAAAGTCTCACCTTGGACTACGTTGTTGATGATGGTCGAAGAAGCCATCGAGCCTATCGGTGATGACACATAGGAACTCTCAATGAAAGCACCAATGTCGGTGTCAAAACCGGCGGATCTCGGGTAGGGGGTCCCGAACTGTGCGTCTAGGCGGATGGTAACAGGAGACAAGTGTCACGCCCAATATGCGACCCTATCCAAAAGGAACTCAAAGGTCCCACCAAGGATAGACCCGCATATTGAAACGCTTTTGCAAGGTGGATATCATTACATCAACATTACATAATAGATGGGGATACATACATAAGGCACGAATGCCACAAGAATACATCAACATCATATACAAGAGATCAACATCCGACTACGGATGAAGCATAAACAGAAACTCAAACGACATCCACCCTGCTAGCCCAGGCTGCCGACCTGGAACCTATCCCCTGATCGAAGAAGCAGATGAAGAACTCCAACACAAATAAACATCACTCTCGCGTCATGATCATCGCATAACCTGTACCTGCAACTGATGGTGTAGTAATCTGTGAGCCACGAGGACTCAGCAATCCCATTACCATGGGTATCAAGACTAGCAAAGCTTAAAGGGTAAGGAAGAGGTAAAGTGGTGAGGTTGCAGCAGCGACTAAGCATATATGGTGGCTAACATACGCAAATGAGGCGAGAAGAGAAACAAAGGCGATTCGTCAACTAGTAATGATCAAGAAGTAATCCTGAACTCCTACTTACGTCGACATAACCCGAAACCGTGTTCTCCTCTCGATCAACCCGAAAAGAGACACTCACGATTCGCTTTACGGTTGGTGTATTTTAGAAGAGTTTGCTTCAAGTTTACTACAACGGATATTAACAAATTCCATCTGCCACATAACGCGGGCACGGCTCTCGAAAGTTTATACCTGCGGGGTGTCCCAACAAGCCCATGATAAGCTCTCGCGATCAATGAAGGATATTCATTCGCCTGGAAGACCTGATCAGTCTCGGAATCCGGCTACAAGACATTTCGACAGCAATAAAACAAGACGAGCAAGACCGCCCGATCGCCGACAATCCCGATAGGAGCTGCACATATCTCGTTCTCGAGGCAACACCGGATGAGACAAAGCTCTGAGTAAAACCAAGCCTCGAGTTTCCCGTGGTGGCCCAAGAGCGGCTCGGTTCGAACCAACACTTAGAGAAGCACTGGCCTGAGGGGGGCTAAAATAAAGATGACCCTTGGGCTCCGGAAACCCAGGGGAAAAAGGGCTGGGTGAGGCAAATGGTAAAACCAATGTTGGGCCTTCTTTGGAGGAGTCTTATTCAAAGCGAACTGTCAAGGGGTCCCATAAATCACCCGACCGCGTTAGGGACGCAAAATCCGGGAACATAATACCGATATGACGGAAACTAGGGCGGCAAGAGTGGAACAAAACACCATGCATAAGGCCGAGCCTTCCACCCTTTACCAAGTATATAGATGCATTAATTAAATAAGATATATTGTGATATCCCAACAAGTAAACATGTTCCAACAAGGAACAACATCTCCATGTTCAACAAGGAACAAACTTCATCTTCACCTGCAACTAACAACGCTATAAGAGGGCTGAGCAAAGCGGTAACATAGCCAAACAACGGTTTGCATAGGAAGGGTGCAAAAGGTTAGAGGCTGACATGGCAATTTGGGAGGCTTGAGCAGCAAGTGATAGGTAGCAGCATAGCGATAGAACGAGGCAACTAGCATAGCAATGATAGTAATGAGATCCAAAGTGACGGTCATCTTGCCTGAAATCCCATAAGGAAGAAGAACGAGTCCATGAAGAAGACGAGCGGATGAAGCCAAACCAAGCGTGAGCGAGCGAATCCTCACGATCATAGCATAGCAGAACTAACAAGAAGAAGCACACAACATAGTAAACACACCACACATGAACAAGACATGATGCACAACAAGCATGATGCATGACAAGGCTAGATGAGGCTACTCATGGCAAGAGATGATGCAAACAAGAGCAACACATCAAAGCAAGTTTAAATGAGGCGGAAACAACATATAACAATTCGGTAAGTCCTCGTATGCAAATTTCGAAATTGGTCCAGATCTGAATAAACCTTATGTTCAAGTTGTTAAACAGCAAGTTAAGATGCACCACGAAGATCTACGAAATTCTAGTCAAGTTACATATAAAGTTCATTAGATTGAGCTACGGTCTAGAAGATATGAGCAAAACAAGTTAAACATGGCATTGATGCAAAATGCATTCAAACATCAAACAAACACCTCAAAACAAGGATGCAACATGATAATATGCAACTACATGCAAAATCAAGCAAGTTTCATATAGAGCACACTCAAAACGGAGCAACGGTTCAACACATACACCCTATACAAGTCAGGACAACAATCTGTCCAAAACAGCAACTAGGCATATTGCAAGCATCAAAACAACAAGCTACAGCATCTCAACGTAATAACAAAAGGCATGGGCATGATGTACAGGTAAAGCATGACAAAACATGAACACTGAGCTATCTCCAGAAATCACTAGAACATGCTCAAACACACATGGCAAGATTGCAAATAATAACAGTTTCAGACTTTAGCAGAAATAACATCAGGTTGCAATGTTTAGAGCTATCAAACAACATGCTACAGGAATTTATCATGGCAAACAAAGGCATGGCATGATACTACTAAATGCATAGATCAAAAGTCCCTTACTGACCATGAGCCACAAAGGATCAGAAAATATGATGGCACCCATGTAAACATAGCAAGTTATATTACAGATTCATACATGGCAGGAACAACAATAAGTAGGCATGTTGGTGAGATGCTGTAGGCCTGCCGTGGGGTGGGGCCCACAGGGAGGAGCTCGTCCTCCTCCTCGATCCCGCCTGGATCGGAGGAGAAAGGGCGGCGGCGCTACTCCGGCAAGGCGGCGGCACGGCGCCTGGGGCGATTTAACGGAGGCGGAGAAGGCGGATCCGGGACGAGGGCTCGCGGGGACCCATTCCCAGCAGAGTTCCGCCTTGGCCAGGGAGCCATGGCAAGGGGGCGGCCATCAAGGCGGCGGCGGCGGTACCCTGCAGGGGCAGAGAGGTGAGGAGAGAAGGAGAGGAAGAGGCGGCAGGCGGCGACTGGCGGGGAGTGGCGGAGCCGGCCGGCAGCGTGGAGGTGGCGGCGGCGACGAGGACTCGGGTCGAGGTCCTCCCTCGATCCAGATCGGGAGCGATAGGTGCGGGCGCTCGGGCCCTCGCGGGCTGGGCGGCGTGGTCCGGGCAGGCGGGCCAGATCCGGGCCCAGCAGGCTGGCGGTGGTGGGAGGCGATTAGGGGCGTGGAGGCTGCGGTTGGTGGAGGGGCGGCGGTGGCGGCGCGACAGTGGGGCGGCGACACTTGGCGGCGGAGGAGCGGCTGGCGTGGAAAACGATGAGGGGCGGCGGCTAGAGGTAGGTGGAGGGCTAGGGGTGCCCAAAAATGGCAAGGGGGACTTCTTAAATAGGCAGAGGACTAGGGTTAGAGGTTTTGGGGGGTTTTCGGAACCTCCGATCGCGATCCGACGGACCCGATCGCGAGGGGGCTTAGGCAGGGCTTGGTGGGTTGTGTAGATGGGCTAGGCTATAAGGAGAGAAGAGATAGCAGCCCGGCACGGGTTTTCGGAGACCGAAAACACCCGACGAATATACCGACTATATTGCGGTTATAGGTTTAACGGTTGGGCTATCAAATGGACTCCGAATGCGACGAAACTTGGCAGGCGGCCTGTCTACACTATAATAAGACCGCACGCCAACTCTCACCCCATTCCGAGAACATTTTTATGCCACTTATAAAATAATATTTCGGAGGTGCCGCGGGCGCGTGCGAGTGTGTCTGGACTCGGAACGGACAACGGAGAGAACCGACGAAACCCGAACGGATGCAAGTTTTGAAAAACATGCAGATGAAATGCAGATGATGACATGGCAAAATGCAACACGCAAGCAAATGACATGACAACGACGGCGAATAACTGGCGCATCGAATCCGGGGCGTTACAACAAGGGACACGATGTTTTACCCAGGTTCGGGCCCTCTTGATGGAGGTAAAACCCTACGTCCTGCTTGATTAATATTGATGATGTGTGTTACAAGAGTAGATCTACCACGAGATCAAAGAGGCTAAACCCTAGAAGCTAGCCTATGGTATGATTGTTGTTCGTCCTATGGACTAAAGCCATCCGGTTTATATAGACACCGGAGAGGGCTAGGGTTACACAGAGTCGGTTACAATGGTAGGAGATCTACATATCCGTATCGCCAATCTTGCCTTCCACGCCAAGGAAAGTCCCATCCGGACACGGGACGAAGTCTTCAATCTTGTATCTTCATAGTCTTGGAGTCCGGCCGATGATGATAGTTCGGCTATCCGGACACCCCCTAGTCCGGAACTCCCTCAGTCCTCATGGACGGCGGCAGCGGACTAAACCTCATCTATGAGGATACACTCCACAAAATGGAAATAGACAGGAGCCGCATTGAGCAAAGAAGAACGACCTTCCGAGGAATCATTCCCAGTCGAGAGGCGCGGTGTGCGGGAAAATCACACTTGACGTGGTATTCGGCACGCCGGAGAATTATCGGTCCGAAGAGATAACCTTCCAAGTGACCCCTTTCAACAGCGGGTATTACGCTCTCTTGGGGTGAGATGCATTTACACGCTTCCAAGCTATACCCCATTACGGCTACATGAAGCTTAAGATGCCCGGGCCCAAAGGCATAATTACTCTCGCTAGTGATCCGGACATAGCACTCCGCGCCGAAAACAAAACTGCATCCCTAGCCCTTGAGGCACTATCTGAGGCCCTTGCGGCCGAAGAATTAACCGCACTGCGCTCCACGGTGGACAGGGACGACGTGATCCTAGACAAACGGCCCAAATCCACCTCCAAACCGGCAGAAGAAATAGTCAAATTTCAAGTCCATCCAACGGACCCCAAGAAGACAGCATCCATTGGTGCACAACTAGACCCAACGGTTGATGCCGCATTACGAGAGTTCCTGCGCGAAAACTGGGATATATTCGCCTGGCACCCTTCTGATATGCCAGGAATCCCACGTAAATTATCAGAACACGGCCTCAATATACTGAAGGGATATAAACCGGTCAAGCAAACATTACGGCGCTTTTCCGAACCTAAACATCAAGCTATGGGGGAGGAGCTAGCCAAGCTAATCGAGGCCGGGTTGATTAGAGAAATAAAACACCCGGACTAGCATGACGCTAAAGAAGGATAAATCCTGGCGCATGTGCGTCGATTTCAAAGACCTCAACAAGGCATGCCCTAAGGATCCCTTCCTCCTCCCCCGCATCGACCAAATCATTGATGCTACCGCAGGACACGACTCACTAAGCTTCCTCGACGCATATTCCAGATACCATCAAATCAAAATGAAGGAGTCCGATCAAGCCGCAACGGCATTCATTACCCCATATGGGCGTTTCTGCTTCAACACTATGCCTTTCAGGCTCAAAAACGCTGGCGCCACTTACCAACGCATGATTCAAACATTCTTGGAGAAACAGATCGGCAAGACAGTTGAAGCATATGTGGATGACGTCGTCATCAAAACCAGGCACGTCGAGTCACTAATAGACGATCTACATCTCACATTCGACAACCTCCGTGCATATGACATCAAGCTCAATCCGGAAAAATGTGTTTTCGGCGTCCCCGCCGGAAAATTTCTGGGCTTCATCGTTTCCAATAGAGGAATTGAGGCAAATCCAGCCAAAATCCGAGCTTTGTCACAATTGGCTGCACCAATCGACCTTAAACAGGTCCAAAAGCTTGTGGGATGTGTGGCAGCTTTAAGCCGCTTTATCTCCAGATTGGGAGAAAAAGCCTTGCCACTCTACCGCCTTCTCCGATGCACCGACCACTTCAAGTGGACGGACGCGGAAATGGCCGGACTGGAGGAAATAAAGGCCCTTTTGGCAAGCAACCCAATCCTGTCTGCGTCGAACATCGGCGAACCCATGTTATTATACATATCGGCCACACACCAGTGGTGAGCGTCGTGCTCATCGTCGAGCGAGAACAGGACAGACACAAATTCCCGCTTCAGAATGTCAGCTCGATTCGAGGGGCTTGAGTTCCATCATGTGGCTTGTCAAAGTCTCCATTTATTTGAGATATTGCGTGGTTTGAGTCCCCGCGCACTTCCAAGCGTTGTATGCCCATGGAGACGGCCATCCGAAGTCCATGTAACAAGGCCTCATATTAGGCTGCGCTGTTGGAGTCTATATATAATATTTGGAGTACGTACTGAACTATGTCTCCGGTGGTCGATGTTAACACGACACCCGCTTCTAATCGTGCCAGCACTTTGGAACCATCGAAATACATGACCCAGTTGGAATACGTGCCGTACTGTTTAGGGAGTTTGGCCTCTGTCCATTCGGCGACGAAGTCAGCCAGCACTTGAGACTTTGACGCCAAAGATCCAAAGATGGCAGCTTATCGTAATGCCGTTCTTAAAATGTCAGCTTGATTCGAGGGGCTTGAGTTCCATCATGTGGCTCAAGAAAGCAATCAAGCGGCGGACGTCCTTGCTCGCATCGGCGCCAAGCGCGACCCCTTCCCACCTAATATCTTTCTGGAAAGGCTTTTTAAACCTTGGTGTGGCAAGGGGAAAGCGGCAACACCAGTCCGGATCCGACCACGTCCCTAGATCCCGAACACACTGACATCATCGGGGGTTCAGCCACCGAAATAACACCATCGACCCATCTCATCATGGAAGTCATTGCCCCATGGACCGAACCCTTCTTGGCCTACCTTAATAGGCGAGAACTCCCTGAGGACCAGAATGAGGCCCGCCACATTGTTCGGCGTTCGAAAGCCTAGAAAGTTCACGACGGAGAACTCTACAAGAAAAGCGCTACCGGAGTACTTCAAAGATGTATCTCTGAGGAAGAAGGGCGGCCGCTCTTGGCTGAAATTCATGCTGGTCTTGGCGGTCACCACGCCGCGGCTCGGGCCCTCGTAAGCAAGGCCTTCCGTACAGGTTTCTATTGGCCAACGGCCCGAGCAGACGCACAAGACCTTGTCCAACATTGCGTCGGATGTCAACTTTTCGCCAACCAAAGCCATATGCCACCCACCGCCCTACAAATGATCCCCATCACTTGGCCCTTCGCGGTCTGGGGGATCGATATGGTCGGACCCCTTAAAGGGGGAAGCCATAAGAAAAAGTATCTGCTGGTTATGGTGGATAAATTCACTAAGTGGATAGAGGCCAAACCAGTTAAACGGTCGAGGCTGGGCCAGTGATAGAATTCATATCCGGTGTTGTGCACCGTTATGGTGTTCCACATAGCATCATCACCGATAACGGCTCCAACTTCACAGCCGACGAGGTGAAAATTGGTGTGCTAATCTGGGCATCAAACTCGATTACGCCTATGTCTATCACCCGCAAACAAACGGTCAAGTCAAAAGGGCCAACGGTCTTATTATGAGCGGCATTAAACCCAGACTAGTGCGGTCTCTGAAAGAATCAGAAAAGCACTGGGTTGAGGAGGTCAACTCCGTACTCCGGGGGCTGCGGACCACGCCCAACCGCACTACTGGATATACACCTTTTTTCATGGTGTACGGTGCAGAGGTTGTGCTACCCTGCGATATTATTCATGACTCACCTCGAGTGCGCATGTACGAAGAGAGAGATGCCGAGCTTGATCGGCAGGACAGCCTAGACGCTCTGGAGGAGGAGCGCGACGTTGCAAAAGCCCGTTCCGCATTTTATCAAAAACAGGCTCGCAGGTATCAAAGCAAAGAGGTGCGGGCCAAGACTTATAATATTGGCGAACTGGTTCTACGCCTACCGAAGAAGAAAAAGGACAAGCTCAAGCCCAAGTGGGAGGGTCCATTCATCATTGACGAAGTTCTCACCGGAGGAGCGTACCGCCTGCATGATGCGTCAGACAATCGCCTAGAGCCGAACCCATGGAACGCGGCTAGACTCCGAAGATTCAACGCCTAAGCGACGAACTCTTTGTTCGTCTCCTTCTCCCCATTGTTTCCATTATTTTTCCTGTCTTTTCTCTTTTTCCCCTTTTTATCCTTCCAAGATTTTTCATGCGGCTCGACCGTACACCCGCGACATATACATACTCAAATATGTACGTCCACCATACCTGGGGGCTTCTTTCACAGAAGCTTATTAATGTTATTTTTCGAGCATCAAGTTTTAGACATATGCACGTTTTCCCCATATGTACCTTTTCTTCACCATTATGTGCATCGATATGACTTAAGTTTTGGCCAAGCTGTGTTGCATGGCTACTATGCTTATGCCCTACGTTCCAGTTAGTTCGGCTAGGGCATAAAGGGAGCACCTCTGCGATTGTTACTGTCGGGTCATCTGGATGTGTACCTCAGACTGGGTGAAGCCGAATGCTAGAGTTCTTAAGGGAATATTCGTTCGGTGGATTAAAGACGTTTTTTGTATTCATCCCATTGTGAACCCCCAGATGTTACTTATACTTCGATTGTTTCAATCACAGTTCGGACATGCACGTTAACACATGTATGATACGTCTCCAACGTATCTATAATTTTTGATTGTTACATGCTATATTATATTCTGTTTTAGATGTTTAATGGGCTTTATTATACACTTTTATATTATTTTCGGGACTAACCTATTAACCGGAGGCCCAGCCCACATTCCTGTTTTTTTGCCTATTTCAGTGTTTTGAAGGAAAGGAATATCAAACGGAGTCCAAACGGGATGAAACCTTCGGGAACGTGATTTTTAGAACGAATGTGATCCAGAGGACTTGGAGTGGACGTCAAGAAACGAACGAGGAGGCCACGAGGCAGGGGGCGCGCCTATCCCCCTAGGCGCACCCTCAATCCTCATGGGCCCCTCGTAGCTCCATCGACCTACTTCTTCGTCCTATATATACCTACGTACCCTCAAACCATCAGACACGGAGCCAAAACCCTATTTCCAGTGCCGCAACCTTATGTACCCGTGATATCCCATCTTGGGGCCTTTTCCAGCGCTCCGCCGGAGGGGGCACCGATCACGGAGGGCTTCTACATCAACACCATAGCCTCTCCGATGATGTGTGAGTAGTTTACCTCAGACCTTCGGGTCCATAGTTATTAGCTAGATGGTTTCTTCTCTCTCTTTGGATCTCAATACAAAGTTCTCCTCGATCCTCTTGGAGATCAATTTGATGTAACTCTTCTTTTTGCGGTGTGTTTGTCGAGATCCGATGAATTGTGGGTTTATGATCAAGATTATCTATGAACAATATTTGAATCTTCTCTGAATTCTTTTATGTATGATTGGTTATCTTTGCAAGTCTCTTCGAATTATCAGTTTGGTTTGGCCTACTAGATTGATCTTTCTTGCAATGGGAGAAGTGCTTAGCTTTGGGTTCAATTTGCGGTGCTCGATTCCATTGTCAGTAGGGGAAATGACACGTATTGTATTGTTGCCGTCGAGGTTAAAAAGATGGGGTTTATATCATATTGCATGATTTTATCCCTCTACATCATGTCATCTTGCTTAAAGTGTTACTCTGTTCTTATGAAGTTAATACTCTAGATGCATGCTGGATAGCGGTCGGTGTGTGGAGTAATAGTAGTAGATGCAGGCAGGAGTCGGTCTACTTGTCACGGACGTGATGCCTATATACATGATCATACCTAGATATTCTCATAACTATGCTCAATTCTATCAATTGCTCGACAGTAATTCGTTTACCCACTGTAATACTTATGGTATCTTGAGAGAAGCCACTAGTGAAACCTATGGCCCCCGGGTCTATTTTCCATCATATTAATCTCCCGTCAACAAGATATTTCTATTGCCATTTATTTTGCTTTCTTCACTTTTACTCCTTACCATAAAAAATACTAAAAATATTATCTTATCATATCTATCAGATCTCACTCCTTGACCGTGAAGGGATTGACAACCCCTTTACCGTGTTGGTTGCGAGGTTCTTATTTGTTTGTGTAGGTGCGTGGGACTCGAGCGTGGTCTCCTACTGGATTGATACCTTGGTTCTCAAAAACTAAGGGAAATACTTACGCTACTTTACTGCATCACCCTTTCCTCTTCAAGAGAAAACCAACGTTGTGCTCAAGAGGTAGCAAGAAGGATTTCTGGCGCCGTTGCCAGGGAGTCTATGCACAATTCAAGACATACAAAGTACCCATCACAAACTCTTATCCCTCGCATTACATTATTTGTCATTTGCCTCTCGTTTTCCTCTCCCCCACTTCACCCTTGCCGTTTTATTCGCCCTCTTTTCCGTTCACCTCTTTTTCGCTTGCTTCGTCGTTGTGGCTAGTCCTTTATCTACTCCTTTGTCCCCCAAGAATGAAGTTCTTAATTTTAAACAAAGGGAGGGAGAAAATCTAAAAGATGCTTGGTACAGAATTTGCAATGCGCAAACTAGATCTACAAGGAAGCAATCTACTTCCGTTCTTCTTTGCAATTTTTATGTAGGCATCACTCCTTGGAATAGATATATTCTTGATACCATTATCGGAGGAAATTTCTTGGGTAGCCATACTTTTAATTCTTACAATGCTATGATAGATTTGTTTGGCCCACCACCTCTTTTGGTTAATGGAACTACTTTAACTTTGGAACATATGATGCAACGACTTGAAATTATTGAAAATAAAGTTGCTACCATAGAGTTGATGGAAAATTTGGATAGAAAGATCCACAGCCAAGTTACCCAATACGGATCTAAGGTAGGAGTTGCTCTTAAATTTTTTAAAGAAAAGGAACTTATGGTTAATGAAAAGATAGATCAAGATTCCACTAGAATTGATAAAATTGAGAATATCATTACCAACCTAGGGTCTGCTTTTTCTTCCGTTAAAAACACTCCTTCTAGTGCTAAGATTGCCCAATTAATGTATGTTCCTAAAAATAAGGGTGACACTTCTAATAAGGGGAATGCGGACCTCAAATCCATAAGTGTTCACCCCAACTTTCTTGCTATCCTTAAGGAACCTTTTGCTACAAATGATTT
This sequence comes from Aegilops longissima, assembly GCA_021605205.1. NCBI lineage: Eukaryota > Viridiplantae > Streptophyta > Magnoliopsida > Poales > Poaceae > Aegilops > Aegilops longissima. The sequence goes on along the minus strand of CM038677.1, from coordinate 217,867,642 downwards.
TCTTGATTTTGTGCTCAGGAGTTTGATAATTAATAAAAAGAAAGAGACTCCCAGGGGTTATAGGTGTCTTATTGAAGAATTTCCTACCAAAGATGGCAATACCTAGATGTATCCTTGCTTTTGTGCCTAGCTAGGGGCGTTAAACGATAGCGCTTGTTAGGAGGCAACCCAATTTTATTTTAATTTTCTTGCTTTTTATTTCTGTTTAGTAATAAATCTTTCATATAGCCTCTGGTTAGATGTGTTTTTATGTTTTAACTAGCAAAAGGCCCGTGCATTGCAACGGGTAGAAAATAAATTTGCGAGTTTGTGTGGTATTTGAGAGTTTGCCCGTCATGGTGAATAATATGATTTTAATACTCATAAGGATCCACTTCATGAATATCCTATTGTATTCCAAGAGCTCATAATCTTCTTATCTGCCAATAAAAGCTACTCCTTCAACTTGCTATAAAGAATTTGGATTATTTGCAATAACTTGTCCATATTCAACAACCCTGCGTAAATCTTTTTGACATAAATCTAAACATTTAACGATCTGATAGATGAACAACTACTTCAATGCAAAAGTAATTGTGCATCATTCACATACATGTAGCAGCTTCAAATAAAACATATATTATTCTTATATCTCGCAATCCCTATTAACATTAATTTATATTTATACTTTCCTTTTCAAAATACTCCCACCGTCCCAAAATAAGTGACTCGACTTTGTACTAACTTTATACTAAAGCTAGTACAATTTATTTTGGAATCGAGGGAGTATGATGGTCGGAAAGTAAAGAGTTTATAATGCTTGGCGCTCTTTGGTTGACACGTTGCAACCAGTATTAGGAGAACACCCTCCACTCCAACATGACCACTTCCTTGGACATTATCATCAGGCCCCGATGGGTATGCAGAGTTGCGGGATATATGGTACAACAAAGAGAAGTGTTTTCCCTCCCAACTCTCGTGCATGGCGAAACAGGACGCGATCAAGATGCACTGTTGTTGCACTCTCTCTGCTCTTCATACCTCCCTCTCTCCTCCATATCTCATCAAGACATCGATAACATCCAAAGTTGAGGAATATTTTTTCAGTATTTCACCCATTTTTAATTATCATATCTGATATGTTATTTGGAAGATGTGGCATTAATATCAAACTATGACATCCAGCAGAAGTAATAATGGATGCTCATCCAGAAAAAAATTGTAATCAGTGCATGCATCCAGCAGCTTCCAGTCCAGCACTACATCCACAACACCCACCACCGCCCACTATGTGCTCCCTTATGCACACAACACAGGCCCTCAAAAATAATCCCCACAACACAATTGTCACTCTTCCTCATCTTCTTCTCCATCCACCAGACCTCTCCCTTCTTTCATTATTTGCTTCTCTATCCAGGACAAAGACCCCCTCTATCGGTGAGGACAGAGCCTCCCACTCAATCGCCGCCCCGTGCTCTAGATCCGGCCAGCACCCTCACCCCCGACCAACAGCCTCAAATCTGGTCCAAAACCTGTGCCAGGCATGTCCTCCTCCCCCCTCTCAAGTCTGGCCGACCCCGCGCGGCGGCGGCGGGCCCAGCCCACGCGGTGGCCAAGGGCAGCGTCCCCGTGCTGTGGTGGTGGAGCGAGCCCCTCTCCGATGGGTGGGTGGGCGAGAGGGGCCGTGGGGCCGATTTGCAGTGGTGGCTCAATGGCTCGGTTGCTCGCCAGATACGGCAACGGTGATTGGAGACTTGGCGGCCTGTGCACGCGGGGGCAAGTGTTCTGCGAGGCGGGCCTGTGGCGAAGGTGCGGGAGGCTGTCTGGCGCACTCATGCTTGGTGGCGGCCTCGGTTGTGGTGGTGCTGCGTGCACCACGGCTGCCGGTGACGCAAGCTCGTCGCGCTAATCCTCGGCTCTTGTCTCCTTATTGCCTTACTGGGCACCCCCCGGCTGCTTTTCTATCAATCTTTTTCTGTAATCCTCGGCTCCGTCTTCTTATTGGGCACCCCCAACCTGCTTTTTATATTGGACTCAATCGCTTCTCCTCTTTGATTGGTCGTATCTCACCGTTTTTTGTTGGCTTGTTGATTCTTGCAATTTCAAAGTTATATAAGTTGCTAGAATTTGATATAAAGTAGCGGTGTGGGACTATTAATTCGAATCTGAAATATTAGCACAAACTCTGGTTTCTACTGTCGGAAGGGAGTGGAGGACAAGTGGTGAGGTCGAACTTTTTAGCAGCCCACAATAAAAATTCTGGCCCATTGACTTTCACAGCTGTAAACAATGTTTCGAACCGGACGAGCACGGACGAAAATTAGGGGAGCGATGGGTGAACAGGCAGAAACAATAGGTGCATTATTAGTACCACCTCGAATATATTTTAAATTCAAACTGAAAGCGTAAATTCACGGGAAGAAGCGTATTGTGATGATGAACCCGACAAGGTCAATCCGTGCTTTATTATTAGGTAAAGATTAGTGTTTGTGCCAAGTGAAACCTATAGGATCTTCTTGGATGATGGTTATTTGATCTTGCTGAAAATTCCATAAACTTCTGTTCACGAAAACAATTGTTTAATATCACAATATCATGATAAAATACTGATTCCAATTGTAGTAGATCAATAAACAAATTATCTAGGTCATCCTATTTTGGTAGATTTTTCTGAGTTCCAGAAGTTTGCGTTAGTTACAGATTACTACAGACTGTTCTGTTTTTGACAGATTCTGTTTTCCGTGTGTTGTTTGCTTATTTTGATGAATCTATGGCTGGTAAAATAGTTTTAAAACCATAGATAAGTTGGAATACAGTAAGTTTAACACCAATATAAATAAATAATGAGTTCAATACAGTACCTTGAAGTGGTGTTTTGTTTTCTTTCGCTAACGGAGCTCACGAGATTTTCTGTTAAGTTTTGTGTTGTGAAGTTTTCAAGTTTTGGGTAAGGATTTGATGGATTATGGAACAAGGAGTGGCAAGAGCCTAAGCTCGGGGATGCCCGAGGCACCCCAAGGTAAATCCAAGGACACCAAAAAGCCAAAGCTTGGGGATGCCCCGGAAGGCATCCCCTCTTTCATCATCGTCCATCGGTAACTTTACTTGGAGCTATATTTTTATTCACCACATGATATGTGTTTTGCTTGGAGCGTCTTGTATGATTTCAGTCTTTGCTTTTAATTTATCACAATCATCCTTGTTGTACACACCTTTTGAGAGACACACACATGATTCGGAATTTATTAGAATACTCTATGTGCTTCACTTATATCTTTTGAGCTATATAGTTTTTGCTCTAGTGCTTCACTTATATCTTTTAGAGCACTGCGGTGGTTTTGTTTTATAGAAACTATTGTTCTCTCATGCTTCACTTATATCATTTTGAGAGTCTGACAAAACAGCATGGTAATTTGCTTAAATTGAGAAATTAGTCCTAATATGGTAGGCATCCAAGATTAGTAACAACTTTCTTATAAGTGTGTTGAATACTAAGAGAAGTTTGATGCTTGATGATTGTTTTGAGATATGGAGGTAGTGATATTAAAGTTGTGCTAGTTGAGTAGTTGTGAATTTGAGAAATACTTGTGGTGAAGTTTGCAAGTCCCGTAGCATGCACGTATGGTAAACGTTGTGTAACAAATTTGAAATAAGTATGTGAGTCGGGGACGAGCGATGGTCTTTTCCTACCAATCTATCCCCATAGGAGCATGCGTGTAGTGCTTGGTTTTTGATGACTTGTAGACTTTTGCAATAAGTATGTGAGTTCTTTATGAATAATGTTGAGTCCATGGATTATATGCACTCTCACCCTTCCATCATTGCTAGCCTCTTCGGTACCGTGCATTGCCCTTTATCACCTTGAGAGTTGGTGCAAACTTCGTCGAGGCATCCAAAACCCGTGATACGATACGCTCTATCACACATAAACCTCGTTATATCTTCCTCAAAACATCCACCATACCTACCTATTATGGCATTTGCATAGCCATTCCGAGATATATTGCCATGCAACTTTCCACCGTTCTGTTTATCATGACACGTTTCATCATTGTCATACTGCCTTGCATGATCATGTAGTTGACATCGTATTTGTGGCAAAGCCACCATGCATATTATTCATACATGTCACTCTTGATTCATTGCCCATCCCGGTACACCGCCGGAGGCATTCATATCGAGTCATACTTTGTTCTAGTATCGGGTTCTAATCATTGAGTTTTAAATAAATAGAAGTGTGATGATCATCATTCATAGAGCATTGTCCCAAAAAAAGAGAAAGGCCAAAAAAGGAAAGGCACAAAAAAATATAAAGAAGGGACAATGCTACTATCCTTTTTTTCCACACTTGTGCTTCAAAGTAGCACCATGATTTTTATGATAGAGAGTCTCTTGTTTTGTCACTTTCATATAAAAGTGGAAATTTTTCATTATAGAACCTGACTTGTATATTCCAACAATGGGCTTCCTCAAATGCCCTAGGTCTTCGTGACCAAGCAAGTTGGATGCACACCCACTTAGTTTCTTTTGTTGAGCTTTCATACATTTATAGCCCTAGTGCATCTGTTGCATGGCAATCCCTACTCCTTGCATTGACATCAATTGATGGGCATCTCCCTAGCTCATTGATTAGCCGCATCAATGTGAGACTTTCTCCTTTTTTGTCTTCTCTACATAATCCCCATCATCATATTCTATTCCACCCATAGTGCTATATCCATGGCTCACGCTCATATATTGCGTGAAAGTTGATCTTTTTTTAGATTACTAAAGTATGAAACAATTGCTTGGCTTGTCATCAGGGTTGTGCATGATGAGAGCATTCTTGTGTGATGAAAATGGAGCATGACCAAACTATATGATTTTGTAGGGATGAACTTTCTTTGGCCATGTTATTTTGAGAAGATATAATTGCTTAGTTAGTATGCTTGAAGTATTATTACTCTTATGTCAATATTAAACTTTTATCTTGAATCCTTCGGATCTGAATATTCATACCACAAGTAAGAGAATTACATTGAAAATTATGCTAAGTAGCATTCCACATCGAAATTCTGTTTTTATCATTTACCTACTCGAGGATGAGCAGGAATTAAGCTTGGGGATGCTTGATACGTCTCCAATATATCTATAATTTCTGATTGTTTCATGCTATATTATATTCTGTTTTGGATGTTTAATGGGCTTTATTATACACTTTTATATTATTTTTGGGACTAACCTATTAACCGGAGGCCTAGCCCAAATTGCTGTTTTTTGCCTATTTCAGTGTTTCGAAGGAAAGGAATATCAAACGGAGTCCAAACGGAATGAAACCTTCACGATCGTGATTTTCGGAACGAATGTGATCCAGAGGTATTGGAGTGGACGTCAAGAAACGAACAAGGAGGTGATACATCTCCAACGTATCTATAATTTTTGATTGCTCCACGCTATATTATCTACTGTTTTGGGCAATATTGGGCTTTATTATTCACTTTTATAATACTTTTGGGACTAACCTACTAACCGAAGGCCCAGCCCATATTGTTGTTTTATTGCCTGTTTCAGTATTTCGAAGAAAAGGAATATCAAACGGAGTCCAAACCGAATGAAACCTTCGGCAGCGTTATTTTTTTGGAAGAATATCATCCTGGAGACTTGGAGATCAAGTCAGAAGATACTCGAGGAGCCCAGGAGATAGGGCCCCCCCTACTGGGCGCTCCCCCCTGTCTCATGGACCCCTCGAGCACCCCCCGACCGACTTCTTTCGCCTATATATTCCCTCGTACCCTAAAAACATCGAATATCAAGATAGATCGGGAGTTCCGCCGCCGCAAGCCTCTGTAGCCACCAAAAACCTCTTGGGAGCCCGTTCCGGCACCCTGCCGGAGGGGGAACCCATCACCGGTGGCCATCTTCATCATCCCGGCGCTCTCCATGACGAGGAGGGAGTAGTTCACCCTCGGGGCTGAGGGTATGTACCAGTAGCTATGTGTTTGATCTCTCTCTCTCTCTCTCTCTCTCTCTCTCTCTCTCTCTGTGTGTTCTCTCTGTTTCCCTCTATGGCACGATCTTGATGTATCCCGATCTTTGCTGTTGTAGTTGGATCTTATGATGTTTCTCCCCCTCTACTCTCTTGTGATGAATTGAGTTTCCCCTTTGAAGTTATCTTATCGGATTGAGTATTTTATGAGAACACTTGATGTATGTCTTGTCGTGCTTATCTGTGGTGACAATGGGATATCATGTGCCACTTGATGTATGTTTTGGTGACCAACTTGCGGGTTACGCCCATGAACCTATGCATAGGGGTTGGCACACGTTCTTGACTCTCCGGTAGAAACTTTGGGGCACTCTTTGAAGTACTTTATGTTGGTTGGATGAATCTGAGATTGTGTGATGCATATCGTATAATCATGCCCACGCATACTGGAGGTGACAATGGAGTATCTAGGTGACAATAGAGTTTTGGTTGATTTGTGTCTTAAGGTGTTATTCTAGTACGAACTCTTTTATAGATTGATCTGAAAAAATAGCTTTGAGGTGGTTTCGTACCCTACCATAATCTCTACGTTTGTTCTCCGCTATTAGTGGCTTTGGAGTGACTCTTTGTTGCATGTTGAGGGATTGTTATATGATCTATCTATGTTATTATTGTTGAGAGAACTTGCACTAGTGAAAGTATGAACCCTAGGCCTTGTTTCCTATCATTGCAATACCGTTTACGCTCACTTTTATCATTAGTTACCTTGCTGTTTTTATATTTTCAGATTACAAATACCTTTATCTACTATCCATATTGCACTTGTATCACCATCTCTTCGCCGAACTAGGGCACCTATACAATTTACCATTGTATTGGGTGTGTTGGGGACACAAGAGACTCTTTGTTATTTGGTTGCAGGGTTGTTTGAGAGAGACCATCTTCATCCTACGCCTCCCAAGGATTGATAAACCTTAGGTCATCCACTTGAGGGAAATTTGCTACTGTCCTACAAACCTGTGCACTTGCAGGCCCAACAACGTCTACAAGAAGAAGGTTGCATAGTATACATCAAGCAGTTTCTGGCGTCGTTTCCGGGGAGGTTAGTGCTTGAAGGTATATCTTTAGATCTTGTAATCGAATCTTTTTGTTTCTTATTTTAGCACTACTTTAGTTTATAAAAGAAAAACTACAAAAAAATGGAATTGAGTTTGTCTCATACACTTCGTCTTTTTAATATCTTTCGTGAGTGTGATGGAAAGGAAAATTGTGCCAAAGTGTTAGAAGAAGAATGCATTAAAATGTTTGGCACTAAATCTTTGAATGATGAGCATGATTGCGATGTTGTTAGTATGAATTCCTTGAATACCCATGATGCTAATGATATGCAAAGCCACAAGCTTGGGGAAGCTATGTTTGATGAAGATGATATTTTTTGTCCCCCAAGCTTTGATGAGCAAATTTACTATGATGAAAGCATGTTTCCTATCTATGCTGATTATTTTGATGACACGTATGCTTTAAAGAATAATGATAACCATGAAACTTGTCATCTTGATCTTAATTATCAATCATATGATAGTTATTTTGTTGAGTTTGCTCCCACTACTATTCCAAATAAGAAGAATTTTGCTTATGTGGAGAGTAATAAAATTTCTATGCTTGTAGATCATGAAAAGAATGCTTTAGGTGCTGGTTATATTGTTGAATTAATTCATGATGCTACTGAAAATTATTATGAGAGAGGAACATATGCTTGTAGGAATTGCAATAATATCAAGTTTCCTCTCTATGTGCTGCAATTTTTGAAGTTATGCTTGTTTTGCTTTCATATGCTAGTTGATTATTGTTCCCATTAGTTGTTTGCTCACAAAATCCCTATGCATAGGAAGTGGGTTAGACATAAATGTGCTAGTCATATTCTTCATGATGCTCTCTTTATGTTTCAATTCTTATCTTTTATGTGAGCATCATTAAAATCATCATGCCTAGCTAGGGGCTTTAAACGTGAGCGCTTGTTGGGAGGCAACCCAATTTTATTTTAGTTTCTTGTTTTTTTGGTTCTGTTTAGTAATAAATAATCCATCTATCTTCTGTTTAGATGTGGTTTTATGTTTTATTTAGTGTTTGTGCCAAGTAGAACCTTTGGGAAGACTTGGGTGAAGTCTTTATGACCATGCTGTAAAAAACAGAAACTTTAACGCTCACGAGATTAGCTTCAATGTTTTACTGGAGAGTGCTATTTAGTTGATTCTTTTGGAAGATGATTACTAGACAAATTCCTCAGGTCCACCAATTTATTTTAGAATTTTTGGAGTTCCAGAAGTTTGCGTTAGTTACAGATTACTACAGGCTGTTCTGTTTTTGACACATTCTGTTTTTCGTGTGTTGTTTGCTTATTTTGATGAATCTATGGCTAGTAAAATAGTTTATAAAACATAGATAAGTTGGAATACAGTAGGTTTAACACCAATATAAATAAATAATGAGTTCATTACAGTACCTTGAAGTGGTGTTTTGTTTTCTTTCGCTAACGGAGCTCACGAGTTTTCTGTTAAGTTTTGTGTTGTGAAGTTTTCAAGTTTTGGGTATAGATTCGATGGACTATGGAATAAGGAGTGGCAAGAGCCTAAGCTTGGGGATGCCCAAGGAACCCCAAGGTAATATTCAAGGATAACCAAGAGCCTAAGCTTGGGGATGCCCCGGAAGGCATCCCCTCTTTCGTCTTCGTTCATCGGTAACTTTACTTGGAGCTATATTTTTGTTCACCACATGATATGTGTTTTGCTTGGAGCGTCATGTCATTTTCTTTAGCTTTTCTTGCTGTTTGAATAAAATACCAAGATCTGAAATATTTAAATGGGAGAGTCTTCACATAGTTATATAATTATTCGACTACTCATTGATCTTTACTTATATCTTTCGGAGTAGTTTGTCATTTGCTCTAGTAATTCACTTATATCTTTTAGAGCACGGTGGTGGTTTTATTTTGAAGAAATAGATGAACTCTCATGCTTCACTTATATTATTTTGAGACTCTTAAATAGCATGGTAATTTGCTTAAATAATCTTAATATGCTAGGTATCCAAAAATAGTAAAAACTTTCTTATGAGTGTGTTGAATACTAAGAGAAGTTTGATGCTTGATGATTGTTTTGAGATATGGAAGTAGTGATATTAGAGTCATGCTAGTTGAGTAGTTGTGAATTTGAGAGATACTTGTGTTAAAGTTTGTGATTCCGTAGCATGCACGTATGGTGAACCGTTATGTGATGAAGTCGGAGCATGATTTATTTATTGATTGTCTTCCTTATGAGTGGCGGTCGGCTTTTTGCGATGGTCTTTTCCTACCAATCTATCCCCTAGGAGCATCGCATAATACTTTGCTTTGATAACTTGTAGATTTTTGCAATAAGTATATGAGTTCTTTATGACTAATGTTGAGTCCATGGATTATACACACTCTCACCCTTCCACCATTGCTAGCCTCTCTAATACCGCGCACCTTTCGCCGGTATCATACACCCACCATATACCTTCCTCAAAACAGCCACCATACCTACCTATTATGGCATTTCCATAGCCATTCCGAGATATATTGCCATGCAAGTTTCCACCGTTCCGTATATCATCATTATGACATACATTACTTTTGTCATATTGCCATTACATGATCATGTAGTTGACATCGTATTTGTGGCAAAGCCACCATGCATTATTTTTCATACATGTCACTCTTGATTCATTGCACCATCCCGGTACACCGCCGGAGGCATCCATATAGTGTCATATTTTGTTCTAAGTATCGAGTTGTAATTGTTGAGTTGTAAGAAAATAAAAGTGTGATGATCATCATTTTTAGAGCATTGTCCCAAGTGAGGAAAGGATGATGGATACCATGATTCCCCCACAAGTCGGGATGAGACTCCGGACGAAAAAAAGAAAAAAGAAAAAAAAGAGACCATAAAAAAAGAAGAGAAAAGGCCCAAATAAAAAATAAAAAAATGAGAGAAAAAGAGAGAAGGGACAATGCTACTATCCTCTTACCACACTTGTGCTTCAAAGTAGCACCATGATCTTCATGATAGAGAGTCTCCTATGTTGTCACTTTCATATACTAGTGGGAATTTTTCATTATAGAACTTGGCTTGTATATTCCAACGATGGGCTTCCTCAAAATGCCCTAGGTCTTCATGAGCAAGAGAGTTGGATGCACACCCACTTAGTTTCTTTTGTTGATCTTTCAAATGCTTATAGCTCTAGTGCATCCGTTGCATGGCAATCCCTACTCACTCACATTGAAATTTATTGATGGGCATCTCCATAGCCCGTTGATCCGCCTAGTTGATGTGAGACTATCTTCTCCCTTTTTGTCTTCTCCACAACCACCCTTCTATTCCACCCATAGTGCTATATCCATGGCTCACGCTCATGTATTGCGTGAAGATTGAAAAAGTTTTGAGAATGTCAAAAGTATGAAACAATTGCTTGGCTTGTCATCGGGGTTGTTCATGATTTAAATACTTTGTGTGGTGAAGATAGAGCATAGCCAGACTATATGATTTTGTAGGGATAGCTTTCTTTGGCCATGTTATTTTGAGAAGACATGATTACTCTGTTAATATGCTTGAAGTATTATTATTCTTATGTCAATATTAAACTTTTGTCTTGAATCTTTCGGATCTGAATATTCATATCACAATTAAGAAGAATTACAATGAAATTAACTAGCATTCCACATCAAAAATTATCTTTTTTATCATTTACCTACTCGAGGACGAGCAGGAATTAAGCTTGGGGATGCTTGATACGTCTCCAACGTATCTATAATTTTTGATTGCTCCATGCCATATTATCTACTGTTTTGGGCAATATTGGGCTTTATTATTCACGTTTATATTACTTTTGGGACTAACCTACTAACCGGAGGCCCAGCCCATATTGCTGTTTTATTGCCTGTTTCAGTATTTCGAAGAAAACGAATATCAAACGGAGTCCAAATGGAATAAAACCTTCGGCAGCGTTATTTTTTGGAAGAATATCATCCTGGAGACTTGGAGATCAAGTCATAAGATACTTGAGGAGCCGAGGAGATAGGGGGCGCCCCCCCTACTGGGCACGCCCCCTGTCTCATGGACCCCTCGAGCACCCCCTGACTGACTTCTTTCGCCTATATATTCCCTCATACCCTAAAAACATCGAATATCAAGATAGATCGGGAGTTCTGCTGCCTCAAGCCTCTGTAGCCACCAAAAACCTCTCGGGAGCCCGTTTCGGCACCCTGCCGGAGGGGGAACCCATCACCGGTGGCCATCTTCATCATCCCGGCGCTCTCCATGACGAGGAGGGAGTAGTTCACCCTCGGGGCTGAGGGTATGTACCAGTAGCTATGTGTTTGATCTCTCTCTCTCTCTCTCGTGTTCTCTCTCGTGTTCTCTCTCGTGTTCCCTCTGTGGCACGATCTTGATGTATCCCGAGCTTTGCTGTTGTAGTTGGATCTTATGATGTTTCTCCCCCTCTACTCTCTTGTGATGAATTGAGTTTCCCCTTTGAAGTTATCTTATCGGATTGAGTCTTTTATGAGAACACTTGATGTATGTCTTGTCGTGCTTATCTGTGGTGACAATGGGATATCATGTGCCACTTGATGTATGTTTTGGTGACCAACTTGCGGGTTACGCCCATGAACCTATGCATAGGGGTTGGCACACGTTCTTGACTCTCTGGTAGAAACTTTGGGGCACTATTTGAAGTACTTTATGTTGGTTAGATGAATCTGAGATTGTGTGATGCATATCGTATAATCATGACCACGGATACTTGAGGTGACAATGGAGTATCTAGGTGACATTAGAGTTTTGGTTGATTTGTGTCTTAAGGTGTTATTCTAGTACGAACTCTTTTATAGATTGATCCGAAAGAATAGCTTTGAGGTGGTTTCGTACCCTACCATAATCTCTACGTTTGTTCTCCGCTATTAGTGGCTTTGGAGTGACTCTTTGTTGCATGTTGAGGGATTGTTATATGATCTATCTATGTTATTATTGTTGAGAGAACTTGCACTAGTGAAAGTATGAACCCTAGGCCTTGTTTCCTATCATTGCAATACCGTTTACGCTCACTTTTATCATTAGTTACCTTGCTGTTTTTATATTTTCAGATTACAAATACCTTTATCTACTATCCATATTGCACTTGTATCACCATCTCTTCGCCGAACTAGTGCACCTATACAATTTACCATTGTATTGGGTGTGTTGGGGACACAAGAGACTCTTTGTTATTTGGTTGCAGGGTTGTTTGAGAGAGACCATCTTCATCCTACGCCTCCCACGGATTGATAAACCTTAGGTCATCCACTTGAGGGAAATTTGCTACTGTCCTACAAACCTGTGCACTTGCAGGCCCAACAACGTCTACAAGAAGAAGGTTGCGTAGTAGACATCAGGAGGCCACGAGGCAGGGGACGCTCCTACCCACCTGGGCGCACCCTCCACCCTCGTGGGCCCCTTGTAGCTCCACCGACCTACTTCTTCCTCCTATATATACCTACGTACCCCCAAACCATCAGACACGGAGCCAAAACCCTATTTCCACCACCGCAACCTTCTGTACCCGTGAGATCCCATCTTGGGGCCTTTTCCGGCGCTCCGCCGAAGGGGGCATCGATCACGCATGGCTTCGACATCAACACCATAGCCTCTCTGATGATGTGTGAGTAGTTTACCTCAGATCTTCGGGTCCATAGTTATTAGCTAGATGGCTTCTTCTCTCTCTTTGGATCTCAATACAAAGTTCTCCTTGATTCTCTTGGAGATCTATTTGATGTAACTCTTCTTTTTGAGGTGTGTTTGTCGAGATTCGATGAATTGTGAGTTTATGATCAAGATTATCTATGAACAATATTTGAATCTTTTCTGAATTCTTTTATGTATGGTTGGTTATCTTTGCAAGTCTCTTCGAATTATCAGTTTGGTTTGGCCTAATAGATTGATGTTTCTTGCAATGGGAGAAGTGCTTAGCTTTGGGTTCAATCTTGCGTGCTTTCGATCCCGATGTGATGGGGAAACGACACGTATTGTATTGTTGCCATCGAGGATAAAAAGATGGGGTTTATATCATATTGCATGAGTTTATCCCTCTACATCATGTCATCTTGCTTAAAGCGTTACTCTATTCTTATGAACTTAATACTCTAGATGCATGCTGGATAGCGGTCGATGTGTGGAGTAATAGTAGTAGATGCAGGCAGGAGTCGGTCTACTTTTCACGGACGTGATGCCTATATACATGATTATACCTAGATATTCTCATAACTATGCTCAATTCTATCAATTGCTTGACAGTGATTCGTTTACCCACCGTAATACTTATGCTTTCTTGAGAGAAGCCACTAGTGAAACCTATGGCCCCCGGGTCTATTTTCCATCATATTAATCTCCCGTCAACAAGCTATTTCTATTGCCGTTTATTTTGCTTTCTTTACTCTTTACCATAAAAATACTAAAAATATTATCTTATCATCTCTATCATATCTCACTCTCGTAAGTGACCGTGAAGGGATTGACATCCCCTTTATCGCGTTGGTTGCGAGGTTCTTATTTGTTTGTGTAGGTGCGTGGGACTCGAGCGTGGTCTCCTACTGGATTGATACCTTGGTTCTCAAAACTGAGGGAAATACTTACGCTACTTTACTACATCACCCTTTCCTCTTCAAGGGAAAACCAGCGCAGTGCTCAAGAGGTTGCAATGTGCACCCAGGGAAAGGAACCCTTAACGGAACTATTCTCTCTGGAAGATGTTTCTTACAATTTTAATGTAATATAACATAACTAGCCGGATACTTGTCTGTTCAAGCAACTATGACTCCTACGCCTAGTTTCCACGCATACCCCGGTCTACTCGGCCGCTCTAGTATTCGGAAACACTCCGCACCCTCGGGTCCAGAGGTCGAAGCGAAAAGGTCTGCCATGAAAAGTGTTTTACAATTCAGTAGAGTTACATAGGCCAAGGAAAGTACATAGTCATTTAAGACTTAAAAACTTCCTGTTCTATGTCGTCTAGTAGGCTATCTAATTTGCAATCCTGTTGGGAATACTTGGCGGCTACTTCTACTTGGTTATACACCAAACTCACGGGAATTTCCTTCCCATCTGACCCTAGAGGCCTGACCCGGGCCATATGATTCGGATCAAGCTTGGTATAACGTGTTTTCACCATGGCCCAGGCTTCTCTTTCACCTTCCCGGCAGGCTGATATTTTCCATAACTGGAAACGCCGCCGCGCTCCCTTGAATAGCTGTATAAGCTCTCCCATACTTCCTGGAGGGGAGGCGGATGGCCATAAGGCCTTGGAAACACTTCGCATCGCCTGCCGCACTTGCTCGTGCATTTGCGACAGCTCTTGTAGTAGATCGCCCGAAGATCCGTACATCTCCTCCTCGGGACGGCCAGTCAGCATACCTACACACATAGTTCTGTCAATTCCTTTCCTCGCCGAATTACATGGTGGTAAGTTTGAACACATACTAAATATGCCGCCTCGTAGCGTCTTATTTTCCTTCACGGAGTCGGCTAGCTGGGCCCGCACATCCTTCAGCTCTTCGCCCGGATGGGTCTTGGAATCCTGGAGTTGATTTTTCTCATCAATGACCTTTTCAGCACGCGTTCGCCCGCAGCATGTAGCCTTTTGGCTTCTTGTTCATTCGCTTGCGTGACTTCCAGTGCCTCCTTGAATTCCTCTGACAATTATGTCATGGTATATGCAATACTGTTAGCATTACTGACATATACTTATATTTTCTCGATGGAGGGGAATATTACCAGGTAACACCTTCTTGGATTTCTCCAATTCGGCGGTAGCAGCAGTTAGCTGTGTCCGGCACCTTTCTAGCTCTTGAGCTAGTAGGTCATTCTTCTCCGTAAGAACCTGGTTATACAATGATCCTCAAATCAGTTGTACCAACTACTTTAAGTCTCGGGGGCTACTGGCATATGGTTATCATATTCCGGACACAGTAAATTTACCTGCACATCTTTTAAATATTGCTCCGAGGCTCTGCCAAGCCCATTTCGAGCAGCTCGGATGTATGCATCAGCCGAGCTGAAGGCATTGAATGCCTCTTTCGAGAAGCGGGGGTCGCGTAAAACGGTCCTCCGGTGCCGATGATTCATGGCACTCTCCACTTCCGAGTTGGTGACGGGCATATCTTCTGAGTCCTCAGCCGAAGGACAGTCCGGCGCTACTCCCATATCGGCCCTCGTCTCTTCGGCTCGGACCGGATCCCGGCTGTCGGGAGTATATCCGACAGGATCCCTGGACACAGTCTGGCGAACTCTTTTCCTGATGCAGGACGAACACGCAAGTCTCAGTTGGATGCAACTGCTACAGACATATTTACAAACCCGTACCTCTTTTATGAGGGCCCGACCATGTCTTCGTTTGCCTTCCTCTTCGAAGGCTGGCCCGGTGTAGGAGCCAGTCTCTTTGTCATCGCTCCTGGGGTAATGCGACGCGTCGAATGCCTCCCCTTTCAAGCACGAGACAGTGCGGTGGGTGAGGCAGAACGAGGAAACTCCTTCAGGGAAAATGTCTCCTGATTACTCACATGGGAGGTGGGAAGAAGACCAGGGTAGTCGGCGATGATGGCCACTTCCGTGCCGTCGTAGCTCGCCTGGTGAAACGTCCCGCCCACGAGCGTCATGAATATATCCGGATCCTCCTCGAACCCAGGGTCAAGGTCTCGGTTGTGGTCCTCTGGCTGGGCGCGGGGCTGTAAAGCCCCTCGGAGACCTTTTGCCAGTGCTATAATAAACATGCGGATTATAAATTCATTAAAAGATGACTTGAGGAGGGGAGTAAGCAGAGCAGAGCAGAGGGGTTAAGACTTACCCAGCTAGGTGGATTGTACATGGAATATCCATCTCTGCGCTTGATATGAAGAAACTCCTCCTCCTCCCCTTTGTACAGTTCGCCCAATATTTTGGCCAGAGCGGCGGGGGTGTCCGGACCCTTCCCGCCGCAGCGGGAGGCGTCATCTTCCCCATTGTAGTGCCACATGGGAAGCCCTCGATATTGGAGTGGCTGAACCCCCCGCACTATTGAAGTCGCCATTACCTCGGCTATTGATAATCCGGACTGGGCGAGCGTCTTTATCTTGCCCATGAGTTGACGAACTTCCGCGCTATCGTCTTCCTCCAGACTCCGGGGGCACCAGCTGTGGCGTTTCTTCAAAGGAACTCTTGCGAACTCGCGGAGACCCCTCTGGACTGGGTCTGGAAGCGCGACGTCCTCAATATAGAACCATTCGGACGGCCACTCTTCGGATGCCTTCTTTGGTGTGCCGGATAGGTATCCGGTCTCGGCGATGCGCCATATTTTGGCTCCGCCCACTTCAAATATTGATCCCCCGTGGTTGCGCGGCGAGACAGAATAACTTTCTCCACAATTCAAAATGGGCCTCACAACCCAGGAATAGCTCGCAAAGGGCAACATAGCCCGCGATATGCAGGATGGAGGTTGGAGTAAAGTTGTGCAGTTGGAGGCCATAATACTCCAAAAACCCGCGGAGGAATGGATGAATTGGGAATCCGACACCTCTTAGCAGATAAGGGACAAAGCACACTCGTTCCCCCCGGATGGATTAGGGAAATCTTCAGCCTGAGCCCCGCCATTGAAGACGGTTAATCCTGCTCGAACATGGACTAGATCTGTGGAGGGAAGAAATCCATGTGTTTGCAGCTTCTCCAGCTGACCATGGGATACGGAGCACCTCTCCCACTCGCCTTTTTCTGGGCTGCAGGAACGGGAGGAAGAGCTGGGTGCGCTCGCCATGTTGGGATGGCCTTTTCTTGCAGTCTCTGAGGATTTTTTCTGCGTGGTGCCAAATGGATCTGGAATCCAATCTCTTTAAATAGACGCTCTTTTTCGAGACTAGGGTGTTATATGCAAAAATACTCTGACCTCATGCATTTGCTATACACGTGGAAGCTGAAGCTGTTGACGCACAGAAGCCGAGGGGTACGACATTAAATGGAAGGCCGGATACGTCACTTTGAAGTCATCGGAGGAGGAACCCGCCTTGCAATGGCGAAGACAATCTGCGCGCTGGACACCTCTTCATTGAAGCCTGGTTCGGGGGCTACTGAGGGTGTCCTGGACTAAGGGGTCATCAGGCGTCCGGCCAGTTAGCCATGGGCCGGACTGATGTGTTGTGAAGATACGAAGACCGAAGACTCCACCCGTGTCCGGATGGGACTCTCCCTGGCGTGGAAGACAAGCTTGGCAACCAAATATGAAGATTCCTTTCTCTGTAACCGACCTTGTGTGACCCTAGATCCCTCCGGTGTCTATATAAACCGGAGGGTTAGGTCTATAGGACCGAATACTCATTACCATAGTCATACAGGCTAGACTTCTAGGGTTTAGCCATTACGATATCGTGGTAGATCAACTCTTGTAATACTCATATTCATCAAGATCAATCAAGCAAGAAGTAGGGTATTACCTCCATAGAGAGGGCCTGAACCTGGGTAAATATTGTGTCCCCGTCTCTAGTTACCATCGATCCTAGACGCACAGTTCGGGACCCCCTACCCGAGATCCGCCGGTTTTGACACCGACACCCCCCCCCCCCAGGAGCAAGAATGTAATTGCCGCAGGACCACCGCACGCACACCCTGCCATAGTCTCGCACTCGCTCCTCGCGAGGCCTTCTCAGGCGGACCAGCAGGCTCCTCGGGGAATCTAAACCTTGTGAGCCCCCGGAGGGCCCCTCTCAGGAGCAAGGCGCACCGACAACCACCAAACTAGTTCAAGGCCTGCTGGGACCAGGTAAATCACAGCAACAGAGCCTGCTGAGGGGTTCATGAGCTTGCAAAAGTGCGTTCAAGTATAGCCTAAAAAAATAGAACAGTAATTTACTTACACGAGCCCCCCCCCTCCAAAATGCTCTTACGCCTCGCGAGGTTCAAGCAAGGGAGCCCGGGCTCAATTGGACATGTCGCTTGCAGCGTCGTCCTGGTCGCTCTCATACGCGCTGCGGGCGCTGGCGCTGGCGTCATCCTCACCATCTTCAACCGCGCCATCTTCTTCCGCCGCAACCACCACCGCGTCGTCCTCGGTGGCGAAGGCCCTGACCAGAGCGTCCAAGTTATCGTCCACCCAGCGCGCCAGGTTGTCCCGGATAGCCCCGGGCACTGGGGCGATGGCGGCATCAAAGTCGAAGTGGGGGTCGATCTTCTGGAGATGACTGAAGACGCGGGAGAACGCGCGCCCGAGGAGGCCTCGGCTCCTTTCCTCAACAAGCTCGCGGGCCCTCGTGGCCCTGTCCTCCAAGCGCGTCACGACGTCGGTAAAGAAGCGGAGATGGCTGGCATAGTCTTCCATGTGGGGATGAGGGGCGCGCTCTTCGCAGATGACACCCAGCGCCGGTTGGCCCTCACCCTGAGGTCCTGAAGCATGGGAGCATGCTCACGCTGTAGCGTCTGCCGACGACACGCCTCCTCCCTGCTCTGTTGCACGAGGGACGCGGCGCCATCAACCTGCTACTGGAGCGATAGCAGATAAGCACGAGCGGAGGCTAGTTCGGCCTGGACAGATATCAAGGCCACCGCAGTGGCCCTGTCACGCTGCTCCGCTTAATCCAGCCTTGACCTGAGGGTGGTGGTTCTGCCCTCAGCTTTGGCCTCCAGCAGTTTTAGCTTCAGGTCATGCGTATTGGCAAGATCAACCTCCTC
Source organism: Aegilops longissima (assembly GCA_021605205.1). Taxonomy (NCBI): domain Eukaryota; kingdom Viridiplantae; phylum Streptophyta; class Magnoliopsida; order Poales; family Poaceae; genus Aegilops; species Aegilops longissima. The sequence continues at coordinate 217,848,961 of CM038677.1, read as the reverse complement.
CTGGATCCCGGCTTCGTGCGCGCTGACGACGTCTTCAGCCTGGGCCACCTAGCGCTCCCTCGTCTCCAACCGTTCAAGCTCGAGGCAATGCTACGATGCCTCCAGCATCAACGCTTCCTCACGCTTCAGGATCTCCTTCTCTTCGGAAGGCGCTCCCCTCATCGACACCAATACAGCCTTGCGCGCTTCAACCTGCTGCTCAAGGATGGCATTCAGGGCCTGGAGCTCCCGTCCGCACTCCTCGGCGGCCTCACGACAGCGATCAGCCTCCCTGGCCTCCTCCAAGGCCCGGGCGCTGGCCTCGTGCGAGGCTGCAAGGGATGACTCGGCCTTTGCACTGATGCGCTCATGCTGAAGATGCCCAAGGTTGATGGCCACCTTCAATTGACGCCACTCGTCTGCCAGCCGGAGGCCCTCCGTCTCAAGGCAGTGTCAACATCGACAAGCTCTTCCCCGAGCCGGCTCAATGCACCCATCGCTTCCTCGAAGAGCTCGTGGCAGACAGCGCTGCGCCCACGCGCAATCTCAAATGCGCGGCCGGGTTCCTCCTCTGCACCAAGGACTATTGAGGAAACTTGAGGTGGCTCACCTACTCCTAGCAGGGGGCTGGAGACCGGTGCCTTCCCAGCCGCCTTCCGGGCCTCGGCGGAGGCCCTGCGGGGTGGAGCCACGTTCTCGAGGACAAGGCCAGGTCTGAGGTCGCCTAGCCACGTGTGATGACCAGTGGAGGGGCCCGCGGCACGCTTTAAGCACCCCAGGCAGGGCCACAAATGAGGGATGAGAGCGCAGGGTCAAAATGCATGGTCAGTGCATCCACCTCCCCAGCAGGCCTCACGCTACACGCGGTAGACTGGCAGGAAGCACTCAGGGTCAGTGGAGGGCCCGGAGCAGGCAGAGGTCGTTTCTCGAGAGATTTTACCGCTCTAGCAGAAGGGACCCTAAAGAATTGCGGTCAGAAGGAGATGCAGCACTCAGGAAATTATGAAGATAAGGTACTCACTCGTCTATGGCAATGTACTTCCTCTGGTATAATGGCCGGGAGGCATCACCGCTGCGGCTTGGAGACCCCTTCCTCTTGCGGAGCGCTTTGAAGTTCAGTCGGAGCCGACCGAAGCCCTGGATACGGTCACTAGTGCCAGGCGCGGCTGGTGTGGCCCCTGAGGAGGCGACCTCAGGAGTGTTGGGCTACGTCGACTTCTCGGCTTCCACTTCGTGATGGCCCGCCAGGGCCTCGGGGGCTTCAGCCTCATGAGCATCGGACTGCGTCAGCCCCCCGGCCGCCTCCTCGGGACGGCTCTCTCGAGCCCCAGGGGCCGTCACTTCAGGAGCCCCGAGAAATGCCGGTTCTTCAGCAGTCGTGTCGCCAGCGTCCGAAATGGTCGCCCTCCTACGCCCACTCCTAGGGTGAGCGCCGCGCTAGAGGCGGGACAGGGAACCACGAAGACAGGGTGTCCTGAGGCCCCTCAAGGCCGACCGGGCGCAGCCCCCATTCGTCGAAGGGGGCATCTGCCTCGCGAACTCCACCTTGTTCGAGCAGCAGTACAAGAGGCAGCCCTCCTCCGACTGATCGGCTGGCGTCGGGTCACCTGTCAGGAACTCAAGCATAGTCCGCTGCGCCTCGGGAGGAATCTCGGACGTGTGGAGTCTTATGGGGTCCATGCTACCAGAGAGGGTCCACATCGGTCGAGAGTGGTGCTGGAGCGGAGCGATGTGGCGCCGGATGAACTCCTTTACCACCATGGGCGCTGTCACCCCAAGATCCTTCAACCTGGTCAGCCGACGCCAGACGTGGGCGAGACATGGGTCAACGAGCCTCTCGTGCCCCCAGACGAAGCTGGGAGTGGCTGGTGCCATCGGGAGCAAGAGCAGGGGGCTGAGCACACCGACATCCACAAACACACACCGCTTCCGGAATCTGCTCACAGCCGGCGAAAGCTCGAATTCAATCCACAGCCGCCATCGCCGCACGGCTGAAGCTCAAGCATCTGGACGCTGCTCGGCATCGGTCCGATCTGATGAGAAGAAATGGCGAAGTAAGGCCATGGAGGGAGCAATGCCCACCATGGCCTCGCAGACAATGGTGAAGACAGCGAGAAGAATGATGGACTGGGGATCCAGGTGCAGCACCTGGACTTTGTAGTGAGAGAGCACAACGTTGAAGAAGGCGGAGAAAGGGGGAATCAGGCCAGCCCAAAGGGCGTGAAGATGGATGGGGATCTCAGCGGCCGTCCTGTCGACCGCAACACGAGATGCAGGCCAAGCCACCGTATTCCCCCACTCATTGGAGTCGGCAGCGAGCGTTGGGCGAACCTTGTCCAGCGCTTCCTGGTTGAGCACCACCGACCGCTCAACGGCAGGCTCAAAGGCCGGCGGTGCTTCGGCTGATGCTTGGCGCTTCTTCTTTCCCTTCTTCTTCCGGCTCGGCGCCATGGCGATGGAGATGGTTGGATCCTGATCGGGTTGGAGGAGGAGGCCACTATTTTCTGGAAGACAGGGGAGTTGGGGAGCGCGCTGCCAGCGATGAAGGTGGTGTCGTGTAGACCACGGCGGCCGCTTAGGCAGGCGGATATCAAGGCAGTGTGGGGAAACTGAGGCACCCACGACCTGTCAATCGCCACGCGTCAACCAAGGCCGCAGGCGATTGGGGCTCGCGGCGCTCCGCACTTGCCCTTTGGCTTCGCCTCGAAGCCAAGTCCAAGCACGCCTTGGGCCCAATGGCTACTGTCGACGTCCTGGGAACAGAGGTACCCAGACTTTCCTGCCTGCGGCCCATGGTATGGCTCCACCAACGGCCCAATACGGCCCAGCTTCGACAGCAACAGCTCAAGACCGTCACGAGGCGGACGACACTAAGACCTCCCTGGGGGTGGCCTCGCTAGGCTGGCTCCTAAGGAGCGGAGATATCTATGCAAGGGGCAGCTCGCGAGGTTCACATGACGTGAGCCGTGACGACCAAGGCCAGGCGGGCGCCAGCGGGTGCAGTGTACTAGTTTCCTATTTGGTGTTAAAGGGGCAGGCGCAGACGAGGAGTCCCGAGGCATCAGGAAATGGTTTCCTCATTGGTGCAAAAGGACCAAGACCAGCCGGACAGCAAGACGGATGTCACCACGGAGCCCACAGCAGCGTCACTACCAGAGCCTTTGGCAGGCAAATGCCACCTTTGTCAGGATAGCTTGTACTACTTGTCTCCCTTCAAAATTGGCCGTTATGGGATCCCTTCCCACCTACATTTGGGAAGAGGACCGGGGCCTCTATAAATAGCACTAGCCACCACCGTAGGAGGGGAGAACTCCTCTTGGACCGGATCCATTACACCAAGACCATTCTCACCAGCTCATAGAGCTCAAGAACACCTCTCCTCCTGAGGCGGTTCACCCATTGTACTAGTTCATCCTCAGCCCACGAGGCAATCCACCACCACCACACTGGAGTAGGGTATTACACCACATGGTGGCCGGAACCAGTATAAATCTCTGTGTCTCGTGTTCTTTGGGTTCGTGGAGCTAGGCCGTGGAATCGTTGGGTAGGAAGGCTAGGGAGAGAGAGTCCTTCGTGCGCACCAGAGAGTTCGAACCTCTCAAGGGTCTGCGGAGCCCTGAATCCGACAGTGGTGTGCTGGAGGAGTACCTGCATTTCCCAGCAATCCCTGTGTTCATATATTACAAAATCATACGGAGTAGAATCTAATTTTTTTTGCCATGCAATGTTGTAGAACTATCATATGTCTCCTGTCATTTATTTTTCAGCCACCTGCTATCTGCTACTTTTACAGTGCACTAGTTCTGCACACACTTCACCCATACTCTCACTATTGTGTTTTTATGCATGGGTATTTCAGACTCTGCCTTGACAGAAGCACGAAATAAAACAGAGAAGTCGCTCCTGCTTTCTTCGTGGGCTGGCAAGACACATATCGGTACTTTAATGGTTACATGTTCAACAGATGGCGACGGTAAATGTAGCTCTGGAGTTGATGATCTCGCTCGCCATGTACCACCATCCCAGGTGCTTGCTTTAACTTCGCGGTGTCATATGTGGTTGCATGTTGCATATGGTGTCTAGCTTGTATTCGAAAGGCCGAAGTCAGTCTTTATTAATATAAGGACATATATTTTTACATGAACCACCATCCCGGGAGCACCAGAAGACAAATAGCTAGTCAGGGAACTGACCGAGCCAGTGACAAGCCCAGCACAGACAAGCATCACCTGGAAGCCAACTAAAAAGCCACGATGGTGGCGAAGCAGCCTGCCTCCCACTAGGCTCTCAGGTCCTCGATGATCATGCTCGCTGAGGGAGTCCTGGATTAGGGGGTATCCGGACAGCCGGACTGTGTACAACGTCCGGACTATTGAAGCGTGAAGATACAAGACTCAAGATTTCGGCCCGTGTCCGGATGGGACTTTCCTTGGCGTGGAAGGCAAACTTGGCGATCCGGATATTATATTTCCTTCCTTGTAACCGACTCCATGTAAACCCTAGCCCTCTCCGGTGCCTATATAAACCGGAGAGGTTGGTCCTTAGAAGGCCGATCATAATTACAATCATACCATCATAGGCTAGCTCTTAGGGTTTAGCCTCTACGATCTCGTGGTAGATCTACTCTTGTACTACCCATATCATCAATATTAATCAAGCAGGAAGTAGGGTTTACCTCCATCGAGAGGGCCCGAACCTGGGTAAACATCTGTGTCCCCTGTTTCCTATTACCATCAGCCTTGACGCATAGATATGTGTAAATACAACATGGCATCACAACATAACTCTACGACTCAAGTATTTATTCATTAGGCTCCGAGGAGCGAGATATTACAAACATGGGTCTCATGACCCAACATTTAGAGCATACAAATCGAAGCACATGCAGAAGCTTAACATGTCTGAGTACAGACATCTACAAATGAAAAAGGCTTGAGAAGCCTGACTATCTACAAGACCCTGCCGAGGGCACAAGATCGTAGCTGAGGTAACAAGCTAAACGTCGAAGTCGAAGTGGAACTACTAGCGAGACTGACGTCTCTCTGCAAAACATAAAATAGGCAAACGTGAGTACAAATGTACCTAGCAAGACTTACATCAGAACTATCTACATATGCATCGGTATCAACAAACGGGGGGTGGAGTTTGACTGCAGCAAGCCAGCTTTGACTCGGTGGCTATCCTTAACTACGACTCCAAGCAACTCTTTTGAGGTGGCGCACAAGAGTCCACATATTCACCATATCAACACACCGCTATGGATCCGCTCCCATCTCCCTACGAGAACACCATCCATAGCACTCACGCTTATCTTGCGTATTTTAGAGTATCCACTTTCACTTTTCTATGAATTGTACAGGCAACCCAGAAGTCCTTTACCGCTAACATGGCTATTCGAATAGATCATTTATAACCCTGCAGGGGTGTACTTCTTCACACACGCTCTCTCCACTTACCACCATGTACACGTCGTGTATCTCGGCAACCTTCAAGCGGAAGCCTGGCGAGGGAGTCGGCCACGACCTGACTAACCACACAAGTCTCTAGTCCAGATTTATCGCCTTTTCGGGTTCCATCCGCGAGGAGATCAGGCCGGAGTTTCGCTCACAGCCCCAAACGATGTGTGCAAGGTTCCCGAGACACCAAACGGGCGCCCAGTACACCGTGCCACGGTGTATCTACCGCATCATAGCCCACCCCTAGGGTCAGCGCTACACACGGCCTCAAACACATATCCTACAAACACCAGAAACTAGTTTTAACTCCTAGACAGAGGGCAAGGCCAGTTAATAAGTCGAGAGGGTCCATTGGTTTTGGGCCCAATGCGTGGTAGTAGCTGTTCATGGATCACAAACACAGAACTCAGTTCCTGAGGACGGTTTAAATGAGACAACCCACCATGTACTCCTACATGGCCTCTCACCGCTACCTTTACCAAATCGTGTTCACAAACTTAGCTCTCAACAGAGGGACATGTTCACACACCTCGATTCATCCCGATGAATCGACCGACTCAACTCTAAGCAGTAGCAGGCATGTCAAACAAGCATGAATGAGTAGGCACAACAGGGCTCAAACAACTCCTACTCATGCTAGTGGGTTTCATCTATTTACTGTGGAATGACAGGTCATGCAGAGGATAAAGGGGTTCAGCTACCGCAGGAAGTAACAGATGAATCATTGTTGTCCTAATGCAAGTAAAGAGAGCAGGAGCGAGAGAGTGGGATTGTATCGGAATTAACAAGGGGGTTTTGCTTGCCTGGCACTTCTGAAGATATTATAGTTCTTCATCGGTGTCATCAAACAATCGTCGAAACATCGTCTACTGAGAGGGGAAAGTCACCGGCAACAGAGAAAGAACACAACCAATGCAATGCGACAATATGATGCATGATCATGACATGGCAATATGATGTGAGTTGAGCTAATGCATCTAGCAACGGTTTAAATGAAGTTGGTTTGAACCCAAGGTTCAAATTCAAACTCCATGTAAGGCATTTCAAATGCCATTTATTCAAATTGTCTTATACAGCAACTTAAGTTGTTCAAACATGCATGAAAATGGTACAGATGGATAGATTAGATTTTTCTGATCATTTTTCATATATAATTTATTTCATTTGGAGTTACAGTTGATTTTCTATGATTTTTAGAAGTTTAGGGCATTTTCTGGAATTTCCTGAATAAGAATAAATCCAGAAAATTGCATTATCACGTCGACAAGATGCGTCATCTGACCTCAGCAGGTCAATCTGAACCGGTTTAGGTCAAACCTGACCATTGGGGTCCACTGGTCGATGACCAAACTGGTTAGTGTCGGCGATGTGGGGCTGGGTCAATGAACCGTTAGCGGTCAACTCGGCGTGTGGGGCGGTCAACGGGTGGCGTGGCAAGGTCAAGCTAATGGGTGGGGTCCATCTGTTAAATTAATACTAAGTATTTTGTTAGCCGGTTAATTAACCTGTGGGACCCTCATCGATGAAGCGGGGTGTGATTAGTGCTTACCTAACCCGCGCCACGTCAGCGAACGGCGTTCAGCCGCCGGTGACCACATCCCGTGGCGCTGGCTCGCCGACTTTGCTCGGGAGGGCGCTACGGAGCAGCGTTTTGCTGGTGGTTTGCGGTTACGGCGAGCTGGGAGACTCGCTCATCTAGTGGTGGTGGCGGCGAGCATTTCCGCGGCGGCCGGAGTTCGGGCACCTACGGGTTTGGCGTTGTGGTGCACGGGAGGGGGAGCTGGTGGGTTCTACGTGCTCCTGGTGAGGTGTGGAGCACGTTGCCGTGCTCAGGAGTGAGCTGCGGTGGCTCTGGTCTTGTCTGCATCATCGCCGGCGGTGAGGAGCTCACGGCTCCGGTGAAAAGGGCGGCCAGAGTGCGGGAACAAGCGCGTGGAGGAGGGGAAAAGGTGTCGGAGCTCGCAGCGATCTCGAGGAAGGACTCAGCGGGATCGGGGAGGCGGAGACAGCGGCGAATCGGTCGACGACGGCCGTCAGTGCAGAGGACGAAGATGGCGTCGATGACGACGCTCCATGGTGTCCAGCGTCATGTGGCTCGGCGGAGAGGACGGGGGCGTCACGGCGGGGCTAGGGGGCGCGTCGGAGGGGCTCGGAGATGGTTGTGGCCGTGGGGGAGCTCGGCGGCGGCGACGGCTGCGTTCGGTCACGCTCGGGGAAGGGACTAGAGGGCGAAGGAGAGAGCGGAGAGTGAGGGAGAGGAGCGAGGGGCCACGGGGCGAGAGTGAGAGGGGTTAGGGGGGTTGCGTGGCGCTCGGGAACGACTCCAGCAGCGGCAAGCAGGCAGGAGGTGGCCATGCGCGTGCCGGCTTGCGGTGGCCACGCACCTCGGTCCTTCTGGCAGAGGAAGGAGAAGACACGGGAGCCCGTGGTGGGCTGGGCCACTAGGTGGGCTGGAAGGCCAGGTAAGTTGGCCCGGGTAAAAGCCCTCTCTCTTTTAATTTTTTTTGTTTTTCTATTTCTCTGTAACTTCTGGGCTTTATTAAAAATACCAGAACGTTTCCAAAAATCCTGAAAATAATTGTGGGCTCTGATTGGAAATTTTCCAACAGCCCTCACTTAAGTTCAGAATTATTTGGACATTTAAAATATTATATAGCATTTAATTGTCCAAATTGAAATACGTATGAATTAACTCCAAAATCCAGAAATGTCCTAGAAATGTGTTAATCATTTTTGGAAGAAGTTTTCACCCATTCCAAAATTGATGAACTTTTCTAAAGACCTGTAAGTGCATCTAGTGCCCCTTAGTGATTTTGGTGTATTGAAGACTTATAGGTTAAGTAACTAATGCTTTTGTAAGTGTACACAGGTCTATAAGTCTATGAGGAGTTTGATATTTACAGTGAAAGTCGACCCCTAAAAATGAAGTTCTTCAACTGAAGACTTTGATATTCTGAAGACTTTCTGAAGACTTTGAAAGTGAAGAAATTGGTGTAACCTTGAAGACTTGGTATTCATTTGAGGAACATGAAGCGTGAAGACTTTTGTTTTCGTAGTTTCATTTTCTCTTTCTTGAGTCATAGGAAACACCGTACTTTGTTAAAGTGGGTCGAGGAAATACTAAGGAAAAATTTCCATGTGATGCTCAACTCAAAATCCTACACCTACCAACCCCTTGAGTGAAGCCTTTGGAAATCTCATACTGATTCAGTCAATTTCTTGATGGATGAGACGAAGTTCTTACAGTCGCCGAGGAATTTGTTCTAACCGAGGAGTTAGGAATTCGCCAGTCTTGGATTGCCTACACATGAGGAACATGATAGCCCGAGGAATTTGAGAGTCAAATTTCCGACCGTTCTTTGTGCTCTGCTACGGCTGTCCCAAAATATCTTATCCACCTAACGGTCATATCATTGAAGGGCATTTATGTCTTATCATGTCGGGCTGCTCGAGGCTATAAATAGCCGCCCCCTACAACCACTAGCTGGTTGGCTGCTCCGAGAGAACTTGACACTTGTCATTTGAGAGCAACCCATCCTCTGAGGACTTTGAGCGAAAATCATCAAGTGAGGAAAAACCCAAAAACCAAACCCCTACAAACCCAAAGTGATTGAGCATCACTGAAGAAATTGATCCTGCGTGGATCCGACGCTTGTTACCTTTGAAGACTGTGCTTCTTCCAGACGGTTAGGCGTCATGGTCTAGAGCATCCAAGAGGAATTGTGGATCGCCGAGTGACCAAAGTCTGTGAAGGTTTGGAAGTCGCTTTGAAGACATACCACGAGTGATTGGGCGAGTGCATGTGACCTTAGTTCAAGGAGAATCTGGTGAGGACTTGGTGTCTGAGCTGCGTGCTCACGACTGGGTGTCCGGGACTGCGTGTCCTCGAGTTTAAATACTCAGCCGCTCCAACCAGGGCGTACAACCGAGACAGCGAGTTGGAACTGGTCTACCAAATCATTGTCTTCACCAACCTAACTGGTTCTATTTCCTCAACCCTTTCATTTCCTCATTACTGTGTTGAGTGTTTGTTCATATCTGTGTTTGAAGACTTTGACTGAAGACTTCCTCAATTTCCTCAGTTCAATTTCTTCATTCTGTTTGTCTTCATCTTGTGTTATCCTGTGATTACGCTTTCTGTACTCTGTGATTGTCTTCATTTCATCATGATGACAATGCTTGTAATCTGTTAAGCTTACTTCTGAGTACTTATTCTGTTGCAAGTATTTCTTCACTAAGGAATTTCCTCACCGACAAATTCCTCAGTGAAGAATTCATAAAAATCGCCTATTCACCCCCCCCTCTAGTCGATATAACGCACTTTCAAGACCATTTTGGGTAGATGGAGAATATTGAATTTGACCCTAGTTGGATTAAGGGGGTGCTGGGGGTTTCTGTCATCCCCATTTCAAGTTTCCGAGAAATTTTAAACATGATGCACAAATAAAGGGCTAGCCTAGTGCAAACCAGATCTAGGGATGTGACAACTCACCCCTACTAAACAAGAATCTCGTCCCGAGATTCAGGTCGTGAGGTAAGAAGGCAAAGGGACACAAGCTAATACAATCTTCGCGATCCAGATGTCTTTCTCGAGGATATTGATTCATTGCATCACATTGATCTCGACGTCTTGCTTTGAGATCTACATCCAACATGACAACGAGAAGAAAGGGAGGATTTTAGAAGAATCGGTCTTCTTGAGGTTCAAACAATTTAGGATCATCTTAATGATCACAAGGTCAACTCACGGAATGAGACATAGAAACATCTCTGGAGCTGAGAGGCAAAACATGCATGAGGAGCGACAGAACAAAAAATTTGACGAGGGTTTCAAAGTAGCGAGGAAATTGCCATGAATCCATAACGGGGCACCTCAGGGAAGGTGACTCGAAGAACTATTCCCTTAGGTGGCAAAAAGAATTACTTTTGATACAAAGATCATTGAGATTCTTTATACCAGCCTAAGGCAATCACAACGATTGTGTGAACGAATTCGAAAGAATGGCATACTCATACCAGAATGGACGATGTGGACTACCTTGTTGAAGACAACGCAATGGATGATTTTGCTTATCATCAGAAATGGATGGGATCCTTGGTAGGACCACCTCTGAAGATGATCCTGAACAACAATTGCTGAGAAGGGCAATCCAAGGGGAACCGGTACAATGGCGGTGCAAGCTGGAATAAAATGCAAATGATGGGAATGTTCCAACCATCATATCTGCCTGAGATTCAGATCTGGTTGGTAAAGAGATATTTCAGACATCCACGTGCCTGAAAGGGAAAGTTTGCGACACAACTGATGGGATGATGTTGCGAGATTCTCAGGAGATGAACTACGATAGCAAGCTCCAAAACATGAGCCGGTTCTGCTACATACATGTGAACACGCTATCCCAGACAAGCATGACCACATAGTAGTCTTACAACGCAACACTATCGAGTTCTGATTGGGAACCATCATTGCGGAGAGCGAAGTCCTGCGCACGCACCTTTGGGTCCTTCAGGATTAGCACTTAAGAACTTATTTTCCTTGAACAAATCAATTAGTGGCTTGGTGTGCTAGGGATTACACATGGAGTGGAGGTAGCAAGCCTATCAAACCATGGAATACTTCACACATGCATGACTGACTTGGGATGATTCCAGAGAAAGCAAAAACAATCTTTCTCGAACTCACGGCGACATCTTGCACCAAATGCACATGAATTCGTGGAAGTCACTCCTTCCATCCAAGCATAAGCTTCATGAACGGAACACGAAGGCATTGCTTATAAAATTTTCAACACTAGGTTGATGTTCAGCATGAATCATGGGGGAGACAAAATGCTGCTGATGGGCTCAACAACAATTCATCGGAATTTCCATATCACTGGACTTCCACCATCATGTGAACACAGTGATAGCATTGGTCAGACCAAAAGATGTAATGGTATATGCTCGAGGGATCACCCACGAGTAAGACAACATTGCGAACATCGTTGGTTCTGATTTGACTTGACGATAGCCCATACTCAAGTCAAGTTTTGACATGGCAGTAGATTCAACAACTGATCATGGGGATCAGTCGATGAAGATATCATCTTTCTTCAGCACACATGCACACTCAAGGATATCCCTTAGTGATGAACTAAGTCGGGCAAGCTTTTATCTTCCAAATCTCCAAGTTGTTGTTTAGCTCAACCAACTAGCTCAGGGGTATCCAACACAGATTCTTGGAGAAAGGGTGGTTCACAAGAAACCAACTTGATCACGAGCTCAACATAACAGTTAGGGGACAACCTGGTAATACTTCTGAGAAGATATTCGGAAAATCACGAACCACCGATATGTTACTAAGCTCGAGAACAACCTTGCTTTTCAGGGAAAGATGATATAATCAAAGAGTGAGGGATTGACACAATCCTAACTCATTGATCGAAGAGTGCACCCGAAATAAGGACTAGGTAGCACGATCAATCTTAGGATGATGATTTAATAACCAACACGCTAAGAATGAGAATATTGTCCATTAACTACCAAGCAACGAGGTTGCTAGGAGTACCGATTTCACACATCACAGTTCACTTGTCGGCATTCCGGTTACAACAACACGGGACCGAGGAATGAATAATGATGGCGAGAAGTATCACTGCGTGAAGAATTCATGAGAAATGGTGCAATCCTCATGACAATCCTGACGTAAAGGGGGTAATACTCCGAGGTAGAACAAAATCAAAAGCTGGTTTGGCATTTGATTTGCGGATTACAACTGCTTTGACCCAATCCTGGATATGGATGAGGTACTGGAGTTTGTTTCTCCTAGTCATTCCAGAATAGAATGGCTTGACAGACCACAAGAATAATAGTCATCGATGAACGAATGCACGCATACTCTTGATTTTCAATTGATAGATGGAGGTCAGAAAACAACTAAAGAGGGACAACTCAAAGGAACATATGTTTTTTTTCTGAGTTGTGGATGCATAGGTTAGTATGTCGAGCGAAGCTCAACATTTCTTCCGGATAACCCATGCGGAAAGGGTAGAACTGGCAGATTCACAATTATGAATGGAGAACTCCTCAAGAGTACTCTGATTGTGATCCTTCGGTTCAGCGAGAACTTCGCCATAAGCGGTTCATAGTATTTGGAAGAAGGAAATACCACGGACCTCGAGGACTATCGCAAAGTTACTAATATCCTAAAGGAAATAGCAAACACTATCAACAGGAGGTAAGTAGGGTGAATCTCGGGTTCAAGAACCCAGGAATAGAACACCTACTACTAAATGGCATCACAGGATGCTTTCGAGAATAATGGCCAGAATCATCACACCGGGAACACAAAACATGGCTAGATTACTAGGTGACTCCCTAAAACACCTAGATTCATAATAATAGCTCCAACATATATGTCGAGGCAGCGGAGTACCTCAACACACTAATTTGTGTGATTAATCTGGCCCAAATGAACATTAGAAACGGAGAGAAGGGATTTGCAAATGCATCAGACTATTTAGAAATCTGGATGACTCGAACAGCATAACGGCTGTAAATGCTCAAAATGATTTGAGACATCCTGCAAAATAGTGGCATGACCACTCAACATCACAATATCAAGGTTCCGAGACCAGCTATGAACATACGGAAGTAGTAAAAACTGAACTGAGATTTGAAACTATCAATTCTATAAGTCTATGGATTAGTAACACGACATCCTGATAGATAGATGAGAACGCCTAGTTCTTAATCCCCGTAGAAGAGAAGAGGATGACTCAGATCAGAAGGCCATGAGGTATAAGGAGTAAAAGAGCCTTACGTTCCCTTCCACAATCAATTCCCTTACATAGCTAAAGCATTTCTAGACACAACTTCGACCGGTTTGGCTTGGTAATCCTCTGAGCAATCAAAGCTCGATACCAAAGCTGTCAGGGCCCCGATTCCAAGTCACATCGATCTAGCCGGTAACACCTCATATCACTTTGCGGCCTCACGCACGGTATTCCCACGAGTGTCGCCTTACCATGGCCCGCGACCGTTTGCGCCTTTTGGCTCACGTATATGATAGTGTCACTAGCACCCATATGACAGAGAACCCGGGCCGACATGACTAGTCATGAACCCAAAGTGGCACTAACTTATAGGGACAGGCATACATGAATCAACATCGAGCATGTCGGTCAGCAGCGTGCGAATCCGGGCTGTAGCACTGGGCTAACATGACTCCAGGAACCCGGGCTGTAGCAGGCTAGGCAGGACTCCGGATGTCACCGCGTGACATTTCCCGAAGGGACAGATACAGAACGGCGTGAATCACATGCCGCCACCAAGTGTTCCAGAGCAAGAGTGTTGGGCTAGCAGGACTCGTGAACCGGGCAGAAGGGACTAATATGGCTCATGGACGTACAAGACTACATTTCCCCATAACAGAGGCTACCAAGGATAAACAACTAGGTTGTCAGATCCCACACATACCAAGCATTTCAATCATACACACAATATGCTCGATATGTGTAAATACAACATGGCATCACAACATAACTCTATGACTAAAGTATATATTCATTAGGCTCCGAGGAGCAAGATACTACAAACATGGGTCTCATGACCCAAAATTCAGAGCATACAAGTCGAAGCACATGCAGAAGCTTAACATGTCTGAGTAGAAACATCTACAAATGAAAAAGGCTTGAGAAGCCTGACTATCTACAAGACCCTGCCGAGGGCACAAGATCGTAGCTGAGGTAACAAGCTAAACGTCGAAGTCCAAGCAGAACTACTAGCGGGACTGACGTCTCTCCGCAAAACATAAAACAGGCAAACGTGAGTACAAATGTACCCAGAAAGACTTACATCATAACTATCTACATATGCATCGGTATCAACAAAGGGGGGTGGTGGAGTTTTGACTGCAGCAAGCCAGCTTTGACTCGGTGGCTATCCTGAACTACGACTGCAAGCAACTCTTTTGAGGTGGCGCACACGAGTCCACATATTCACCATATCAATACACCACTATGATCCGCTCCCGTCTCCCTACGAGAACGCCATCCATAGCACTCACGCTTATCTTGCGTATTTTAGAGTATCCACTTTCACTTGTCTATGAACTGTACAGGCAAACCAGAAGTCCTTTACCGCGGACACATCTATTCGAAAAGATCATTTATAACCCTACAGGGGTGTACTTCTTCACACACGCTCTCGCCACTTACCACCATGTACACGTCGTGTATCTCGGCAACCTTCAAGCGGAAGCCTGGCGAGGGAGTCGGCCACGACCTGACTAACCACACAAGTCTCTAGTCCAGATTTATCGCCTATTCAGGTTCCATCCGCGAGGAGATCAGGCCGGAGTTTCGCTCACAGCCCCAAACGATGTGTGCAGGGTTCCCGAGACACCAAACGGGCGCCCGATACACCGTGCCATGGTGTATCTACCGCATTATAGCCAACCCCTAGGGTCAGCGCTACGCACGGCCTCCAACACATATCCTACAAACACCAGAAACTAGTTGCAACTCCTGGACAGAGGGCAAGGGCAGTTAATAAGTCGAGAGGGTCCATTGGTTTCGGGCCCAATGCGTGGTAGTAGCTGTTCATGGATCACAAACACAGAACTCAATTCCTGAGGACAGTTTCAATGAGACAACCCACCATGTACTCCTACATGGCCTCTCACCGCTACCTTTACCAAATCGTGTTCACACACTTAACTCTCAATAGTAGGACATGTTCACACACCTCCGATTCATCCCCGATGAATCAGACCTGACTCAACTCTAAGCAGTAGCAGGCATGTCAAACAAGCATGAATGAGTAGGCACAACAGGGCTCAAACAACTCCTACTCATGCTAGTGGGTTTCATCTATTTACTGTGGAATGACAGGTCATGCAGAGGATAAAGGGGTTCAGCTACCGCAGCAAGTAACAGATGAATCGTTGTTGTCCTAATGCAATAAAAGAGAGCAGGAGCGAGAGAGTGGTATTGTATCGGAATGAACAAGGGGGTTTTGCTTGCCTGGCACTTCTGAAGATATTATAGTTCTTCATCGGTGTCATCGAGCAATCGTCGAAACGTCGTCTACTAAGAGGGGACAGTCATCGGCAACAGAGAAAGAACACAATTAATGCAATGCGACAATATGATGCATGATCATGACATGGCAATATGATGTGAGTTGAGCTAATGCATCTAGCAACGGTTTAAATGAAGTTGGTTTGAACCCAAGGTTCAAATTCAAACTCCATGTAAGGCATTTCAAATGCCATTTATTCAAATTGTCTTATACAGCAAATTTAAGTTGTTCAAACATGCATGAAAATGGTATAGATGGATAGGTTAGATTTTTCTGATCATTTTTCATATATAATTTATTTCATTTGGAGTTACGGTTGATTTTCTATGATTTTTAGAAGTTTAGGGCATTTTCTGGAATGTCCTGAATAAGAATAAATACAGAAAATTGCATTACTGCGTCATGTTGACCTCAGCAGGTCAACAGAACCGGTTCAGGTCAAACCTGACCAGTGGGGTCCACTGATCAGTGACCCAGGGCTGGTTAGTGTCGCTGACAAGCGGGGCTGGGTCAACAGACACGTCAGCAAGTCAACTCTGACGTGTGGGGCCGGTCAACGGGTGACGTGGCAAGGTCAAGCTAATGGGTTGGGTCCATCCTGTTAAATTAATACTAAGTATTTTGTTAGCCGGTTAATTAACCCTGTGGGACCCTACTGTCAGTGAAACGGGGGTGTGATTAGTGCTTACCTAACCCGCGCCACGTCAGTGAACGGCGCTCAGCCGCCGGTGACCACATCCTGTGGCGGTGGCTCGCCGGCGTTGCTCGGGACGGCGCTACAGAGCAGCGTTTTGCTCGTGGTTTGCGGTTACGGCGAGCTGGGAGACTCGCGCATCTAGTGGTGGTGGCAGCAGCAGCTGGGATGGCCGGAGTTGACGGCGGCGAGCATTTCCATGGCGGCCGGAGTTCGGGCACCTACGGGTTTGGCGTTGTGGTGCACGGGAAGGGGAGCTGGTGGGTTCTATGTGCTCCTGGTGAGGTGTGGAGCACGTTGTCGTGCTCGGGAGTGAGCTGCGGTGGCTCTGGTCTCGTCTGCATAATCGCCGGCGGTGAGGAGCTCACGGCTCCGGTGAGAAGGGCGGCCAGAGTGCGGGAACGAGCGCGGGGAGGAGGGGAAAAGGTGTCGGAGCTCACAGCGATCTCGAGGAAGGACTCAGCAGGCTCGGGGAGGCGGAGACGGCGGTGAATCGGTCGACGACGGCCGTCAGTGCAGAGGACGAAGATGGCGTCGACGACGGCGCTCCAGGGCGTCCAGTGTCATGTGGCTTGGTGGAGAGGACGGGGGTGTCATGGCGGAGCTCGGGGGCGCGTCGGAGGGGCTCGGAGATGGCTGTGGCCGTGGGGGAGCTCGGCGGCGGCGACGGCTGCGTTCGGTCGCGCTCGGGGAAGAAACTAGAGGGCGAAGGAGAGAGCGGAGAGTGAGGGAGAGGAGCGAGGGGCCATGGGGCGAGAGTGATAGGGGTTAGGGGGGTTGCGTGGCGCTCGGGGACGACTCCAGCAGCGGCAAGCAGGCAGGAGGTGGCCGTGCGCGTGCCGGCGTGCGGTGGCCACGCGCCTCGGTCCATCTGGCAGAGGAAGGAGAAGACACGGGAGCCCCTGGTGGGCTGGGCCGCCAGCTGGGCCACCAGGTGGGCTGGAAGGCCAGGTAAGTTGGCCCAGGTAAAAACCCTCTCTCTTTTAATTGTTTTTGTTTTTCTATTTCTCTGTAACTTCTGGGCTTTATTAAAAATACCAGAACGTTTCCAAAAATCCTGAAAATAATTGTGGGCTCTGATTGGAAAGTTTCCAACAGCCCTCACTTAAGTTCAGAATTATTTGGACAATTAAAATATTATATAGCATTTAATTGTCCAAATTCAAATACGTATGAATTAACTCCAAAATCCAGAAATGTCCTAGAAATGTGTGAATCATTTTTGGAAGAAGTTTTCACCCATTACAAAATTGATGAACTTTTCTAAAGACTATTTTGGGTAGATGGAGAATATTTAATTTGACCCTAGTTGGATTAAGGGGTGCTGGGGGTTTCTGTCATCCCCATTTCAAGTTTCCGAGAAATTTTACACATGATGCACAAATAAAGGGCTAGCCTAGTGCAAACCAGATCTAGGGATGTGACAAATCATCATCAACGACGCTGCCCGTATGCAGACTTTCCTCCCGGACAGATCTTCGTGTTGGCGCCTTAGATCATGGGCCAACTCGCTTGGCCATCCGAGCAGATCGACACCACGCCCTGGTCACCGTGTCAGTTCGAAGCTTTGAACTACACTGCGGACATCCGCGGAGACTTGATCTTCGATGGATTTGGGCCTATGCCAGGAGCACTGGACAGTCACGACGAGCACGACTTAGACCTGCCGTCGGTCGAAGCTCGGGGTATCACCCCCGTAGTATCCCCGGACCTAGATCCGGAGCAGGCTGCGCTGCCTAAGGACGGAGGGATGGACCCCGCCCCCCAGGTCGCACACTCATCGACGGTGGAGCCGAACACGGGTCTTACCTCTGCGATGGCGTGTGACTCCGAACCCCCGAATTCGTATCCGGACGTTGGTTCCAGTCCGCGCACTCCCGAGCCCGTCGGGCCAGGATGGGCTCCGGTAGTGGAGTTCACCTCTGCGGATATCTTCCAGCACTCGCCCTTTGGCGACATGCTGGACTCATTAAAGTCTCTCTCTTTGTCAGGAGGCTCTTCGCCGAACTATGTCCGGCTCGAGTGGGTGGCAGGCGACGAAGGAATTCGTTGCCCACCCACCACCCACTTCATTGCCACGGTCGATGATTTAACTGAGGTACTGAACTTCGACTCCGAAGACATCAACGGTATGGACGACGATGCAGGAGAAGAACATGAACCACCGCTCACTGGGCGATGGACATCCACCTCTTCTTATGATATATATATATGGTGGACACTCCGAAGGAAACAAATGGCGATGAGGCAATGGAGGATAAAACCTCAGGAAAAAAGCAAAGAATGGGCGTCTTCGGCGCCACTCCAAGCCCCGCCACAGCAATACGGGCCCAGGAGACAAAAACAATCCGAATGCTGCCGAAGAAGAATACAACCCTGATCAGCACGCCTTCGAGTAGGCCGAATAGGAGGATGAGCAGGTCAGCCCAGAAGAACAGGTGACGGACGAATACCCGGAGGAGGACAGCTACATGCCCCCCCTCCGAAGACGAGATTAGCCTGGGTGACGACGAGTTCGGCGTGCCTGAGGATCCCGTAGAGCAGGAGCGCTTCAAGCGTCGGCTTATAGCCACTGCGAGGAGCCTGAAAAAGAAGCAGCAGCAACTCCAGGCTGATCAAGACCTGCTCACGCATGATGGATCAAGTCCCGGCAATGAGGAATACTGACTCGAGCACCATACGGCTGAACGGCCACCTCGTGGCCGGGATAAAACGGCATACCAGTCCGCATACCAGCCAACACCCCCACGTTAACATACTACGGCCTGGGGCAACAAACCAGGACAGCCAAGATCGATCTACGGATCGCGGGGGCGCGCCTCGGTACGCGACGAGGACCGTCACACCGGACACACCTTCAACAAGTCCGGCCGGGCCGAATATAGCCACCCAGAGCAATTCGAACTGCGTAGCCACATAGCCCGGCACAGAGGGGCCGCGCACCCCCTCTGCTTCACTAACGAAGTAATGGATCATGAATTCCCAGAAGGGTTCAAACCCGTAAACATCGAATCATACGATGTCACAACAGACCCCGCAATATGGATCGAAGATTTTCTTCTCCACATTCATATGGCCCGCGGAGACGATCTGCACGCCATCAAGTATCTTCCCCTTAAGCTCAAAGGACCAGCCCAAGATCGGCTAAACAGCCTGCCAAAGAAATTCCATTGGCAGCTGGGAAAACTCGAAGACGATTCCTCGACAACTTCCGTGGCACATATATGCGACCACCGACGCCGATGACTTGAGCCACATTACTCAACAGCCCGGAGAGTCAGCTAGGAAATTCTGGACTCGGTTCCTAACTAAAAATAACCAAATAGTCGACTGTCCGGACGCCGAAGCCCTGGCGGCTTTTAAGCATAATATCCGTGACGAGTGGCTCGCTCGACACCTCGGAAAGGAAAAACCCAAGTCCATGGCAGCTGTCACAACACTAATGACCCGCTTTTGCGCGGGCAAGGACAGTTGGTTGGCTCGCAGCAGCACTACACCACATTCTGGCAATTCGAATGGCCGCGACAATAACGGCAAGCCACGGCGTAACAGACATAAGAGACGGAACAACAGCGACAACACTAAAGACACGGCAGTGAACGCCGGATTCAGTGGATCCAAGCCCGGTCAGCGGAAGAAGCCGTTCAAAAGAAATAATCAGGGACCGTCCAGTCTGGACCGCATACTGGAGCGCTCGTGCCAAATTCATGGCACCCCGGACAAGCCAGCCAACCACACCAATAGAGATTGCTGGGTATTCAAACAGGCCGGCAAGATAAACGCCGAAGACAAGGACAAGGGGCTGCACAGCGACGATGACGAGGAGCCCCGACGTCCGAACACGGGGGGACAGAAGAAATTTCCCCCCAGGTGAAAACAGTCAACATGATCTACGCCACGCACATCCCCAAGCGGGAACGGAAGCGGGCACTAAGGGACGTCTATGCGATGGAGCCAGTCGCCCCCTAATTCAACCCATGGTCAGCTTGTCCTATCACCTTTGATCGTAGGGATCACCCTACTAGCATCCGTCATGGCGGCTCATCCGCATTGGTCCTAGACCCAATCATTGACGGATTCCACCTCGCGCGCGTCCTTATGGACGGTGGCAGCAGCCTGAACCTGCTTTACCAGGACACAATGCGCAAAATGGGCATTGACCCTTCAAGGATCAAGCCCATTAAAACCACCTTTAAAGGTGTAATTCCTGGAGTAGAGGCCCATTGTGCGGGCTCTATAACATTGAAGTGGTCTTGGATCTCCGGATAACTTCCGGAGCGAAGAGTTAATCTTTGATATCGTCCCTTTCCGCAGTGGTTACCATGCAGTGCTCGGACGAACTGCATTCGCCAGATTCAATGCGGTACCACACTACGCATATCTCAAGCTCAAGATGCCAGGACCACGTGGGGTCACAACGGTGAATGGAAATATGGACCGCTCTCTACGAACAAAAGAACATGCCGCAGCCCTTGCAGCGGAAGTACAATGCGGCCTTCTTCGACAAACCAATCCGGCGACTACAACTTCGAGCACAGTCAAGCGAGTCCGGAGCACCCATAGCAGGATCATCGAGCACGCCAAGAGCGCGACTAGCAGTCCGCCTCCGCTTAAGCCCCATCAAAGCAGCATTCGTGCCATGCGCACACAATTCGCACTTAAAATACCATGGGCATAGGCGGAGGCGCACTGCGACTCACAATAGTGCGGTAACCGCCAAATACTTTCATACTCTTTCCCTCTTACCTTTCTCGACACCGCGTTGGCAGCATCCTCAAAAGAGCCGAATGCGGACTTATAGGGAGAGACATCCAAGGGGCAAATGACATTGTGCATGAATGAAATACCAGGTGGAATCTATTTACGATCATTATACCTGCTTTATCTATCTCGAACACAGCTCACACTGGATAGGACATGTCAAATAGTCCTATTTTATCTCTATAACGCATCCATTGTAAATGTACGCTTAAACGTATTTTTCGTCAATGTGAGATTATATATAGCGTCAGCTTATTATTCTTATTTGAGCATTTTTTTTCTCTTAAATGTTTATTTGATATTGCATCCGTACACCTTGGTGCGGCCGGTTTGCCAGGGGCTTCTCATGGCGCCACGTAATATGGCAAATAAAGTCCGAACACTTTCAATAGTGCGGCACCCCGAACTTATAGCACTATATGCATCAGCTCCGAATCATGTCTCGGGTCTACAGTTGGGATAGCCCGGCTCCCTTGTTTTGGTGCCTTACATTCCGTTATATCGGCTAAGGTAGCGCAGGGAGAACTACTGCGATTGTGTCCGGTTCTTCCTGGACGAGCACCTCGATGAAAGCGAAACTGGCGGCATGATGTGGCGAGAGCTGGTCGCTGTTTGAGAGGTTTTAAAATCCTTAAAGATTTTCCGCTTTAGGCGATAAATCGGCTCCGTCCGATCTAGGCATGTATAGCGCCCCGATTCGGCCTTCCGGATTCTAGGGGCTTCGCCGAAATTTAAAATTGTAGACTTCTATGGCTAAGTGAAAGTTATAAAGCCGCATAGTCCGATTGCCTTGTTCACTGCGCCGGACACCTCCTTAAGGGACCAAACATTTGGATAAAGAGTGTCCGGGTTTTCCACGAACACCCCAGTACTAGTTACGTGGGGGAGGAAGCCGACGACTGGCCTACTTTCAAAATTTTATAAACAGCCGCATAGAAGGTAATATAAATAACAAAAGCGCTACATAGCGCAAGTAACTTCGTATTTAAATTACAAACATGACAGAAGTGAACTCATTCCAAAATGGCGTCCTTGGTACACTCATCGGCAACAAGACGAGCACCCTTCATTACGCCATCGTAGTACATCTCGGGATGGCGATGCGCCTTGCCCTCCGGCGGCCCGTCCTTGACCAGCTTCTCCGCATCCAGCTTGCCCCAATGCACCTCGACGCGGGCAAAGGCAGGCACCTTCGATGCAAACGGATCGCTTGATCACTTCGAGCCACGGGCAGGCATCCACCATCCGCTTGATCAGGCCAAAGTAGCTACTGGGCAGGAGCTCACCAGGCCACATCCTGACTATGAAGTCCTTCATAGCCAGTTCGGCCGCCCTGTGGAGTTCGATCAACTACTTCAGTTGGTCGCTCAGAGGCATCGGATGATCGGCCCCAGCATACTGGGACCAGAGCAGCTTCTCCGTTGAGCTTCCCTCGTAGGCACGATAGAACTCCGCAGCGTCTGAGGCGCTGCGTGGCAGATCTGCAAATGCCCCTGGAGAGCTCCGTATTCGAGTAAGTAAAAGAAATGCCTCCTCCACATGTTTGTGTTGCATAAAGAATTTCTTACCCGCTGCTATCTTTTTGGCCTCCTGGAACTCCTGCTGTGCTTTCTCGGCTTCGGCCTTGGCATCTTTCAAACTTACAAGGGCCTTCGCAAGCTCGGCCACCTTCACCTTCAGATCATGCTCCACGGACTCGCACTTTTTGCCGAGGTCCTGGAGCTCTTGCTGTACCTCGTCCACTCTAGCACATTGCTTTTCGCGCTCCTTGCATTCCAAGGCCGCTTTGTCTTCGGCCTCGGACAACGCTTTCTTCAGGGACGCCACTTCGGCGGTGGCCCCTGTTACACAGCCACGACACTTTGGCGTTAGATTGACCAATTTTGCTTATCTTTAAACACATAAGAACGGGGAATCACTTACCTTTATTCCCCTCGAGTTGCCTCTTCGTGAGGCCGAGCTCTCCCTGCGCCTACTCCAGATCCCGCTTCAGCTCGGCAACTTCGGCAGTACGGGCTGCAGTGGCAAGCAGCACGGCCTGCTTATTCACATAAAAGCTTTTTAGACACCTGCGGATTGCAATTGACCCTCTGTTTGGATTTTCTTTCCGAACACCAACCAGAGTATCAGGGGCTACTACCTATCAGGTGGTAATTTCATATATTTTTATTACTTACCTCAAAGCCCGTCAGGACGCTTGTGCAGGCTTCGGTTAGTCCGCTTTTGGTGGACAGAACCTTTTGAATCACCGCACTCGTAAGAGTACGGTGCTCTTCTTCCATGGAAGCGCCTCGAAGCGCTTCCACCAGACTATCCGGCGCCGTTGATGCGACGGAAGTCCTCAACACGAGCGGCTCACCCTCCCTAATGAGAGGCTGCCCGCCGAAGTCCGGAACCGTTGGAGGTTCCGGAGCAGCGTTAGGTCGAGAGTCCGCCTTGTTGCGGCTCTCATCGACGCGATCCGCGGGGATCTAGAACCCCGCATGTCCGATATTTGGAAGTCCGCCTTGGGGCATCTCCAGGGTCACCTCCCCCTGCTCGGGGAACCTTCGGGACAACACCTCCGTGTCATCCGCAGGCTGAGGAGTGGTGGCCGTCGGGCGAAGTTCATCTCAAGCGCCGAGACCCATCCGAAGACGACACCTCCGGATGAGTCCTGGCCGGACTGCATATATGTTCGGCGTTATTAAACAACTATGACGTAAAACCACGGTAGAGTGCGGACACTTACGATCGTGCCGGGGGCTTCCCCCTAGGCAGCCACCCTTCATCGGTGTGAGCGGTCGTGGTGGAGTAGTCCGGAAGGGATCTTTTCCCCTTCTTGGACGCCCACCTCCCCCCTCAGGCGGCTTTTCTCTTCTTCCCCGGTGCGGGAGGTGGAATTTTTCTTGATTCCCCGCTCTGCGGGAGGAATTGCCCTCGTCGTCATCGACGGCAGTATAACGGCCTTGCGCCGAGGGCCTTTTCCGCCCCCCTGGCCCGTTTCGCCGGGCCCCTCATCCTTTCCAGATGGAGCGTCTTCTTCTTCTTCCTCCTCCCCTTCATGGGAGGAGTCTGCCTCGTCATCCTCGGACGAGGCTTCTGGCACAACCTTACGACGGAGACCCTTTCGGGTCCCCGGGGCCTTCTTCTCGGCCTTCTTCTCCGGCACATTGTATGGTGCCGGGACCAGCATCTCCGTCAAGAGAGCATCTGCTGGGCCTTCCGGCAGCGGAGCCGGACAGTAGACCTGCTCTGCTGTCTCCACATAGTCCTGAGGCAAATATGCATGATTACTTAAGGGACTCCCGTGAATATATTGGGAAAAACTGGGTCCGGTGGCAGTTTGAGAACTCACCTGACTAGGAGCCCGCGCGGCGTGAAGCCCGCGGTCCTTGGATGTGGGAGGAGGTACTTCGGAGGCCTTGAACCACACTTTCCATGCGCCTTTGTGCGTCATGTCGTGAGCTTCGGGCGCTCGGTGTTGGCCGGGCGAACTCCCACAGATTAACTGCCCGCCTTTGGCAGGGCAGAATACGGCGAACGAGCATGACCTGGATCACGTTGACAAGCTTGATGTTCTTGCCCTTCATGCTTTTGATGCATGTCTCGAGCCCGGCCAGCTCCATGGAATCACCCCAGGACAGGCCCTTCTTTTCCCAGGAGGTGAGCCGCATGGGGGTTCCGGATCGGAACTCGGGGGCCGCTGCCCAGATGGCACTGCGCGGCTCGGTGATGTAGAACCACCCCGATTGCCATCCTTTTACGGTTTCCGTGAAGGAACCGTCCAACCAGGTGACGTTAGGCATCTTGCCCACCATGTCTACTCCGCACTCCGCTTGCTGGCCGCTTACAACCTTCGGCTTCACGCAGAAGGTTTGCAGCCATAGGCCGAAATGAGGCCGGATGCGGAGGAAGGCCTAAACGACGATGAACGCCGAGATGTTGAGGATTTAAATTGAGGCTAGATCATGGAAATCTAACCCGTAGTAGAACATGAGCCCGCGACGAAGGGGTGAAGTGGAAACCCCAGTCCACGGACGAAGTGGGCGGCGAACACGACTCTCGTGGGGTCCCGGTCGAATGACCTGCCCGGCGTCCGTAGCCGGTGCTCTATGTCTCATGCCAAGTATCCGCCGCCAAGATTTGTGATGTGCTTCTCCTTGACGGTGGAAGCCGCCCACTTGCCTCCTGCTCCGGACATGTCTAGCTGTGCGGAGGAGACTTCGGCTTGGGCGCTGGAGCTCGAGGGGGCAAGAATGGGCAAAGAAGGAAGAAGGCGTGGGTAAAAATGAGGAAATCTTATCCCTTTATAGAGGCGTCGAAAGCGGTGCGCCTCCCCACTTGGCCGTTGGGAATCGCTTGCTTCCCAAGCGCCACGCTTGATGGCGTGGTGGGATTATCCATACCCGTATTGATGCGAATCCCGTGATAAGGGGACACGATCTCTTCTTCGACAAGACGTGTCAAAGAAACCGCCTTGTAATATGCGTTGTAACTGGTTGTGGGAGAACGTTCGAATAATGACCCGATCGTATTGACACGTCGTGTTGCCTAAAAAGTTGCCAGCAGATTGCATTTGTGGAACATCATTCTCTCTACGGTGGCATGCTAAGATCATCTTGTGGATTCGGACACGGTTCGAGTGTTCGATAATTACCTTGGAGTATTCGGAGGAGGAACCCGCCGTGCAATGTTGAAGACAAGACTGCTCGCCGGACTCATCGTCATTGAAGCCTGGTTCAGGGGCTATTGATGGAGTCCTGGATTAGGGGTTATCCGGACAGCCAGACTGTGTACAATGTCCGGACTATTGAAGCGTGAAGATACAAGACTCAAGACTTCGGCCCGTGTCCGGATGGGACTTTCCTTGGCGTGGAAGGCAAGCTTGGCGATCCGGATATTATATTTCCTTCCTTGTAACAGACTCCATGTAAACCCTAGCCCTTTCCGGTGCCTATATAAACCGGAAAGGTTGGTCCTTAGAAGGCCGATCACAATTACAATCATACCATCATAGGCTAGCTCTTAGGGTTTAGCCTCTACGATCTCGTGGTAGATCTGCTCTTGTACTACCCATATCATCAATATTATTCAAGCAGGAAGTAGGGTT
Source organism: Aegilops longissima (assembly GCA_021605205.1). NCBI lineage: Eukaryota > Viridiplantae > Streptophyta > Magnoliopsida > Poales > Poaceae > Aegilops > Aegilops longissima. The sequence continues at coordinate 217,822,917 of CM038677.1, read as the reverse complement.
TTACCTCCATTGAGAGGGCCTGAACCTGGGTAAACATCTGTGTCCCCTGTTTCCTGTTACCATTAGCCTTGACGCACAGATCGGGACCCCCTACCCGAGATCCGCCGGTTTTTACACCGACACTCGCCACTCCAGTTGGATGTCTAGCTTGTATTGCTTCCAATTTGGTTATGACATGCCTTCTTGTTTTTGGTACATACTAGTACATCTGTCTATTAACCATGTTCTTACATCAAACTAATGTTCTTGTGTATCCCTCATCAATCACTTATGATGAGACAGTCACGCCAGCGGGTTACTGTGAGAAAATATGCTATTTTAAAGAATGCAGTGTCAGCCTCCCCACATGATTCTCAAGAAACGGCAAGGCTAGATGAAGATAGTGAACGTAGCTCTGTAGTTGATGACCGCATTTCCCCTACACCAGCATCGCAGGTGCTTGGTCTCACTTGGCAGCGTGATATGTGGTTGCATGTTGCATATGGTGTCTAGATTTTAATTCTTCCAATCTGGTTAAATTGCATGTGCTATTCTGCTTAGTTTATACATTATACCTATTAGTGTGACATGCCTTCCATTTTTTAGTACATAGTACATCTGTCTATTAAGCATGTCCTTACATAAGACTATTGTTTTTTTGTATCCCGCATCAATCAATATGATGAGACACCTTTATTATATGAAGTGTTATATTAGTTGCATCTTTCATATGATTTATAGCATGCGCTGCTTCTAATTTGTTGAAACGCCATTTTTGATGGGACGCTTTTAACTTGATATTAGTTGCATCTTTCATGTGGTGTCTAGCTTGCATTGCTTCTTATTTGTTGAAATGGCTTCTTCTTAGTTTACACAAATAGTTGTGAATATGCCATGCCGTCCTGTTTTTCGTACATATTCCATCCTGGTATCATGTGTTTGCCTTACATCAAAGTAGTGATTGTCAATATCATGCACGAATGAGTTCTGAAGAGTGAATTTTATTGTTGATGATGAGCACGTCTCCCCTAGTGCACCATCAAGGAAATTAGCAAGGCAGTGGATAAAGGTGCTCCTTCCAAACGGAGGGCCTCTACAGATTCTACTCTGCCACCCCCAAGAAGATTTGCAAGACAGCACATGCATAGACACTCAACGTAGTTGTGTTGATGATGAGCACGTCTCCCCTAGTGCACCATCACAGGTGCTCCCTCTAACTTGGCACTATTATATGTGGTTGCATGTTATGTATGATGTCTAGCTTGTATTGCTTCTAATTTTGTTGCATTCCATCTGCTTCCTTTACACATTATACTTGTGAATAAGACACGTGTTCCTGTTTCTAGAACATACAATATCTGTCTATCACACCATGTTCTTACATAGAAGTACTACTGTTGTGTAACCTGCAACAATCACTTATCATAAGACACGTTTGACTTGGGAGTGTGATATAGGTTACATCTCGCATTCTTTTCTAGCTTGTACTACTTCTAATTTGTTGAAATGGCACTTGTGACGAGACAATTTTGACTTGGTAGAGTGATATTCGTTGCATCTTTCATATGCTGTCAAGCTTTCATTGCTTCTAATTTGTTGAAATGCCTTCTGCTTAGTTTACACATCATAGCTGTGAATATGCAATGTTGTCCTTTTTTCTTACACATTCAATCGTCCTATCATGCGGTCGCCTTACAATAAAGTAGTGCTCGTCAACATCCTGCATCAATGAGTTCTGAAAAGCGAATTTTTATTCATTTCTCTTGTGGGTTTGACTTGACAAGGCAATACAATTAAGAAGTAGGAAAGAAAAAATAAGGCAGAGACTGATGGCGGTCTTCTGGCGAAACCGGCATCCCGGGTGCTTTCTCTAGCTTGGCAGTGTGATATTGTCTTCCATGTTGCATACGTTGTCTCACTTGTATTGCTTGTAATTTGATTAAATTACTTACACAAATAGTTGTGAATATGCCATGTTGTCTTGTTTTTCGTACATATTCCATCCACGTATCATGTGTTTGCCTTACATCAAGGTAGTGATTGTCAGTATCATGCATGAATGAGTTCTGAAGAGTGAATTTTCTTGCTTTTTCTTGTCGGTTTTACATGACAATGCAAAATCAATAAAGTAGAAGGAAATTAGCAAGGCAGTGGATAAAGGTGCTTCTTCCAAACGGAGGGCCTCTCCACATTCTACTCGGCCATCCCCCCAACAAGATTTGGAAGACAGCACATGCATAGACACTCAAAGTAGTTGTGTTGATGATGAGCACGTCCCCCCTTGTCCACCATCACAGGTGCTCCCTCTAACATGGCACTATTATATGTGGTTGCATGTTAAGTATGATGTATAGCTTGTATTGCTTCTAATTTTGTTAAATTCCATCTGCTTACTTTACACATTATACTTGTGAATAAGACACAAGTTCCTGTTTCTAGAACATACAATATCTATCTATCACACCATGTTCTAACATCAAAGTACTATTGTTGTGTAACCTGCAACAATCACGTTTCACAGGACACGTTTAACTTGGGAGTCTGATATAGTTTACATCTCGCATTATTTTCTAGCTTGTACTACTAATTGGTTGAAATGGCACTAATGACGAGACAGTATTAACTTGGTAGAGTGATATTCGTTGTGTCTTACATATGGTGTCTAGTTTTCAATGCTTCTAATTTGTTGAAATGCATTCTGCTTAGTTTACACGTCATAAGACGTGAATATGCAATGATGTGAATATGCAATGGCACTAATGACGACAGACCTTTAACTTGGTAGTGTGATGTTGTTTGCATCTTGCATATGATTTATTTCTTCTACTGCTTCACATTTGTTTAAAGGCCAGTTATGACGAGACACTGTTAACTTGGCAGAGCGATATTTGTAGCATATTTCATATGGTGTCTACCTTCCATTGCATTGTGTCGGATTACGGGTTCCGGCAAACCCTTGAGGTTCAAACACTGGGGTGTGGACGAAGATCTCTCTCTCCCTAGCTCGCTCTCGCATCTCAAGGCCTAGCTCAACGAACCCAAAGAACAAGAGACACGAGGGTTTATACTGGTTCGGACCACCGTTGCGGTGTAATACCCTACTCCAGTGTGGTGTGGTGGATTGGCTTGTAGGCCGAGGATAAACAGTACAAGGTAAGAACAGCCTCCTGAGGAGAGGTGTTCTAGAGCTCGGTGAGCTAGTAAGTTGGCCTTGGTCGAATGAGTCCAATCCAAGATCAGGTCCAGATCGAGGTCCAGGTCGAGGTCCCTCCCCATGGTGGTGGCTAGCCCTATTTATAGAGGCCCTGGTCCTCTTCCCAAATGTTAGGTGGGAAGGGATCCCACAACGGCCAAGTTTGAAGGGAGAAAACTAGTACAAGCTATCCTGACAAAAGGTGGTCTTCGCATGCCAAAGGCTCTGGTGGTGACGCCGTCGTGGGCTCCGCGGTGACCTCCGTCCTGCCATCCTGCTGGTCTTGGTCCTGTTGCACCGATATGGAAACCTTTGCCTGACGCCTCGGGACTCCTCGCCTGCGCTCGCCCCTTTAGCACCAAAGAGGCAACTGGTACTCTGCGCCCGCTAGTACCCGCCTGGCCTTTATCGTCACGGATCACATCACGCACACCTCGCGAGGTGCCCCTCGCATAGATATCAACGCTCCTCGGGAGCCAGCCTAGTGAGGCTGCCCCTGAGGAGGTCTTGAGTCGTTCGCCTCGCGAGGGTCTTGGGTGGTTGCTGATGAAGATGGGACATACCAGGCTGTTGGTGGAGCCGCGCTTTAGGCCGCAGGCAGGCAAGTCTGGTACCCCCGTTCCTAGGACGCCGATAGTAGCCCCCGGGCCCAAGGCGCGCTCGCACTTGGCTTCGATGCGAAGCCAAAGGGCAAGTGCGGAGCGCCGCGGGCCCCAATAGCATGCGGCCTTGATTGACGCGTGGCGATTGATGGGACGTGGGCGTCTCCACTTCCCCGTGCTGCCTCGGCAACTGCCCGTCTTGACGAGTCCCTGTTGCATGCAGAAGAAGAACCATCATTACCTGCGATCATGGAGGATGGCGGTTAGCCTGTTTCTGGCTATAAATGAGGAGGGGGCGGAGCCCCTGTCACTCATCTCTTCCTCCATTCCGTCTGCTTCTTCTTCTTCCTCCTTCCTCCTCCTCCTTGCAGTGACACTCATGGCGCGAGTGAAGAGTTTCTCAGCCGTAGAGAAGGGGAAGGCTCGCCATGAGGGGCCTGGCTTGCCACCGCCTAAGAGGGGGCGTGGTCGCCCCCGCAAGCATGCCGCAACCCCCACTGTGGTCCCTCGTGGGTGCAGGCGAATTTCTTCGGGGTCCGGCGTCGTCCCTGGCGGCCGCGGCGACGTCTCTTCGCGCGGCGGAAGCCGCCCGAGACGTGGCAGTCCCGTCAACAAAGGGAGGTACGCCATGGTCGCTCGGCCTCCCCGGCCGCGCTTCCACTCGTCGGAGGTGCTGCCGGAGTTCGTTGTGTGGCCGGAGAACCCGCCGGCACCTGGCTTCAGCTTCCGCGCTCCTTTCCCGGCGAGCTGCTGGCCCCGGGTCCAAGCGGCCTCTGGCTGCAGGCCGACGGTTCCTACAACAAGGCTTGTCGGTCGCGGTGGAGGTCTCCATTACGGGAAATGTAGCATTGGCCCACATCTGGCAGATGTTTGCCCACGCGCACGGTCTGAGCAGGCGGTGCATCCTCAACTTCAAGTACAACGGTGCAGCGACCCTCTTCGTGAGGGTTTTCGGGGAAGACGGTCGTCGCGCCGAGTGCTGCCCTGAAGACAACGATGGCAACGAAGTTCTCGGCCTTGGCAACGACCGTGACGAGGATGAGGGTGAACTCGCCCTCAGCGACGGCCGCGGCTCGTCCGGTGACGGCAGCACCTCCTCCGGCGAATCCTCTAGCAGCAGCGGCTACGACCAGCTGCCATGTTGTTGGGCTTGCTTCGAGGACGGTGGTGGTTCGTCCCGTCGCCGCACCCCAGTGAAGCGCGAGGAGGGCTCCGGCTGAATCCGGGGGGGGGGGGCGATCCTCATGAGCAGCTGCATCGTAGGAGCCGCTTTTGCTTGTCCTTTCCTCTCCCCTTGTATTACAAGAAACAAGTATGGGGCCCTACGAGGGCGTGTAAGGAATCCTAGTGCTTATGCTGCTTTGTGCTATGTTTATTGTTTCCGCGTTGTGTTGAGGAATCTATGCTTTACGCAGGCGTAGAGGACTAACTTAGCTTGATACATGCGAGATAGCTTCCACCTCATGAGGGCGCGCGCCTCCTGGCATCTGGTGGGGCTTACCTGCCGCCGAGTCGAGAGACATCGTGAAGCTGCGAAAATTCGTTAGGAATTCCTTACCCCTCCTTGCGCGAGGCCTCAGGCATGGGCTGATCATGGCCTAGCGCACCATGTCGCGGTACCCGTGGGGCACAGACTTAAAAGGAGGGTGCGCCGGTCACAAGCTCAATCGAGGGCGCCTCGAGGAGATCAGGGGAGCGCGCACGCACACACACCTGTCCAACCCCCTCGCGAGGCGTGCGAGGGAGAGCGTCGGGCAACTGCCGCCCTCCCTGGCGCAAAACAAAGAACCAAGGGAAGAATCAGAGAGAAAAGGGGATTTAACCAAGCCATCGAGAAATGCCAGAACTTCAAATTCCATTAAAAATGGGGTGCAAGCCAACTACAGAAAGCAAATTAACAGCCGTGTCCGGCACCTAGTCTAGTCTTCTCACCAGCGCGGAGCTAACTGCTGCCACTAGGGCGTGGGAGGGAGCCCCCGAGGCCCGAGGGCGGCACTCCGGAGACTCCAGGGCGTGTACAGCCCCACTCATTACTACGTGAGAGTGTCACGAGTGGAGACCTTCACAGGCACTGGGCCTTGCTTCATGGGTAGAACTTCCGGAGGTGCTGGATGTTCCATGCGTTCTGGATGGGGATCCCGTCCTGCGTCTCCAGGTGCGCGGCGCCAGGCCTGGAGAAGCGAGCAATCCTATATGGGCCCTCCCACATGGGCGAGAGCTTATGCAGCCCTTCCCTGGAGAGCACCCACCTCACGACTAGATCGCCCACCTCAAGCGTCCTGGAACGGACGCTGCGGCAGTGGTACCGTCGCAGCGCCTGCTGGTATCTCGCCGCCCGGAGCGAGGCTTGACGGCAGCGCTCCTCCCCCAGCATGAGGTCCATCCTCGCATGGCGTCCTCACATGCCTCGTCAAACGCCAGGACCCACGCGGAGCGGTGCTTGACCTCGTTAGGGAGGACCGCTTCGGCTCCGTAGACGAGGAAGAATGGAGTCTCACCTATTGGCTTGGTGGCGGTGGTGCGGATGGACCACAGCATGGACTAGAGCTCGTCGTGCCAGCCCCTACCGCAGGCCTCGAACTTCTTCTTGAAGGTCCTGGTCTTGAGGCCTCTCAAGACCTCTGCGTTGGCGCGCTCGGCTTGGCCATTGCTCCTGGGGTGTGCCACTGAGGCGTAGCTTATCTGTGTTCCAAGGTTAGAACAATATGTTTTGAAGAGATTGCTAGTGAACTGTGAGCCATTGTTGGTGATGATGCGGTTAGGGACCCCAAACCGGCTCACGAGGCCCTTGACGAACTTAACTGCCGACCCGACTGGGATGGTGAGGACGGCTTCCACCTCTGCCCATTTGGTGAACATGTCGATGGCGACATAGAGGTAGCGGTAGCCCCCGGGCGCTCGAGGGAATGGACCCAGGATATCCAGCCCCTAGACCACGAACGTCCACGAGAGTGGGATAGTCTGGAGGCCCTGGGCCGGCTGGTGGATTTGCTTGGCATGGAACTGGCAAGCCTCACAGGACCTTACCAGCTCGATCGTGTGGTTGAGTGTCGTGGGCCAGTAGAATCCGCTGCGGAACGCCTTGCCGACTAGGGTGAACGACGACGAGTGATGCCCGCAGTTCCCGCCGTGTATGTCAGCTAGCAGTTCGCTCCCCTGCTTCCTGGAGATGCATCGTAAGGAAACATCATTTGGTCGTTTTTTGTATAGCTCACCATCCTGGATGCAATATGTCGTAGCCTGCCGGGCCACGCGCTCCGCGTCCTCCTCTTTCTTCGGCAGCGTTCCTTGCACCAAGTATGCCCTGAACTCCTTGGTCCAGCACCTCTCTTGAGGCTCCAGCACCAGGAGCAGGCGCGCTCCCGAGGTCGGGCCATAGGCGGGGGCTCCCGAGGCTGGTGGCTGGGGTAGTTCCTCTTGAGGTGGCGCGGGCTCCGCGGCTGGGGGGACGCCGAGGGCTTGAAGAGTCGCTCTTCGAAGACACCAGGCTCTTGGGGCAGACGCCTTGACGCTCTCTTAGCGATCTCATCGGCTTCCTTGTTTGTGTCAGGTGGCACATGTTGCAGTTCTAGACCCAAGAATTGCTTCTCCATATTGCGCGAGGTACGCCTCCATGTGCTCGTCCCTCTGCTCGTACACCTTGTTGGAGAAGTTAACGAGGAGCTGGGAGTCGCCCTTGATGGCGAGACGCTTCACCCCCAAGGCTGCCGCAGCCTTGAGGCCGGCGATCAACCCCTCGTATTCCGCGATGTTGTTGGAGACCTTCTCGCCCCGCTAGAAGCAGAGCTGCACGGCGTAGTATAGCTTGTCTTGGGTGGGCGAGATGAGCTCGGTGCTAGCCCCCACACCTTGGCGTGTGAAAGCACCGTCGAAGTACATGACCTAGCCATCTGGCGCTTCACTTCCTGGCGAGATGGATCGGCTCTCGCCTGCTTCGGGCTCTGGAGCGTCGGTCCATTTTGCGACGAAGTCGGCGAGCGTGGCTCCCTTGATGACCCTGGTTGTGCTGAACTCCAGCTGAAATGCTTGCAGTTCGATGTTCCACTCGGTGACTCTTTTCGCAGCATTGGGGCTCCGGAGCACCCTCTCCAGTGGGTAGGCTGAGACGACCTTAATTGGGTGGCCTTGGAAGTAATGACGCAGCTTGCATAAGGCCACCAGGAATGCAAGCAAAAGCTTCTGTGGCATGGGATATCATGCTCTTGCATCCCGTAACACCATGCTGACGAAGTATACCGGGTGCTCAACGTGGGCGGGAGCGTCGATGGAGCCTGTGGCCTCTGGAGCTTGTGGCGCCTCTGGAGGTGGAGGGAACTCAGGAGTTTGGCCACCCACCGGGGCTTCTGCGGGCCCAGAAACACCGCCTTGTGGGGCCTGGTCATCCGCGGGCATCATCATGGCTTTAGCGGAGCCGCGTAGGCTCCGCACCGTCCCGGCTGAAGGTGCGGCATTATGCGGCATGCTCTTGACCTGGCGCTCCTCCCGGACAGCCACCAACGCCGCACTGGCTGAGTGGGGCGTGGCGGCCAGGTAGAGCACCAGGGGCTCGAGGGGACGAGGCGTTACCATCACTGGAGGGCTGGTCAAGTATCTCTTGAGGTCTTGAAACGCCAGGTCGGCCTCTGGGATCAACTCGAATGGGCCCTTCTTCTTCATCAGCTTGAAGAACGGCAGGGTGCGCTCCACCAGCTTAGAGATGAAGCACCCCAGCGAGGTCACGCAGCCCGCGAGCTTCTGCATTTCCTTGAGAGTTTGTGGCGGGCTCATGTCTTCTATCGCCTTGACCTTCTCCGGGTTGGCCTCGATCCCCCTGTGCGACACAAGGAAGCCCAGTAGCTTGCCGGAGGGGACACCAAACACACACTTCTCCGGGTTGAGCTGCAGGTCCACCTGGCGTAGGCTGGTGAAAGTCTCCTCCAGGTCCTGAATGAGGGTTCTTGCCTCCCGAGACTTTACCATGATGTCGTCGATGTAGGCTTCAGCATTTCTCCCTAGCTGCTGGCCCAGGGCGATGTCCATCAGCCGCTGGAAGGTCGCCCCAGCGTCACGCAGCCCGAACACATGCAGGTGTAGCAATATACCCCGCACGGGGTCAAGAAGGCCGTCTTCTCCACGTCCTCCACCGTCATCTTGATCTGGTGGTAACCCGAGAATGCATCCAGGAAACACAGCAGGTCACACTCGGCAGTGGAGTCGACGATCTGGTCGATGCACGGAATCGGGAACGGGACTTGGGGGCAGGCTTTGTTGAGGTTGGTGAAGTCGACGCACATGCGTTCCTTCCTGCTTTTCTTGGGCACGACGACGGGGTTTGCCAGCCATTCTGGGTACCGGACCTCGCGAATGACGCCTGCCACTTGCAGTTTGCGAGTTTCCTAGACGATGAAGGACTGCTTCTCCGTGGACTGACGCCGCGCCTTCTGCTTCACAGGGTGCACATTGGGGCACACCCTTAAGCCATGTTCGATTAGCCCCCCTTGGGACCCCTACCAGCTGCTTGGGCTCCCATGCGAATACCTCCTTGTTCGCACGCAGTAACTTCACCAATGCCTCCTCCTGGTCCGGGTCGAGGTTGGCGCCTATGGTGAAGGTGGCTCCCGAGGACCCATCCTACTCGACCGACACTTGCTTCGTTTCGGCTCGATCCTGAGTGAACAACTGCTTCTTTTTTGTCGGCGCGGCCCCCTTAGCCCCTGGGGCGGCTTCGTCGGCCGGGCGTGCGGCCGCGGCGGACCTGAAGGCGAGGTTGAGGGCCGCCAGAGCCTCCTTGGTGTCTCCAGCCACGGTGAGGACGCCGCTGCTCCCCGACATCTTCATGAGGTTGTACGCCGGATGGGTTACTGCCATGAAATGAGCCAGGGCAGGGTACCCGAGGATGGCGTTGTACGGGAGGTCGATGCGGGCAATGTCGAAGTCGATCAGCTCGGTGCGGTAGTTGTCCCGGGTACCAAAGGTGACTGGGAGGCGTATTTGCCCCAAGGGGCTGGTGGATCCGATGCCGACTTTGGAGAAAGGCTTGGTGGGGCGGAGCCGGCCGTACGACACGTGAAGCAAGCCGAAAGCTTCCACGAAGAGCACGTTGAGGCCAGCTCCACCGTCGATGAGGGTCTTGGTCATGGCGACGTTGCAGATGGTGGGTGTGCAGAGCATTGGGAGCGCGCCCGAGCCAGCAGTGATAGCGGGGTGGTCCCCTGAGTCGAAGGTGAGGTCGGCTTTGGGCGCCGCCCATCCTGGAGGGCCCCCTGCTGCACAGAGGCGGCGCCAATTAGGCTGAAGAACTTCTTGACATGGCGGCCCGAGGGCGGTGCCTGTGAGCCGCCGAGGAGGGCTGCGATGGTGACAGGCGCCGACGCCGTGAAGCGTGTGACAAAATGGCCGCGCAGCTCCTCCCAAGAAGCCACAGAGGATCCTGGCAGGTTGAGCAGCCAGGTGCGCGGCACGCCAGCGAGGGCCATGGGGAACCAGCTGGCCATGACCTTGTCGTCGCCGCTAGCTGTTGGGTTCTACGGTAGGGTGCGTCGACTGCAAATTAAAATTTTACTACGCGCAGAACAACAAAGAACATGCTACGGGAGATGGATCATAGTTCGTTGCCACTAGACGCGCAGTGTCGTGCAGCGGAAGAAGAGTTGGGGCAGCGCGTCCGCGTGGATCGTCTCCTCCTCGTGCGATCTCCCTCGAACAGTCGGTCGTCCGATCCCATGTACGAGTTCGCCGGAGCGGCGCAGGTGCACCGCCTCTAATGGTATCCGCGCGTGCAGGAGGAACACGGTGCGGCGGACTGCTAGGTCCGATCACACAGTCGGCAACGAATGGAGATGTCTATTCGTAACACATGCAAACCCTAGTGACAACACCGAAGAGATCAATCGCATGAGTGTGCCGCACCTCCACTTTATATAGGCGTCGCTCGCGAGCTCAACACTTGGGCCTCGCACGGACCCTAAAGCTTATAAGTCTACTCGGCCACAATCCGAATACAGCTCGGATCACATCCAACCAGTGTCCTCGGATCCAACCTCGTAGGTTCCTTCCCTTAAGCGCGCGACCCCTTAGGTTCAAGCCGGCTTGGCCTTAGTTCGGATTACCTCCGAACTGCACGGTTGGCAGTGGCCTCTAGCAAGGGATGCCGAACACCAAGCAGACTATGAAGCTTGTTAGGCGAACCTGTACAACGTGTCACACTTCTGTTCCCTTTGCCTCATGATATATGTTGTCAGGCTCGAGGCGAGATTGTCATCCTTTTGCTAGCCCGACCTCTTTCTCGTTCCAGTGATGCCGACCACAAAACGGCTTATCTCATAATCCTTGTCGCATGGCCATGCTTATCCTGATCGGATCACACGAGGGGCCCAGAGTATATCTCTCCTGATCGGAGGGGCAAATCCCATCTTGCTCGACCACGCCTCGCAGCATGGGTCCGACAAGCCCAAACCTACCTTTGTAACTACCCGATCCACGGAGTAGCGTTTGGTCGGCCCAAAGCATGTCCGTCACCATCCCGAGTACATGTGCCACTCAGGTCTTAGGACATAGAACGATGTTGTACTAGAGACTCACAGATGACATATCGCTGCGTCTCATAGTTGGGTCTGTCCGACTCGGACCTTATCTCGACTCGGATCCGACTATGTCGAATCCGACCAGACCTTTCCAAGTCCATATTATCCGGTTAGCATCCAATGCTCCATGGCTAGTGAGACCAAACCAGCAACCGTGTCATATGCTAGTCTAGTTGGTTGCGCGTCCACACAGCCCTTTCGACTAGGGACCTTTTAGGATAGTTATCATACAATGCATAGTCCCACAAACAAGTCACGTACTTGCTGATACACATCATTGATAATGTCCAAGGAATATCTTTATTCATAAACACATAGAAAATATCATCATACATGATTGCCTCTAGGGCATATCTCCAACACCAGCCTCCAAAACGGCCTCCTCATATGCCAGCAGGAAGGTCGACAGATCCGCCGCGCCGTCATAGCGGGGTGGCATCTCCGGCCTGAACTTGGGCGGCCACTGCACCCGCCGTAAGGCGGGGGTGAGGGCCCTGAGCCCCATGGCGCCGTCGCGGGCGTCCGTCGGTCTAGTCGGAGGAGCGGCGCCGGCCAAGGGGGCCGAACGGGGGAAGCCGGTGGAGGAGTGAAGCTTCGGTGCACCCCTACCTGGCACGCCAAATGTCGGATTACGGGTTCCGACAAACCCTTGAGGTTCGAACACTGGGGTGCGCATGAAGATCTCTCTCTCTCTCTCCCTAGCTCGCTCTCGCAACGATCTCAAGGCCTAGCTCGACGAACCCAAAGAACAAGAGCCACGAGGGTTTACACTGGTTCGGGCCACCGTTGCGGTGTAATACCCTACTCCAGTGTGGTGTGGTGGATTTCCTTGTAGGCCGAGGATGAACAGTACAAGGTAAGAACCGCCTCCTGAGGAGAGGTGTTCTAGAGCTCGGTGAGCTGGTGAGTTGGCCTTGGTGGAATGAGTCCAATCCAAGATCAGGTCCAGATCGAGGTCCAGGTCGAGGTCCCTCCCCATGGTGGTGGCTAGCCCTATATATATAGGCCCTGGTCCTCTTCCCAAATGTTAGGCGGGAAGGGATCCCACAACGGTCGAGGCCCCTCCCCATGGTGGTGGCTAGCCCTATATATAGAGGCACTGAGGAGAGGTGTCCTGATCCTGACAAAAGATGGTCTTCGCCTGCCAAAGGCTCTGGTGGTGACGCCGTCGTGGGCTCCGCGGTGACCTCCGTCCTACCGTCCTGCTGGTCTTGGTCTCGTAGCACCGATATGGAAACCTTTGCCTGACGCCTTGGGACTCCTCGCCTGCGCTCGCCCCTTTAGCACCAAAGAGGCAACTGGTACTCTGCGCCCGCTGGCGCCCGCCTGGCCTTGATCGTCACGGCTCATGTCACGCGCACCTCGCGAGGTGCCCCTCGCATAGATATCTCCGCTCCTCGGGAGCCAGCCTAGTGAGGCTGCCCCAGAGGAGGTCTTGTGTCATTCGCCTCGCGAGGCTTGGCCCCTCGCGAGGGTGTTGGGTGGTTGTTGATGAAGATGGGCCGTACCAGGCCGTTGGTGGAGCCGCGCTTTGGGCCGCAGGCAGGCAAGTCTGGGTACCCCCGTTCCCAGGACGCCGACGCATTGCTTCTAATTTATTGAAATGTCTTCTGCTGAGTTTACACATCATAGTTCCGATTATCTCATACCGTCCTGTTTTTCATACATATTACATCCTCCTAGCATGTGGTTGTCTAATATCAAAGTTCAGTTCGTCTGTATCACATATCAATTTGTTCTGAAGAACTAAATTTTATTCCTTTTTCTTGTCGGCTTGACTTAACATGGCACAGAGAAAGAGGAAGGAACACAGAATGACAGGGGATGGTGCTAGTACTAAGGACACACGGAAACGGAAGCGAAAGAATTATGCAGTTACTGCTCGTACTGATGCTGCAATAGAAGGTCAAAGTCCAGTGTAAATTGTACAAACGCGGTACCACGTGCTACAGGAGCTGCAAAACAAGCCAAACAGAACCTAATAGCTGCCACCAAACAAGCAGAGACAACCCTAGTTGTTGCAACACCTTCCATAGTACCACCAGTTGCACGAGTTACTCGTTTGTCAACTCAGCTAGCAGCATGTTCCCAAGCTCATTGCCACCTGACACTACTTCTAAAGCACTCTTGACACAAGACGAGTTGGCAAGATCAGATGAACCCTGTGAGCTTCAACAGCAAGAAGGTAGTTGCTGGAGTCAAGTTACAGTTGCATGCTTCTTTATATGTAGTCTCATAGTTTGATGTACACTAACACATCATATGTTTGTAGTTGGACTAGCATCTAGGCGCAAGAGGAAACAAACATCAGGGATAATGCTCGATAGGTTAACTAAATCTAGAGGAGGAAGAATGAAGATCCGTTTTGAGGCGGGTTTAAAAAGGACATGTGATACTACAGAGTCAGCTGATAACCCACAAGTATAGGGGATCAATTGTAGCCTCATTCGATAAGTAAGAGTGTCGAACCCAACAAGGATCTAAAGGTAAAACAAATATTCCCTGAAGCTCTATCGACCACCGATACAACTCTACGCACACTTGACGTTTGCTTTACCGGAAACAAGTATGAAATTAGAAGTACTTTGTAGGTGTTTTTTGATAGGTTTGCAAGATAATAAAGAGCACGTAAATAAAAAGTAGGGGCTGTTTAGATAAAGACACAACTAAGTTAGTTTTAGTAGAGAGCTTTTTGTCACGAGAAAGTTATTTGTCCCTAGGCAATCGATAACTAGACCGGTAATCACTATTGCAATTTTATTTGAGGGAGAGGCATAAGCTAACATACTTTCTCTTCTTGGATCATATGCACTTATCATTGGAACTCTAGCAAGCCTCCGCAACTACTAAAGATCATTAAGGTAAAACCCAACCATAGCATTAAAGTATCAAGTCCTCTTTATTCCCATACGCAAACAACCTACTTACTCGGGTATATGCTTCTGTCACTCTCGCCACCCACCATAAGCAAATCATGAACATATTGCGAACCCTACAGCGGGGATCCCTCACGCTTGCGCGCCACAGAGAGCACCATAGGACAGCACTAATAATAAAACATGCAACTCAAACCAATCACGATCATCAATTAACCCATAGGACAAAACGGATCTACTCAAACATCATAGGATAGCCATACATCATTGGGAAACAATATATAGCATTGAGCACCATGTTTAAGTAGAGATTACAGCGGGTAAAAGAGGGGTTACACCGCTGCATAGAGGGGGGAAGAGTTGGTGATGATGGCGGTGAAGTTGTTGGTGAATATTGCGGTGATGATGATGGCCCCCAGTGGCACTTCGGCGCCACCAGAAGCGAGGGGGAGAGCCCCCCTCCTTCTTCATCTTCCTTGACATCCTCCCTAGATGGGAGAAGGGTTTCGCCTCTGGTCCTTGGTCTCCATGGCATGGGAAGGGCGAGAGCCCCTCCGAGATTGGATATGTCTCTTTGTCTCTCTCTGTTTCTGCGTTCTGGATTCTGCCCTTTCACCGTTTCTTTTATAACCGGAGATCCGTAACTCTGATTGGGCTGAATTTTGGACACGATCTCTATCCGGAAATTAGCTTTCTTGCGGCGGAAGAAGGGCTCCAACCGCCTTACGGGGTGGCCACGAGGGTCCAGGGCGCGCCCCCTGCCTCATGGCCCCCTCGGGCATCGTATCGCGTTGATTCTTGTTCCCAAAAATCATAAATATTCCAAAAAAAATCTCCATCAGTTTTTATCCCGTTTGGACTCCGTTTGATATGGGTTTTATGCGAAACAAAAAACATGCAACAGACAGGAACTGGCGCTGGGCACTGGATGAATATGTGAGTCCCAAAAATAGTATAAAAAGTTGCCAAAAGTATATGAAAGTTGTAGAATCTTGGCATGGAACAATCAAAAATTGTAGATACGACGGAGACGTATCAGCATCCCCAAGCTTAATTCCTACTCGTCCTCGAGTAGGTAAATGATAAAAAATATAATTTTTGATGTGGAATGCTACCTAGCATAATCTTGATCATGTAATCTAATCATGGCATGAATATTAAGACACGAGTGATTCAAATCAATAGTCTATCATTTGACATTAAGGCTATAATACTTCAAGCATACTAATAAAACAATCATGTCTTTTCAAAATAACATGGCCAAAGAAAGTTATCCCTACAAAATCATATAGTCTGGCTATGCTCCATCTTCACCACACGAAATATTCAAATCGTGCACAACCCTGATGACAAGCCAATCAATTGTTTCATACTTTTGATCTTCTCAAACCTTTTCAACTTTCACGCAATACATGAGCGTGAGCCATGGACATAGCACTACAGGTGGAATAGAATATGATGGTGGAGGTTGTGTGGAGAAGACAAAAAAGGAGAAAGTCTCACATCGACGCGGCTAATCAACGGGCTATGGAGATGCCCATCAATTGATGTCAATGCGAGGAGTAGGGATTGCCATGCAACGGATGTACTAGAGCTATAAGTGTATGAAAGCTCAAACTGAAACTAAGTGGGTGTGCATCCAACTTGCTTGCTCATGAAGACCTAGGGAATTTGAGGAAGCCCATCGTTGGAATATACAAGCCAAGTTCTATAATGAAAATTCCACTAGTATATGAAAGTGATAACTCAAGAGACTCTCTATATGAAGAACATGGTGCTACTCCGAAGCACAAGTGTGGTAAAAGGATAGTAACATTGCCCCTTCTCTCTTTTTCTCTCATTTTTTTCTTTTTTTCTTTTGTTTTTGTGGGCTTCTTTGGCCTCTTTTATTTAAAGTCTGGAGTCTCATCCCGGCTTGTGGGGGAATCATTGTCTCCATCATCCTTTCCTCACTGGGGCAATGCTCTAATAATGATGATCATCACACTTTTATTTACTTACAACTCAATATTACAACTCGATGTCTAGAACAAAGATATGACTCTATATTAATGCCTCCAGTGGTGTACCGGGATGTGCAATGATCTAGCGTAGCAAAGATATCAAAAAACTGACAAGCCATGAAACCATCATGCTAGCTATCTTACGATCATGCAAAGCGATATGACAATGATGCTCAAGTCATGTATATGATGATGATGGAAGTTGCATGGCAATATATCTCGGAATGGCTATGGAAATGCCATGATAGGTAGGTATGGTGGCTATTTTGAGGAAGATATAAGGAGGCTTATGTGTGACAGAGCGTATCGTATCACGGGGTTTGGATGCACCGGCGAAGTTTGCACCAACTCTCGAGGTGAGAAAGGGCAATGCATGGTACCGAAGAGGCTAGCAATGATGGAAGGGTGAGAGTGTGTATAATCCATGGACGCAACATTAGTCATAAAGAACTCACATACTTATTGTGAAAATCTATTAGTCACCAAAAAAAAGTACTACGCGCATGCTCCTAGGGGGATAGATTGGTAGGAAAACACCATCGCTCGTCCCCGACCGCCACTCATAAGGAAGACAATCAGTAAATAAATCATGCTCCGACTTCATCACATAACGGTTCACCATACGTGCATGCTACGGGAATCACAAACTTCAACACCTGTATTTCTATGATCCACAACTACCCACTAGCATGACTCTATATCACCATCTTTATATCGCAAAACTATTGCAAGGAATCAAACATATCAGATTCAGTGATCTACAAGTCTTATGTAGGATTTTATGACTAACCATGTGAATGACCAGTTCCTGTCAACTCTCTAAATAGATATAAGTGAAGCAAGAGAGTTTAATTCTTTCTACAAAAGATATGCCCATGCTCTAACAAATACTCCCTCCGTTCCTAAATATAGGGTGTATAGTTTTTGGCATAGAAATTAAAGAACGCAAGTGGAGGGAAAATTTCACAAATTTTGGGCGAGATTACACCTGACTAATTGACATGAGAAAATAGAGGAGCTTTCTCTATATAAGGAAATGTAATCAAATCCCTTAAAAACTTATCCAAGCGAGTGGTGCAACGCAATACACCCTATATTTCGAACTTTTTTTCAAAAATCTATACACCTTATATCAAGGAATGGAGGGAGTATAAGTAAAGCAAAAGAGCATTCTACAAATGGCGGTTTTCTATGTGAAGAGAAATAGGCAATCCAAACTTCAAATGATATAAGTGAAGCACATGAAGCATTCTATAAAGCCATACTCAAAAGATTTAAGTGAAGTGCAATGAGCATTCTATAAATCAACAAGGACTATCTCATACCAGCATGGTGCATAAAATAAAAGTGAAAACTAAATGCAAAAGACGCTCCAAGATTTGCACATATCGCATGAATGAAACGAATCCAAAAACATACCGATACTTGTTGAAGAAAGATGGGATGCCTTCCGGGGCATCCCCAAGCTTAGACTCTTGAGTCTCCTTTAATATTTACTTGGGGTGCCTTGGGCATCCCCAAGCTTGAGCTCTTGTCTATCCTCCTTCTCCTCATAACGAGACCTCCTCGATCCTCGAACACTTCATCCACACAAAACTCAACAGAAAACTTGGTAAGATCCGTTAGTATAATAAAGCAAATCACTACTCTAAGTATTGTTGCAAACCAATTCATATTTTGTTTTTGCATTGTAGATATTGTAATATAACTTTTCCATGGCTTAATCCACTGATAGAAATTGATAGTTTCATCAAAACAAGCAAACTATGCATCAAAAACAGAATCTGTCTAAAATAGAACAGTCTGTAATAATATGGACATTAACCATACTTCTGGTACTTAAAAAATTCTTCCAAAATTAGGAAAAATAAACAATTTGTATAGAAAGACAGTGCAGAAAATTTCAGAATCATTTGACATTCCAGTAAAAAATGAAAAATTGCGCACTACAGCCAAAGTTTCTGTCCTGCACCGCACAAACCAACAAGCATTGTAAACATCCTAAAGGCAAACATTGGGACATTTTTTTATAATACAATGGAATTGTACAAGGGGATAATTAGTTTTATTGAAAAGTTTCTGTAATCAAGATTCACAAAGTTTCCGTGAGCATGAACAAAGTTCAAGGAGCTCTCCCACTTCAACAATGCTTGTCTTTCTCACTTTCACTTTCCTTTTTGAAAAGTTTCGGGTTCCCCTCTTTACTTTTTTTGTTTTTAAACTATATAAAAGCACTCAACATAAATAAATGACTCTATAAAACTTCAGGGTTGTCTCCCTGGCAGCGCTTTCTTTAAAGCCATTAAGCTAGGCATATAGTGCTCAAGTGGTGAATCCACCTGGATCCCAAGGTATATCAAAGCCAATTTTAATAAGCAATGATTTGGTATTTAGTAGTGAGCACAAAGCAACATATATCAAGCAATGACGAATTCTAACTCTCTTCCTATGCATCGGCATGTCATAAAAGAACAATTCATGCACACATAGTAAAGGCCAATGCATAGTATAAACAGTTTCTTGCAATTTTATCATGTTGGAAACATAGAGAGGTGGAGATATAGTTCCTCTCTCATAATAATTGCAAGTAGGAGCAGCAAGCACATGCATACTATATCTATCAAAATCATCATGTGTAATAGTAAAACGCAACCCATCAATATAATCCTTAATAAAGGCAAACTTCTCTGATATAGTGTAGTCGGGAGAATTCAAAAAGATAATAGGACTATCATGCGTGGGTGCAATAGCAACAATTTCATGTTTAACATAAGGAACTATAGCAAGTTCATCTCCATAAGCATAATTCATATTGGCATCTTGGCCACAAACATAGCAAGCATCATCAAAAAGGGATATTTCAAGAGAATCAACGAGATCATAACAGTCATCATAGCAATCATCCTTCGGTAAGCATGAAGGGAAGTTAAACAATGTATGAGTTGAAGAGTTACTCTCATTAGAAGGTGGGCACGGGTGATCAATCTGCTCTACCTCCTTTTGTTCTTCGCTCTCCTCCTCATCTTTTTCATCCAATGAGCTCACAGTTTCATCAATTCCTTCTTCCATAGACTTCTGCAAAATATTAGTCTCTTCTTGGACAACGGAGACTTTCTCAATAAGTGCATCAATATTGGCATTGTATTCATAATTCTTATAGCAATATTTAAGGATAGCTAAATTTTCAGGTCTATAAACAACATCATAAAGATTTTCACACTCTTTGGACAAAGATTCAATTTCATAAGCACCCATAAAAGCAACAAATTCTTCTATTTGTTCCACATCATAGTAATCATATATACCATTAGCACAAGAAGCCAAGGTTTTATTATCATTAAATTTGCATGAAAAGGGAAGGTTTGGAGCCTTCATCCTAGAGCAACAAGTATAATCATAACTCAAGCATACTTGCCGAGCATACCACTTAGACATATAAATTTGATCCCATAATAGTTTCCCTTTTTGAGTCAAGCGATAATCCCTAAAGTATTCACGTTGATCCAACGTGTCTCCCATTACCAGATTGAATGGGGTTTTCTTTGGATTATCAAAGTAGTACATAATGTCTGTCACATAACGAGCATCGAGGGTTTTAGGAGGTTCCCCATCTCCATGAGTAGCAAGTGAACCTAATTTTTTTGGTATTTCGTGTTCCATATCCATAACTAAAGATAGAGAACAACTTAGAACAGCAAATAAAAATTAGTTAGTGATAAAGCAAACAAGAACACACGAGAATATTCACCCCACGCTATTGCTCCCCAGCAACGGCACCAGAAAAAGGTCTTGATAACCCACAAGTATAGGGGATCAATTATAGCCTCTTTCGATAAGTAAGAGTGTCGAACCCAACGAGAAACTAAAGGTAGAACAAATATTCCCTCAAGTTCTATCGACCACCGATACAACTCTACGCACACTTGACGTTCGCTTTACTGGAACAAGTATGAAAATAGAAGTATTTTGTAGGTGTTTTTGGATAGGTTTGCAAGATAATAAAGAGCACGTAAATAAAAAGTAGGGGTTGTTTAGATAAATACACAACTAAGTTCGTTTTAGTAGAGAGCTTTTTGTCACGAGAAAGTTATTTGTCTTTAGGCAATCGATAACTAGACCGGTAATCACTATTGCAATTTTATTTGAGGGAGAGGCAAAAGCTAACATAGTTTCTCGTCTTGGATCATATGCACTTATGATTGGAACTCTAGCAAGCATCCACAACTACTAAAGATCATTAAGGTAAAACCCAACCATAAAATTAAAGTATCAAGTCCTCTTTATTCCCATACGCAAACAACCTACTTACTCGGGTATATGCTTCTGTCACTCACGCCACCCACCATAAGAAAATCATGAACATATTGCAAACCCTACAGCAGGGATCCCTCACACTTGCGCGACACGGAGAGCACCATAGGACAGTACCAATAATAAAACATGCAACTCAAACCAATCACGATCATCAATTAACCCATAGGACAAAACGGATCTACTCAAACATCATAGGATAGACATACATCATTGGGAAACAATATATAGCGTTGAGCACCATGTTTAAGTAGAGATTACAGCGAGTAAAAGAGGGGTTACACCGCTGCATAGAGGGGGGAAGAGTTGGTGATGATGGCGGTGAAGTTGTTGGTGAAGATTGCGGTGATGACGATGGCCCCCGGTGGCACTCCGGCGCCACCGGAAGTGAGGGGGAGAGCCCCCCTTCTTCTTCTTCTTCTTCTTCCTTGACCTCCTCCCTAGATGGGAGAAGGGTTTCCCCTCTGGTCCTTGGTCTCCATGGCATGGGAGGGGCGAGAGCCCCTCCGAGATTCGATCTGCCTCTCTGTCTCTCTCTGTTTCTGCATTCTGGATTCTGCCCTTTCGCCGTTTCTTTTATAACCGGAGATCCGTAACTCCGATTGGGCTTAATTTTGGACACAACCTCTATCCGGAAATTAGTTTTCTTGCACGAAAGAAGGGCTCCAATCGCCTTACGGGGTGGCCACGAGGGTCCTGGGCGCGCCTGACCCCCTAGGGCGTGCCCTCCTATCTCGTGGCATCCTCGGGCATCGTATCGCGTTGATTCTTCTTCCCAAAAATCATAAATATTCCAAAAAAATCTCCGTCAGTTTTTATCCCGTTTGGACTCCGTTTGATACGGGTTTTCCGTGAAACAAAAAACATGCAACAAGCAGGAACTTGCACTGGGCACTGGATCAATATGTTGGTCCCAATAATAGTATAAAAAAGTTGCCAAAAGTATATGAAAGTTGTAGAATCTTGGCATGGAACAATCAAAAATTGTAGATACGACAGAGACATATCATCAGCTAAGTTAGTATCAGAGGCAGCGGTTGCCCTTTGGTGTCATGCATGTATCCTCCCAACATGGATTCAGTACAAGAATGACAAAGACGAAACCCAGTTCAACACCTTCCTCGACCATTTATCTATAAGTATGGTTATGTATGGAAACTAGTAATATTGTCTTGCTCTGTCCCATACTTTCAAGGTTGCTGATAATGAGACTCCCATAATTTTCAACAGATGAGGTTCAAGTTGGATAGCCAAGATGATGCAACCATACAAGCTTGCACCCATGTTTTCAAGTCTGCTCTGCAATAGTATCGATATAATTTGAGGAAAACTCACTTTGAACGCAAGGCTAACAGTGAACTTGCCCAAACATCTCTAGTGGAAAATATATCGGATGAAGACGGGAGAGGCCTTGTTAAACACTGGTCTAATCCAAAGTATCAAGTACGTTATATGTATGTGATCAGATCACATGTTGAACTCCTATTTACGCATGTGCCTCACAAATCTATCTTCTTGCAGGTGAACTGTTCAAAGAACAAGGCCAACCGTAAGAAAGTGAAATTCCAACAAACGACAGGATCTCGTAGCTATATGGCACACTACGAGGCTCTTGTAATTAGTTGTTATTTCACTCTTTTCCATGTGCCATATTATCAGATCTATATTGACTTGTTCCAAATGCAGAGGAAAGCCCACAAGGACCAAAAAGTACCTGAACCAAATGTTGTGGAAATCTTCAAGGACTGTCGCACCAGCAAGACGAAGGGCATGACTACACCAATCAAAGTCGTTGTTATAAGTCCTTAATCCACATGCCTTTTCACTAGTACTTACTCTTACTTGTGCATTGAACTGCGTGGTTTGCAGCCAATATCTATTACTCTTTTCAATTTTATACACAATTGTCTTAGCGTATCATTGCACCTTACAAGGTTTAAAAGAGAGGATTGGTGTTCATTTGATCTTGATCTGTAATCTAGTTCCATGCTGGACTTGCCCACACAACGTTACAATTGCATGTTTGTCTGTTCTCAGTTGTTTTATTATATGAATGATGTCATACTATGCTTACCGTATTATAAACTTTGTCTCTTTATCCTTAGCTGTCAATACAATGTGAAGAAATAGACAATACATTAGCCATGGTACATGGTCATATGTTTGGAACCTGGTTTTATTATGTACTTTGCAGTAAAATACAACAAATATTTTACACGGGTTCACCAGAATAAGTTCTGTATATAGACCAAAGCTGTTTTGTTTGGTTTTGCTGCCTCTTTAATATCTTCTGTTCTAGTACTAATAATGTAAAAACTCAACTTTTTAGCAAGCTATGGAAAAAATGGTGGAACCGCCACCTTCTGAAGGTGACGAGGCAACTATAACCGCAATGTCACCTCTTGCTGCAGTGGGTCAGTACCTGTCCACTAACAGTGCCAAAAGCACATTCCTATGTAATACTGGGTTCGTTGTTAAGGCAATACGTCCAAACTACCTCATGATCAAGATATGCAAGATCAAAACAATGTTATATCTGCGCTCCAGACACAAGTCCATTCCCTAACAAAGACCCTTTGTTAAACAATGACAACAATTGTTCGATGTCGTCAAGATATGCATGTTTTGAAACCAGACTATCAGACATTTGCTATGTTGTTCAGGAGCCTAGGAGAAATGAAGGCGAAGGTTATGGTGCTCCATCGGACAGTACAACATGAAAACGTAATAGTCAGGTCAAATGAACTGAGCTTCTGAACTTCTGGTGGTGCATTTATCTGCCATACTGTTAACTTGTATGCCAACCTTCCTTTTGTTTTATGGTTGTAATTTGTTTTGTTGCGATACAAAATTTGTTCTTAACGTGCAGCCACCGGCTGAAGAAAATAGCAAGCCATTTTTGTGTAGTGTAGGGTGTTCCCTATATTTGCACTGGTGGCGAACTTTGATGCCCAGTGGATGTAATCTTTGCAATCGCCTTAATAGCCTAGCGTTAGTTTCAGACTTATTTATTTCCTAGCCTTCTTTTTCCCTGGTTTCTAGTGGCCGCAACAACCATGGGACATATACGGACCATGGTAACCTTGAGCCTGCTACAGGCCGTAGGATCCATGGGCCTCCTATGGGCCGTCGGATAAATGGGCCTCCAACGGGCTGTAGAATCGGTGGGCCTTGGGCCGTCGGATAAACGGGTCCACATGGGCCGTAAACGGGCGTAATTGGTATCGAGCCAGCATGGTAACAAGCCGTTAGTAGACCGGAAGACAGCAAAGGCTTAATCATATCACAGGCATAACGGGTCGTTAATGGGCCAGAATATAGGACGGGCTGGAAACAGAGCAACGGGTTAACAGGCCACAAACGGGCCGATTCTAACCATGGGCCGAATTTGGCCCATTAGGGGAACAAGCCAGTAACGGGCCGGAAGTAATCGAGGGCCGGAAAGGAGCCCAAGATCGTATGGGCCGTCACTAGGCCGAAAGCTAACACGGGTTGGAAACGGCCCATGTGAATCATGGGCCGTTAATGGATACAAAGAAATTTACTGTTCATTATGGGCCAGAGTCACCGTGGGCCACTAAAGGGCCTAAAGATACGAAAGGCCTCATATGGGCCGAAAGGCGTCATGGGCCATACATGCACTAGTAAGCGTTGGTGCTATACAAACGGTTTTAAACCCCTTTCCGCGACGACATTTGGAACCGTCGCCTAGTGAGTGACGATGATAGGGGGTCCTTCCCACACGACCCGGAAACCGTCAGGGATATGCCCTCCTGGCACACACGCTCGGCAAAATGAGGTCATGTGCGACCGGCGAGCGCTCTAATACGGAAATACATACAGTAGAGCTAAAAATACAATTATATAGACGAAATTGTTTCCGATCACAAGTACATCCCACACAGTCAGTCCCTGCTAAACGTTTCCGTTCATATGTGCATCCCACACAGTCGCCCCAAGGAAAATGTTTCCGTTCACGGGTACATCACACACAATTTTTCCCGTTAAATCGTTTGTGATAGCTTTGCCATTGCACATGATATTAACAATTTTATCATTTGCGTTATTGAAGGCATCACACAATGTGCGTAGAAGAAATTGTGTGGCAAAGGTCGTCCATCACACATAGTTTTTATGTGGTAAACGTTTGCACAAGGTGGCCTAACGCAAATAGTTTTCAAGAGGATGTCGTGTGTGTAGTGGAGATTGACCGCACACGTAGTGGATCCTAGAAACGGTTCCAATCTCCATGTCTATCGCAGACGTTTCGCTTTCGCAAATCGTGTGCAGTGTAATCCCTAATTTAAAAATCACATGTTTTGAATTTGAAAGTAGGCAATCACTTATTTCATATCCAACCATGTTTATTACAAATATAGGTTCAACCACGAATGCACAATTCGATGCACAGGTACTCATACTGAAGAACTACAGAAGCACCAAGTAAAAAATGATGAACCACAGTTGTACTAAAGACTGTCAAGAGAGAGGTGAAAGACATTCTGGTTGCTGGAGAAGGTGAAGCGGAATGCCCATATTGTGCCCTCCTCCATGCGTAATGCGCGCGTGACTCTAGGCCAACCCCTTGTTATGGCTGCCCATCCATCCTTCACTGTCTTCATCA
This sequence comes from Aegilops longissima, assembly GCA_021605205.1. Classification (NCBI taxonomy): domain Eukaryota; kingdom Viridiplantae; phylum Streptophyta; class Magnoliopsida; order Poales; family Poaceae; genus Aegilops; species Aegilops longissima. The sequence continues at coordinate 217,797,767 of CM038677.1, read as the reverse complement.
CGACTTCTAGATGCTCATTGTAGTTTGGATGAAATACTTTAACCTTCATTGTGTGTCCACCAATCATGTACTTTGCGAGGTAATCTTGAGTGAACTGCTTCAGGAACCACTGGGAACTAAAAAGATTCAGACATTGTTGTCTAACAACTCATTATATGCAGAGTTTATAGTTACCATCCTACAGCTCACTATTGTGTTGGATAGAGCACAAACAAATAATTTGCTTGCCACCATTCATATATTTTTGCTAATAATCCTTATTAGTTTCCTCACTTGATGCTTGTTCATCAATATCTCATTGCCCCATACGCAAAAAGGGTCGATGCGTGGATCCTTGCCAAGGGCATATGTACCTACAAGCAAAAAAGTCAATATTAGAATCTAACAAGTGTCCAGGCCTGGATCTATATGCACTACATTATGGAACGACGGGGGGAGTACAAGCCGAGGGATGAAGCGAACCTCGGCGGAAAATGGTGGCCACTCCCGTTGTTGTCCTGCATAAGTAGTGGAAAGGCATAATAAGTACATCAACCTTAACATCAAACAAATATAACAAAGGTAAACAACATCATCTCAAAATGATAGCTTGAATGTGTTGGTTTTAGCATGATGTTAAAGCAGATATAAAATGGAAGGCAATGTTACCGACAGCAGGCTTAACAGCCATCAAATATTGCAATTCAAACTGGTATTGTTGAAAATAAATAGAACGTAGGTAATGCTTAAACATCACACTCGATAAATGTGTAAAACTGAAATAAAGGGCATGTGTTAACTACACCAGGAATAACTGGAACCAAATATAGCCGTTGAAACTGGTATTGATGTAGTCGAGCGGCACAGTTCCGACTTGCACATAATGAGCAACACATTGTGAATGACTGAAATAAAAAAGGCATAAATGACCAGTATAACAACCAAAAATAGCCATTGAAAACTGGACAGAGTCTCACTGCAACCAACCTAACAAGCAAATACAGATAAACAGGGCATATGCTTGAAAACTGGACAAATGCTCACTTCAAACAACCTAACAAGCAGATAAAGACAAACAAGGCATCTGCTTGACAACTGGACGCAACCTAACAACCAAATAGAGATAAACAAGGCATCTGCTTGATAACTGGACAAATGCTAAAAAAAGCAACCTAACAACCAAATACAGATAAACAAGGCATCTGCTTGATAATTGGACAAATGCTCACTGCAACCAAACTAAGAACAAAATACATATAAACAAGGCATCTGCTCGATAACTGAAAAAATGCTCACTCCAACCAACCTAACAACCAAATATAGATAAACAAGGCATCTACTCACTATAAACAACCAAATATAGCCATTTGTGAAACTGAAGTGGACAATTCATACTTAAACATCACATAGCCCTATTGAACAATACATTTTTGCATAACTAAAATAATTAAACACGACACAGTTAAAGCACCGCACGGCAAATGCTACTACAACAAAGGGTACGGGTTGGCAAGCTAGAGAAGGTAAGATTTGCTGATAGAATGTTGCCTCACATTTCATGGACGGGGTCCTTCCAGTTGGAAGAGCACAGACCCATGGTGCGCTCTTTGATGTCACAGATGGGCTGTTTCACCTTGGAAGAACCTTCATGGGTGCCCTCCGCGTGGTCGTGGTCGTGGTCGATGAGATCTGACTTGGCAATTGAGGATCCCAAGCCACCGCCGTAGAACATGTCCTTCAGAAATGACAAAATGGGCTCAATGGCGTATAAAGCTCGCAAATCCTTGGCCGCTTAGCGGAGGAGATCAGCGGCAGGGCCATCGAAGAGATCAACGTCGGTTGAACCAGAGGGGTTGGGGATGGACCACTTAACCTGTGACATGGCCCGCGTGATGTCGTCGCTGTGGACAAGCTTGATGTCGTAGCCCACTTTCCCGAGATATAGTAATACGCTAGCCCGCTGACATGAAGCCTTCGGCATGGCAACGTAGTCAACGTCTTCGCCGGCTTCCGCGGCGACGTGTTGCTCCGGGATTGACATGTCGGGGAGAATGGTGGCCACCTCGCCAACGTCCGCCGGAGAGGCCATGATACACCTCTTCTTGGTCGAACGCTCGTCGGGCTCCCTGGGATACGTGGTCGAGCTTAGGCTGCGACATTCTGGAGCAGGGGATGTGGATCTGGCGGGGAGGGACAGTGCAGGCCTCATGTAAAAACTCAAGGGAGTGGGGCAATGGTATGGGAATCGCTGGGTAACCTGAACTTTATTATCTAAGCTAGGAGGAACGGGCAGACCGGCAGGGGTTGGCGGCAGCGCCGGCGGCGGCCGCGAACTAGGGTTCAAGGGGGGAGGGGGCGGGTGGGGACTGTGGAAGGGGGGTTGGTGTTTGAGGATAAGCCGCGGCTACTGAAAATTTTAGTAATGGTGGGTGGTGATGGTGGTGGATGAGGGAGGGCGATGGTTCAAATGCCTCGGCTACTGCAATTTTACTATAAGGTCAGTGCTGGAGGAGTGTAGGCGATGGTTGAAGTACGACGGCTACTAAAATTTGGGTAAAGGAATTGATGCGGGGCGGGAGTGCCCAAGATCGCGCACGGTCCAATAACAATATGTGTGTATGTTAATAAGGAAAAGTGGCACGGAACTGTCAATTTTTGCAACCCTCAAGGCGGGTAGTTTGTTTTTATATTTCTAGCTAGTTGGTCTATCGCACACGGTTCGTCCTAATTTCCAAATAAACTTACCCGCCTTTAGCTTGCACAGGTGGTGGTTTTACAGCGCACTTGCATCGCACACGGTTAAGCCAGTACCTCCACCCTTTGCTAGCGCTTGCGCGGTTGTGGTGATTTTACAGCGCACTTGCATTGCACACGGTTGAGCCAGCACCTCCACCTTTTCTCTTGCTTGCGCGGGCGTGGTGATTCATAGCGCACTTGTATCGCACACGGTTAAGATATTATACCCGTGTCCGTTGAGTGTCATCAGAGTCTTTGCAGCAAAATATAACGTTAGAGAGGGTCAGAAGACAGCCACACCAGCATGTGGCCCAAATATATATGAGTGAAAAGGGTGGTCTGTGATGTTCAAAATTCCAATGCACAACTTTGACCGCGCGGGCCCACGGTTGGGCGCATCGTCGAAGATCGATGAGAGGGGCCAGAAGTCAAGAACCACCTGGAAGTGGACAAATATATGTAGGAATATTGGGGATGTTGAAAACTTTAAATACACAATGCAGAACTTTGGTGGCACCTGCCTTGCAAACCCGAAAGCACCCTTGGATATATACATACATATACACATATATATATAATGACATAATGTCATGCCTAGCTAGGATGCTTGGCCCACGACCTCCCACTCCATGTCAGTGGGGCGGATGCACGTAATGATCGATACTTTGGTCATACATGCATGTCGCCATGACCTACCATAAGACGGACCAATGAATCTATCATTTGGTCAAACGACAGTTGTTGTTGTTGATAAACCGCTTGGGCCAATAGATTGAACCATCATAAAAATCGCACGAGAGGGACCACAAAACCAGCACCTCTTGCATGCGGCCCAAAATGATGTACGTAGGGAAGGGGTGATGTGTGTTTTCAATATAGAATGATGTACAATTTAGATGTGGTGCCTACATATCGATATAGACAACAACCATGAAGGCAAGGTAGTTAAGGACGAGATACGCAGGGTTTGATGTAGGTCGAACCCAGCAATCCGAGCATGTGGGAGGGAATCCTGACAATCCATGAGCTCGAGCTTTGGTTGAGCGACGTGTGACGGTGACCGTACCTAACACGAACTAGGAGGAATCCATTCATGGCCAACACATACCCCTCGTTATCAGTCAAAGGGATGATATATATACACTCAGGGAGCCCACAGATATGCGTGTCATCACAAAAAACCGCACAAGGGAGACGTGGTCGATCAGAAGACCCCTTATACACTGCATGCGGCCTAAAAATATGTATGGGTACGGTGGTGTGTGATGTGTTTAAATCCCAAATGCACAACTTCGATGGGCCACCAACTACATTACAAACCGAACACTGTACCCGACTCCAAGCCTGGTTCAATGCGTACGATGTCCGTTTCCCAACTTCGAGGCGGCGGCGGGGGTCGTCCCACGCATGCGCTCAAACTTTATTTGGTCTAGCATGGGACACATCTATATATATATATATATACATCTATATCTATACACCTATATAGTGTGCGAATAACTTTGAAAGTTGGTCGTTGGATGAAGCCAATCCGATGGTACAGAGATGGCAAATCCGAGCATTACTAGCCATTGGATATCATCTACATTCCACCAGATTCTGCCACATGTACAATCTAGAAGACTCCATGGTTGAACTTAAGCATAATGCACAAACCTCAAAACACAAGCACTTCTCCTTTGTTCTCTAGAATCTTCCATATCTTAATTGCCCAAACTTTTTTTCCTAAATGAATTGTCACTTTTCCTTATTATCAATCATTGAAATTTTGTGAGGCAATAAAACATCATCATCTTCCATATCTTCCATATCTCTAGACCTCGGCGAGCGCACATTGTGAAGACATGATCGAGAAGAACACCCTACCCCCTATACCCTGCATGCAACCTGAAAAAGGTTTATATAATCGCCATGACAGGTCAAGTCAATCATTCTTTAATTTTTTAGAGGAAAAATAACCCATAAAAACATAGTAGGTTTATATAATCACCATGACAGGTCCAGTCAATCTTTCTTTAATTATTTTAGAGCAAAAAATAACCCATAAAAACATAGTCAACAAATTAGCAAAACAAGGATCCCAAGGTTTATATAATTGCCATGATAGGTCACTATAGAGATATAATATATCTCTATAATGACCGTGTCATGGCATTTAAATGAAGCTTGAGATATGCAACTTCCCATCGGGTCACCCATCCTTGGACTACTCCAGCACAAGCACGCTTAACTTCTGCGTTCTATTCGACTAGGCTAGCGGATGGGAAGCCTGTAGGATCGAAAGTATGTCTAGAGGGGGGTGATTAGACTACTTGACCAAATAAAACTTAGCCTTTTCCCAATTTTAGTTCTTGGCAGATTTTAGCAACTTTGGACAAGTCAAGCAATCTTAACACAATTCAAGCAAGCACGCAAAGAGTATATGAGCAGCGTAAAGTAAATCATGCAACTTCCCAGAATGTAAAGGGAAGGGTTTGCAGGATTCAAACACAATGTGCATACGGTATCATGTTTTCCAAAGCTCTTAGGGTCTTCTTGATGATGAATTTGTCGGTCATCTCTTCACTTCCTAAGCCGGCGATCTCATTTGTGATAAGAGCAAGCCTAGAGTACATTTCAGCGACACCTTCACCATCCTTCATTTTGAACTTGTCAAGCTGACTTTGAAGCATATCCAACTTGGATTCCTTGACGGAGTCGGTACCTTCATGCATATCAATCAAAGTATCCCAAATTTCCTTTGCATTCGGAAGACGGCTGATTTTATTGAATTCTTCGGGGCAGAATCCGTTGAAGAGGATATCACAAGCTTGAGCATTGTATTGCAGCATCTTCAACTCTTCCGCGGTAGCTTCACGGTTCGGTTCTCTCCCATCAAAGAATTCACCTTGCAAGCCAATACACACAATAGCCCATACGGCGGGGTTATGTCCAAGAATATGCATTTTCATCTTATGCTTCCAACTAGAAAAATTAGTACCATCAAAGTAAGGACCTCTACGGTGGTAATTTCAATCGCTAGACGTCATACTCTCCTAGGTTGTGAAACCAAGGCTATGACTACCAAAAGCTATGGAAATCAAAGCAAATGGAGACCAATGCTCTGATACCACTTGTAGGATCAAAAGTATGTCTAGAGGGGGGGTGATTAGACTACTTGACCAAATAAAACTTATCCTTTTCCCAATTTTAGTTCTTGGCAGATTTTAGCAACTTCGGACAAGTCAAGCAATCTTAACACAATTCCAGCAAGCATGCAAAGAGTATGTGAGCAGCGGAAAATAAAGCATGCAACTTGCAAGAATGTAAAGGGAAGAGTTTGGAGGATTCAAACGCAATAGGAGACACAAATGTTTTTGTCATGGTTCCGATAGGTGGTGCTATCGTACATCCACGTTGATGGAGACTTCAACACACGAAGGGTAACGGCTGCGCGAGTCCACGGAGGGCTCCACCCACGAAGGGTCCATGAAGAAGCAACCTTGTCTATCCCACCATGGTCGTCTCCCACGAAGGACTTGCCTCACTAGCGGTAGATCTTCACGAACTAGGCGGTCTCCTTGCCCTTACAAACTCCTTGGTTCAACTCCACAATCTTGTCGGAGGCTCCCAAGTGACACCTAGCCAATCTAGGAGACACCACTCTCCAAGAAGTAACTCAACTCTCTCTCACAGGATATGGATTTGGTGGAAAGAAGATTTGAGTAGAAAGCAACTTGGGGAAGGCTAGAGATCAAGATTCATATGGTAGGAATGGAATATCTTGGCCTCAACACATGTGTAGGTGGTTCTCTCTCAGAAAAGGTAAGTTGGAAGCGTAGGTTCGTTCTGATGGCTCTTTCCACGAATGAAGAGGAGGTGGAGGGGTATTTATAGCCTCCACAGAAAATATAACCGTTACACACAACTTGCCAATCTCGGTGGGACCGAATTGGTAAACTCGGTCGGACCGATTCAGCAAATCTAGTGACCGTTAGTATTTTCGGTGGGACCGACATGCAACTCGGTAGGACCGATATGGTTAGGGTTAGGGCATAACGTAATCTCGGTGAGACCGATTACAAAAACTCGGTGAGACCGATTTTGGTAACAAGCTAACCAGAGAGTTGGTCAGGTAAACTCGGTGGGACCGATTCGCTCTTTTCGTTGAGACCAAAAGGTTACGAAAGGGAAACAGAGAGTTTACATTGCAATCTTGGTGGAACCGATCGCTCATCTCGGTGGGACCGAAACGTTACGAAGGGAAATAGAGAGATTACAATCCCATCTCGGTGAGACCGAGATCCCTATCAGTGAGACCGATTTGCCTAGGGTTTGTGGCAGAGCCTATGACATCTGAACTCGGTGGCGCCGGATAGAAAGAATCGGTGGGGCCGAGTTTGACTTTTGGTTTAGGTCATATGTGGATGTGAGAAAGTAGTTGAGGGCTTTGGAGCATATCACTAAGCATTTTGAGCAAGAGCCTCATTAAGCAACACCTCATCCCTCCTTGATAGTATTGGCTTTTCCTATAGACTCAATGTGATCTTGGATCACTAAAATAGAAAATGTAGAGTCTTGAGCTTTGAGCTTGAGCCAATCCTTTTGTCCTTAGCATTTTGAGGGATCCACTTTTCTCATCCATGCCATGCCAATCATTGAGCTTTCCTGAAATATTAATCTTGAAATAGCATTAGCTCAATGAGCTATATGTTGTTAGGAATTACCAAAACCACCTAGGGATAGTTGCACTTTCAATATCCCCTTTTTGGTAATTGATGACAACATATAGATCAAAGCTTCGACAAATGATAATAAGAGTGAAAAACATTGTCGCTTTGAGAAGTATGTGAAAAGCAAGAGTCCCCCTAAATTTGTGCATAGTTTAAGATTTGCTTTGGACTACAAATGCACAATGAGTTAGGATCATGGATTACTCTTCCATGTCACATACATCTTGGTGGAGCGCTCAAAATGATAATAATTAAATACATGCACTCATCACCAAGCAAAGTGAATGATCATATGGGGATATAAAAGGATAATGTCATCCAACAAGCATTAAGGTAGCATATGATCAAACGCATGATCATCCAAGTATCACACAAAAGCATAAAGTATCTCAAACAAGCAAATAACAAAGTTCAACCACCAAAAAACAAGAGAGAACAAAGAGCAACACTCTCTCTCGAAGCCTATGATCTATACATTTTCTCCCCCTTTGGCAACAAGTTACCAAAAAGTTCATAAAAATGCATAGTGCTAGATCGACTCTCAGGCTTGGTCTTCGGGTGGTGGTGTAGATAAAACTCCAAGGATGAAGGCATCAATTGATGTAGATGGAGCTGGTGGAGTGGGTGCTGGAGCTGGTGGCACTGAAGTTGTAGCTGGTGCAAATGAAGTTGCTCTGGTGTCTGTAACTGGCACTGCAGCAGATCTCTGTCCTCTGGGCACTCTAGCAAAATCATCAGTGGTAGACTTGCCCTTCTTCTCCTACACTTCATCCTGAAGTTGCTCAACAACTGACTGTATCTCAGTGACCTTCACATCTAAATCATAGAACTTCTGCTCCATGATCCTCTCCAAGCTCTCCTGGTTTTTGAGTCAGGGTGGCCAATCCCTTCTCAATCCTTAGAGTGGAGGCAATCAAGTAGCCAAGCTGATCTTGCTTGCTCTTCAGAAGACACTGAGATGCCTCATCAATGGTTGGCATCTTTGCAGCCTTTTCAGTCCTTGCCTTCTCCCTCTTTGCTTGTGCTTGCACAGAAGATGGTTCATTCTCATCCATTACAACAGTGTTGTCCTCAAAGTCTGGGTAGATGGGCATATGATACTTGTCCAAGAGATATGTGCCAGTGCCCATCTTGGAGTTGATTAGCTCCTGGATCAGTGGGGCATACCCACAACTTCTCTTCTGATCTGCAGTTATTCTCTTTATAGTTTCCACAATTAGGCTCATGACTTTGAACTTTTGAGGCACATAAAATATGTGAAGCGGGTTAATTGCATGGCCTCTGATCATATTGTGATCACCTGACTTTGGCAATAGAGTGTGCCTGAGGATCGAGTTGATTGTTGGCAAACCTGACAGAAGGTAATGTACTGATCCAAATTTGTGTGTCTCAAGAGCATCATCTGGGATCTCTCTGTACATATGTGCCATGGTGTTGTGATCCTTCTTCTTCTTGGCATAGACATCCAAGTCATCTTCATTCTCCTTAGGGGCATTGATCAATTTTGCCCATTCTTCAACTTTTGACTGGTATCTAGTACCTTCAGACATCCAGACAATCCTTCCATCTGAGTAGAAATGAGTTGTGGAGTAGAACTGCATAATAAGCTCATAATTCCACTTTGTGAGCTTCTTCCCAACAAAGTCCTCTACTCCACAAGACTTGAAACTATCATAGACTCCAGGATAGTGTTCTTCATTTTCCCTGATGTACTTCCAGTCCACCTATCTCATATCACAGACTATAGGCTTCTTGTCAAGCAACACTGTCTCATAGAAGTTCTGTTGTTCCTTTGTATGGAACCTGTAGTCCACAGCAGTTCTTCTCCGACTGCATAGGAATCACCAATCTCCACCGTCTGAGTCCTGCATCCTTCCCAAGTTCATGTCCTCGACTCTTTGGATGAGCATCATTGTGATCTAGAATTTTGGGCTTCAACTTCCTCAAGACATGTGACTCATCATCTTCTTCTTCTATAGCAGCTTCAGGCACTTGGGCCTTGTTCTTCTCTGCGGCTGGAATATTCCTTGTACTCCTCTTGGGTGCAGCTTTGGGTTTAGGATCAGCTGCCTTGGGAGCTTCTTTGGGCTTAGATGGAGCAGCCCCTGATCTTATAGCATCTCCCATAAGCTTTTAAGCTTTAGGTGCTGGTGCAGCAACCTCTTCCTCTTCATCTTCCATCATTGAGGGCTTCCCAATTACTCTGGCCATGGTCTTCTTGACTCTTTCTTTCCTTTTCTTCTCTGCCACAACCTGTTCTTTGGGTGCAGATCCCAAATTTTCTTGAGTGGATGTTCTGGCCTTTGACATAGGAACTCTCTTGGTAGGAACCTTTGTCTTCATCCTGGCTTAGTGGCAGCAGCTGTGCTATATTCCTTCTTCAGAACTTTCTTCTTTGAGGTGGCCTCTTCCTCAACACCCACATAGTCCTCATCCTCAGAATCTGAGGTTCTCTTCTTTCTGGCCCTGGTGGCTGCCTTAGGCAAGTTGTTGGGTGTACTCCTGCTTCCATCATCATAGCTGCTAGAGGGACTAGTGCCCTCACTCATGTGAACTTGCTCCTCGGACTTGTTACATTGTCACTCTGATCGACATGATGCAAACACCGACAAAGCACCACTGTGAATAGATTATAGATGAGGTAGAGTAGATGAGCATCACAAAGTACAGAGGTTTTTGCAAAAGAATGAGTCAAAAACTTAGTTTTAATTTTCCATAGAAAGCATTTCGGATCTATCGATTTGAAAAGTCGGTGATACCGAAGCAGCTTTTGGAACCTAAACTAGTGAACTCGGTCAGACCGAGTCACAGTTCGGTGGCACCGAGACTGCTAGGGTTTCACAAAGAATTGAACTCGGTCACACCGATTTGCAATTCTCGGTCAGACTGAGAATCACATGTGCAATGGCCTTAGCCAAATCGGTAGAACCGATTTCAACAACTCAGTTGGTCCGAGATGATTTCGGCAGAAACCTAACCCAAAATTTTCAATCCACAACTAAACTACGGAGTGATTTCGCTGGATAGAGTGATCTCAATCGTGGCAAGATACATGGCAAAACAATGTGCTAGGAATCAGAGTGAGATTAGCACAAGGATTAAGTCCATACCCTAAGTGCAGCGATGGACACCTGCTACGGCGGCAACGGCGGAGACGATTTCCGTTGACGGCGGCGGAGACCAGCGGCGGGTGTCAGTGTCAAAACCGGCGGATCTCGGGTAGGGGGTCCCGAACTGTGCATCTAAGGCGGATGGTAACAAGAGGCAAAGGACACAATGTTTACCCAGGTTCGGGCCCTCTCTATGGAGGTAATACCCTACTTCCTGCTTGATTGATCTTGATGAATATGAGTATTACAAGAGTTGATCTACCACGAGATCGTAGAGGCTAAACCCTAGAAGCTAGCCTATGGTATGATTGTTGTTGTTTCTATTGACTAGCCTGGCCTCGGTTTATATAATGCACCAGAGGCCTAGGATAACAAGAGTCCTAGCCGAATACGCCGGTGGGGAGGAGTCCTTTTCTTGATCGCCAAGTCTTGTGAAATCTTCCTTGTATGCGGTAGCTGTCCGGACTGGCCCATGAGTATACCGCCATGGGGGTCCTCAGCCCAATCTAACAGATCGGGAGATGACGTGGTGAGTACCCCCTAGTCCAGGACACCGTCAGTAGCCCCCTGAACCAGTCTTCAAGTTAGGAACGCTCCTCAATTCTTCCGAACTATTCTTCATCTTCGGTCGTCGGTCTTGAAAACTGGTTCAACAAATCTTCTCATCTTCGATCTTGAGGATTGCTGAAGTACATCCGAAGAGTTTACACGTCGGGTATCCGAGGAGCCCCTTTAAGTTCCCAGCCTTTATCAATGCCTTGTTATTTTTATGCCCTACCTCGGGTTTGAAGTTTTTCCCGGGAGGCAGTGTCCTCTTGCGTCCGAGCTCCAACGCCGGACTGCATTCGAGGTATCTTTTGCAGCCGAGCACCAATGTCGGACTGCTTCCGAGCTGCAATGCCAAAATGTATCCGAGCTCCAACGTCGGACTGTGTCCAAGCTCCAATGCCGGACTGTCCCGAGCTCCAACGCCTGACTATATCCAAGATGTCATAGATCATCTTGGTTCAAAAAAGTTGAAGGAGTTTAGCCGAGCCTAATGCCGGAAATGCCCTCTATGGAGCTAGCCGCTAGCACCCGAGCTTTATCTTTGGATCGCTTCAAGGTGGTGCACCACCCGACCGTGGGCTGATTTTTTGTGAATATTTTTAACTGGTGCAGTTTATTCTCTGTCGATGTATATCCAGTAGCCCTCAAGGTGTGTATCAGTCTAAAACCCGAGATGCACCTGAAGGAAAGCATAAAAACCGCTGTTCCCAGTAGCCCCTGAGACTCAGGTGATGCACGAAATCGGCCTGAGGATCAATTCCTAACTCAGCAGCATACGTAGGAATAAAAACGCAGCGTAATATATTAGAGATAATAGTGATCGGCGAACGGGCCCCTGAGAGAGGGTCGTGAGAAGTCGCCGCAATATACTAGCTTGATGCCGGATAGGTCCATATGGTACCTATTATTGTCCGAACACATGTATGCGCATAGTTCGTTCAAGCCGAACACTGAGCACTTTGAATTCTCTGCATTGAATAAGCAATGCAGTAGCCCCCGAGACACTGGTCGGGTGGCAACACGAGATCAGGGGATCGATGTGCCCCTTTAATATTTGTAAATAATGAGCACGAAGCCCAGTAGCCCCCGAGCCTTAATGTGGGCACGGGTGGCCGAATTAAGGATCGATATCCAGAGTAAAATCACAGATTATGTATAATGATTCTATGTATCCAAGTACTTTACATCATTATTTTGACTCCATTGTGACCATTTATCAGTTGAAAATGGCCCATCGTCGGCTTCTACCCCTTGGTAGATACTACGCGGGGTGTTTCCGTACTAACAAAACAACCCTTAGCCTACGTCTCGGTGCCCGAAGGCGGTTGTGTTAGCAGAAATGAGGCAATCAGATATGCGGGTTTTAAAACTTTTGCTTAGTCATAGGAGCTTTATACTGGGAAAGCTAGCTATGAGCCCCCGGTTAGTGTTCGGCGACAGCCGAGGTCAAGCCGTAAACACTTCGGTCAATGTTATGAACGGCCCGTCATTTAACATAGTCATCGGATCGCTGACCAGTTTACGCCTATTGTGACAGTCAGTTTTCGGCTTTCTCCACTGAGGTGCTTGACCATGCGAGCTGGAAGCACAATCGTAGTGGTTCTCTCTTGGCACACCTAGCCGAACAAAGCGGAACGTAGGAGGCAAGCACAGGAGCCATGCAACCCAACTATTGACCGAAGATACAATTCAAAACTGATGCATATATAGCAATATCCGAGAATGTTTTTGCTGAATCCCTAAAGGTGTCCGGCGTTGCACTGCGAGACTAATGCTGGAAACGCACAAATAGTTTAAAAGTGCCATAGGCTCGAAAAGCCAAAAAACTTATTCAAAAGTTTAATGTCCGAACTAGATCAAGTGTTCGGTGCCAAATCAAAAATTGGTCTTAGAAAAAAAGGTGTTTCTGTCGTGCTTTAACATGACACATCCGTCTATTGACCGCACACTCGCGTCGAAAAAGGAGTGATAGAAAAAAGACTTTGCAACGACTAAGAAGAAGAACACTTATTATAAAACAGCTCACATAAATTTAAGAGCCCCCGAGTGACTTGGGTAAAAGAATGATTGTATGTACCGAAGTACTTATATCATATCTATGTTCACCCGAACTTTAAACGCGTCTTAACCGACCGTCGGCTTCTCCCTCTTCGGTCAAGGACCGAAAAGTGTTATGTACTCCACCTGTCGAGAATATCGACGGTGTTTCCGATAACCAGGCAATCAGGTCATAAGGCTGTAACAGACAAAGCGCGCTCAGGGAACTTATGCTATATTACTGATAAAGTGTAAGAAGCATCTTCGAAGAAAATAGTACCCCCACCGATACCTTTCTTCGGTGCTCATTGTTAATATGAGACTTGTGCAATAGATTTTTTGTACTCATGAGTTCCGTTGTGTGCCGACCATAATTGAAAACAGTAAGAGCGCTAGCTTTCGGCTTCACCAGTCGAGGTCCGCTCGGGTGACCCGATCGTGACAATCGCAGAGGTGCTCCCTTTACTCCCTAGCAGAACAATCGGGAACGTAGGGTTAAACACAGGAGCAAGGCAACCCAGCTTGCAAATCACTTAGGTCAATATGGTGCATATTGTGGCGTAATACACGAACAAGGAACGAAGCCGTACAAGTATAATCATATGCAAGAGGAAAAGCTCTAGCAAGGGAGCCCCCAAGTAAACGGGGTATTTGAATTTGTCAAGGAAATTTTTTACAAGCTACTTTTTTCCAAAAAAAAGGTATAATGCTTAGTCGAACCAAACATAAATTAAAAGTTTAAAACTTTGAGCATGAAGGCAACTCAGCTAGTTAATGTGTTCGGTATTGATGACGCGGTCCAAGCTTGATGCGAGACAAGGTTCCATCCCCCAAGCCGGTCCCGAGGTGGCGGAGCAAAGAGCTCGGCACTCCGAAGTGGTGACATAGCACGGTCAATGCAGGCCGACAGAGTGATGCTGAAGTCCCCGGCATGGGGTAATGAAGTGTTGATGAAGCCCCCCGTCCAGCCGAGGTGACGCCAAAGGATATAGCCGAGGCAGCTGGCGATGAGGAGGACGATACGGAGACCCAGGGAGGCAGAGCAGGCTGAGCGCGGGCGAAGGGGTTCGGAGAATTTTCCAATTTTTGGCCCGGGGATATATATAGCCTGACCTTGTCGGTGTGATCGAGTGGAACAACTCGGTGGCACCGAGATGCATAACTGTAAACAGTTACTGTGACCGAAAAGTTCAAATCGGTTGCACCGAGATTAAAAACCTAGATCGACTTAGTGATCTCGGTATTGACCGAAATGGATGAATCGGTCAGACCGAAACACACAAAGAAGTTTTGGAAGTTTAAGTCTATGACGAATCGGGGACTCCGAGTGCTCCTCACACAGAGTGGTTCGAATCTGACTTGATCAAACTTTGTGATGTAACATAAATATAGTTTGAGACAAGAAAAGCATAGATAGCTAGAGAAGGTTCTTAGGCATTCTTGTCCATTCACTTGGCAAAATAAAAAGGAACCAAGCAATCAAAACAACAAGTGGGTGTCCTCGAATGAGTAAATTATGCAACCAACATGCTCACACAATAAAATGGCAAATGAAATATGTGGCAAAGCATGCACAACCAATTCTAGCATCTATCAAGCAATTGGCGATGACTAGGTCGTATATGAGTATATTGACTTAGGAGTCAAATGAGAACATTTGATGATAGGTCATACTCATCGTTTAAGCACAAGTGGGGTTACCACTTTTACATAAAGCGTTATTGTGTTCACACCATTAGAGTTGCTTTAGCTCAATTCTTAGAGTAAAGCTCCCCCAAGATGTGAGATCCCCCCTAAGAGGGATGAACTAACCTTAGGTTTTGTCGATGATGACTTCATGTAGGTGCTGAAGATGTGGATGCTCAATGTTGATGTAGATCATTTGGAGCAATCCTTTGGAGTGAGTTGCACTTTCAATACCAACACGGGTTAGTCCCACAAGGAACCAACAAGGATATCCATAGATATAGAGTGATGCACACACAAGATGATGTCTATGAAAGCATTAGGTTACCTTGTCCCTTGTATTACCAACAAGAGGGTTTGTGACTCCTTGAACTAGTGCAAGATGTGGAAGTTGATTGCACTTGTTCTTGCCAAAATGATAAGAGTGAAGTATGTTGGCGGAGTCACCCTCAAGAACTCTCTAGTTCTTCTTCTTCTGGATCCGCACCATCTTGATGGGAATCCTTGGAGTTGTAGTTGTACTTGATGAAGTAGAACTTGATGTAGTCTTGGGAACCCACTTGACCAAGGCCTTAGGAGCTTCTTCAAATGCATTAATCTCCTCTTGAAGCTTATCCTTGGTTTTTTGCTTGTGGTCTTGTGGTGGAAGATCATCTTGAGCTGGTGTCCCTTTAAAGGAAGTAGGATCATACTTCTTTTTTTGAGGAACAAACTTTGTCTTGGGGTATTGATCTTCTTCCCACTCAACTCCATTGGCATTGAACTTCCGTTCAAAACCAACACCTTGGTTCTTCCAGTGCCTTCCTTGCTTGCGTACAATTTCCTCGAATTGCTTACTCACGGCAAGGCTCTTGTAAACACCTTTCTCTATAATTCCCTTCAATAAGCTATTTTCTTGCTCAAGTGTAACTTGGCTAAGAGAATCATTAGTGGAATCAAGAGAACTACTAGAAGCAACAACATTGGATTTAGCATGATTATTGTTACTAGTAGAGGAAGAATCTTTCTTGTTCTTGTTACTAGACTTGACTTGAGGCATGTAAGTGGATAAGAGTAAACGCTTGGCAATGTAAGAACTTTTCTTGCGAAGATCATCATTGATTGCATTTAAGAACTCATGCTCTTGCTCAAGGTTGAGCTTTTCAAAAGGTAATTTCTCATGAGTCCTTAAAAGTTCTCGATGATCTCCTAAGATAGTTTCATGAGCTAACTTAATAGTGTTTAGTTCTTTAGTTAGAAACTCAATCTTCTCCTTATCATTGTCATTCGTTTTATCTTGATTAGCATGATTAATTGACGTTTCATCATAGTATTCATCACTAGAGTTGTCAACAAGTAAATCATCATCACCTAACAAGTCATCTTCATCACTATTGAAATCAACATACTCGGGGTGTGATACCTTTGGGCCTTCAGCCATGAAGCATCTTCCAAGTACTTCATTTGGTGAATCAAATATGTCGTAGGAGTTGGTTGACACAAGTGCTAGACCGGCAACACCTTCATCTTGAGTATATTCGAGTCGGAGTGATAGCTTCTCTCAGAGTGATTGTCGGAGTCTGAGTCGGATACCCATTCACCAACATGAGCTTGATGTCTTCGTTTTGTGTAGCTCCTTGATGACTTGTCCTTCCTTTCCTAATCCTTGCTTCTCCGGGATGTTCTTCGTTCATCACGATCATCTCTACTCCTTCTCTCTCTCTTGATGGTGATTCTTCTCTTCTACTTCTTCTTTTTGGAGAATCTTCTCTTCTCTTGTAGGGTGCCGTACACTCATTGGAATAGTGTCCGGATCTTCCACAATTGTAGCAATTTCGCTCTCGACTAGAAGATCTTTTGTCATTGTAGGACCTTGACTTGGAACTTCTCTCTTTGCTTCTACTCTTGTAGAACTTGTTGAAGTTCTTCACCATTAGGCTCAATTCTTCATTGAAGGTTTGTTTCTCACTTGATGATGTGGGAGCTTCACATGGGGCTTTGTAAGCACCACTTGACTTGTTATGGAGCTCCTCCTTATCCTTGAGTGACATCTCATGAGCAACAATTCTTCCAATGACTTCCGTTGGCTTCAGATCTTTGTAATTGGGCATCATTTGGATCAATGTGCATACGGTATCATATTTTCCGTCCAAAGCTCTTAGGATCTTCTTGATGATGAATTTGTCGGTCATCTCTTCACTTCCTAAGCCGGCGATCTCATTTGTGATAAGAGCAAGCCTAGAGTACATTTCAGCGACACCTTCACCGTCCTTCATTTTAAACTTGTCAAGCTGACTTTGAAGCACATCCAACTTGGATTCCTTGATGGAGTCGGTACCTTCGTGCATATCAATCAACGTATCCCAAATTTCATTTGCATTCGGAAGACGGTTGATTTTGTTGAATTATTCGGGGCACAATCTGTTGAAGAGGATATCACAAGCTTGAGCATTGTATTGCAGCATCTTCAACTCTTCCGCGGTAGCTTCACGGTTCGGTTCTCTCCCATCAAAGAATTCACCTTGCAAGCCAATACACATAATAGCCCATACGGCGGGGTTATGTCCAAGAATATGCATTTTCATCTTATGCTTCCAACTAGCAAAATTAGTACCATCAAAGTAAGGACCTCTACGGTGGTAATTTCCCTCGCTAGACGCCATACTCTCCTAGGTTGTGAAACCAAGGCTATGACTACCAAAAGCTATGGAAATCAAAGCAAATGGAGACCAATGCTCTGATACCACTTGTAGGATCAAAAGTATGTCTAGAGGGGGTGATTAGACTACTTGACCAAATAAAACTTATCCTTTTCCCAATTTTAGTTCTTGGAAGATTTTAGCACCTTTGGACAAGTCAAGCAATCTTAACACAATTCAAGCAAGCATGCAAAGAGTATATGAGCAGCGAAAAGTAAAGCATGCAACTTGCAAGCATGTAAAGGGAAGGGTTTGGAGGATTCAAACGCAATATGAGACACAGATGTTTTTGTCGTGGTTCCGATAGGTGGTGCTATCGTACATCCACGTTGATGGAGACTTCAACCCATGAAGGGTAACGGCTGCGCGAGTCCACGGAGGACTCCAGCCACGAAGGGTCCACGAAGAAGCAACCTTGTTTATCCCACCATGGTCGTCGCCCACGAAGGACTTGCCTCACTAGCGGTAGATCTTCATGAAGTAGGCGGTCTCCTTGCCCTTACAAACTCCTTGGTTCAACTCCACAATCTTGTCGGAGGCTCCCAAGTGACACCTAGCCAATCTAGGAGACACCACTCTCCAAGAAGTAACAAATGGTGTGTTGATGATGAACTCCTTGCGCTTGTGCTTCAAATGATTGTCTCCCCAACACTCAACTCTCTCTCACAGGATATGGATTTGGTGGAAAGAATATTTGAGTGGAAAGCAACTTGGGGAAGGCTAGAGGTCAAGATTCATATGGTAGGAATGGAATATCTTGGCCTCAACACAAGTGTAGGCGGTTCTCTCCCAGAAAAGGTAAGTTGGAAGTGTAGGTTCATTCCGATGGCTCTCTCCACGAATGAAGAGGAGGTGGAGGGGTATTTATAGCCTCCACACAAAATCTAAACGTTACACACAACTTGCCAATCTCGGTGGGACCGAATTGATAAACTCGGTCGGACCAATTCAGCAAATCTAGTGACCATTAGGATTTTCGGTGGGACCGACATGCAACTCGGTAGGACCGATATGGTTAGGGTTAGGGCATAACGTAATCTCGGTGAGAACAATTACACAAACTCGGTGAGACCGATTTTGGTAACAAGCTAACCAGAGAGTAGGTCAGGTAAACTCGGTGGGACCGATTTGCTCATTTCGATGAGACCGAAATGTTACGAAAGGGAAATGGAGAGTTTACATTGCAATCTCGGTGGGACCGATCGCTCATCTTGGTGGGACTGAAACGTTACGAAGGGAAACAGAGAGATTACAATCCCATCTCGGTGAGACCGAGATCCCTATCGGTGAGACAGATTTGCCTAGGTTTTGTGGCAGTGGCTATGACATCTGAACTCGGTGGCGCCAGATAGAAAGAATCGGTGGGGCCGAATTTGACTTTTGGTTTAGGTCATATGTGGATGTGAGAAAGTAGTTGAGGGCTTTGGAGCATATCACTAAGCATTTTGAGCAAGAGCCTCATTAAGCAACACCTCATCCCTCCTTGATAGTATTGGCTTTTCCTATAGACTCAATGTGATCTTGGATCACTAAAATAGAAAATGTAGAGTCTTGAGCTTTGAGCTTGAGCCAATCCTTTTGTCCTTAGCATTTTGAGGGATCCACTTTTCTCATCCATGCCATGCCAATCATTGAGCTTTCCTGAAATATTAATCTTGAAATAGCATTAGCTCAATGAGCTATATGTTGTTAGGAATTACCAAAACCACCTAGGGATAGTTGCACTTTCAAAGCCGACCCTTGCTGATAAGAATTGCCTCCTTGCCATTAAGGTGTTTCACGCTGGTTACCCTATGGGACTGATACGTCCATTTTGCATCATGTTTTCTTACTGTTATTTATAATGTTTTTATCCATAATAATGCTTTTTGCAGTAACACTAATGCCTTTTCTCTCATAATTTGCAAGGTACACACAAAGAGGGAGAATTCCGGCAGCTGGAAATCTAGACCTGAAAAAGCTACGTCAGGCCACCTATTCTGCACAACTCCAAATGTGCTGAAACTTCACGGAGATTTTTTATGGATTATTTCAGAAATATTGGAGCCAATAATCACCAAAGGGGGGTCACCAGGTGGGCACAACCCAGCTGGGTGCGCCAGGCCCCCCAGGCACGCCCTGGTGGGTTGTGGCCTCCTCGGCCCACCTCCGGTGCCCATCTTCTGGTATTTAGGTCATTTTGACCTAGAAAAAATGAGGAGAAGGCTTTCGGGACGGAGCGCCGCCGTCTCGAGGAGGAACTTGGGCAGGAGCACTTTTGCCCTCCGGTGGAGCGATTCTGCCGAGGGAACTTCCCTCCCAGAGGGGGAAATCATCGTCATCAGCAGCACCAACAACTCTCCCATCTTGGGGAGGGCAATCTCCATCAACATCTTCAACAGCACCATCTCATCTCAAACCCTAGTTCATCTCTTGTATTCAATCTTGTTACCGGAACTATAGATTGGTGCTAGGGGGTGACTAGTAGTGTTGATTATATCTTGTAGTTGATTACTATATGGTTTATTTGGTGGAAGATTATATGTTCAGATCCATTATGCTATTTAATACTCCTCTGATCATGAGCATGTTTATCATTTGTGAGTAGTTACTTTTGTTCTTGAGGTCACGGGAGAAATCATGTTGCAAGTAATCATGTGAACTTGATATGTGTTCGATATTTTGATAGTATGTACGTTGTGATTCCCTTAGTGGTGTCATGTGAACGTCGACTACATGACACTTCACCATATTTGGGCCTAAGGGAATGCATTGTGGAGTAGTAATTAGATGGTGAGTTGCGAGAGTGACAGAAGTTTAAACCCCAGTTTATGCGCTATTCTGTAAGGGACCGATTGGACCCAAAAGTTTAATGCTATGGTTGGAATTTATTCTTAATACTTTTCTCGTAGTTCCGGATGTTTGCGGGAGGGTTAATCATACGTAGGAGGTTTGTTCAAGTAAGAACAACACCTAAGCATCGGTCCACCCACATATCAAATTATCAAATTAGCAAACTGATACGTCTACAACGTATCTATAATTTTTTATTGTTCCATGCTATTATATTATCCATCTTGGATGTTTTATATGCATTTATATGCTATTTTATATGATTTTTGGGACTAACCTATTAACCTAGAGCCCAGTGCCAGCTTTTGTTTTTACCTTGTTTTTTGAGTTCTACAGAAAAGGAATACCAAACGGAGTCCAATTGACGTGCCAATTTTTGATGATTTTTTATGGACCAAATGAAGCCCCCGGAGTAGAAGAGTTGGGCCAGAAGAGTCCCGAGCCATCCATGAGGGTTATGTGGAGAGTAATACAAATTCTATGCTTGTGCATCATGAAAATAGTGCTTTATGTGATAGTTATATTGTTGAATTCATTCAGGATGCTACTAAAAATTATCATGAGGGAGGAATATATGCTTGTAGAAATTGCAATAATATCAAGTTTCCTCTCTATGTGTTGAAAGTCTTGAAGTTATGCTTGTTTTGCCTTCCTATGCTAGTTGATTATTATTCCCATAAGTTGCTTGCTCACAAAATCCCTATGCATAGGAAGTGGGTTAGACTTAAATGTGCTAGTCATATTCTTTATGATGGTCCCGCTATGTTTCAATTCTTATCTTTTATACGAGCATCATTGAAATCATCATGCCTAGCTAAAAAGGCATTAAAGAAAAACGCTCGTTGGGAGACAACCCAATATTTACCTTTACTGTTTTTGTGTTTTCACATGATTATGCTACTGTAGTAATCAAGTTTTATAGATTTTGTTTCAATAAAGTGCCAAGTAGAACCTTTAGGATAGCTTACGGTGATAGTTGTGTTGATCCTGCTGAAAATCAGAAACTTCTGCGCTCAGTAAATTAGTTTTGATAATTCACAGAAACGTTCTTTTGATCTGATTCTTTTTGCTGTGAAACTGTACACAAATTTCTCAGGTTTTCCTAATTTGTATGGGTTTTTGGAGTTACAGAAGTATTCGAGAGTTACAGTTTACTATAGACTATTTTGTTTTTTACAGATTCTGTTTTCTATGTGTTGTTTGCTTATTTTGATGAATCTATGAGTAGTATCGGAGGGTATGAACCATAGAGAAGTTGGAATACAGTAGATATTACACCAATATGAATTTAGAATGAGTTCACAACAGTACCTAAGTGGTGATTTATTTTTTTATACTAACGGAGCTTACAAGTTTTCTTTTAAGTTTTGTGTTGTGAAGTTTTCAAGTTTTGGGTAAAGATTCGATGGACTATGGAATAAGGAGTAGGAGGAGCCTAAGCTTGGGGATGCCCAAGGCACCCCTAGGTAATATTCAAGGACAACCAAGAGCCTAAGCTTGGGGATGCCCCGGATGGCATCCCCTCTTTCGTCTTCGTTCATCGGTAACCTTACTTGGAGCTATATTTTTATTCACCACATGATATGTGTTTTGCTTGGAGCGTCATTTTATTTTATTTTGTTTTTATTGAAGTTTGAATAAAATCCCAAGATCTGAAATTCTTAAATGTTAGAGAGTCTTCACATAGTTACATAATTATCCGACTACTCATTGATCTTCACTTATATCTTTTGGAGTAGTTTGTCATTTGCTCTAGTGCTTCACTTATATATTTTTAGAGCACGACGGTGGTTTTATTTTGAAGAAATAGATGAACTCTCATGCTTAAATTATATTATTTTGAGAGTCTTAAACAGCATGGTTATTTGCTTGGGTTATAAAACTAGTTCTAATATGATGGGTATCCAAGAGGGATATAATAAAAAATTTCATATAAAGTGCATTGAATACTATGAGAAGTTGTATTCCTTATGATTGTTTTGAGATATGAAGATGGTGATATTAGAGTCATGCTAGTTGAGTAGTTGTGAGTTTGAGAGATACTTGTGTTAAAGTTTGTGATTCCCGTAGCATGCACATATGGTGAACCTTTATGCGATGAAGTCGGAGCATGATTTATTTTTTGATTGTCTTCCTTATGGGTGGCGGTCAGGGACGAGCGATGGTCTTTTCCTACCAATCTATCCCCCTAGGAGCATCCGTGTAGTACTTTGTTTCGATAACTAATAGATTCTTGCAATAAGTATGTGAGTTCTTTATGACTAATGTTGAGTCCATGGATTATACGCACACTCACCCTTCCACCATTGCTAGCCTCTCTTGTGCCGCGGAACTTTCGCCGGTACCATACACCCACCATACCTTCCTCAAAACAGCCACCATACCTACCTATTATGGCATTTCCATAGTCATTCCGAGATATATTGCCATGCAACCTTCCACCGTTCTGTTTATTATGACGCGCTTCATCATTGTCATATTGCCTTGCATGATCATGTAGTTGACATCGTATTTGTGGCAAGCCACCTTCATAATTCTTCCATACATGTCACTCTTGATTCATTGCACATCCCGGTACACCGCCGGAGGCATTCATATAGAGTCATATTTTGTTCTAAGTATCGAGTTGTAATTCTTGAGTTGTAAGTAAATAAAAGTGTGATGGTCATCATTATTAGAGTATTGTCCCATGTGAGGAAAGGATGATGGAGACTATGATTCCCCCACAAGTCGGGATGAGACTCTGGATGGAAAAAAGAAAGAGAAAAAATAGGCCAAAAAAGAGAAGGCCCAAAAAACAAAAAAATGAGAGAAAAAGAGAGAAGGGGCAATGCTACTATCCTTTTACCACACTTGTGCTTCAAAGTAGCACCATGATCTTCATGATAGAGAGTCTCCTATGTTGTCACTTTCATATACTAGTGGGATTCTTTCATTATAGAACTTGGCTTGTATATTCCAATGATGGGCTTCCTCAAAATGCCCTAGGTCTTCGTGAGCAAGCGAGTTGGATGCACACCCACTAAGTTTCTTTTTGAGCTTTCATAAACTTGTAGCTCTAGTGTATCCGTTGCATGGAAATCCCTACTCACTCACATTGATATCTATTGATGGGCAACTTTATAGCCGTTGATACGCCTAGTTGATGTGAGACTATCTTCTCCCTTTTTGTCTTCTCCACAACCACCATTCTATTCCACCTATAGTGTTATGTCCATGGCTCACGCTCATGTATTGCGTGAAGATTGAAAATGTTTGAGAACATCAAAACTATGAAACAATTGCTTGGCTTGTCATTGGGGTTGTGCATGATTTAAATATTTTGTGTGATGAAGATAGAGCATAGCCAGACTATATGGTTTTGTAGGGATAGCTTGCTTTGGCCATGTTATTTTGAGAAGACATGATTGCTTTGTTAGTATGCTTGAAGTATTATTGTTTTCATGTCAATATTAAACTTTTGTTTTGAATCTTATGGATCTGAATATTCTTGCCACAATAAAGAAGATTACATTGATCAATATGTTAGGTAGCATTCCACATCAAAAATTCTGTTTTTATCATTTACCTACTCGAGGACGAGCATGAATTAATCTTGGGGCTGCTTGATACGTCTCCAACGTATCTATATTTTTTTATTGTTCCATGCTATTATATTATCCATCTTGGTTGTTTTATATGCATTTATATGCTGTTTTATATGATTTTTGGGACTAACCTATTAACCTAGAGCCCAGTGCCAGTTTCTGTTTTGTCCTTGCTTTTGAGTTTTACAGAAAAGGAATACCAAACAGAGTCCAATTGACGTGCCAAATTTTGATGATTTTTTATGGACCAAAAGAAGCCGCCAGAGTAAAAGAGTTGGGTCAGAAGAGTCCGGATCCATCCACGAGGGTGGAGGGCGCGCCCCCCTATCTCATGGGTGACTCGGAGACCCCCCCCCCCCTGACGTGAAAACGGCGCAAAAAATTCCTATAAATACAGAAACCCCCCAGAAAGAAACATAGATCGGGAGTTCCGCCGCCGCAAGCCTCTGTAGCCACCAAAAACCAATCGGGACCCTGTTTCGGCACCCTGCCAGAGGGGGGAATCATCACCGGTGGTCATCTTCATCATCCCGGCGCTCTCCATGACGAGGAGGGAGTAGTTCACCCTCGAGGCTGAGGGTATGTACTAGTAGCTATGTGTTTGATCTCTCCCTCTTGTGTTCTTGATTTGGCATGATCTTGATGTACCGCAAGCTTTGCTATTATAGTTGAATCTTATGATGTTTCTCCCCCTCTACTCTCTTGTAATGGATTGAGTTTTCCCTTCGGAGTTATCTTATTGGATTGAGTCTTTAAGGATTTGAGAACACCTGATGTATGTCTTGTGTGGGATACCCGTGGTGACAATGGGGTATTCTATTGATTCACTTGATGTATGTTTTGGTGATCAACTTGAGGGTTCCGTGACCTTGGGAATCTATGCATAGGGGTTGGCACACGTTTTCGTCTTGACTCTCCGGTAGAAACTTTGGGGCACTCTTTGAAGTTCTTTGTGTTGGTTGAATAGATGAATCTGAGACAGCGTGATGCATATCATATAATCATACCCGTGGATACTTGAGGTGACATTGGTGTTGGGGAACGTAGTAATTTCAAAGTTTTACCTACGCACACGCAAGATCATGGTGATGCATAGCAACGAGAGGGGAGAGTGTGTCCACGTACCCTCGTAGACCAAAAGCGGAAGCGTTAGCACAACGCGATTGATGTAGTCGTACGTCTTCACGATCCTACCGATCAAGTACCGAACGTACGGCACCTCCGAGTTCAGCACACGTTCAGCTCGATGATGTCCCTCGAACTCCGATCCAGCCGAGCTTTGAGGGAGAGTTCCGTCGGCACGATGGCGTGGTGAAGATGCTGATATTCTACCGACGCAGGGCTTCGCCTAAGCACCGCTACGATATTATTGAGGTGGATTATGGTGAAGGGGGGCACCTCATATGGCTAAGAGATCAAGAGATCAAGGGGGGAGAGGCGGTCAGCCAGGAGGAGGCACGCCAGGGAGGAGTCCTACTCCCACCGGGTGTAGGACTCCCTCCTTTCCTAGTTGGAGTAGGAGAAGGGGTAAGGAGGAGGGAGAGAGGAAGGAAAGGGGGGCGCCCCCCCCCCCCTCCTTGTCCAATTCGGACTAGAGGGGGAGGGGGTGCGCGGGCTGCCCTGGCCGCCCCTCCTCTTCTCCACTAAGGCCCATCTTGGCCCATTAAATCCCCGGGGGGGGGGGGGGGGTTCCGGTAACCCCCGGTACTCCGGTAAAATCCCGATTTCACCCGGAACACTTCCGATATCCAAATATAGGCTTCCAATATATCAATCTCTATGTCTCGACCATTTCAAGACTCCTCGTCATGTCCGTGATCACATCCGGGACTCCGAACTACCTTCGGTACATCAAAACATATAAACTCATAATATAACCGTCATCGAACTTTAAACGTGCGGACCCTACGGGTTCGAGAACTATGTAGACATGAGCGAGACATGTCTCCGGTCAATAACCAATAGCGGAACATGGATGCTCATATTGGCTCCTACATATTCTACGAAGATCTTTATCGGTCAAACCGCATAACAACATACGTTGTTCCCCTTGTCATCGTTATGTTACTTGCCCGAGATTTGATCGGCGGTATCTTAATACCTAGTTCAATCTCGTTACCGGCAAGTATCTTTACTCGTTCTGTAATATATCATCCCGCAACTAACTCATTAGTTGGAATGCTTGCAAGGCTTATAGTGATGTGCATTACCGAGTGGGCCCAGAGATACCTCTCCGACAATCGGAGTGACAAATCCTAATCTCGAAATACGCCAACCCAACAAGTACCTTCGGAGACACCTATAGAGCACCTTTATAATCACCCAGTTACGTTGTGACGTTTGGTAGCACACAAAGTGTTCCTCCGGTAAACGGGAGTTGCATAATCTCATAGTCATAGGAACATGTATAAGTCATGAAGAAAGCAATAGCAGAATACTAAACGATCGAGTGCTAAGCTAACGGAACGGGTCAAGTCAATCACATCATTCTCCTAATGATGTGATACCGTTAATCAAATGACAACTCATGTCAATGGCTAGGAAACATAACCATCTTTGATCAACGAGCTAGTCAAGTAGAGGCATACTAGTGACACTCTGTTTGTCTATGTATTCACACACCTATTATGTTTCCGGTTAATACAATTCTAGCATGAATAATAAATATTTATCATGATATAAGGAAATAAATAATAACTTTATTATTGCCTCTAGGGCATATTTCCTTCAGTCTCCCACTTGCACTAGAGTTAATAATCTAGATTACACAGTAATGATTCTAACACCCATGGAGCCTTGGTGTTGATCATGTTTTGCTCGTGGAAGAGACTTAGTCAACGGGTCTGCAACATTCAGATCCGTATGTTTCTTGCAAATTCTATGTCTCCCACCTAGACTTGATCCCGAATGGAGTTGAAGCGTCTCTTAATGTGCTTGGTTCTCTTGTGAAATCTGGATTCCTTTGCCAAGGAAATTGCACCAG
Source organism: Aegilops longissima (assembly GCA_021605205.1). Classification (NCBI taxonomy): domain Eukaryota; kingdom Viridiplantae; phylum Streptophyta; class Magnoliopsida; order Poales; family Poaceae; genus Aegilops; species Aegilops longissima. The sequence continues at coordinate 217,770,878 of CM038677.1, read as the reverse complement.
TATTGTCACAAAAGATTTTCATTGGACCCGATGCACTAGGTATGACACCTAGATCGGATATGAACTCCTTCATCCAGACTCCTTCATTTGCTGCTTCCGAAGCAGCTATGTACTCCGCTTCACATGTAGATCCCGCCACAATGCTTTGTTTAGAACTGCACAAACTTACAACTCCACCGTTCAATGTAAATACGTATCCAGTTTGTGATTTAGAATCGTCCGGATAAGTGTCAAAGCTTGCATCAACGTAACCATTTGCGACTAGCTCTTTGTCACCTCCATAAACGAGAAACATATCCTTAGTCCTTTTCAGGTATTTCAGGATGTTCTTGACCGATGTCCAGTGATCCACTCCTGGATTACTTTGGTACCTCCCTGATAAACTTATAGCAAGGCATGCATCAGGTCTGGTACACATCATTGCATACATGATAGAGCCTATGGCTGAAGCATAGGGAACATCTTTCATCTTCTCTCTATCTTCTCCAGTGGTCGGGCATTGAGTTTACTCAACTTCACACCTTGTAACATAGGCAAGAACCCTTTCTTTGCTTGATCCATTTTGAACTTCTTCAAAATTTTGTCAAGGTATGTGCTTTGTGAAAGTCCAATTAAGCGTCTTGATCTATTTCTATAGATCTTGATGCCCAATATATAAGCAGCTTCACCGAGGTCCTTCATTGAAAAACTCTTATTCAAGTATCCCTTTATGCTGTCCAGAAATTCTATATCATTTCCAATCAGCAATATGTCATCCACATATAATATCAGAAATGCTACAGAGATCCCACTCACTTTCTTGTAAATGTAGGCTTCTCCAAAAGTATGTATAAAACCATATGCTTTGATCACACTATCAAAGCGTTTATTCCAACTCTGAGAGGCTTGCACCAGTCCATAAATGGATCGCTGGAGCTTGCACACTTTGTTAGCTCCCTTTGGATCGACAAAACCTTCCGGTTGCATCATATACAACTCTTCTTCCAGAAATCCATTCAGGAATGCAGTTTTTACATCCATTTGCCAAATTTCATAATCATAAAATGCGGCAATTGCTAACATGATTCAGATAGACTTAAGCATCGCTACATGTGAGAAAGTCTCATCATAGTCAATCCCTTGAACTTGTCAAAAACCTTTTGCAACAAGTCGAGCTTTATAGACGGTAACATTACCGTCAGCGTCAGTCTTCTTCTTGAAGATCCATTTATTCTCAATGGCTTGCCGATCAACGAGCAAGTCAACCAAGTCCACACTTTGTTCTCATACATGGATCCCATCTCAGATTTCATGGCCTCAAGCCATTTTGCGGAATCTGGGCTCACCATCGCTTCTTCATAGTTCGTAGGTTCGTCATGGTCTACTAACATAACTTCCAGAATAGGATTACTGTACCACTCTAGTGCGGATCTTACTCTGGTTGACCTACGAGGTTCAGTAACAACTTGATCTGAAGTTTCATGGTCATCATCATTAACTTCCTCACAAATTGGTGTAGGTGTCACAGGAACCGGTTTCTGTGATGAACTACTTTCCAATAAGGGAGCAGGTACAGTTACCTCATCAAGTTCTACTTTCCTCCCACTCGCTTCTTTCGAGAGAAACTCCTTCTCTATAATGGATCCAAATTTAGCAACAAAAGCCTTGCCTTCAGATCTGTGATAGAAGGTGTACCCAACAGTTTCCTTTGGGTATCCTATGAAGACACATTTCTCCGATTTGGGTTTGAGCTTGCCAGGTTGAAGCTTTTTCACATAAGCATCGCAGCCCCAAACTTTAAGAAACGACAACTTTGGTTTCTTTCCAAACCACAGTTCATAAGGCGTCGTCTTAACGGATTTTGATGGTGCCCTATTTAACGTGAATGCAGCCGTCTCTAAAGCATAACCCCAAAAAGATAGCGGTAAATCAGTAAGAGACATCATAGATCGCACCATATCTAGTAAAGTACGATTACGACGTTCGGACACACCATTACGCTGTGGTTTTCTGGGTGGCGTGAGTTGCGAAACTATTCCGCATTGTTTTAAATGAAGACCAAACTTGTAACTCAAATATTCTCCTCCACGATCAAATCGTAGAAACTTTATTTTCTTGTTACGATGATTTTCCACTTCACTCTGAAATTCTTTGAACTTTTCAAATGTTTCAGACTTATGTTTTATTAAGTAGATATACCCATATCTGCTTAAATCATCTGTGAAGGTGAGAAAATAACGATACCCGCCGCGAGCCTCAACATTCATCGGACCACATACATCTGTATGTATGATTTCCAGCAAATCTGTTGCTTGCTCCATAGTTCCGGAGAACGGCGTTTTACTCATCTTGCCCATGAGGCACAGTTCGCAAGTACCAAGTGATTCATAATCAAGTGGTTCCAAAAGTCCATCAGTATGGAGTTTCTTCATGCGCTTACACCAATATGACCTAAACGGCAGTGCCACAAATAAGTTGCACTATCATTATCAACTCTGCATCTTTTGGCTTCAATATTATGAATATGTGTATCACTGCTATTGAGATTCAACAAAAATAGACCACTCTTCAAAGGTGCATGACCATAAAAGATATTACTCATATAAATAGAACAACCATTATTCTCTGATTTAAATGAATAACCGTCTCGCATCAAACAAGATCCAGATACAATGTTCATGCTCAACGCTGGCACCAAATAACAATTATCCAGGTCTAAAACTAATCCCGAAGGTAGATGCAGAGGTAGCGTGCCGACCGCGATCACATCGACTTTGGAACCATTTCCCACGCGCGCCGTCACCTCGTCCTTAGCCAATCTTCGCAATCCGTAGTCCTGTTTGAGTTGCAAATATTAGCAATGAACCAGTATCAAATACCAGATGCTACTTGAGCATTAGTAAGGTACACATCAAGTAACATTTATATCACATATACCTTTGTTCACCTTGCCATCCTTCTTATCCGCCAAATACTTGGGGCAGTTCCGCTTCAAAGACGATCGTATGCGGTGCAAGCAGCTTTCGGTCTCGTGCTTAGGTCCAGACTTGGGTTTCTTCTCCTGAGCAGCAAATTATTTGCTGTTCTTCTTGAAGTTCCCCTTCTTCTTCCCTTTGCCCTTTTTCTTGAAACTGGTGGTCTTGTTGACCATCAACACTTGATGCTCCTTCTTGATTTCTACCTCCGCAGCTTTTAGCATTGCGAAGAGCTCGGGAATCGTCTTATCCATCCCTTGCATGTTATAGTTCATCACGAAGCTCTTGTAGCTTGGTGGCAGTGATTGAAGAATTCTGTCAATGACGCTATCATCCGGAAGATTAACTCCCAGTTGAATCAAGTGATTGTTATACCCAGACATTCTGAGTATATGCTCACTGACAGAACTATTATCCTCCATCTTACAGCTGTAGAACTTATTGGAGACTTCATATCTCTCAATCCGGGCATTTGCTTGAAATATTAACTTCAACTCCTGGAACATCTCATATGCTCCATGACGTTCAAAACATCGTTGAAGTCCCGGTTCTAAGCCGTAAAGCATGGCACACTGAACTATCGAGTAGTCATTAGCTTTGCTCGCGGATGTTCATAACATCCGTGTTGCTCTACTGAGAGTCCGGCACCTAGCGGTGCTTCCAGGACGTAATTCTTCTATGCAGCAATGAGGATAATCCTCAAGTTACGGAGCCAGTCTATGTAATTGCTACCATCATCTTTCAACTTTGCTTTCTCAAGGAACGCATTAAAATTCAACGGAACAACAGCACGGGCCATATATCTACAATCAACATAGACAAGCAAAATACTATCAGGTACTAAGTTCATGATAAATTTAAGTTCAATTAATCATATTACTTAAGAACTCCCACTTACATAGACATCCCTCCAATCCTCTAAGTGATCACGTGATCCAAATCAACTAAACCATGTCCGATCATCACGTCAGATGGAGTAGTTTCAATGGTGAACATCATCACGTGACATTGGTGTTGGGGAATGTAGTAATTTCAAAAATTTACCTACGCACACGCAAGATCATGGTGATGCATAGCAACGAGAGGGGAGAGTGTGTCCACGTACCCTCGTAGACCGAAAGCGGAAGCGTTAGCACAACGCGGTTGATGTAATCATACGTCTTCACGATCCGACCGATCAAGTACCGAACGTACGGCACCTCCGAGTTCAGCACACGTTCAGCTCGATGACGTCCCTTGAACTCCGATCCATCCGAGCTTTGAGGGAGAGTTCCGTCAGCACGACGGCATGGTGACGATGATGATGTTCTACCGACGCAGGGCTTCGCCTAAGCACCGCTACGATATTATCAAGGTGGATTATGGTGGAGGGGGGCACTGCACACGGCTAAGAGATCAAGAGATCAATTGTTGTGTCTAGAGGTGCCCCCTATCCCCGTATATAAAGGAGAAAGGGGGGAGAGGTGGCCGGCCAGGAGGAGGGGCGGCAGGGAGGAGTCCTACTCCCATCGGGAGTAGGACTCCCTCCTTTCCTAGTTGGAGTAGGAGAAGGGGGAAGGAGGAGGGAGAGAGGAAGGAAAGGGGGGCGCCCCCCCCCCTCCTTGTCCAATTCGTACTAGAGGGGGAGGGGCCGCGCGGCCTGCCCTAGCCGCCCCTCCTCTTCTCCACTAAGGCCCATCTTGGCCCATTAAATCCCCGGGGGGGGGGGGTTGCGATAACCCCCGGTACTCCGGCAAAATCCCGATTTCACCCGGAACACTTCCGATATCCAAATATTGGCTTCCAATATATCAATCTTTATGTCTCGGCCATTTTGAGACTCCTCGTCATGTCCATGATCACATCCGGGACTCCGAACTACCTTCGGTACATCAAAACATATAAACTCATAATATAACCGTCATCGAACTTTAAGCGTGCGGACCCTACAGGTTCGAGAACTATGTAGACATGACCGAGACACGTCTCCGGTCAATAACCAATAGCGGAACCTGGATGCTCATATTGGCTCCTATATATTCTAGGAAGATCTTTATCGGTCAAACCGCATAACAACATACGTTGTTCCCTTTGTCATCGGTATGTTACTTGCCCGAGATTCGATCGTCGGTATCTTAATACCTAGTTCAATCTCGTTACCGGCAAGTCTCTTTACTCGTTCCGTAATACATCATCCCGCAACTATTTGCTTGCAAGGCTTATAGTGATTTGCATTACTGAGTGGGCCCAGAGATACCTCTCCGACAATCGGTGTCACAAATCCTAATCTCAAAATACGCCAACCCAACAAGTACCTTCGGAGACACCTGTAGAGCACCTTTATAATCACCCAATTACGTTGTGACGTTTGGTAGCACACAAAGTGTTCCTCCGGTAAACGGGAGTTGCATAATCTCATAGGCATTGGAACATGTATAAGTCATGAAGAAAGCAATAGAAAAATACTAAACGATCGAGTGCTAAGCTAACTAAATGGGTCAAGTCAATCACATCATTCTCCTAATGATGTGATCCCGTTAATCAAATGACAACTCATGTCAATGGCTAGGAAACATAACCATCTTTGATCAACGAGCTAGTCAAGTAGAGGCATACTAGTGACACTCTGTTTGTCTATGTATTCACACAAGTATTATGTTTCCTGTTAATAAAATTCTAGCATGAATAATAAACATTTATCATAATATAAGGAAATAAATAATAACTTTATTATTGCCTCTAGGGCATATTTCCTTCAATTGGAGTATCTAGGTGAAATTAGGGTTTTGGTTGATGTGTGTCTTAAGGTGTTATTTTACTACAAACTCTAAGGATGTTTGTGACACTTATAGGAATAGCCCAATGGATTGATTGGAAAGAATAACTTTGAGGTGGTTTCGTACCCTACAATAATCTCTTCATTTGTTCTCTGCTATTAGTGACTTTGGAGTGACTCTTTGTTGCATGTTGAGGGATTGTTATATGATCTAATTATGTTATTATTGTTGAGAGAACTTGCACTAGTGAAAGTATGAACCCTAGGCCTTGTTTCGAAGCATTGCAATACCGTTTTCGCTCACTTTTATTACTTGTTACCTTGTCGTCTTTATAATTTCAGATTACAAAAACCTATATCTACCATACATATTGCACTTGTATCACCATCTCTTCGCCGCACTAGTGCACCTATACAATTTACCATTGTATTGGGTGTGTTGGGGACACAAGAGACTCTTTGTTATTTGGTTGCAAGGTTGTTTGAGAGAGACCATCCTCATCCTACGCCTCCCACGGATTGATAAACCTTAGGTCATCCACTTGAGGGAAATTTTCTACTGTCCTACAAACCTCTGCACTTGGAGGCCCAACAACGTCTACAAGAAGAAGGTTGTGTAGTAGACATCACGAACACAAACCAAACCAACATGATGAAAGTGACTAGATGAAATTCCTGTGTACCCTCAAGAACGCTTTGCTTATCATAAGAGACCGTTTTGGCCTGTCCTTTGCCTCAAAAGGATTGGTCTACCTTTCTGCCTACTTATTGCTATTATCGTTACTTGCTCGTTACAAATTATCTTGATATCAAACTACCCGCTGCTTACAATTTCAGCACTTGCAGACATTACCTTACTGAAAACTACTTGTCATTTCCTTCTGCTCCTCCTTGGGTTCGACACTCTTACTTATCGAAAAGAGCTAAAATTGATCCTCTATACTTGTGGGTCATCAAGGCTATTTTCTGGCGCCGTTGCCGGGGTGTGAAGCGCCTTTGGTAAAAATTTGGTAAGGACACATTTATATAGTGTGCTGAAATTTATTGTCACTTGTTACTATGGAAAACAATCCTTTGCGGGGTTTGTTCGGGGTATCTTCACCTCATCCGGAACCACAGTTATCTACCCTCAACCTACTACACCTACTGAAAATATTGAATATGAAATTCCTTTGGGTGTGATAGAACAACTACTAGCTAATCCTTATGCAGGAGATGGAACAGAACATCCTGATATGCACTTGATATATGTAGAATAAATTTGTGGATTGTTTAAGCTTGCAGGTTTACCCAGGGATGAAGTTATGAAAAAGGTTTTCCCTTTATCTTTGAAAGAAAAGCATTGGCATGGTATAGGCTATGCGATGATATTGGATCATGGAATTGGAATCGTTTGAAATTGGAGTTCCACCAAAAAAATTATCCTGTGCATCTAGTTCATCGTGATCGGAATTATATATATAATTTTTGGCCTCGTGAAGGAGAAAGTATTGCTCTAGATTGGGGGAGGCTTAAGTCAATGTTATATTCATGCCCCAATCATGAGCTCTCAAGAGAAATTATTATCCAGAATTTTTATGCTCGGCTTTCTCGTAATGATCAAACGATGCTTGATACTTCTTGTGCTGGTTCTTTTATAAAGAAGACAATTGAATTCCGGTGGGATCTTTTGAAAAGAATTAAACGCAACTCTGAAGATTGGGAACTCGACGAAGGTAAAGAGTCAGGTATTAAGCTTAAGTATGATTGTGTTAAATCTTTTATGGACACCGATGCTTTTCAAAAGTTTAGCACTAAATATGGACTTGACTCTGAGATAGTAGCCTCCTTTTGTGAATCATTTGCTACTCATGTTGAACTCCCTAAAGAGAAGTGGTTTAAATATCACCCACATATTAAAGAAGAAATTAAAGAACTGGTACCAGTTAAAGAAGAAACTATACTTTATAATGTTGATCCAGTTGTTCCTTCTGCTTATATTGAGAAACCCCCTTTTCCTGTTAGGATGAAGAAACATGCTAAAGTTTCAAATGTGGTTAACAAAATCTATATTAGAACACCTAAACCAGATGAACAAAATAGAGTAGAACCTAATGTTGCTATGGTTAAAGAACTCTTGGAAGAAGATATGGATGAGCATGTTATTTACTTCTGTGCAGAAGCTGCTAGAATTGCTAAACCCGATAAAAGGGATAAACATAGACCAATTGATGGCATGTCTGTCATTTCAGTTAAAATAGGAGATCACTGTTATCATGGTTTATGTGACATGGGTGCTAGTGTGAGTGCTATTCCTTACACTTTATATCAAGAAATTATGAAAGAATAGCACCTGCAGAGATAGAAGAAATAGATGTTACTATTAAACTTGCTAATAGAGACACCATATCACCAGTTGGGATTGTTAGAGATGTTGAAGTCTTGTGTGGGAAAATAAAATACCCTACTGATTTTCTTGTTCTTGGTTCCCCACAAGATGACCTCGGTCCCATTATCTTTGGTAGACCTTTCTTGAACATAGTTAATGCTAAGATAGATTGCAAGAAACAAACTGTTGGTGTTAGCTTTGGTGATGAGTCTCATGAGTTTAACTTTTCCAAGTTTAGTAGAAATCTTCATGAAAAATAATTTCCTAGTAAGGATGAATTAATTGGTCTTGCTTCTATTGTTGTGCCACCTACTGATCCTTTAGAACAATATTTGCTAGACCATGAAAATGACTTGCATATGCACGAAAGAAATGAAATAGATAAGATTTTCTTTGAACAACGTCCTCTACTTAAACACAATTTGCCTATTGAAACTCTAGGAGGTCCTCCTCCACCTAAAGGTGATCCTATGTTTGAATTAAAACAATTGCCAGACACTTTGAAATATGCTTATCTTGATGAAAAGAAGATATATCATGTTACTATCAGTGCTAACCTTTCAAAACATGAAGAAGAAAGATTATTGAAAGTTCTAAGGAAGCACCGGGCTGCTATTGGATATACTCTTGATGATTTAAAGGGCATTAGTCCCACTCTATGTCAGCACAAAATTAATATGGAACCTGATGCTAAACCCGTTGTTGATCACCAACGTCGGTTAAATCCGAAGATGGGTAAGTCCCATAGCTGATAGTAGATGGGTAAGTCCTGTTCATTGTGTCCCTAAGAAAGGAGGTATTACTGTTGTTCCTAATGATAAGAATGAACTTATTCCACAAAGAATTGTTACAGGCTATAGAATGGTAATTGATTTTAGAAAATTAAACAAAGCAACTAGAAAAGATCATTACCCTTTGCCTTTTATTGATCAAATGCTTCAAATATTATCTAAGCACACACACTTTTGCTTCCTTGATGGATATTGTGGCTTTTCACAAATACCTGTTTCTCAACCTGATCAAGAAAAGACCACTTTACTTGTCCTTTTGGAACCTATGCTTATAGACGTATGCCTTTTGGTCTATGTAATGCACCTACTACCTTTCAAAGATGTATGATGGCTATATTCTTTGACTTTTGTGAAAAGATTGTTGAGGTTATCATGGATGACTTCTCTGTTTATGGGAAGTCTTTTGATGATTGGTTAAGCAATCTTGACCGAGTTTTGCAGAGATGTGAACAAACAAATCTTGTCTTGAATTGGGAGAAGTGCCACTTTATGGTTAATGAAGGCATTGTCTTGGGTCATAAAATTTCTGAAAGAGGTATTGAAGTGGATCAAGCTAAGGTTGATGCAATTGAGAAAATGCCATGTCCTAAGGACATCAAAGGTATTTGTAGTTTCCTAGGTCATGCTGGCTTCTATAGGAGATTTATCAAAGACTTATAAAAAAATTCGAGGCCTTTTACTAATATTTTGCAAAAGGATATTCCTTTTGTTTTTTATGATGTTTGTCTTGAAGCCTTTGAAACACTCAAGAAAGCCTTAATTTCTACACCTATTATTCAACCACCTGATTGGAACTTGCCTTTTGAAATTATGTGTGATGCTAGTGATTATGATGTTGGTGCTGTTCTAGGACAAAGAGTTGATAAGAAATTGAATGTCATTCATTCTGCTAGCAAAAATCTAGACAATGCTAAAAGAAATTATGCTACTACTGAAAAAGAATTCCTAGCAGTGGTGTTTGCTTGTGAGAAATTTAGACCTTATATTGTTGATTCCAAAGTAACTGTTCACACAGACCATGCTGCTATTAAATATCTTATGGAAAAGAAAGATGCTAAACCTAGACTTATTCGTTGGGTTCTCTTGTTACAAGAATTTGATTTACACATCATTGATAGAAAAGGAGCTGAGAACCCCGTAGCTGATAACTTGTTTAGGCTTGAAAATGTGCTTGATGACCCACTACCTATTGATGATAGTTTTCCTGATGAGCAGTTAGCTGCAATAAATGTTGCTAATAGTACTCCTTGGTATGCTGGCTATGCTAATTACATTGTTGCTAAACATTTTCCACCTAGCTTTACATATCAACAAAATAAAAAATTCTTCTATGATTTAAGACATTACTTTTGGGATGACCCACATCTTTATAAAGAAGGAGTAGATGGTATTATTAGACGTTGTGTACCTGAGCATAAACAAGGACAAATCCTACGGAAATGTCGCTCTGAGGCTTATGGAGGGCATCATGCTGGAGATAGAACTGCTCACAAGGTATTGCAATCTGGATTTTATTGGCCTACTCTCTTCAAGGATGCCCGTAAGTTTGTCTCATCTTGTGATGAATGTCAAACAATAGGTAATATCGGTAAGCGTCAAGAAATGCCTATGAATTATTCACTTGCTGTTGAACCATTTGATGTTTGGGGATTTGATTACATGGGACCTTTTCCTTCCTCTAATGGGTATACACATATTTTGGTTGCTGTTGATTATGTTATTAAATGGGTAGAAGCTATTCCGACCAGTAGTGCTGATCACAACACCTCTATTAAAATGCTTAAGGAAGATATTTTCCCAAGGTTTGGAGTCCCAAGATATTTAATGACTGATGGTGTTTCACACTTTATTCATGGTGCTTTCCGTAAAATGCTTGCCAAGTATGATGTTAACCATAGAATTGCATCACCCTATCATCCTCGGTCTAGTGGTCAAGTTGAACTTAGCAATAGAGAAATAAAGTTAATTTTGCAAAAGACTGTCAATAGGTCCATGAAGAATTGGTCTAAGAAATTAGATGATGTACTTTGGGCTTATAGAACAGCAAATAAAATCCTATGGGTATGTCTCCTTATAAAATGGTTTATGGAAAAGCTTGTCATTTGCCTCTTGAGTTAGAACATAAAGCATATTGGGTAGTTAAAGAACTCAATTATGATTTCAAACTTGCTGGTGAAAAGAGGTTATTTGATATTAGCTCATTAGATGAATGGAGAACCCAAGCTTATGATAATGCAAAGTTATTCAAAGAAAAAGTTAAAAGATGGCATGACAAAAGAATCCAAAAGCGTGAGTTTAAAGTCGGAGAATATGTTCTTTTGTACAACTCTCGTTTTAGATTTTTTTTTGCAGGGAAGCTCCTCTCGAAATGGGAAGGCCCATATGTCATCGAGGAGATTTACCGGTCAGGTGCCATCAAAATAAATAATTCCAAAGGTACTAACCCGAAGGTTGTCAATGGGCAACGAATAAAGCATTATATCTCAGGTACGCCTATTAATATTGAAAGTAATATTATCCAAACTTCGACACCGGAAGGACACATAAAATAGTCCTTCCGGAACACTCCAGAATCGTCAAAATAAGGAGGTACATGATACGATAAGTAAACGGACTCTGAAAAATCCACAAAAATATTTTTTGACAGTTTTGGAATATTTTAGAATTTTGGAAATAAAGATACTTCCAGGAAGCGTCCCCTGGTGGGCACAAGACACCAGGGCGGCCTGGCGCGCCTTTCGTACTCCGTTTTACTCTTGTGTACTTGTCCTCCAAGATAAAAAAAAATCTATATATACTTCCCGAATCTGTTAACCACCGTATCATGGAGAAAATCCTCTATTCTCTTTTTCCTTGTTTTTTTCTGTCAGATCCCATCTACCATGGTTGCTTCATGCTCCTCCAAGGACAAGTTCTTCAAGAACGTCATCAACCCATATTTGCTGGAGGTGGTGCAGCACCCTTAGGTCATTGATATGCATGAGGGGGTGCTTCACCCACGATGTGCCCTTCCCATAGGGGACGGGAACAGTGGAGGCTAGGCTTGAAGCTTTGGAGCAAGATGTCTTCCGGTGCAAGGGGATGGTGGAGCGTGGACTCCATGCCAATCACCTCATGATCACGGACCTCTCCCGTGATCTCAAGGTGGATGGGAAGCCCATGAAGGACACCATCTTCACCTTCAACAAGCAAATCAACTTCCTTTAAAGCCAGATCTATGACCTCCAGAACCAAGTCTATGAATATGAGGCAAGGTTTAAAGGTATGAGTTTGGCTGCTAGTTGCAGGACCCGTGAGAGTCACTCTTCCTCTTATGATGGTGGACCACTGCCATGGAAATCTGAGGACAAGGCTTCTCCTTTATCACCACCATCATCTTCTTCACCACCAAAGGAGAACTGAGTATCGGGTATGGGCACTCCCCTTGGCTTTTCTTGGGGGAGGTGCCCCGGTATCGTATCATCCCACTATCTTTTTTGCTTTTACTTATCTTAGTTCGATCTTTTTGCTTTAGATGAAATAAAGTTTAGCTCGATCCTTTCTTCTTTGAGAGTTTGCTTAGTGATCTATCATTGTAATCGTGTGCAAGTTATATAATAAAGTTTAGTTTGAGTTTTTGCTTTCTTTATTTTCATGTTGCAAATAAAGAAAATAAATAAGAAAGAAAGAAAAAGAAAAAGAAAGGAAATAAATCAATAAGATTATATACTAATCCTATGGTAGGTGATGGCACCACATAAGGAAAAGTATAAGTAGGAAATTTTATTAGAGATTGACAAACATAGCATTAGTCAATGATGCAACTCATGAAAGAATTAATAAGGGAAGAGAAGATTCACATATAAATATACTATCCTAGAAATCTTTTGTGATTGTGAGCCCTCATCAAAATATTATATGCCAGAATTGTTGACATTGGACAAGGAAGACAACTTAATGGTTTATGTTTTTTTATATTCACATAGAAGTCATATTGTCAGAGATCCTTTAACATGTGGTGCTTGCCCCTATCTTTGCTAGCCAAAAATTCCGCACTAAGTAGAGATACTACTTGTGCATCCAAAAACCCTTAAACCCAAATCTTTTCAAGTGTCCAACATACCTACCTAGGGATTGAGCAAGATCCCTCAAGTACATTGTCATCGGTGCAAAAAGGCAATAAAAATTGCTTCTAAATATGTGAGATCATTTAGTGTAAGAGAAAATTGAGCGTTGTATGAACTTGGATGACAAAGAATAAAAGTGGCAGACTGCATAATAAAGCTATGTGACGTTCTCTTGCACGAAGGGATTGAGCATGCAAACAAATAAGCGCATGGCAACCTCTGCTTCCCTCTACGAAGGGCCTATCCTTTACTTATATGTATTTACTTTTATGCGAAGAGTCAAAGTTTTCCTTCTATTCATTTTTATTTTCACTTTTCGCAAGCATCATGTGGTGAGGAAAGATCTAGGCACATATGTCCAGTTGAATATAGATAGCATGAGTTATTATTGTTGACACCACCCTTGAGGTGAGTATGTTGGGAGGCGAAACTATAAGCCCCTATCTTTCTATGTGTCTGGTTGAATTTTTTTGCTCATGGGTATGAGGTGAGTGTTAGCAATCATAAAAGACTATATGATGGTTGAGTATGTGGACTTTCCTGAAGGCTCCGACACGTGACTCTTCCTGAAAAGATGATGAATTGTAGTTGCAAAGTTGACTGAGAATATAGTTTGTTGGTTTCTAATAGAGTTTTTGCTTTATACTTTGATTATGTGATGAACTGTTACTTATTCATGGGAAGTATATGATGCAAGTTCTATGATAAAAGTCATATGTTTAATTTTGTTGCTGTTATAATAATCAACATGATGCTTCTATGTCCGTATTTTGCTTTTATCAACACCTCTCTCTCTCAAAGCATGTGGACATGTTTTTCGATTTTGGTTTTCGCTTGAGGACAAGCGAGGTCTAAGCTTGGGGAGTTGATACGTCCATTTTGCATCATGTTTTCTTACTGTTATTTATAATATTTTTATCCATAATAATGCTTTTTGGAGTAATTCTAATGCCTTTTCTCTCATAATTTGCAACGCACACACAAAGAGGGAGAATTCCGGCAGCTAGAAATCCAGACCTGAAAAAGCTACGTCAGGCCACCTATTCTACACAACTCCAAATGAGCTGAAACTTCACGGAGATTTTTTATGGATTATTTCAGAAATATTGGAGCCAATAATCACCAGCGGGGGGCCACCAGGTGGGCACAATCCACCTGGGCACGCCAGGCCCCCCAGGCGCTCCCTGGTGGGTTGTGGCCTCCTCGGCCCACCTCCGGTGCCCATCTTCTGGTATATAGGTCATTTTGACCTAGAAAAAAATAACGAAAAGGCTTTCGGGACGGAGCGCCGCCGTCTCGAGGCGGAACTTGGGCAGGAGCACTTTTGCCCTCCGGCGGAGCGATTCTGCCGGGGGAACTTCCCTCCCGGAGGGGGAAATCATCGTCATCATCATCACCAACAACTCTCCCATCTTGGGGAGGGCAATATCCATCAACATATTCAACAAGACCATCTAATCTCAAACCATAGTTCATCTCTTGTATTCAATCTTGTTACCGGAACTATAGATTGGTGCTAGGGGTGACTAGTAGTGTTGATTACATCTTGTAGTTGATTACTATATGGTTTATTTGGTGGAAGATTATATGTTCCGATCCATTATGCTATTTAATACTCCTCTGATCATGAGCATGTTTATCATTTGTGGGTAGTTACTTTTGTTCCTGAGGTCACGGGAGAAATCATGTTGCAAGTAATCATGTGAACTTGATATGTTTTCGATATTTTGATAGTATGTATGTTGTGATTCCCTTAGTGGTGTCATGTGAACGTCGACTACATGACACTTCACCATATTTGGGCCTAAGGGAATGCATTGTGGAGTAGTAATTAGATGGTGGGTTGCGAGAGTGATAGAAGCTTAAACCCTAGTTTATGCGCTATTCCGTAAGGGACCGATTGGACCCAAAAGTTTAATGCTATGGTTAGAATTTATTCTTAATACTTTTCTCGTAGTTGCGGATGCTTGCGGGAGGGTTAATCATAAGTAGGAGGTTTGTTCAAGTAAGAACATCACCTAAGCACCGCTCCACCCACATATCAAATTATCAAAGTAGAGAACACAATTCAAACCAACATGATGAAAGTGACTAGATGAAATTCCCGTGTACCCTCAAGAACGCTTTGCTTATCATAAGAGACCGTTTTGACCTGTCCTTTGCCTCAAAAGGATTGGGCTAACTTGCTGCATACTTATTGCTATTATCTTTACATGCTCGTTACAAATTATCTTGCTATCAAACTACCCGCTGCTTACAATTTCAACACTTGCAGACATTACCTTACTGAAAACTACTTGTCATTTCCTTCTGCTCCTCGTTGGGTTCGACACTCTTACTTATCGAGAAGAGCTACAATTGATCCCCTATACTTGTGGTCCATCAGGGACCTACTCCCTCCTATCACACACATTTGTGCTTTTAGAAACTGTGCGGGATATTTTACATGGCTAGTGTGTCGCCGCTAGCCTTCAATGAGCACTGACACTGGTAGCGGGAAAACGATGGGAGAAGAGGCGGGAAATTGATTAGAGGAGTGGCGAGAAACGGTAGCCTGTTTTTAAAACCTAGTAGAGAAGGAAGCGTGAGCTAGCACGACGCATGCGCACAATGCTTACCCATGTACTGCATGTGATGTCGAAAGGGCTCAGGGTTGTCGTTCGATTTGGGAGCATCCAACGGTGCACACGTACGATCAGTGGGGTTTGGGTTCTGGCCAATCAGAACGCACGACTCAGATCGGCGCGCAGCAGGGGGAGAATGTCATACAGAAACCAACATTCGGTGGAAACCGGTGAAAACCACGAGAAAAAGATGTTTGGAAGTTTCGAAAAAATTGAAAAAAAGCGGGATGTTAAGAGGATGATGTTTTATTGCCACACAAAATTTCAAGTTGAAACACATTACGAGATATGAGCTATGAAAAAGACAAAATCAGCGTTGAATAGTGCCGAATAGTAATGTCACTATTTAGGGCTGAATTTGTCTTTCTCATAGCTCACATCTCATAATGTTTTTCAACTTGAAATTTTGTGTGGCAATAAAACATCACCTTCTTAACATCCCACATTTTTTTAGATTTTTATGAAACTTTAAAATATGGTTTCCATGAAGTTTTCATTGAATATCGGCTTTCATGAGTGAACCGTGTGCTATTTGAAAACAATTCGTGAGAAGAATCTCGGTTTTTAAATCCCCGTAAATCCAAAAGTAAGCCGAAAATCGTGAAACCTGGCATGGTGTCACGACATGGCACTTATATGTTGAGGAATTTTTTTGTCCATTGTGGCGCAAGTTTTATTACAAGCCTCTTACAAACCGGAGCTTCTCTCAAAGAAGCCTCGTGGTTCCGATAGGGTAACGTGTCCCCCTTGTGGGCGAAACGTAATCACTGCCTCTTTTCGCCTTGTATTTTATTCTACGGGCAACATGGAACGACAGGATATCCGTGTTGAAATTTAAACTTATTCAGGGTTCGTTTGGCCTTTTTATACACTAATTGAGTTTCCTAGGCATTTAATGTCCATAATTCAAATCTGAACTTCAAATACATGCTCCACTTCACCAAAATGGCTAGAAAATTTATATGTATGTTCTTGGGTGCATGTTTAGGTCCCATGCCAGGAATGGGAATGAATTACAACCGTACCCGCATCCTGGCTCGTCCTCAAACATTTGGAATCTCGATTTTTAAGTCCCCGTAAATCCTAAACTCACCAAAAAGTCATCAAAGGTGGCATGGTGTCACGTCATGGCACATATATGTCGTGGTAAAAACATTGTCCAATTTGGGCCAAGCTTTATTACAAACCTCTTACAAAAACCGGAGCTTCTCTCAAAGAAGCCTCGTGGTTCCGATAGGGAAATGTGTTCCCCTTGTGGGCGAAACGTAATCACTGCCTCTTTTCACCTTGTATTTTCTTCCACGGGCAACATGGAACGACATGATATCTGTGCTAAAATTTAAACTTATTCAGGGTTCGTTTGGCCTTTTTATACACTAATTGAGTTTCCTAGGCATTTAATGTCCATAATTCAAATCTGAACTACAAATACATGCTCCAATTCACCAAAATGGCTAGAAAAATTATTCATGTGTCCTTGGGTGCATGTTTAGGTCCCATGCCAGGAATGGGAACGAACTACAACCGTACCGGTGTCCTGGCTCGTCCTCAAACATTTCGAATCTCGGTTTTTAAGTCCCCATAAATCCAAAACTCACCAGAAAGTCATCAAAGGTGGCATGGTGCCACGTCATGGCACATATATGTCGTGGTAAAAACATTGCCAATTTGGGCCAAGCTTTATTACAAACCTCTTACAAACCGAAGCCTGTCGCAAGAACCCTCGCGGTTTTGATACGGAAACGTGTCCCCTTGTGGGCCAAACGATAACCACTCCCTCTTCTAGCCTCGTATTTGCTTATACACGTGACACGGAACAACGGGAGATTCAAGCTGAACTTTGAAACTATTCAGGGTTCATTTGACCTTTTTTATTCATTAATTGAGTTTTCTAGGCATTTAATGTCCATAATTCAAATCCGAACTACAAATACATGCTCTAGTGCACCAAAATGGCTAGAAAAAACGTACATGTTTCCTTGGGGTGCATGTTTAGGTCCCATGGAACGAATGGGAACGAATTCAACCGTCTCACCATCCTGGCTTGGCCACAAACATTTCGAATCTCGTTTTTAAAATCTCTGTAAATCCAAAACTCACCAGGAAATCATGAAACTTGGCATGGTGTCACTACATGGTACATATAATTTTCCAATTTGGGCGAAGCTATATTACAAGCCTCTTACAACCCGGAGCCTATCACAACCCTCATGGTTCCGGTAGGGAAACATGCCCCTCTTGTGGGCGAAACGATAATCGCTGCCTTTTCTCTCCTTGAACTTTGTTTTCTATAGGCAACATAGAATAACAGGAGTGTCGGGCTAAAATTTGAAACTGTTCAGGGTTCATTTGGCCATTGTATATATATTACTAATTACTAAGTTTTCTACGCATTTAATGTAGTCCATAATTCAAATTTGAACTACAAGCACATGCTCCAGTGAAGCAAAATGGGTGGGAAATCATACATGTGTCATTGGGTGCATGTTTACGTCTCATTTAAGGAATGGGAATGAATTACAAACTTGTCGTCGTCCTGAAACATTGAGAATCTCGATTTTTAAATCCCAGTAAATCAAAAACTCACCCAAAAAACATGAAACTTGGCATGGTTTCATGACATGGCACATATATGCCATGGTAAAAAAATCGTCCAGTTTGAGAAGAGGCGCACACATTAGTAGCCAACGAAGTCCTTTTTGAAACAAAAAGATGACATGTTAATATCACAAACGGTTGTATTATATTAACCGTGTCGAAATTTAACCATACTCGGTGGCGCGCGTGCAGCTGTTTGATTAAATGGGACGAGCGCGAGAAGTCCGCAGTGCAGGCTCGACGGGACGCGTGCGAGCAGTCCGACGCGTAGGCTCGACGAGACGTGTGCATCCTATCCACCTCGCAGTCGCAGGCTCAACAGGACACGTGCGAGCAGCAAGGCCGCCCATGCTCACCGGGAAGCAAGCTCTTTGACCTCCATGCACCAGCCGTCGTCCGCCTCACTCACAACTTCTCCATTAATGGGTTATTTAAAGCACCTGGACGGAGGGTGTTTGCTTGTGATCCCATGGCAGCATTTGCTTTGTTCGTGTTTTCAACTCGTATTGCACCATAATTTAAATTTCCACATAGCGCAACGGATAATACGACCACAAATAAAATGACAACGGATAATACGACGACAAATTTACAATGGCGCAGATAATAATTGTCTTACATATTCCGGATAATTTAAAATGCCACAGGCGGCAAAGCTCGGAAGACAAGGGGGCAAGAGAAGAAGGAAATTGCAGACAATGATCTGGGTCGCTACTGTCTCTACTCGTCGATGGATCGCCGGGCGACGAAATCCTCCAGCTCCTTCTTCAATTCCTCACGACTTTGCTTGAAAGCAGCCACAAATTCCTCCACCTCCTGCTCGCGCTCGATCCGGAGCTTCCTCAAGCCACCCATCAGTTCCTCGATGACCGCTTTCAGCGTCATCTCCGAGGCACTGCTCTGCTCATGAAGCATCTTCCAGTCGGCGGTGTCCTCCTCCTTCTCGGCGACCAACTTGAGGAGCTTCGCATTGTCACCCATGAGTTGCTCGACGAGGCCGGTCGCCTTGTCAACTGAGGCATCACTGATCTTGAGCAGCTTCATCAAGCCGTCGACCAGCTCCTGCTGCGTAGTGACGCCAGCGAGAATGTCATCGTCGCCGGCGAAGGACTTCAGGAACGTCGGCTCATCGTGATGGCCGATGCCGCAAATGTGCTTGTGAGAGCCCTCGCGTGCCCGTCAGAGCTCGTTCGAGGGCTCCGCGGCGCGCAGGGACATCTCTGCTGCGACTGCGGCTTCGCGGCGGGACCTCTCTAGTGCTTTCGTGGCCTTGGTCTTTGCTGCCTGGTTATATGTCCACCCTAAACTCCTCCTATCGGTCATGGCGGAATGACTTGACAGGAAAGACCAGTTTTGTGGGTGATGAGGAGAGGAAATGCAAACTAATTTTCGAGTGGGTAGTTTTTATAGCCCGGTGCTATGTGTGAACACATATTAGTTTGATAGGTGTGAACAGATTTACAATTACTTATTGCGTTGTAATCTGCCATGTGACGAGAAACAAGGTCCAAAATTATTGATGGCAGAAGGTTGACCACGTGGTTGCTCGCCGTTGAGTCGGTTGTTTGCCACGTATCACACACATCTTGTTAAGTTGAACCATTTTTGTTGTGTTTGCTAATCGGAAACAGTTCGTCTGAGTGAACCGTATGCCCTATATCACACACACCTTGATCTGGCTAACTGTTTCTATTGCACTCCCTAATAGCAAACAATTCATCGGAGTGAACTGTATGCCGTATATCGTACACACATTGATCTGGCTGCCCGTTTCTGTTGTTCTGCCTCATCGCAAACAGTTCAAACGGGTCAACCGTGTGCCCTGGATCGCACACACAACTAAAATCTGAATCATGTTTGATGTATCATTCATCGCAAATGTTTTGCACCTTTTTGATGGTTTTTTTACATCCTCGTTTGTGATTAATGCATCACACACAGTTTCGTCAAAGGGTCTTTGATCGTAGTGTCGCGTTAGCAGCATCATGTAGTAGTGATGGGCCGAAAGTGAAACGGGTTGGTGTTATATTCGACGGCCCACATGACGCTGTTGGGCCGATTTCGGGAAGGCCCTAATGGGTCGTGAGTTACCGGGCCGTAAAATGGGCTATATGCAAACAGACCATTAACAGGCTTTGGCCGGCCCGCTAACTTTGACCAAGTCAAACGGGTCGGCCTTCGTAAGCTAAATGGGCCTGTGTTGGGCCATCGCACGTGTAGACATATCATAGGTGCCTATCTGACCCAATGACGAGCTGACACATGTTTCCTTCGGCCAATGAGAATTTTACACGTGGAAAATCCCCATTGGTCTTGGCTGTTAACGGGTTATCGGATCAAAAACCGGACCCGATAGCTTAACGGCGACCCGTTACGGTGGATGCCATGTGTCGGTTACCCTTGACGAAAGCACTTCCATGACGTGTCATTTATCGTCATGGAAGTGAACACTTCCGTGACGATAATTTTGGTATTGTCATAGAACACTTCTACGACAGCGCAGGTATGACTATCTTGATTCTGTCATAAAATCGTCATGGATGTACATACATGACAGAAAACGTGACATACTGTGACAAACACGTATTATCATGGCAGTGTATTTTTTGTAGTGTAGGGATTTGTAGAGGTGCCAGAGCTCAAAGCGAAAAGGATAGAGATAAAAATTGGGTGGCATGCTTTTCCTGTCAACGAAAACGAACGAGTAGTTCCCAATAGTTTCCATGCTAGATATAGCATAGACGGTTCCCAAGCAAAAAATAAAGTTTATTCCTTTTTCCACCATACTTTCACATTCCATGGCTAACCGAATCCATGGGTGCCGTCCATACCAACACTTTCCAAGGAATTTATTATTTGACAACATAAAGTAAATTCATTTTTCATTTCGGGACTGGGCATCCCTAATACCTTTGTCGTACTCTTGTGCAATGACAAATGAATAAAACTCATCTTGAGAATAACACATCTAGCATGGAAAAATATCAGCCACCCCCTACCGTTTCATGAGCGGTACGAGCACACAAAAGAGAAATTTATTTTTAAAATTAGAGATGGCACATACAAATTTCCTTAGAATGGCAAGAGAATACCGCGTATAGGTAGGTATAGTGGACTCATGTGGCAAAACTGGTATAAGGATTTTGGATGCAAAATTAGTGATCATACTTAGTGCAAATGAAGGCTAGGAAAAGATTGAGAGGCATCCAACCAAGAAATGAAAAATCTCATAAGCGAGCATTAAGGATAACTAATACCAAATAATGCACCACAAGTAGGATGTAATTTCATTGCATAACTATTCACTTTCGTGCTTGCATAGGGAATCACAAACCTTAACACCAATATTCTTACTAAAACATAATTACTCATTAACATGGCTCACATATCACTATCAACATATCGCAAAACTATTACAAAGAATCAAGTTTATTTTGTCCAATGATATTCATGAAAGCTTTTATTATATCCCTCTTGAATATCTATCACTTTGGACTAATTTCATATGTTGCTTTTAATAGCTCAAACAAATCTAAGTGAAGAACATGAGCATAAAAATTTCTTCTCTCAAAATAATTTAAGTGAAGCATGAGAGAATTTCTTTTAAAATTTACTAACTCTCAAATAAATCTAAGTGAAGCATGAGAGCATTTCATCAAAAATAGTAAAGCACACCGTGCTCAAAAAGATATAAGTGAAGCACTAGAGCAATTCCATAGCTCAAAGAGATTTAAGTGAAGCATAGAGAGCAATTATAACAAGTCATAGCATAATTTTGGCTCTCTCAAATAGGTGTGTCCAGCAAGGATAGATGACACAAAATAAAAAGCAAAACAAGAAAAGACTCATATCATACAAGACACTCCAAGCAAAACTCATGATATGTGACGAATAAAAATATAGCTCCAAGTAAAATACCGATGGTCGTTAGAAGAAAGAGGGGATGCCACTCAGGCATCCCCAAGCTTAGTTGCTTGCTTATCTTTTAGATAATAGCTTGAGATGCCATGGGCCCCCAAGCTTAGGCTCTTCTTACTCCTTATTCCTTCATCCATCGTGATCTCACCCAAAACTTGAAATCTTCAATCACACAAAACTCAAGAAAACCTTCGTGAGATCCGTTAGTATAACAAAGCAAATTACTGCTCTAAGTACTGTTGCAAACACATTCATATTTTATTTTTGCATTACATCTACTATATTCCAACTTTACTATAGCTTATACCCTCCAATACAAACCATAGATTCATCGAAATAAGCACACAACGCAAAGAAAATAGAATATGTCAAAAACAGAACAGTCTGTAGTAATCAGGGAATTTCGTATACTTCTGTAACTCCAAAACTTCTGAAAAATTAGGACAACGTGGGAAATTTGTATATCAATCTTGTGTAAAAAAATCAGAGCAAAAGCACATTTCTGTGACTTACGAAAATTATTTTACTGAGTGCAAAACTTTCTGTTTTTCAACAAGATCAAATCAACTATCACCCAACATGATCCCAAAGGCTTTGCTTGGCACAAACACTAACTAAAACACACACAAAACACAATCACAACAGTAGCATAAATTTGCAAACACTCAAGAATAGAAAGAAAAAGACAAAAATAAAATTTTATTCATTGGGTTGCCTCCCAACAAGCTCTTTCTTTATAGCCATTAAGATTGGCTTAAGATTTCAACGATGCTCACACGAAAAGATAAGAATTGAAATACAAAGAGAGCATCATGAAATATATAACAAACACATTTAAGTATAACATACTTCCTATGCATAGGAATTTTATAAGCAAACAAATTACCAAGACAAGAAACATCTAACATATGGAAAGAAGAGGGATAAAACATTGACGATCTCAAGATAACGAGAGGTAATTTAGTTACATGAAAATTTCTACAACCATATTTTCCTCTCTCATAATAATTACATGTGAGATCATATTCGAATTCAGTAATATAGCTATCACATAACATATTCTCTACATGATCCACATGCATGCAAAGTTGTCACTCTTCCAAAATAGTGGGATTATCATCAAATAAGGTCATGACCTCTTCAAGCCCACTTTTATCAAAAATTTCATAAGATTGATCATTCTCCAAAGTAGTGGGATCATTATTACCTAGAGTTGACACTCTTCCGAACCCACTTTCAATATTATTGCAAACACTATTATCAATATCATATTCATTATGAGGCTTAAATAAATTTTCAAGATCATAAGAAACATCATCACCCCAATCATGATCATTGCAATAAGTAGTGGACATATCAAACTTAGCATCCCCAAGATTGGGGTTTTGCATATTATTAGCATAATTGACATTAATAAAATTTATTATAACACCAATGCAATCATGCTTGTCACTCAAGGGGCTATCATGAATAACTTCATAAATTTCTTCTTTTATCACTTCATCACAATTTTCAGATTCATGAATCTCAAGCAAAACTTCATAGAGATAACCAAGTGCACTCAACTCACTAGCAATTGGTTCTACATAATCGGATCTTTTGAAAAGATTAGCAACTGGATGAGGATCCATATCAATAGATTTTTAGCAAGCGAGGATGCAAGAAAATAGAAGGCACATGGCAACACAAGCAAAGATAGCAAACAAGAATAGATCTGACAAGAAAACGACAAGCGAAAAACAGGGCGAATAAAACGGCAAATTTTTGTGAAGTGGGGGAGATGAAAATGAGAGGCAAATGGCAAATAAAGTAAATTGCAAGGAGATGAGATTTGTGATTAGGAACCTGATAGATGTTGATGATGTCTCCCCGGCAACGGCGCCAGAAATTCCTTTTGATGCGGCTTGAACTACGTCGGTATTTCCCCAAAGAGGAAGGGATGATGCAGCACGACTACGGTAGGTATTTCCCTCAGTGATGAGACCAAGGTTATCGAACCAGTAGGAGAACCACGCAACACTACGTAAACGGTACCTGCGCACAAAGAACAAATACTGGCAATCCGATGTGTTAAAGGGGTTGTCAATCCCTTTCAGGTAACGGTGCCAGAAATTATCGTGTTGACGGGATAAAAATTGTAGTAGATTGATAGATGCAAATAACGGCAAATAAAATTCAGCGAGGTACTTTTTGGGTTTTTGATTATATAGATCTGAAAATAAAAGTGGCAAATAAAAGAAAAGGCAAATAGCAATATAGATCTAAAAATATATGATGAGAAAATAGACAAGGGGGCCATAGATTTCACTAGTGGCTTCTCTTGAGAAAAATAGCATACGGTGGGTAAACAAATTACTGTTGGGAAATTGATAGAACTTGAAATAATTATGACGATGTCCACGCAATGATCATTAGATAGGCATCACGTCCAAGATTAGTAGACCGACTCCTGCCTGCATCTACTACTATTACTCCACACATCGAACGCTAACCAGCATGCATCTAGTGTATTAAGTTCATGAAGAAACGAAGTAATGCAATAAGAATGATGACATGATGCAGACAAGATCGATTCATGTAGGAATAGACCCCATCTTGTTATCCTTAATAGCAACGATACATACGTGTCATTTCCCCTTGTGTCACTGGGATTGAGCACTGTAAGATCGAACCCATCAAAAAGCACCTCTTCCCATGGCAAGAAAAATTGATCTAGTCGCCCTAACTAAACCAAAGATTCAAAGAAGAAATACGAGGCTATAAGTAATCATGCATATAAGAGATTAAGAGACTCAAAAAACTTTCATGGATAAAAATATAAATCTGATCATAAACACAAAGTTCATCGGATCCCAACAAACACATCGCAAAACGAGTTACATCAAATAGATCTCCAAGATACAATTGTATTAAGAATCAAAAGAGAGTGAGGAAGCCATCTAGCTACTAACTACGGACCCGTAGGTCTACAATGAACTACTCACGCATCATCGGAGAGGCACCAATGAGGATGATGAACCCCTCCGTGATGGTGTCTAGATTGGATCTGTGGTTTCTGGAACTTGCGGCGGCTGGAATTGATTTTTGTCGACTCCCCTAGGGTTTCTGGAATATTGGGGTATTCATAGAGCAAAGAGGCGGTGCGGGAGGTGGTCGAGGTGGGCACAACCCACCAGGGCGCGCCTGGGCCCCCGGGCGCGCCTAGGTGGGTTGTGCCCCCTCGGAGCCCCCTTCTGGTACTTCTTTGGCCCAACAGGTGTCTTCTGGTCCAGAAAAATCACCAAAAAGTTTCGCTGCGTTTGGACTCCGTTTGGTATTGATTTTCTGCAAAGTAAAAAACAAGCAAAAAACAGCAACTAGCACTCGGTCCTATGTCAATAGGTTAGTCCGAAAATGATATAAAGGTGCTATAAAATGATTGTAAAACATCCAAGAATGATAATATAACAGCATGGAACAATAAAAATTATAGATACATTGGAGACGTATCAGTAGCCTCCACGATATTTATGTTCATGGTAATTTATATCCTACTCATGCTTGTACACAATGTTGATTAATCTCAATGCATGTTTATGACCGTTGTCGCTCTCTAGTTGGCCGCTCCTCAATCTCTTTGCTAGCCTTCACTTGTACTAAGCGGGAATACTGCTTTTGCATCCACTTCCTTAAACCCAAAGTATTTCACATGAGTCCACCATACCTACCTATTGAAACGTCCATTTTGCATCATGTTTTCCTACAATTATTTTTAGTGTTTTTATTCATTATAACACTTTGTGGGGTAATTCTAATGCCTTTTCTCCCATAATAGCAAGGTTTACACAAAGAGAGAGAATGCCGACAGCTGGAATTCTGGACCTAAAAAAGCTATGTCAGAGATACCTATTCTGCACATCTCCAAATGAGTTAAAATGTCACGGAGAATTATTTTGGAATATATAATAAATATTGGAGAAAAGAAATACCAGAGGGGGCCACCCAGGTGGCCACTAGGCACCAGGACGCGCCACCCCCTCCAGGCGCGCCCTGGTGGGTAGTGGGCCCCCACCTCTGGTGCTCATATTCTGGTACATAAGGTCTTTTGACCTAGAAAAAAATAGGAGAGGACTTTCAGGACGGAGCGCCGCCGTATCGAGGTGGAACTTGGGCAGGAACACTTTTGCCCTCCGGCGAAGCGATTCCGCAGGGGGAACTTCCCTCCCAGAGGGGGAAATCGAAGCCATCGTCATCACCAACAACCCTCTCATC
The DNA here is from genome assembly GCA_021605205.1 of Aegilops longissima. Lineage (NCBI taxonomy): Eukaryota > Viridiplantae > Streptophyta > Magnoliopsida > Poales > Poaceae > Aegilops > Aegilops longissima. Next base: position 217,744,513 of record CM038677.1, on the reverse strand, counting down.
TTTGGGAGGCCAATCTTCATAAACTTCAACAGCACCATGTCATCTCAAACCCTAGTTCATCTCTTGTGTTCATTCTTTGTATCAAAACCTCAGATTAGTACCTTTAGGTGACTAGTAGTGTTGACTACATCTTGTAGTTGATGCTAGCCAGTTTATTTGGTGGAAGATTATATGTTCAGATCTATTATGATATTTATTACTCCTCTGATCTTGAGCATGAATATTATTAGTGAGTAGTTGCCCCCATTCTTGAGGCCACGGGAGAAGTCATGTTGCAAGTAATCATGTGAATTTGATATTTGTTCGATATTTTGATGATGTGTATGTTGTGATTCCCTCGTCGACTACATGGCACTTCACCATCTTTGGGCCTAAGGAATGCATTGTGGAGTAGTTATTAGATGATGGGTTGCTAGAGTGACAGAATCTTAAACCCTTGTTTATGCGCTATTTCATAAGGGGCTGATTTGGATCCATATGTTTAATGCTATGGTTAGAATTTATCTTAATTCTTCTTTCGTAGTTGCGGATGCTTGCGAGGGGGTTAATCATAAGTGGGAGGCTTGTTCAAGTAAGAACAACACCCAAGCACCGGTCCACCCATATATTAAATTATCAAAGTAGCAAACGAAAATCAAACCAACATGATGAAAGTGATTAGATGAAATTCCCGTGTGCCCTCAAGAACGCTTTGCTTATTATAACTATTCTAGCCTGTCCTTTGCTAAAAATGGATTGGGCTACCTTGCTGCACTTTTGTTACCGTCACCGTTACTTGCTCGTTACAAATTATATTACTATCAAACCACCTATTATCGTCAATTTTAGTGGTTGCAGAAATTACCTTTCTAAAAACCGCTTGTCATTTCCTTCTGCTCCACGTTGGGTTCGACACTCTTTCTTATCAAAAGGACTACGATTGATCCCATATACTTGTGGGTCATCACCTATATGCTGTATTTACCTGCCATTCCAAGTAAATTTGCATGTGCCAAACTCTAAATCTTCAAATAATAATTTGTTTTGTATGCCCAAATCGCTCATGAAGCGACAGGGTGCGGTCAGTATCTTCCATGCTAGGTGGGTTATTCTCACGGTAAGTGTTTATTCACTTATCATTAATGAGAAAACGGTTGGTAATTGGGATGCCCAGTCCTATAATCAAAATCAAAATATAACAATGAAACAAAACTCCCCCGGATTGTTGTTGGTATGGAGGGCACCCGAGGATTCGGCTAGCCATGGCTTGTATTTGTTGGTGGATGGGGAGTAAAACTTTACCTTTCTGTTTGGGAATCACCTATAATGTGTCTAGCATGGAAGATATTGGGAACTCTCGGTCGCTACGTTGACAATGAAAGCATACCTCCCAAAATTATATTCATCTTTATTTTAAAAGCTTCGAGCTCTGGTACCTCTGCAAATCCCTGCTTCCCTCTCTGAAGGGCCTATTTATCTACTTCTATTTGTCATTTCTATGCTTTGTGTTTAGTTGATATTGAATATGAGCTTGACTGGATTCCTTTTGCCATGAATTACAATGTCTAGTCAGTGCTTGAACTTCACAGGTGCTCTGCATTTATGTTTTGCGGTCTCGGAAAGGGCCACCGATATACCATTATGTCATATTATATCATGATTGTTTTGAAAAGTGTTGTCATCCGAGATATCTTATTATTGCTCGCTAGTTGATTATGCCATTGATATGAGCAAATGTGAGACCTAAGTGTTATTGTCAATATGGCTAGTTCATAATCTTTGCTGAAAACCTGAACATTGGTTAGACATATTTGCAGCAACAAGATCAAACAGAGTTTGTAAAAGTTTTTCTTTGTCACTTTTCTATTTGTCAACTGAATTGCTTGAGGACAAACAATGAGTTAAGCTTGGGGGAGTTGATACGTCTCCATCGTATCTACTTTTCCAAACGCTTTTGCTCTTGTTTTCTGGACTCTAATTTGCATGATTTGAATGAAACTAACCCGGATTGACGCTGTTTTCAGCAGAATTGCAATGGTGTTGTTTTTGTGCAGAAATCAAAATTCTCGGATTAACCTGAAAATTTACAGAGAATTTTTGTGGAATATATAAAAATATTGGTGGAAAAATATACCAGAGGGGGCCACCCAGGAGCCACAAGCTTAGGGGGCGTGCCCCCCCAGGGCGCACCTAGCGAGCTTGTGGGCCCCCTGGACCTCCGGCAACCCTAACTCTGATTCCATTGTCGGATTTCAGGTTCCGGCAGACCCTTGAGTTTCGAACACTGGGGTGCACACGAAGATCTCTCCTCCCTCTAGCTCGCTCTTGCAACGATCGCAAGGCCTAGCGCGTCGAACCCAAAGAACGAGAGACACAAGAGTTTATACTGGTTCGGAACACCGATGTGGTGTAATACCCTACTCCAGTGTGGTGTGGTGGATTGCCTCTTGGGATGAGGATGAACAGTACAAAGGAAGAACAGCCTCCTGAGGAGAGGTGCTCTTGTGCTTGGTGAGTTCGGGTGGTCAAGGGTGATCTGAGTGATCCTCTCCTCGGTCTACCTCCCCATGGTGGTGGCTAGTCCTATTTATAGGGGCCTTGGTCCTCTTCCCAAATATTGAGCGGGAAGGGATGCCACAGCGGCCAAATTCGAAGGGAGACAACTAGTACAAGTTATCCTGACTAAAGGTGGTCTTCGCCTGCCAAAGGCTCTGGTGGTGAAGCCATCTTGGGCTCCACGGTGACCTCCGTCCTGCCGTCCTGCTGGTCTTGATCTCGTTGCACCGATATGGAAACCTTTGTCTGATGCCTCGGGACTCCTCGCCTGTGCTTGCCTCTTTAGCACCAAAGAGGAAACGAGGACACTGCACGCGCTGGCGCTCGCCCGGCCCTGGTCGTCATGGCTTACGTCACAGGAACCTCGCGAGCTGCCCCTTGCCTTGATCTCTCCGCTCCTCACGAGCCAGCCTGGTGAGGCCGCCCCCGAGGAGGTCTTGTGTCGTCCGCCTCGCGAGGCTTGGCCCCTCGCGAGGGTCTTGAGTGTTCGCTGGTGAAGATGGGCCGTACAGGGCCTCTGGGAGAGCCACGCCATGAGCCGCAGGCAGGCAAGTCTGGGGACCCCCGTTCCCAGGACGCCGACATCCATATATACCTATTCACCAAGAAAGAAAACAGGGAGAAGTATTCATTGCGTTTTACAATATGGAGCCGCCGCCACCACCTCCTATTCTTCATCGGGAGGGCTGATCTGGAGTCCGTTCGGGGCTCCGGAGGGTGGAAACCATCGTCGTCATCATCATCAACTTTCCTCCATCACCAATTTCATGATGCTCATTGTCGGGAGTGAGTAATTCCTTCGTAGGCTTGCTGGACGATGATGGGTTGGATGAAATTTATCATGTAATCGAGTTAATTTTGTTAGGGCTTGATCCCTAGTATCCACTATGTTCTGAGATTAATATTGCTACGACTTTGCTATGCTTAATGTTTGTCACTAGGGTCCGAGTGTCATGATTTCAGATCTGAACCTATTATGTTTTCATGAATATATTTGTGTTCTTGATCCTATATTGCAAGTTATACGCACCTATTACAAGTTATGATCCACATACCCCAAGGTGACAATAATTGGGATTCTTTCCGGTGATTACCATAGTTTGAGGAGTTCATGTATTCACTAAGTGCTAATGCTTTGTTCCGGTTCTCTATTAAAAGGAGGCCTTAATATCCCTTAGTTTCCTTATGGACCCCGCTGCCACGGGAGGGTAGGACAAAAGATGTCATGCAAGTTCTTTTTCATAAGCACGCATGACTATATACGGAATACATCCCTACATTACATTGATGAATTGGAGGTAGTTCTGTGTCGCCCTAGGTTATAACTGCTACATGATGAATATTATCCAACATAATTATTCATCCCTGATCCAATGCCTACGAGCTTTTCACATGTTGATCTTTGCTAAGTTACTTTCGTCGTTGCTACTGTTACAATCGCTACAAAACTGCTACTGTTACAATTGCTACTGTTACCATTACTATCATACTACTTTGCTATTAAATATTTTGCTGCAGATATTAAGTCTTCCAGGTGTGGTTGAATTGACAACTCAACTGCTAATACTTGCGAATATTCTTTGGCTCCCCTTGTGTCGAATAAATAAATTTGGGTTGAATACACTACCATCGAAAATTGTCGCGATCCCCTATACTTGTGGGTTATCAGGTGCTCTAAGGCATCTCGGCCATCTGCCAGCTCTGTTTAGGACGAAACCAAGCTCGATGGTGGGCTTTTTCATCCACAAGACCGAGGCAACGCGAGGAGGCGGGGGGTATGAGGTGTTGGTGGAACGTACGGATGGTCGCCAGAGGCAACACTAGTGTGGATGCGAGCAAGCGGGAGAGCGAGGCCTCCAAGGTGGCAATTTTTTTCCTTGAGAAGTTGCTTCAGCTGCTCAAATTTGAGAGTTAACCGAAGCCCCTCCTAAAACATTTAAGCAACTAAACCAGATGAGGGTTCGGCTATGTGCGACTTAACTCCACAAAAGGGATTTTTTTTGAGGAGTTAAGCCCTTTTGGGAGATCGACTAGAGGTTCCCTTAGAGGGGTGGCTGGGATGACGACAGAGGAGGCACATAGGGCAAGGCGGGGTGGCGCGACAATGGCCACATGTGGCAGCGAAAACGGTTTAGCTAGTGTCGGGGGATGATTCGACGTGGATGGAGGAGAAGACGACTAATAGCGACGTCGAAGAAGAAGGGGAATCAATGAAGCATAATTGAATTTTTTTTGACTGGCAACTGATTCATAGAAGGTCCCATAACATAGAATATGTGTGGTAAAGTGCGGCTGTTATAACAAACGACATCTCTTCTCCCGCCCAGCAGCCGCCACCTCCTCCCTTTCCCACAATTGTCGCCACCTACTTACTCGTCCTCCCTTCCCATTGCCGTTGCTAGAGAACAATGGACATGCTAAGTTCTGACACTAGTTGATGAAGGCGGCAACAGGGAGATCTCTGCTCCAGTAGCCTTTAGCGGCGAGATGCGATCTACGAGCTACATGTTGAGCCAAAGGTTTATAGTTGTACAACGATGGTGCCGATGTTTCCGGACGGGCTGGTGATCTTTGGTGGTGAGGCAACGGTGATCCTGATCCCATCTGCAGGTATGTGGACGACAATGGCACCCTTCTGCATCCCAATGAGGCGATCCTCCGCCCGGGGGCGCGGACCGCGTCTTGTTCCTGCACTGCTAGGTGGTTGTCACAATAAGTTGGAGGATCTTCGACCTTCCCATTCAGCGAGAACGGCGAACTTGTTTTGCCGATCAATTATGTCGCTGTAGACGAGGACGCCGGAGTATGAGGGTAGTTTGGGACTACCAAAGTCCCCATTTAGGATTTTGGCGGCACCGATGACCTTCCTTCCTCGACATTTTTTGTCGCATGTGCAATGACAACCTTTGTTGTTTTGTGCATTTCATAGAGACCGCACTTGTTGTAGTTTGACTGCCTACTTGTGCGGGTGTGGTCATCATTTGCATGGCATTTCACATGAAAGTCGTGCTATGGATGTGACTGCTGGGATAGCGGAAAATGGTGGCTACAACACATGATTTTGATTTGGTGATGCTTTTCAAGTACGAGGTCTAGAACTCCGTGGTGAAAAATCCAAAACCGTACTCTAATTGGTTATTCCTGAAATGACGGTGGTTTTGTATTGTTGCCTTATTGAAGGCATTGTTTTGATTTACTCGGACTATTATCTTCACGGTGAAAACCCAAGATTTGACTCTTGGTAGTTGGATCCGGATGTCATTTGAGCATTATTCCCCTTTTGAAGGCGTTGGTGTCATTCAACCTTTTTGGTAATTTTTGTGATGTCAATAAATGGTTGATATGGATGATCGCCGTTGCAGTTCATCAATCGGTGTTTTGATTGCTTTAGCCAGAGCTTCGGTCTAGTATGACTTATTAACTTTGCTCTTTGCCAACATGTTTATTTGCATGCATTCATTAGTGGACGAGCATGATTCATCTCCAGCCAATAACACAAAATTTGTTCTCGCTTGAAACCATCAGTGTTTGCATGTTGTGCGCACGCTGAGTCGGATGTATTTAGATTTCAGAACCCTTCAGACATCTCTTGCTGTGTGTGCATGCATGAACTGAACTTTTAAGTTCTCACCCACCCTCTGCTGCGACCATCGAATCGAAGAGTAAAGACGGCACGTACCAAGAAGTGCAGGGGCAGCCCTACTGTACATGCTAGTAGTTCCCAAATTTCCAACGAGTTCATTTCACGAGTCCAAACCAACCAACACTTGGATGCCTCATAAAAGCATGTAAAAGTAAGCCAAACATAATTACCATTTAACACTTGATACATCAGGTAACTGGGATGATCCATCCATCCCAAACACGGGAACATACACTCTCTGGCGCATCTCCAGACGGCACACACACACAGCACGCACACATCTCTATCGTTTCGTACACAGAGCTCAAGGACCGCGCGTGTCAGGCATTACCACCAGCGCGGTGCTCCACTCCACTAGTTTGCTAAGCCCCAAAGCACCGTCCTTCGTAGTTCGTACACATAACCACGTACGTACGCACGCGCACGAGAACGCCAACACACCACTCATATAACGTACGCCTGCCGGCGGCGAGCTCGCTCGCTCGTGCTCAGAGCTGGTGGCAGCTGCTCTCGAGCGGCGCCCCGCGGTGGCACAGGTTGTGCTCGTAGGGCTTGCAGCCGTGCCGCATGACGCCGTGCAGCTTGGGGAGCGGCCCGCAGAGGTTGTTGTAGCTGAGGTCCAGCGTCTGCAGCGTGGACAGCGCCTCCAGCGACCTGGGCACGGTGCCACTGATGCGGTTGTGGCTCAGGTCCAGGTACGTGAGCTCCTTGGGGAACTTGAGCTTGCTCAGGTCGAACTCGAGGTTGTTGTAGGACAGGTCCACCTTGCCGATGGGCCGCCCCTCGGAGAAGAGGAAGGACGCGTCGCCGCTCAGCTGGTTGTGCGACAGATCCACGGTGTTGATCTCGTCCTGCGCGTCGTCGCGCGGGATCGGGCCCGTCAGCTGGTTGTAGGACAGCACCAGCGACCGGAACTGCCCCTGCACGAGGCTGGCCGGGATGTGGCCGGTGAGCTGGTTCCGGCGGAGGTCCAGCGACCGGAGGTTGGGCATGTCGGCGAAGGAGTTGGGGATGGAGCCCGTGAGCTTGTTGTTGGAGAGGTCCACGGAGTCGAGGCTGTGGAGGCGCGCCAGGGACTCCGGGATGGAGCCGGAGACGTTGGTGTGGGAGACGGTGAGGAACTCGAGCTTGGACAGGGAGGTTAGGCAGGCCGGGATGGAGCCCTGGAGGCCCGGGAGGCGGAAGAGCGAGAGCGACATGAGCGCCGTCAGCCCCGCCAGCGCGGACGGGATCTGGCCGCGCACGTCGTCGGCGCCGTCGATGAAGACGTTGTTCACGCGCCCGGCCTCGTTGCACGTGAGGTGGTCCCACGCGCAGCAGTCCGCCGACGCCGGCGACCACGTCTTGAGCGTCGCCGGGCTGCCCAGGGCCTGCTTCACCCGGAGCAGCGCCTGCCGGTCCGCCTGCGGGCACCGCTGGGGCAGCGGCGAGCAATGCGCCGTCGCCACCAGCAGGAGCGCCAGCAGCGGGAGGAAGGAGGCGGTCGACGCCATCGTGGCCCTGTGGCTGTGGGTGGCTACCTTCTACTAGCTCACCTCTGCTAGCTGTGGAGGAGCCCAACCCAAGGTGGCGGAAGTGTTGAGTGCGGGAGTGATGAGCTGAGCTGAGCTCTGGAGGTGGCGGTATTAAAAGGGCGTGAGGCCGGGGATAAATGTCCCACCTTTAATTTATTTTATTTTTATACCTTTGCTAGGTTTTTTGACCACCATCGAACCGGGACGCTGCTGAGGTGGCCCAGAGACTGCGAGGGAGGGCACGAGGCAGCAGTAGCAGCATGGCATGGCGCGAGAAGCGGAACCATTCTGGTGGATGAATCCCAGACTGCAACCGGACAAGGAGCGGCGGTAACAAGGAAGCATCCCAGTGGGTTCGGCTCGACTCGCGTCGTATGGCGCCATTGTTTTTTTAGGTCAATATGGCGCCATTGGTGAGTGCATGATTAGATTAGCATGTGGGAACTCCCAGACCTAGGCTTTCGCTCGTCCGTTTTTCGGCCCTCCGCATAATTGGGCTGCCAACCCGGCTCGTCACGTAGCAGTCTTAATGCACGTACATGTGCTTGCCGATCTCCCAGAACCAAGACCGGCGTCGCCTAGCCACACGAGAACAACTAGAGCTTTTTAAATCCAAGAAACAGTTTCCCTTTTTTGCGCTTGGATTTCTCGAAATTTTTGCAAGGAGATGTATGATCAAATGCAATCTTTTTCACGAGATTAATCGCGGGAGCAGGAAGCCAATAAGGTTTTTTGAGGGAAACAGCTGCAGGACTCTGCTGCGTATTTTTATTAATTTTTAAATAAAAGATACAAATGGTCTTTGTAAAAAAAAAGAAGCTATACAGAAAAAGCACAACCTAGGAAAACAAGAAAAACAAAGAGAAAATACAACAGCAGCAACAACAGAAGTACCATTTCATACAGGGTAGGACTATCGACTAGTTAACTCAAACAAAAAAGCCTTCACCTAATTTTCTAATCCATGGTATTCTTTCCGCTTTGCACTGAATGTTAGCCACTTGATTTCCTCTTTGAATTTTCTTCCGCATGCATATAGGCTGGGTGTAATGTTTTTGAAGATGTAATCGTTGCGGGTGGTCCAGATTGCCCAAGTCACCAGAATTATGATTTCCAAGTGTTGAGTATATTGTGTACGTGTATATTTATGTGTAGGGCCCACCTCCTGTTTTTTTTATATAGTTGAGGTTGTGGCCCACCTCTATACTTATATATACGTGCCTGATGCACCGATCAATACATCGAGATTGCACAACCCATAACTTGTCCTTCTACATGGTATCTATCGCAAGACGATTCTAACCCTAAAGCCGCCGCCCTTCTACCATCCGCCGCCGCTTGCGCTCCCCCCATGCCGCCACGTCCTCCCGGTCGTCCGTCGCCGCTCTTCGCCGCCGCCGCCTCTCTCTCCACCACTCGCCTTGCTGCCGCCTCTCTCCAAGGCCGCCGCCGCTTGCTCTTGCTCCGCCAACGCACCCGCACCTCCTCCCACCCGCCGCAACCTCCCTCCTCCCACCCGCCACCGCACCTCAAGACCACCCCGTCTACCTCCGCCCGCGCCGAGTCCCAAACCCTAAACCCTCGCCATGAGCTCCTCTCGTCCACCGTCTCCAACCCGTTCGCCGGTCCCGATGTCACTCTCGTCCGCGACCTCAACATCCATGAGCGTGTTCCGGTTAAGCTTGATCACACCACCGCGTCCTACTCCGCTTGTAAGCGGTATTTTCGCTTGTGTTCCGTGAGTACCTCCTGCACGGCCACGTGGACGGCACCGTGGACTCGGCACTCATGATCAACGATGAGGAGTGGATGATCCTCGACGCCACCATCATCCGCTGGTTCTACCTCACCATCTACAGCGACCTCTTCCACACCATGGTGGACGACGAAGACGATGCCTATGCGGTCTGGACCAAGCTCAACGGCCTCTTCACCGACAACCGGCTGCAGTGCAAGGTCCTGCTCTACGGTGAGTTTTACGGGTGCCAGCAACTTGACTCATCCATCGATGATTTTTGCATGCGCCTCAAGAAGCTCGCCGATGAGCTCCGTGATCTCGGGGAAAAGATCGGCGACGAGCTCCTCATCAGCATCCTCTCCGGCGGCCTCAACGAGGATTTCGGGAACGCCGCCTCCAACCTCTCCCTCATCCCGGAGCCCACCTTCGCTAAGGTGGTCGCGTACCTCAAGTTGGAGGAGCACCAGATGCGGGTGGCGCGGACTCGCGCGACCCACACCGCCTCGCCGCAGCACCATGGGGTTCGGCCCGCCACCGCCCGCGCCCGATGCCGCCACAGCCGGGCGCCCGCCTTCCCGCCCGCCGGCCGCCGCTTCCGCCGCCCCACCGGCGGCCAACGGGGGGTCGTCATGGTGGCATAGCGGGGCGGCGCTTTCGAGGAGGAGCGCCCGCCACCGCAGCGAGCCTCTCACCGGCCCGTGGTACGCCGGCCAGAACCCATGGACCGGCGTTGTACACGCCTACTCCATGTCGGTTCCTCGGGTCCCTGCCCCGGGCATTCTCGGCACCCGACCACAGGCACACCAGGTGTACGCGCCGCAGCCCTACGCGGCGCCCTACGGCCGGCCAGCCGCCGTGTGGGCCGCCGCTGCTGCCCCTGATGGCCGTGCTGCCTCTCCCGCCGGCACCGTGGGACCCGGCCCTCCTGGCGGCTCTCCACAACACTCCTTCCCCGTCCAGCTACACCGGCGGCCGCGACTGGTACATTGACATCGGCGCCACCGCTCACATGGCGGCGTACCCCGGTAACCTCCACAACTCCCATCATGTCCACACTTCCAACCGCATCACCGTTGGTTACGGCTCTTCTCTTCCTATCACCCATATTGGTCATACATATTTTCCGTCTAACTCCACTCCTATATCCATGTCTAATATTCTAGTTTCTCCTGAACTTATTAAAAATCTTGTTTCTGTTCGTTCTCTTACACGTGAAAATCCGGTTACCGTTGAATTTGACGAATGTGGTTTTTCTGTTAAGGACGCTCGCACGCGGATGGTGCTCCACCGATGTGACAGCCCCGACGAGCTCTACCCGGTTCACTCCGCCACCTCCACCACTTCCGCCGCCCCTGTCGCTCTCGCCACCGGAGTGGATCTTTGGCATGCTCGCTTGGGTCATCCTAATCCTGCCACCCTTCGCCACATACTTTGGAGTTTTTCTTTCACGTGTCATAAGAACGAGGATCACTCGTGTCATGCATGTCGCCTCGGCAAACATGCCCGTCTTCCGGTTAGGGCTTCTTCTTTTGTTGCATCGTACCCGTTTGAGTTAATTCACAGTGATGTTTCGACATCTCTTGTTGCCAGTAATACGGGATTTCTTTATTATCTTGTCATACTCGACGATTTTTCGCATTATGTGTGGACCTTCCCGTCGCGCCGCAAGTCGGATGTTATATCCACTCTCGCCGCCTTCTACTCTTATGTTCTCACGCAGTTAGGTCGTCCCATTCTCGCGTTGCAGACAGACAACGGGAAGGAGTTTGACAACCTCGTTGTTCGTAATCTTCTCACCACACATGGCACGATCTTTCGTCTCACTTGCCCGTACACCTCGCAGCAGAATGGTCGTGCTAAGCGCATCCTTCGCACTCTCAATGACTGTGTTAGGACTCTTCTCTTTCATGCCAATGTGCCTCCGCGCTTTTGGCCTGACGCTCTCGCCACCGCTTCTCTCCTCATCAACATCCGCCCATGTCGTACTCGCGGGAACTTTACACCTCATCATCTTCTCTTCGGTGCACCCCCCTCTTATGATGGGCTTCGCATCTTCGGCTGCCTTTGCTACCCTAGCATCGCCGCTACTGCGCCTCATAAGCTTGCACCCCGCTCCGTCGCCTGCATCTTTCTCGGCTACCCACCTAACACTAAGGGCTATCGTTGTGATCCCGTCTCCCATCATGTTTTCACCTCCCGACACGTTTACTTTAATGAGATGGTGTTTCCGTTTCAGCAACAGGTACCTCTTGTCGTCTCATCACCGTCGGCCACCGCCGGCCCTTCGACGACTTCGTCAGGTGGACGGTCCCGTTCGGCCCGTGGACCGCCTCCGGGCTTTGGCGGTCCTCGCGCCCTCACGCCGGCGCCCGCCCCCTCGGCATCCTCGGCCGACTCTGACGGCGCAGCTGGCACCCCCTCTTCACCCGCCGCCCTCGACTCGGCGCCGCTGGCTCGGCCGCTTCTTCGCCGCCTCGGCGCCACCGCCTCGCCGACCCGACAACGGCCACCTCGCCCGGCCTGACGCCGCCTCCTCGCGGCTCCGATGCGGCTACCTCGCCCCCCACGCTGCCCCTCACTGCCCCGACGTCGGCCGCCTCGCCGGTGGCTCCGACGGCGCCGCCTGGCCCAGTCACACGAGCTCGTACCGGCGTTCATCGTCCGAGCCTCCGGTACTCGAGCGACGAGTACGTCCTTGCCGCCTCCACCGCGGAGCCGTAGCCTATTCCCGCGTCCGCTCGCGCCGCCCTCCGCGATCCTCACTGGCTTGCGGCGATGCAGGAAGAGTTTGATGCTCTTCAACGGAACCGCACCTGGACACTGGTTCCCCGGCCTCCTCACGCCAACGTCATCATCGGCAAGTGGGTCTTTCGCCATAAGACCCGCTCGGATGGTACTCTTGAGCGCTACAAGGCTCGCTGCGTGGTCCGTGGTTTTCGCCAAATACCGGAGTGGACTTCATCGAGACGTTGCCCGGTTGTCAAACCGGGCACGATCCGCACCGTCCTCCAGCTCGCTGTATCCCGCGGCTGGCCCGTTCACCAGATGGATGTCTCCAACGCCTTTCTCCACGGCCATCTTGAGGAGCAGGTGTATTGTGAGCAACCCACCGGTTTCGTCGACGCCTCACTTCCCGGCCATGTGTGTATGCTGTCCCGCTCTCTTTACGGGCTCAAGAAGGCACCCCGCACCTGGTACCAGCGGATCGCCAGGTTTCTTCAAACACTGGGCTTCAGCGTTACTCGCTCGGACGCCTCACTGTTTGTCTATCGCCGCGGTTGAAAGGACATGCGGTGCCCCCATGTGTGGTTTTGGTAATTGATGACATTCTCTATGGACTAATGGTTGCATTGATTTATATTTGAAGGATTTGTCCATAGGCATTTCTTGAAGTCCATGCGTTGGTTTCAAGGAGTTTATGTGTTGACCAAGGTGCTATTAAGGAATTATCCAAAGATTGGTCATGTGAGTGTTGAGCTTATTGCAAGCATGTCTTGAAGAAGAAGATTGTGTATCATTCATGTTTACCTTCAAGACATCATCCAAACTAAGAGAGTTGGAAAGATTCAAGGTTGATCAAGACTAAGTCAAGAGTGAATCAAGTTGATCAACTCACAAAGCGTAAAAGAAGTACCGAGAGGGATCAAGTGATCCCATGGTATGGTAAGCATTGTCCATTGCACTTTGTGTACTAACCCATGGTCTATGTGAGAGTTCTATGTGGGGTTAGATACATGTCCATGGTCTTGCGTCAAGAGGAAGATATCATACAACCCATGGAAAGGATGACATCAAGTAGTGATCGTCATCAAGATTGACATGTGCAAGTTCAAGTCTAGCATCACGAAGAGATCAAGTGCTTGAATCTTGCCATCCATTGTGGTGTCAATGGACTTGTGAAGATGTGCCGAAGAGTGGCTCACCCATAGTGGAGTATGGGGGAGCAATCATCTAGTCTCCATCGACCCAACGCAATCAAGAAAGGTGGTCCATCTTGCGGAGGACAAGATCATCATCATCTAGCTCAAGTGGATCATGTGCAAGACAAAGGTTTTCCCTTGATTGGTTTTCTATTTTACCGATCTCATGGTGGTAGTTGGGAGAGTGGGTCATAGGATCGATAGCCGTACTATCAAGGGGGGCTCTCAAGTGAGTAGCTTGATCGTATCGTTCGTCGAGAGCTCAAACCATTGCATCCTTGCATCATGTTTCTTGGTTCTTGTTTGGTTCTCTTTGTGAGTCTTAGAGCTTATGGTCATTTTGATGACAAGCTTGAGTTCATCAAAAACGGAGTTTGCATGCGTCTTCTATGATGTTTTCGGTGTTGGAGGTTTTACCGGTCTTATCCGAGGAAGTGTTCTCATTATTTTCTTTTGGGCCTTTTCTCATTTGCTTATTATTGGTATTTCTATCAAGATTGTGTTAGCCCTTTTCGCTAGCTTTCCAACAAACTTGGTTTCGTCGAATTCGGAGTCCGAATGCAGAAGTTGTGGTAGTTTTGGTGTTCTGAAAAGGCTGCAGCGGTACTACCGCGGGTAGGAGCGGAAATAATTTTTTACTACCGCCCTTGGGAGCGGTACTACCGCTTGAAGCAGTACTACCGCGGCTACTTCCGTGGCTACTTCCGCTCGGGACCAAAAACTCGTCACAAGTCCAGTGGTGGTAGGCACGGATGTAATTTTTTAGTACCGCTCGCAAGCAGTAGTACCGCTTCCCTTAGCAGTAGTACCGCTACCCCTTGCGGTAGTACCGTGATGTCGATCGGTACTACCGCTCGGTGCGGGCTGTGAGCATAACGGTTGGATTTTTTCCCACCTATAAAAGGGGGTCTTCTTCCCCATTGAACCTTATCCTTTGAGCTCGTGTTCTTCCCCCATTGTTGACCTTCTTCGAGCTTGCTAACTCTCAATCCCTCCATGGATTCTTGCTAGTTTTTGAGGGAAAAGAGAGAGGAGATCTAGATCCACATTTCCACCAATCACTTTCTCCTCTATGTGAGGGGACCCCTTGGATCTAGATCTTGGAGTTCTTGGTGTTCTCCTTCTTGTTCTTCCTCTCATTTTCTTCCCTAGCATTAGTTGCTTCGGTGGGATTTGAGAGAGAAGGACTTGGGCACTCCGTGTGCCCTTGCCATTGCATTTGGTGCATCGGTTTGAGTTCTCCACGGTGATACGTGGAAGTGAAGTTTGAGAAGCTTATTACTCTTGGGTGTTTGGGCACCCTAGAGCTTGTTCCTCTTGGTGCCTTGGCGCCCTAGACGGTTGGTGGTGTTCGAGCTCAATCTTTGTGGTGTAAAGCTCCGCAAGCGTTAGGTCTCCAATTAGGTTGTGGAGATCGCCCCAAGCAATTTGATCTGCACCGTGACCGCCCCAAGGGTTGCCAAAGTGTACGGGTTCGGTGACCGCCCCAAGGGTTTCCATTTGTACGGGTTCGGTGACCGCCCTCAAGGGTCCCTTAGTGGAATCACGGCATCTTGCATTGTGCGAGGGCATGAGGAGATTACGGTGGCCCTAGTGGCTTCTTGGGGAGCATTGTGCCTCCACACCGCTCCAAACGGAGATTAGCATCCGCAAGGGTATGAACTTCGGGATACATCGTCGTCTCTGCCTGCCTCGGTTATCTCTTACCCGAGCTCTTTACTTATGCACTTGACCTTGTGATAGCCATATTGGTTCTTGTCATATATCTTGCTATCACCTAGTAGTTTAACTTGCTTAGCATAAGTTGTTGGTGCACATAGGTGAGCCTAGTTATTGTAGGTTCTGTGCTTGACAAATTAACCGCTAGGTTTATTCCGTATTTGTTCAAGCATAAACCGTAATTTTTTTAAAGCTCCTATTCACCCCCCCCCCCCTCTAGGCGACATCCACGTTCTTTCAATTGGTATCAGAGCCTCGTCTCTCTTTGTTGGGCTTAACCGCCTAGAGAGTAAAGATGTCGACTAGGGGATTAGGATTCTCTGACACTCTTAGTTTCGATGGCACAAAGTTTGATGTTTGGGTAATTCGCATGCTTAATCTCTTTAGGGTCAAGGACCCAAATTTGGAGAGAATTGTAGATATGGGTTTTTCTCCTCCAAAGGATCCCCAAGGATTATCTTTAGAGGATGAGAAAAAATCTTATCTCAATGCTCAAGCTTCTAATGTGCTTTTCGATGCTTTGAGCAATGTAGTTATATTTCAACTCATGCCGTTCTGGGATGCTCATGAGTTGTGGACGAAGCTTCAAGATAAATATGGTGTGTCCAAGATTTGTAGGGATGATTGTTCTCCCTCCACCTCCGGCCGTATAGTCTTCTCAACTTCTTCTACTTCACCTACATGTGGTTTGCCACAAGGTAATGATATGGTGAGTAGTGTCGGTCATTGCAATGATGATAGTGTGCTTTTTGTGGATGATTCTTCATCACTATATTATTGCAATGCTCCGTCTTTGGGCCTTAGCACTTCGAGAACTCCAAATGTTTCAATTGCTTGTGTTGATAGTCCTTGCATATCATGTAGAAATTGCTTGACTAAATCTCATGATGATATGCTTGCTATATCTTGTTGCCATGATAAAAATGCATGTATTTCCTCGAGTTGTTGTGCTAACAATGTAGATGAAACCCAACACTCCATGGAACAAGATGTGGTGTTGAATGGTGCTTCAAGGGATCCTATATCATCATCTATTGCATTTTGCCTTATGGCCAAGGCTTCAAAGGTATCTCCCACTTTGAATCCCAATATATCTTGTGATGATATTGATGATGGCAAGAGTGATGATGATGTTGATTATGATGAAGAGAGTGATGATGTTGCCTCCTTAAAATTAAGGGGGAAATGATTTTTAAAGCTCTTCTTAAGAATAAAATTGCTCGTTCCAACTTCATGGAAATCATGTCTATTGCTATTGAGGGCAAGAAATATATTGATGAGTTGGAATCTCGTCTTGAGGAGCATGAGGTCACCATTGATAAAATGGAAGGTCATGAGCATGATTACGCTAATGAGATTGCAGACCTCTCTCAAGCTCTTGAACTTGAACAAACCACCAAGGAATCTCTTGAGGAGACTTTTGCTCTAGAATTATCTAGAGTGAGGGAATCTCGTGATAGAGCTCTCGAGGTGGCCAATGATTTTGAAACTAAAAATGCGGAGCTTGAAGTTGTGCATGCTAAACTCCTTGAGGACTTTGAGCACCTCGAAAATGGCTCAAGGGTCATTAAGAGTGAGCTCATCAAACTCACCGAGTCTCATGCTCAACTTAAAGCTTCATATTCAAAAGAGCTTGCCAAGTTGTCTTCTCCTCTTGTTGCTAATGATGATGCTTGTGCTACTAACTCTATCTCTTTTGAAGCATCCATATTGAAGGAGAATGTTGAGCTAAGGGCTCAACTTGAGTTGTTATCTAGCAATTATGGGATGTTGGAAGAAAATCATGTAAGGCTCACAGGCTCTCATGATGATTTTCTAGTATCCCATAATGTGCTAAAGATACCTCATGAGGCCATGCTTGCTAAGGTAACATCTAGTGAGCCTCGTGTGGATACTAGCACTACTTCTAGTCAAAATGCTATATTGATATGTGCTAGTCCTTGTAATTCATCTACTCACAATGTTGGTACATCTTGTGATGAATTTCTTTCCTTGCCTTGTTGCTCTAACAATGAAGCTTATACTTCCTCTAGTACTTGTATTGAGACTAAGCATGTAGAGGAAATCAAAGAGCTCACGGCCCAAGTCACTTCTTTGAAGAAAGACTTGGAAAAAAGTCATGAAGGGAAATCCACACTCAACAATATCTTGAGTGTGCAAAAATCCCCCAATGACAAAGGTGGATTTGGATTCAACTCCAATAAGAAGAAGAAGTCCAAGATGAACAAAAAGAAGGGCCAAGAACAAGTCAAGAAATCGGCCAAGATTGTTTGCTTCAAGTGCAAAGTAGAAGGGCATCATGTTAGATCTTGCCCATTGAAGAATAAGGCCATTAGTGTCAAGCAACAAGGGAAGAGGGCACAAGTTCAATCTCATGCTCAACCTCAAGTTGAAGAAAGGCCACTTCCCAAGAAGACTCAAGTTAATGCTTCTCTTGTTGAGAAATCAAGTGAGAAGAAAGTGAAGAGTAGACGTTGCTACTTATGTCGTGAGAAAGGCCACGTCGCTTCTTCATGCACTAGTGGTAACTTATCCAACCAAATTATTATTGATGATGTCTATTCTCTTGGGAAGGATAAGGTTGGCAATGTGTTTGCCAAGTTTGTTGGTACTCAAAGTGGTGTCAAGAAAAGAACCATTTGGGCGGCCAAGCCTGTTGTGATTAACCTCTTAGGACCCAACTTGGTTGGGGACCAACTAGCTCAAACTTGATCAATAGGTGTTGTTGGAGGTCATTGGAGACTTGGCTACATTATGAAGATTTAAGGGGTCCTCATCATTCATATTGTGTCAAGCCAAGTCATTCGGATTATCTTTCTATCATATATCCAATGTTCCTCCTTGCGGTAACTCGTGCTTAAATTTCTTACATTAAAAGTTACTTGTCCCTTAGCATGTTGTGGTTTTGTATCTTGCATGTGCTTGTATATGTTGTGCTTCCAAATTGCTTATCTTGAGAAATCAAGTATGTGCATGTTGGTTTGCACATCATGTACATGTGTGTTGTGTGTTGAGCCTTTTTGCATCTTGTTTATTTCTTAGTTGGCTCTTGTGAGAGATTAATGGAATATCCAATTATGGGGGAGTGATGTGCTTTGTGCACCTCACAATCCTATAAATGTGTGTACATGAGTAATACCATCTAGTATTGATATTTCAAGAGTATCTAGTCTCTAGGTGGTATATCTCTCATGAGAAATTCAAATTCTAAATTGTCCATTAATTATCTCTTGTTGGATCTTTTTAATTGCCTCTTGTCTATCTTTAATTGGTATCACATTATGGGGGAATAATATGCTATGTGTGTATTACTAGCCTAGAAAATGTGTACATCTGAGATATTGTCACCTAGAATTGATATTGTAAATTATCTTGTTCCTAGGTGGCATGATAGCTCTACAAGTTGCAATTTGCTTGTGTTTGGTGTGAAGATTATGTCGGATATCCTTGCTATCTACCACCGGGAATTATTTCCATTTACTTCTTGTCTTTTGACAATTGGTACTCACTTTTGTGGTAGAATTTATTGATCATCTTTACATTGGCTTTTGTTTTTATTTTGCCTTTTCTCTTGCCAAGGTTTGTGTAAACTCCCCTTGTCTTCCCTACCACTTGTGGATCTTGTTTATTTCTCATCCTTATCTAGTGTTTTCTAGATATAGTGAAAGTGGTGATCCCACCTTGTGCACTTTGTATTCAAATGCAAATTCTCTATAATGCACTAGTCTTGGGGGAGCTATCCTATTCTCTATAGAACACTCTTCTTGCGATCCTTATCAAGTGTGTGTTGGTGGAAGGCAAGCCGTTTCCATTTTGGTACTTTGTGCTATCATGAAACTTTGTAGAGAGCTTGGTTTGTATGGAACCATCCTCTCTTTTGGGAGTTTGATATCTTTTATTTTGAGTGTATCAATGGATATCTCATTCCTTGATGTATATTTTATGGATATCCTCCAAGTGATGTTTTATTCATTTGGTATCCTTTTCACTTGGCATTTCTTTGTCTTTTGGTTTCGGGTTTTGAAGTCTTGAGCATGCATGTTTTCTTCATGTATTTTATTTGGCATGTTTTCTTTCTTTGACTCAATATATGGGAGAAACTCCACCTAGTCTCAATTTGGATGAGATGTGCATGATATTCATTTTCATATCTATATGCACATATTTATGTGGAGTTTGTCATATGTATTGGTGTTTCTAACTATTTGGTCCCGATGAGTTTGGGTACCGTTTAGTTTGTGTTGTTCTTATAGGAACATTTGGAGATGCATTGGATGCTCGGCTCACTCACAAGGAAGGTGTTGTCACCATGTGCATATTGTAGTCAAGCTAGGATGATCAATGAACTACTATCTACCTTCAATTGGTATCTACTACATCCTTCCAATGGTATCTCGGTAATAAGTATCATCATCTACTACATGCACACATTACTTGCATCAACCTTGTGTAGGTTGTATCATGGCATGTATTTCATTCTTTCTTGTGATACTTGTTTCCTTTCTCAAAGCATCTCAACGATGATCTCATGTTGCTAGTTGTGATGTCTTTGATGTTCATGCGGTAGGAATTCATTTATATACAATAAGACCATATCTAGCCAAGTGATATGCTTTCAAGCAAATATCTTATTGGTATATTTATGACTTCCTTGTGGATATCCTGTTCCTTCATGTTGTAACTATTTCGGGTGTACATCCCTCTTTGTAGATATATATCATCATGATTTTGTCTACCTAGAACCTTATACACTTGAGAGAAATTACATCTCTAGTTGATATCCTTTCTTTCACGTCCACCTTGTCTTTCTTATGTTATTTCTTTGGTGGCTCCATGAAAGCTTTTGCCTTGAGTGCGTGTCCTCTATCGTTGCATCTTGATGCACTCTTGTGTGGTGAAGATTATTTTCCTCTTGCTTATCTTTACGAGGCGTTTGCCATCTTAATTGGCACCCCTCGTCTTGATGAGCCTCTCATCGTCTATCTTCACCACGGGTTGTCACAAGCATATGTTCTCTATTTTCTTATTAGTAAGCTTGTGAACCCATTTGCTAGTTGTGTGTGAGAATGAAAGGCTTTGCACCATGTATCTCATTCATTCGAGACTATTTTGATGCTTATGCTCATCCGTATATTAGTCTTCTCATGTGCTTTGCCATGACTCACACACATCATTTTGGTTGAGCCCATTCTTAAGTTGCCTCTTTTACAATGTTGCTCAACCATGTGCTTGTTGCAAGCGCTAGGCTTAGTTTCCTATATGCTCACTTGCACTTGTTGTAAGTTTCTATTGATTCTGGGGGAGCTATGATCCTATTTTGTGCACTTTGTATCCTAATACAAAATTCTTGATGTGCACAAATAATGGGAGCTTCTCTAGTTTCTTTAGAACACTCTCTGCTCATATCATAATATCTTTATTCATGTGGCACGAGGTTCATTGGTCTAGTTGGTTCAATTGGTATATTTTGATAGCTTGCTTCAATTGGTATCTTTTGATTGCTTGATTGCTTGTTTCTCTCTGTTATGTCTTTGTGGCATATCACTCTTTTGCAATCTTGGTGCCTCAATATAGTTGGTCTTCCTCCAAGTATTACCTTTGGATATGTGTATGGCATTCCACTCTCTTGTTGAGAAATACACAACTTTTGGAGGAACACCTTTTATATTGGTCTTCTTAGCTTTTCGCCCATTTTGGCAATCGATGCCAATGGGGAGAAGTTTCGAGAGTTTTGTGGAGAAGTCTTGAGTTTTCTCCTTGCTTGGTTTTGTTCCTAAGCATTTGCATCTCATACGCATGCATTATTGGTTGTTGCATTGCATGGTGATGCATAATTCCTTATATAAACTCTCTTGAAAGTGATTGTCATCAATTACCAAAATGGGGGAGATTGAAAGGACATGCGGTGCCCCCATGTGTGGTTTTGGTAATTGATGACATTCTCTATGGACTAATGGTTGCATTGAGTTATATTTGAAAGATTTGTCCATAGGCATTTCTTGAAGTCCATGCGTTGGTTTCAAGGAGTTTATGTGTTGACCAAGGTGCTATTAAAGAATTATCCAAAGATTGGTCATGTGAGTGTTGAGCTTATTGCAAGCATGTCTTGAAGAAGAAGATTGTGTGATCATTCATGTTTACCTTCAAGACATCATCCAAACTAAGAGAGTTGGAAAGATTCAAGGTTGATCAAGACTAAGTCAAGAGTGAATCAAGTTGATCAACTCACAAAGCGTAAAAGATGTAGCGAGAGGGATTAAGTGATCCCATGGTATGGTAAGCATTGTCTATTGCACTTTGTGTACTAACCCATGGTCTATGTGAGAGTTCTATGTGGGGTTAGGTACATGTCCATGGGCTTCCGTCAAGAGGAAGATATCATACAACCCATGGAAAGGATGACATCAAGTAGTGATCGTCATCAAGATTGTCATGTGCAAGTTCAAGTGTAGCATCATGAAGAGATCAAGTGCTTGAAGCTTGCCATCCATTGTGGTGTCAATAGACTTGTGAAGATGTGCCGAAGAGTGGCTCACCCATAGTGGAGTATGGGGGAGCAATCATCTAGTCTCCATCGACCCAACGCAGTCAAGAAAGGTGGTCCATCTTGCGGAGGACAAGATCGTCATCATATAGCTCAAGTGGATCATGTGCAAGACAAAGGTTTGCCCTTGATAGGTTTTCTATTTTACCGGTCTCATGGTGGTAGTTGGGAGACCGGGTTATAGGATCGATAGCCGTACTATCAAGTGGGGCTCTCAAGTGAGTAGCTTGATCGTATCGTTCGTCGAGAGCTCAAACCATTGCATCCTTGCATCATGTTTCTTGGTTCTTGTTTGGTTCTCTTTGTGAGTCTTAGAGCTTACGGTCATCTTGATGGCAAGCTTGAGTTCATCGAAAACGGAGTTTGCATGCGTCTTCTATGATGTTTTCGGTGTTGGAGGTTTTACCGGTCTTATCCGAGGAAGTGTTCTCATTATTTTCTTTTGGGCCTTTTCTCATTTGCTTATTATTGGTATTTCTATCAAGATTATGTTAGCCCTTGTCGCTAGCTTTCCAACAAACTTGGTTTCGTCGAATTCGGAGTCCGAATGCGAAGTTGTGGTAGTTTTGGTGTTACGAAAAGGCTGCAGCGGTACTACATGGGTAGGAGCGGAAATAATTTTTACTACCGCCATTGGGAGCGGTACTACCGCTCTTGGGAGTGGTACTATCGCTTGGAGCAGTACTACATGGCTACTTCGTGGCTACTTCCGCTTGGGACCAAAACTTCGTCACAAGTCCAGCGGTGGTAGGCACGGATGTAATTTTTAGTACCACTGCAAGCAGTAGTACCGCTTCCCTTAGCGATAGTACCGCTACCCCTTGCGGTAGTACCGTGATGTCAAGCGGTACTACCGCTCGGTCTGGCTGTGAGCATAACGGTTGGATTTTCCCCACCTATAAAAGGGGTCTTCTTCCCATTGAACCTTATCCTTTGAGCTCGTGTTCTTCCCCATTGTTGACATTCTTCGAGCTTGCTAACTCTCAATCCCTCCATGGATTCTTGCTAGTTTTTGAGAGAAAAGAGAGAGAGATCTAGATCCACATTTCCACCAATCACTTTCTCCTCTATGTGAGGGGAACCCCTTGGATCTAGATCTTGGAGTTCTTGGTGTTCTCCTTCTTGTTCTTCCTCTCATTTTCTTCCCTAGCATTAGTTGCTTCGTGGGATTTGAGAGAGAAGGACTTGGCACTCCGTGTGCCCTTGCCATTGCATTTGGTGCATCGGTTTGAGTTCTCCACGGTGATACGTGGAAGTGAAGTTTGAGAAGCTTATTACTCTTGGGTGTTTGGGCACCCTAGAGCTTGTTCCTCTTGGGTGCCTTGGCGCCTAGACGGTTGGTGGTGTTCGAGCTCAATCTTTGTGGTGTAAAGCTCCGGCCAAGCGTCGGGTCTCCAATTAGGTTATGGAGATCGCCCCGAGCAATTTGACGGGTACCGATGACCGCCCC
Source organism: Aegilops longissima (assembly GCA_021605205.1). Taxonomy (NCBI): domain Eukaryota; kingdom Viridiplantae; phylum Streptophyta; class Magnoliopsida; order Poales; family Poaceae; genus Aegilops; species Aegilops longissima. The sequence continues at coordinate 217,721,450 of CM038677.1, read as the reverse complement.
AAGGGTTGCCAAAGTGTACGGGTTTGGTGACCGCCCCCAAGGGTTGCCATTTGTACGGGTTCGGTGACCGCCCTCAAGGGTCCCTTAGTGGAATCACGGCATCTTGCATTGTGGGAGGGCGTGAGGAGATTACGGTGGCCCTAGTGGCTTCTTGGGGAGCATTGTGCCTCCACACCGCTTCAAACGGAGATTAGCATCCGTAAGGGTGTGAACTTCGGGATACATCGTCGTCTCTGCGTGCCTCGGTTATCTCTTACCCGAGCTCTTTACTTATGCACTTGACCTTGTGATAGCCATATTGGTTCTGGTCATATATCTTGCTATCACCTAGTAGTTTATCTTGCTTAGCATAAGTTGTTGGTGCACATAGGTGAGCCTAGTTGTTGTAGGTTCTGTGCTTGACAAATTAACCGCTAGGTTTATTCCGCATTTGTTCAAGCCTAAACCGTAATTTTTTTAAAGCGCCTATTCACCCCCCCCCCCTCTAGGCGACATCCACATTCTTTCAACGGTGACACGATTGCATATTTGCTTCTTTACATCGATGACATCATCCTGACAGCCTCCTCCGCAGCTATTCTTCAGCAGGTTACTCTCTGGCTGCGTGACGAGTTTGCTATCAAGGACCTGGGTGCTCTACATTATTTCCTTGGCATTGAGGTCGTTCGGCGTCCGGACGGTTTCTTTCTTCATCGCCAGGTATGCACATGAGCTTCTTGAGTGTGATGGCATGCTCAATCACACCCTTGCTACTCCTGCTGACACGAAGGCCAAGGTCTCTGCTCTTGAGGGCTCGCTGCGTCGGATGCTCCTTTCTACCGGTCTATTGTCGGCGCTCTTGATTTGACTCTCATCGACCGGATCTTCATATGTTTGTTGAGCAGGTGTGTTCCACATGCACGCCTCGTGACTCTCATTGACTCTCGTGAAGCGGATCCTTCGTTACATCCGCGCACGATGACCCTCGGTTGACACTCACGGCGTCTACTTCTCCGGAGATGGTGGCCTACTCCGATGCAGATCGGGCGGCTGCCCGATACTCGCCGTCCACCTCGCTCTGCGTCTACCTTGGTCCTTCATCGTCTCGTGGTCATCCAAGCGACAACCCACGGTTTCACGCCCAAATAGCGGAGGCCGAGTATCGAGTCTGTACAACGCCGTTGCCGAGTGCACCGCTACGATTACTTTAGGAGCTGCATCACGACGTCTCCTGTGCTACGGTTGTTCATCGTGACAACGTTTACATGGTGTACCTCTCCGCCAACCCGCTCATCATCGCCGGACTAAACACATTGAGCTGGACATGCACTTTGTGCGCGAAAGGTGGCTCTTGGACGATTCGGGTTCTCCATGTGCCGATTGCACAACAGTTCGCCGATGTGATGACGAAGGGACTGCCGACTTCTACCTTCGAGGAGTTCCATTCCAGTCTTTGCGTCACTGGCGCCGCTTCGACTGCGGGAGGGTGTTGAGTATATTGTGTACGTGTATATTTGTGTGTAGGGCCCACCTCCTGTTTCCTTTGTATAGTTGAGGTTGTGTCCCACCTCTGTGCTTATATATACGTGCCTGGTGCACCGATCAATACATCGAGATTGCACAGCCCATAACTTGTCCTTCTACACCAGGGAGAATGGCAGATTTAGCAATTGCTTGAGTTGATTAATTTCTTCTTGAATGCCTTGTCCAGCAGGGGCCCAAGCTGCGCAGATGTAGTTCCAACATAATTTTGCGAAAGGGCATGTGAAGAAGAGGTGTGTCCTTGTTTCAAGGATCTGCATGTTGCACAAGACACAAGTATAATCCTGTATAAAGAAGTTTTTACGTAGGAGTAGTGCTCGAGTGTTTAACCTATCATTCACCAATAGCCAGAAGTGAATCTTGTGTTTGAGTTGGCAGCATGTGCTCCATAGCCATCTCAAAACTGGAAGAGTATCGGTTGCAGGCATTAGGATTTTATAAACCTTTGAGATTGTGTAATGCTGCGCTCCAGCTGGTAATTGCCAATGGTATGGGCCATCGTTGAGCTCAAGTCTATGACAAAGTTCTTCGAGGGCATGAAACTGTGTATAGGCCTCCTCTGACAGTGGTAGATGAAAGAGATCTGGAAGTTCCTCTGTATGATACATGTCAGCGACAGAAATATTTTTCTTCCAAGCAAAAGAGTGCAAATGGGGCCAGAGTTCAGTCTTGGGGGTACCATCCCAAGTGTCATTCCAATAGTCTAGTGTTTGGCCATTGTTCATGTTAACAGAAGCGTGCTGCTTATAGATTGGGAAGAACTTCATGCAGTCTCTCCACCAAAATGAACATTGTTGCAGCTGATTTGTATGGAAGCCTTGCTGATAGTATACTTCCCACACTAGATTTCACCCAGGGTATGTTATGATGATTAATGAACTTATGAACCATCTTCAATAGCAGGCATGTATTTTGTGTGGACATGTTCAAAATTCCGAGGCCTCCTCTATCCTTTGGACGACATATCATATCCCAGGCAGCTAGAGGAGGATTTTTCTTTTCCAAATCTTTCCCTCTCCAGAAAATATGCCTCCGGTATTTGTCTATTTGCTCAATAATCCCTTTGTAAAGGAGCAGGCAACTCATCATGAAGGTGGGTAGGGAGGAGAAGACAACATTGACCATGAGGATTCTGCCATCATAACTCAAGAATTGGGAGCAACCACTGAGTCTGTTCTGTATTCTTTCAATCAGGTACATGAAAATTTCCATCCTTGGTTTGGTGAAACTGAGAAGTGTGCCCAAGTAAGTGAGAGGAAAAGTTCCAATAGTACAGCCCAACAAGGTTGAGAGGTGTTGCATTGTGTCCTCGGGTACATTCAGAGGTAGTATACTGGATTTGTGGTAATTGGCCTTGAGACCAGAAGCTTGGGAGAATAGATGCACCAAGTGTTGAATTTGTTCAAGTTGTTGAGGACATGCTGGCATAATGATCAAAGTATCATCTGCATATTGCAGAATGGGGAAGTCGTAGGCGGGAAGCAAAGCGGAAGTGGAGGTCAGAGTGACCTTTGTGCATTGCATCATTTATGATTGTTTGTAAAAAATCAGCTGCAAGCACAAAGAGAAGTGGGGATAGAGGATCCCCTTGTCTAACCCCTCTTCTGCACTTGAAGTAGTTCCCAGGGACCCCATTTAGGAGGATAGCAGATGTACCAGTGCTCATAATTTGCTGAATCCATGAACACCATTTGTTACCAAAACCCCTCTTTCTCATAATATCCATGATCATGCCATGTTCCATTTTGTCAAAGGCCTTTCCAAAGTCTAACTTAAGCACCACAGTAGGTTTTTGCTCTTGTGGCATTGGAATAAATACTCATAAGCCCATGCTATGCAATCCTGAATAGATCTGGATTTGAGAAAACCATATTGGTTGACATGTACTAGTTCCAGAATTATGGATTGTAGTCTATTGGCAAGTAACTTAGTAATTAACTTGATGGTGCAGCTGAGCAAGAAGATTGGTCTAAAATCATTAACAGAGGAAGCACCAGGTTTCTTGGGGATGGGAGTGATGTAGGAATTGTTGATACTTTGCAAGCATAGGTCCCCTTTATGAAATTGGTGACAAAGATCATAGAAATCATATTTAATGATTGGCCAGCATTTCTTGATAAAATCTGTGTTAAAACCATCCGGACCTGGTGATTTGTTTGAGGGCATGTCTTTGATAACAGCATCAATTTTCTCTGGGGAGAATTCCTTTTCCAGGAAAGAAAGTATGGGGAGTGAGGAGGTTAAGTAGATCTGGAGGTATATTATAATGTTCTGATGTCCCCAATCTTTCTTTGAAGGCCTCATGTAAAAGGGTAGCTTTAGCCCCATGGCTAGTCACCTCAGTACCATCCTGTCCAATTAAAGAAGGAATAGAATTGTTTATGTGCTGTATTGTGGCCATATCATGGAAATTTTTGGAATTTTCACTGCCAAGGGTAACCCACTTAATTTTCCCTCTCAGCTGCCAGTAAGCTTTCTGTTGCTGTAGTAATTTGTCTAGCTGAGCTTTCATACGTTTCCTGAGATCAACTTCCAAAGGTGTGAGGGATCTGAAATTTTCAATAGCATCCAGCATTTCAATGAGAGCATTGGCATCATAAATGTCATCTTTGATATTGGATAAAGTTTTAGCCCATTTCCTTAAGCCCTTCCTTAAGATTTTCATTTTGGCATTATTCCTCTTGGCTGCATCAGCATAATGTATGCTCTGTTTCCAAATGGAGTCTACTAGGGGCATAAAACTATCTTGCTGAAGCCACCAATTTTCAAATCTGAAAATATTACTTTTGGGCATCGTGGTTTGAATCTTGATCACACATGTCACATGGTCGGATGTGGTCATTGCTAAAGGAAAAGCAAGAGTATTAGGATAGGAGAGGGTCCATGAGGCAGACGTACAAAGGGTCGTCTTGCATATTACTTCATGTATACTTCCACCACTTTAGTGGAATGTCAACCAGGCCCAAGTTGCTAATAACAGCGTTAAATTACGTAGTGTACTCATCAAGGCATGGAAGGCACCTCCTGCCGTGGCACGTAAGTCACTCACACATCACAACGAAGGCGCATGCATGGCACACGCCGGCAGCGGGCAGACATTGACTGACCCTCTGACCCGAAACGTACGAGCTAGTGGCCGCCCTCTAGCCCGGGTCGGCATCATATCACGAACCACGTCTCGAGTCCCTCGCCGTTTCAGCGCCCCATGTGAGGAGAGGAGAGGAGGCTGAATAATGCGGCATGGACGTGTCCGACAGGGTTCAGGCCGCACACGAGAGCGCATGTGGAAGCAGGCAAGAAAGAGAGAGGCGCCCGGGGAAGGAAGGAAGGCAGGCAGCGATGCCGAAAAGCAAAAGGATTCTTTCGGCTTTCCGGGCCGCCCGATGACGAGCAGCGCAGAGCTCGCCTGGCCCGGCCGCATGCAGTGCAATGCAGCTTTGCGTTCGCTCTCCCTCCGGCCTCCAGCTGCGCACCACATGGCCGCGGAGATGCTCCTCGAGCTCACCAATCAAAGGGTTCGGCGGGCGTGCACCTTGCGCTGCGAGTGATCGTCATCTCTACGCTTTCTTTTTGCGGCAGGGTGGGGTCGGTGAATTAGATCGTGTGTAAAACGAGCCGATTGAGGAAGGCTGCCCGCAATAGAAAAGAGACGAGCGAGAAAAGATCTTACTAGCTCTGGTAAGATCAGATTTGTACTGTACTACTCGAGTGAGTGTACGCCACAGATCGATGCTAGCCTCGCCTACTGGCGAGCGAGTGAGTGACAACTAGCAAGTGGCTGGCGGTCGATCACGTGGATGCGCTCGTGAAAAAGTAGAATCGATCACTAGCAGCTGTCGTCGCTGTGCCGCCGCAGGCCGGAGTGAATACGCAAGGCAGGGGCAGGGATAAGTAATTGGCCGCGTCCACAGGCCCGTGCGATCTGCCGGGCCACCGCGCGCGCGCGGCTGAGCTTCACATGCCCGGCCAAACCGCCCAGGGCAGCGCAGGGCCAGGCAGATCGATTCGTTCCGTCGCCCGCAATTATTGTTACTACCGATCGATTTCTCGAGCCATACCCCATACGCGCGCGCGCGCACTCATTCACGAATCATCCCGGACAGCGAGCGTTCTGTGAAGTGAAAGAAAGAAAGGCATCCGTCCATCCCCCGACGCATTGCGTTGCGCGCTCCGCGCACGGCCCACCACCGGTGCGCGACAGCGGTGGCGACCCGTCGCGATCGGCGCGGACGATGCTCCGGTCGCCGAGGGCTCGACACAGTGCCCATCAGCTTTGGCGTCGCGTCGCAACTCGCGGCTACGAGAGCTAGCCTCCTGCCTCCCGATCACGCACGCGCGTGCACGGGGAGCGGCCGGCGAGCGCGTGGGCGACGACCTGCCGACGGCCGCGCGAGCGCGCGGATGCGGGCGCGGCGACGTGTCCGTCCGGTGTCCCGATCGCGCAGTCCAAGCGCTTGTCCGGTTGCTCCCGATGAGATGAACCGGATCTGGGATGCACATGCATGATCCACACGAAATGGGGGCGATGCATGCAGCTGCAGTTCCTGGACGAAAAGGATGGCACGCGTGATGCTGAACCAATGTCAGTTTAGCTCTCAGATCTCATAACTAAAGTCAAACGTGGAACAGTAAGCTGGTTTCCTTGCGCGCTAGTAAATCGCAACACCGCTTTTAAAAAAAAACTTTCCGTCTATCCCCTCCGTCACATACTCTAGGGTGTCAGAAAAGGTCTTACAATATGAAACGGAGGAAGCATTTATCAACTGTCATGACAGTATGAAGAACACTAAAAATAATAAAAATTACATCCAGCTCAATTGATCACCTAGCAACGACTATAAACATTGAAGAAGGCACGTCGCCGCCATCGTCCCTTCTTCACCGGTGTCAAGCAAAACTTATTGCAGTAGACAATCCGAAAGTCATCGTGCTAAGGCCCACAGTACCAACGCACTAGAACAACAATCATCTCCAATGAAGACAAGCATATATCAGAAGAATCCAACTTGTAGACACACAAATATAGACACACCAAGACTGAATCCATGAAGATCCACCGAAGACCAATATTGACCAAATCCCACAAAAACGCCAGAGACACACCTCCACACACCTTCTAACGACGCTATACGCACCGCCAAAACGGGGACTAGGCGAGAGGACCTTATTTCAACTACAGAGAATTATCGCCATCTCGTCTCCCTAAATAGGACACAAACCCTAATCAATCATTAAAAAAGAATCTGAAAACGGAGCAGGAGCCCTTCATCAACAAGGGCCGAGGTCCATCCGCCTCCATGACCCTAAGACAATGTGGATCAGCGGGAACGCCGACAGGAGGCAAGAAGACCATCGCCCTGAGAGGAGTTTCTCGTGAGGACAGCTAGATTGTGCCCGCAACACCGCTTTGTAGCAGTACAAAATACTACGCCCTTTGTTTGAAAAATCTTGTCTCAAGCTTGTTCCTATGGAAGTATCCAGTACTAATTTGGTGCTAGACACATCTATTTAAGGGATAAACTTTTTCATACAAAATACTGTTGGGGAACGTTGCAGAAAATTAAAATTTTCCTACGGTTTCACCAAGATCCATCTATGAGTTCATCTAAGCAACGAGTCAAGAGAGAGAGTTTGCATCTACATACCACTTGTAGATCGAGCACGGAAGCGCTCGAGGGAGTGGTGATGATGGAGTCGCTCCCAACGTGATTCCGATCACCGATGACCAAGCTACCGAAAGGACAGCACCTCCGTGTTCAACACACGACGGACGATGGCGTCTCCTCCGCCTTGATCCAGCAAGGATGAAGGAGAGGTTGAGGAAGACAACTCCAATGGCAGCACGACGGCGTGGTGCGGTTAGTGACGCAGCCCTCAGCGTGGCTTCGCCAAGCTCAGACGGAGAAAGAGAGGTGTTGGGAGGGAGGCTGCGCCTTCAATGGTGTGTACAGCCCTCCCCTCACCCCTTTATTTATAGGAGGAGAGGGCAGGGGCCGCCATCTAGGGAAACCCTAGATGGGGCGGCGCCAAAGGGGAGGGAGGAGAGGGTGGCTTGCCCCCAAGCTAGGGCGCCTTTAGGGTTTCCCCCCCAAGCCCTAGCAAGATGGGCCTAGGTGGGGAGGCGCCCAGCCCACCAGGGGCTGGCTCCTCTCCACACAGCCCATGTGGCCCCCCGAGGGGTGGCCCCTCCGTGGCCCCAGACATTACCGGTATATACCTCAAACTTTCCTGAGTCCGCTTAACCACTTTCCATATATAAATCTTTACCTCCGGACCATTCCGAACTCCTCGTGACGTCCGGGATCTCATCCGGACTCAACAACATTCGGTAATCACATACTTGTCTTCCTAATAACCCTAGCGCCACCGAACCTTATGTGTAGACCCTACGGGTTCGGGAGACATGCGACATGACCGAGACGACCTCAGTCAATAACCAACAGCGGATCTGGATACCCATGTTGGCTCCTACATGTTCCTCGATGTTGTCATCGGATGAACCACGATGTCAAGGGTTCAAGCAACCCCGTATTCTATTCCCTTTGTCGACGGTATGTTACTTGCCCGAGACTCGATCGTCGGTATCCCAATACCCCGCTTAGTCTCGCTACCGCAAGTCACTTTACTCGCATCAGAATGCATGATCCCGTGACCGCACACTTGATCACTTTGAGCTCATTATGATGATGCACTACCGAGTGGGCCCAAGATACCTCTCCGTCATACGGAGTGACAAATCCTGTCTCGATCCGTGTCAACCCAATGACACTTTCGGAGATACCGTAGTGCACCTTTATAGTCACCCAGCTTACGCCAGTGACGCTTGGTACACCCAAAGCACTCCTACGGTATCCGGAGTTACACGATCTCATGGTCTAAGGAAGAGATACTTGACATTGGAAAAGCTCTAGCAAAACGAACTACACGATCTTTGTGCTATGCTTAGGATTGTCTTGTCCATCACGTCATTCTCCTAATGACGTGATCCCGCTTATCAATGACATCCGATGTCCATAGTCGAAACCATGACTATCTGTTGACCAACGAGCTAGTCTACTAGAGGCTTACTAGGGACGATTGTAGTCTATGTATTCACACGTGTATTACGATTTCCGGATAATACAGCTTATAGCATGAATAAAAGACAATTATCATGAACAAGGAAATATAATAATAATGCTTTTATTATTGCCTCTAGGGCATATTTCCAACAGTCTCCCACTTGCACTAGAGTCAATAATCTAGTTACATTGTGATGAATCAAACACCCATAGAGTTCGGTGTTGATCATGTTTTGCCCATGGAAGAGGTTTAGTCAACGGATCTGCGACATTCAGATCCGTATGCACTTTACAAATTTCTATGTCTCCATCCCTAACGCTTTCATGGATGGAGTTGAAGCGACGCTTGATGTGCTCGGTCTTCTTGTGAAACCTGGCTCCTTGGCTAGTGCAATAGCTCCGGTGTTGTCACAGAAGAGTTTGATCGGCCCGACGCATTGGGTATGACTCCTAGGTCGGTGATGAACTCCTTCACCCAAATTGCTTCATGCGCTGCCTCCGAGGCTGCCATGTACTCCGCTTCACATGTAGATCCCGCCACGACGCTTCGCTTGCTTGCACCGCACTTCCATCGCTCCACCATTCAACATATACACGTATCCGGTTTGTGACTTAGAGTCATCCAGATCGTGTCGAAGCTAGTGTCGACGTAACCCGTTCTGACGAGCTCTTCGTCACCTCCATAAACGAAACATGTCCTTTGTCCTTTTCGGTACTTCAGATATTCTTGACCGCTGTCCGGTGTTCCTTGCGGGATTACTTTGGTACCTTCCTACCAAACTTACGGCAAGGTTTACATCAGTCCGTACACAAGATGGCATACATAATAGATCCTATGGCTGAAGCATAGGGATGACACTCATCTCTTCTTTATCTTTTGCCGTGGTCGGGCATTGAGTGAGCTCAATCTCATACCTTGCAATCAGTGCAAGAACCCTTTCTTGGACTGATCCATTTTGAACTTCTTCAAAATCTTATCAAGGTATGTGCTTTGTGAAAGACCTATGAGGCGCCTCGATCTATCTCTATAGATCTTGATGCCTAATATATAAGCAGCTTCTCCAAGGTCCTTCATTGAAAAACACTTATTCAAGTAGGCCTTAATGTTGTCCAAGAATTCTATATCATTTCCCATCAAAAGTATGTCATCTACATATAATATGAGAAATGCTCTGAGCTCCCACTCACTTTCTTGTAAACGCAGCTTCTCCATAAGTCTCATAAACCCAAACGCTTTGATCATCTCATCAAAGCGAATGTTCCAACTCGAGATGCTTGCACCAGCCCATAAATGGATCGTTGGAGCTTGCATACTTTGTCGACATTCTTAGGATCGACAAAACCCTCCGCTGCATCATATACAGCTCTTCCTTAAGATATCCGTTAAGGAACGCTGTTTTGACGTCCATCTGCCATATCTCATAATCATAGTATGCGGCAATTGCTAACATGATTCGGACGGACTTAAGCTTCGCTACGGAGAGAAAGTCTCATCGTAGTCAATCCCTTGAACTTGCCGATAACCCTTAGCGACAAGTCGAGCTTTATAGATGGTGACATTACCATCTGCGTCCGTCTTCTTCTTAAAGATCCATTTGTTTTCTATCGCTCACGATCATCGGCAAGTCACCAAAGTCCACACTTTGTTTTCATACATGGATTCTATCTCGGACTTCATGGCTTCTAGCCATTTGTTGGAATCTGGGCCCGCCATCGCTTCTTCATAGTTCAAGGTTCACCGTTGTCAACAACATGATTTCCGGACAGGGTTGCCGTACCACTCGGTGTGGAACGTGTCCTTGTGGACCTCTGAAGTTCAAGAGCAACTTGATCCGAAGTACCTTGATCATCATCATGAATTTCCTCTTCGCTTGGTGTAGGCATCACAGAACATTTTCCCGAGCTGCACTACTATCCTGTTCAAGAGGTAGTACTTCATCGAGTTCTACTTTCCTCCCACTTACTTCTTTCGAGAGAAACTCTTTTCCGTAAAGGATCCGTTCTTGGCAACAAAGATCTTGCCCTCGGATCTTAAGTAGAAGGTATACCCTACGGTTTCCTTAGGGTATCCTATGAAGACGCATTTTCCGACTTGGGTTCGAGCTTTTCAGGTTGAAGTTTCTTGACATAAGCATCGCATCCCCAAACTTTTAGAAACGACACTTAGGTTTCTTCCCAAACCATAATTCATACGGTGTCGTCTCAACGGACTTAGACGGTGCCCTATTTAAAGTGAATGTAGCTGTCTCTAGAGCGTATCCCCAAAATGATAGCGGTAAATCGGTAAGAGACATCATAGACCGCACCATATCTAATAGAGTGCGATTACGACGTTCGGACACACCGTTCTGTTGAGGTGTTCCAGCGGCGTTAGTTGTGAAACGATTCCACATTTTCTTAAGTGTGTACCAAATTCGTGACTTAAATATTCTCCTCCACGATCCGATCGTAAGAATTTTATCTTTCGGTCACGTTGATTCTCTACTTCATTCTGAAATTCCTTGAACTTTTCAAAGGTCTCAGACTTGTGTTTCATCAAGTAGACATACCCATATCTACTCAAGTCATCTGTGAGAGTGAGAACATAACGATATCTTCCATGAGCCTCAACGCTCATTGGACCGCATACATCGGTATGTATGATTTCCAATAAGTTGGTTGCTCGCCCATTGTTCCGAGAATGGAGTCTTGGTCATCTTGCCCATGAGGCATGGTTCGCATGTGTCAAATGATTCATAATCAAGAGACTCCAAAAGTCCATCAAGATGGAGCTTCTTCATGCGCTTGACACCAATGTGACCAAGGCGGCGATGCCACAAGTATGTGGGACTATCGTTATCAACTTTACATCTTTTGGTATTCACGCTATGAACATGTGTAATACTACGCTCGAGATTCATTAAGAATAAACCATTGACCATCTGAGCATGACCATAAAACATATCTCTCATATAAATAGAACAACCATTATTCTCGGATTTAAATGAGTAGCCATCCCGTATTAAACGAGATCCGGATACAATATTCATGCTCAAACTTGGCACCAAATAACAATTATTAAGGTTTATAACTAATCCCGTAGGTAAATGAAGAGGTAGCGTGCAACGGCGATCACATCGACTGAACCATTCCCGACGCGCCGTCACCTCGCCCTTCGCCATCTCTCTTATTCCGCAGCTCCTGCTGTGAGTTACAAATATGAGCAACGGCACCGTATCAAATACCGGGAGTTACTACGAGTATCGTAAGGTACACATCAATTACATGTATACCAAATATACCTTTGGTGTTGCCGGCCTTCTTGTCCGCTAAGTATTTGGGGCAGTTCCGCTTCCAAAGGACCCTTCCCTTGCAATAAAAGCACTCGGTCTCGTGCTTGGGTCCATTCTTTGACTTCTTCCGGCAACTTGCTTATCGGGCGCGGCAACCTCCTTGCCGTCCTTCTTGAAGTTCTTCTTACCTTGCCCTTCTTGAACTTAGTGGTCTTATTGACCATCAACACTTGATGTTCTTTCTTGATTTCAACCTCGGTGACTTCAAAGATAGAGAATACTTCAGAATGGTCTTTACCATCCCCTGCATATTGTAGTTCATCACAAAGCTCTTGTAGCTTGGTGGGAGCGATCGAGGATTCTCACAATGACCGCCTCATCGGGGAGGTTAATATTCAGTGGGTCATACGGTTGTGCAACCTGCACATCTTGAGAATGTGCTCACCGATGTAACTATTTTCCTCCATCTTACAACTATAGAACTTGTCGGAGATGTCATATCTCTCGACCGGCGTGAGCTTGAAAACCAGTTTCAGCTCCTCGAACATCTCATATGCTCCGTGATGCTCAAACGCTTTTGGAGCCCGGTTCTAAGTCGTAAAGCATGCCGCACCGAACGAGGGAGTAATCATGAGCACGAGATTGCCAAGCATTCATAATGTCTTGGTTCTGCGGGACGGAGCGCCACCTAGCGGTCCTTCTAGGACATATTGTTTCTGGCAGCTATGAGGATGATCCTCAAGTTCCGACCCGATCCGTATAGTTGTTGCCGTCATCTTTCACTTGGTTTTCTCTAGGAACGCATTGAAGTTCAAGTTGACATGAGCATTGGCCATTTGATCTACAAGACATATCATTCAAAAGTTTTAGACTAAGTTCATGATAATTAAGTTCATATAATCAAATTATTTAAATGAACTCCCACTCAGATTAGACATCCCTCTAGTCATCTAAGTGATACACGATCCGAGTCGACTAGGCCGTGTCCGATCATCACGTGAGACGGACTAGTCATCGTCGGTGAACATTCTCATGTTGATCGTATCTTCTATACGACTCGTGTTCGACCTTTCGGTCTCCGTGTTCCGAGGCCATGTTGTACATGCTAGGCTCGTCAAGTTAACCCTAAGTGTTTTTGCATGTGTAAATCTGTCTTACACCCGTTGTATGTGAACGTAAGAATCCATCACACCCGATCATCACGTGGTGCTTAGAAGCGACGAACTTTAGCAACGGTGCACGCTTAGGGAGAACACTTCTTGAAATTGTTGTAAGGATCATCTTATTTACTACCGTCGTTCTAAGTAAACAAGATGTATAAACATAATAAACATCACATGCAATTATATAGTAGTGACATGATATGGCCAATATCATAAAACTCCATTGATCTCCATCTTCGGGGCTCCATGATCATCTTGTCACCGGCATGGCACCATGATCTCCATCATCATGATCTCCATCATCGTGCCTCCATGAAGTTGTCACGCCAATGACTACTTCTACTACTATGGCTAAACGCGTTTTAGCAATAAAGTAAAGTAAGTTACATGGCTTTCTTCAATGACACGCAGGTCATACAAAATAAAGACAACTCCTATGGCTCCTGCCGGTTGTCATACTTATCGACATGCAAGTCGTGATTCCTATTACAAGAACATGGTCTCATACATCACAATATGTCATTCATCATTCATCACAACTTGGCCATATCACATCACATGTCAATTGCTGCAAAAACAAGTTAGACGTCCTCTAATTGTTGTTGCATCTTTTACGTGGCTGCAATTGGGTTCTAGCAAGAACGTTTTCTTACCTACGAATAACCACAACGTGATCTTGTCAACTTCTATTTACCCTTCATAAGGACCCTTTTCATCGAATCCGCTCCAACTAAAGTAGGAGAGACGGACACCCGCCACCACCTTATGCAACTAGTGCATGTTAGTCGGTGGAACCGGTCTCACGTAAGCGCACGTGTAAGGTTGGTCCGGCCGCTTCATCCCACAATACCGCGGAAGCAAGATAAGATTAGTAGTGGCAAGTAAGTTGACAAGATCCACGCCCACAACTAAATTGTGTTCTACTCGTGCAAAGAGAACTACGCATAGACCTAGCTCATGATGCCACTTTGTTGGGGAACGCTTGCGAAAATTAAAATTTTCCTACGGTTTCACCAAGATCCATCTATGAGTTCATCTAAGCAACGAGTCAAGAGAGAGAGTTTGCATCTACATACCACTTGTAGATCGAGCACGGAAGCGTTCGAGGGAGTGGTGATGATGGAGTCGTTCCCAACGTGATTCCGATCACCGATGACCAAGCGCCGAAAGGACAGCACCTCCGTGTTCAACACACGTGGGATTTATGGCGTCTCCTCCGCCTTGATACAGCAAGGATGAAGGAGAGGTTGAGGAAGACAACTCCAATGGCAGCACGACGGCGTGGTGCGGTTGGTCTGGCAGCCTCGGCTGTGGCTTCGCCAAGCTCGTGCGGAGAAAGAGAGGTGTTGGGGAGGAGGGCTGCGCCTTCAATGGTGTGTACAGCCCTCCCCTCACCCCTCTATTTATAGGAGGAGAGGGCAGGGGGCCGCCATCTAGGGAAACCCTAGATGGGGCGGCGCCAAAGGGAGGAGGAGAGGGTGGCTTGCCCCCAAGCTGAGGCGCCCCTTTAGGTTTCCCTCCCAAGCCCTAGCCAAGATGGGCCTAGGTGGGGAGGTGCGCCCAGCCCACCAGGCTGGCTCCTCCCACACAGCCCATGTGGCCCCGGGAGGGTGGCCCCTCCGTGGACCTCCTAACCCTCCGGTGGCCCCAGACATTACCCAGATACCCAAAACTTTCCTGAGTCCGCTTAACCACTTTCCATATATAAATCTTTACCTCCGAACCATTCCTAACTCCTCGTGACGTCCGGGATCTCATCCGGACTCAACAACATTCGTAATCACATACTTGTCTTCCTAATAACCCTAGCGCCACCGAACCTTAAGTGTGTAGACCCTACGGGTTTGGGAGACATGCGAACATGACCGAGACGACCTCAGTCAATAACCAACAGCGGGATCTGGATACCCATGTTGGCTCACACATGTTCCTCGATGTTGTCATCGATGAACCACGATGTCAAGGGTTCAAGCAACCCGTATTCTATTCCCTTTGTCGACGGTATGTTACTTGCGAGACTCGATCGTCGGTATCCCAATACCCGCTTAGTCTCAAGCACGGCAAGTCACTTTACTCGCATCAGAATGCATGATCCCGTGACGGACACTTGATCACTTTGAGCTCATTATGATGATGCACTACCGAGTGGGCCCGGTGATACCTCTCCGCCATACGGAGTGACAAATCCTCGCCTCGATCCGTGTCAACCCAATGACACTTTCGGAGATACCGTAGTGCACCTTTATAGTCACCCGATTCGTTGTGACGCTTGGTACACCCAAAGCACTCCTACGGTGTCCGGAGTTACACGATCTCATGGTCTAAGGAAGAGATACTTGACATTGGAAAAGCTCTAGCAAAACGAACTACACGATCTTTGTGCTATGCTTAGGATTGGGTCTTGTCCATCACGCCATTCTCCTAATGACGTGATCCCGTTGTCAATGACATCGATGTCCATAGTCGAAACCATGACTATCTGGCGACCAACGAGCTAGTCTACTAGAGGCTTACTAGGGACGATTGTAGTCTATGTATTCACACGTGTATTACGATTTCGGGATAATACAGTTATAGCATGAATAAAAGACAATTATCATGAACAAGAAAATATAATAATAATGCTTTTATTATTGCCTCTAGGGCATATTTCCAACAAATACTACTCCCTCCGTTCCCAAATAATTGTCTTTCTAGCCATCTCAAATGGACTACAACATACGGATGTATGTAGACATGTTTTAGAGTGTAGATTCATTCATTTTGCTCCGTACGTAGCCACTTGTTGAAATCTTTAGAAAGACAATTATTTAGGAACGGAGGGAGTACTAGGAAAATACAAGATCTCCCTCAAGAAAAAAAAGGAGGGAAAAACACAAGTGCTTGGGTCACGGCACGTGAGATGTTGGTAGCTGGACTGGAACTCGGTGACTCGATCCAGAGAGAGTTGAAGTATGTTCTCTTTTGGCAGAGATAAATTATGGTGTCCATGTTACGAGATTCCTCTAAACAAACACGCCCAGGTATTTGTTCGAGGTTGGGTTAGAACAAGATAAGGGAAATGAATAAAGAAATAAATAAAGAAGGGGAAATAAACAGGGACAGTATGGAAGGCCTACATGCGACGTTCAAACTAGGGTCAAAGTTTGGTCTGTTGTGTCGCCACATCGAAATCAGACGCAGTAAAAAATACTACTCCCTACCTACCCCTCCGATTCACACGAGTAGTCGTATTTCAAATGAAACTAAAGAGAAAATTAAAATGACTCGAGCAGTGATGAAATAGGGGACAAACCAAGATGTACTGTGTCACGGTTCAAAAAAAAAAAAACAAGATGTACTGTGTCTACGATAGGAAAGCAACTGAGAATCTTGCATAGGGAAAGCGAAAGGCAACGAGAAAGCTGTGTGATCTTTACGGCAATTCAAGAACTGCCGACAGGGTAGAGCAGAGCCGGTGTATAATCCGGACGAGACAAGCCAAATACAACAAACGAGAGAAAAATTAAATCAAGAGAGCCAAAGAAATACAGTACTCCATGAAAGGTTATAGACAGCTGCAAGAAAAAACCAGTAGCGACACGGTAGAAGATCGCAGAGCCCGGGACCGCTACCACGGGCGTACGCTACGTACCCTGCTGCTCCGCCTCTGTCGCGTGCCGCACGACCATTGTCCACAGCTCATCCATGTCGGCGTTTTTGGAATTTTGGCATCAGCATATGCATGTTGCTGCTAACAATTTGCCTCGCCATTGGCTGATTAGTGCGAGAGAAGAGGCAATTTGCTCTCCAAGTTTAGCGTCCATGATCACCGTTGATACAATTAATTTGTTCACAAGTTGTGTCTGATATATTCGATCAAGGAGATCATTGTGTTGCTGACTGTAATTGATTGATCATCATTGAGTCGATGGAAGCTGCTAATCGAAAGAAAAGAAAAAAGGATACACATACTACAGGTGAAGCCCCACGGACACATGTGCAGCACCTTGTTCCATAATGATGAAACCCCAATGTGGAGGCCAGCAAAACATAGCTCGTTTAGAGCATGTGGGTGTTAAATACATGATGATGCAAATATGAGGCACATGACTTCAGTTAACTTGCAAAGCACAGCCCTTCCCACTGTATCTACCAAACTGTATTATCGTGTCATGCATATATGTCTACGGGCTACCACTAGAATTGCCGGGCTGCTGGAAGCTAGGATCGGCCAGAGGCACTCTTTGGATCCTCACCGGCTGATCGGCGCCGTCCACGGAAGGTTTGATGTACACGTTGAACACCACGTTGGTGAAGATGGTCAAGATAAAAATTGCCAGAGTCGAGAACGTCACGTAGGCCGGGGTCATTTCCGGGAGCTCATCACTTGGGCGTCCTCGCTGTATTATCATATCGCGGTCCATGAAAGGATCTGTGCTAACAAAATTAAACATAAGTACCCATACAGAGAAGTGATCAAGAGGCAAAGCAATGGCATGGACTATGATGGGAAGTACTTTCATAGTACATGATATGCTAGTAAGGATACCCCCCTAGAAAAGGTAGGAAGTGACTTGAGGATCATTGTGCTGTCGTTGCTTAGCAACTGGTGAATTGTACGCTACGGATCACTGTGGCTTGGTATATCTAGAAGCATTGCTCTACGCTGTAAAGTAAGCACTACTGTGCTACTGCACGCACTTAAACTTTGAAGAACAAATGAGGAAACGAACTGTTCGTGTGCATTGTGTAATGAAACGATACTTCTCCTATCCATAGGTACTACAACATGAGAAATGACTAGCACTACTGTATACCGAAGTATGCACCAAAGTTGGCGACGAGGCTCGAGGCTAACAAATGGCCTGTTCCATCGAGCAGTTGTTTCAGAGTCTATTGAAGATCGGTCCATCTCTTCTCCGTAGATTATGCAGCCCAGCTAAATTTTTAGTTCAGAGAACACGCGAACGGCAAAGCAATGGCATGGACTGTGATGGGAAGTACTTCCATACATGCTATGCTAGCAAGCACACAGTACTCCCCTAGAAAAAGTAGGAAGCGACTTGAGGATCAATGTGCTGTCGTGGCCTAGCAACTGATGAATTGCACGGATCACTCGGGCTTGGTATATCTAGAAGCATTGCTCTACGCTGTAAAGTGTAAAGTAAGTGCTACTAGTGCACTCACTTGTGAACTTTAAAGGACGTAGTACTGCTACGAAAGAACAAATGAGGAAATGAACTGTTTCTGTGCATTCTGTAATGAAATACTCCTATTCGTAGCCTCGTAGGTGTAGTAGACTTGAGAAATGACTAGCACCCGAGTTAGTGAGGAGGCTAACAAATGAGAGGACCTGTTCCACCGAGTAGTTGTTTCAGAGTGAAGACTGGTCCATCTCTTCTCCGTAGGTTAGGCAGCGCAACTAAATTTCCATTTCAGAGAACACGCGAACGGCGAACGTGACATGAATCAATTGGTATTGGCCGCCATGAAGATGTCGAACTCACGACTGATTGAATGGGAGGACAGGGGAGCATGGACGCATGGAAAACCGGAGAGGCAGGCAACTTGGCACCAGGAGAACGGGGTGGGAAAGGCAATGATTACCCGGGGGAGGAGGGGGCGGCGGCGGCCTCATCTTGGGCTCCTTCAGCCCCTCCAGCTGGGCGTCGAGCTCCGCCAGCCGCCGCAGCGCCTCTTCCGCCGTGCTAAGCTCGCGGCCCTCCTCCTCCGATGACGACGACGAGGAGTTGCCCGCGTTGCAACGTAGGTGCGTCCTTCTCTCCGTCACTGGCCGAGGAACAGCGGCGAGGAAGCTCCTTCCGGCCACGGCGCTCGCGGCGAACGGGAGGGAGCGGAGCTGCATCCTCTTTGCCGCGCGCGCTCGCGAAGCATCGCCTGCACCTGCGGTGGCGGAGCATTCGCGGTGTGGATAACGATTTAAAAACGGGCCAAAGCCCAAACCGCGGGAGGCCCATAGGATGTTGAGTCGGCGTCATTTACAGGCCTAAAAGGTAGGACGACGAAGGACGCGGCCAACCCAAATCTTCTACACTTCGCTTCGAGGGCCCGTAAGATCGGATCCCGCACCAGATTCGCGTACCGAGCGAGCGCTCGCGGAATCCGGAAGTGAGCGAGGCGACCAACGGCGAACGCCACCGGTACGCCACCGCCGATAACGACCGTCTCGACGCAAGCGGCGGGCGGCGGCGACCACGAGCGATGGGGACACCGGGATCGGGATCGGGAGGCGAGCCGGGGAGGCCATGGACGGCGACTAGCACCTGGGCCCCGGCCGGAGGCGCGGCGGTCGAGGACGCCGTGTCGTTCGAGACGACCGCAGACGACGCCGAGACTTCCCCCGCGGCCGTCGTCCTCGCCCGCCCTCCGTCCGACGGCAGCGAGGATCCAACTCCCTGCGAAGTTACGAGTGAGTCCTCGTTATTTCTCTTGGATTTTCTGGGAAAGGTTGAGACTACTGGAGGAGTTTGCGCGGTTTGATCGCGAATTGCTTTGTTGCGATGGTTCCTGTCGCTGGTTGGATGCAGATGCACGCGCTGTCGGGAATTGCTCTGTCGCGGTAGTCAGTGTATGGGTGGATAAACCCTAGTTGGCTAGTACAAGCCAAGCCCGAAACTGGCCATCGCTGTTTTGGGTTCCAGTGCAGAGTCCGTTGAAATTGGACTATCATATCATTATAGATGCTCCAGTTCTTGTTCACAAGCTCATGCTAGAAGTGGATACCACAAACTGTAGTAGTATATCTTATATTTACTGTTATAATATCTGAGTTGGTGGTCGTCCATTTACCCTCTGAGATTACCTCTTAAGTTGCCAGAAATTAATTTCCGCAATTATGCTACTTTCTATTTAGCAGACAGATGTATCACGATCCTTTGGTTAGTTGATTTGATTGATGTATATTTTGAGATAGTACTTTTTTTATCTGCACAAAGCTAGGTACTACAATGACACAAGCGTCTAACCAGCTCATGCAATTAAATAGAACTTTTCTAGCAATGCACGGGCATTTAATCTCCATAACAACGCCCGAGCATTTAGCTTTAAATATCTTAAATACATTATACTCCAGTGTTTCTTATTCTGCACACGATCACTGTAATTGGTGTTTCGTGTACTACTTTAGAATATATCTTCATCATCTTACAACTCTAGCTTCCACATCTTCGACTAGCCTGAAATCAAAGTAAGTTGTTCCGTATGAATAGTCCACCCAGCATCGATCATGTTGTAATTCCCATGATCTATCTCCTTCCTTTAATTGGGATAAATTGCAGAATTTTGACGGCTAGCTTATGTTAGAATACTAACAGTGGAAGCAATACTTCTATTTCCCGTTGTACATCCATCCTTTTAACATTGCAATTGTGGAGTCAGGCTCCATCTCATTCTGTGTACACCACAGTGCTTTTCATGACCCAGTTTCCTGGCAGTCTCCATCTTGTTCTAGAAATACTATGCGATATTTTACCGCTAAATATCAAACCATTTTCCATTTCATTATAAGTGTATCTAATCCATTTCTTTTCTTCAGTTAGTTTCACAGGAAAGTACGAGATTCATAGAGTGTATGTGCGAAGCACAGCTCGAACTTATGAAATATACTATTCAACTGACCTGAAGGATGCAATTAAAGATTATCTATGCACTGTACGCTGTGGAATTGCTGCTCAAGAACCGCAGCCTCCTGGTGAAGAATGTGTATCTCAGGCGAGTAACAATGCTGCAACCGGTGAAAAGCATGAACAAGAGGCCAAAAGTGTTACAAGTAGTAGTGATGAAGATAGCTGGGTTGAAGTCAAAATTCCTGAGTCTCCTCTTGGAAATTACATGCCAGAATCTCAAGAAGAAAGGAATGCGATAGGAATCTGCCAGAAAAATACTCTGGTATTTCCCTTTTTTTGTCAACAGCCATTGTCTAGTACTTGCTATCAAAGAAATTTTCTTAGCTTCTTACGTATACTATAATTTTGTTTTACTTTGTCCATTCCAGGCTCACTACGAAGCAACTGCTGAGATAACTGATGCAAACCCATGTGTATCTCTTACTGTCCGTCTTCTTTCACTTCAGTCAAAGACATCAGTGCATATTGAAGAGATCTACATATTTGCTGATCTTGTTGAATCCAGCAGTGATGATTCAGTAGCAGGTCCTGGAAACATGGGAGGTAGTTCTTTGTTGGCTATGCTTGTTCCTGGCCTTATGCAAATTTCCAAATCTAGGGACTGCAAAATAGATGACAAATATTTTGCTGAGGGCTTGAAAGCCCAACTTCCTGAAGGCTGCGTGTTGAAAGATAGCATCCCATGTGGAAACATAGCGAAAGAACCAGGGCTGTATGGTACAAATGATTCCAAATTTAGGCCAGCTGGAGTGCAGAGCAGACTACCACCTGCGCAGAGTGGTACAATATGTGATGATGATGGCAACCAACATGAATTCCCGTTAAATGATCCCATGCCTCTTCCATTGCCTGTCAAAACAACAGAAAATGTACAAGTGACATTGGCGAAGGATAAGGCAGTATCAAATCTGTACCCGGAGGCTAGTCCTATTATGAATGAAAATGTTACTCCGCACAATCACATTGAGAGAATGCTGGATACTCTGATCTCTAAGGTGGAGAAGGTGGAGTTATGTTGCTCTAGGTTTGAGGACAAAATGATGAGGCCCCTCAGTAGCATTGAGGCAAGGCTTCAGCGACTGGAGCAGCAGTTTGATTCATTCTCTGTGGAGATTCAGTCTCTACGAAGTTCTTCTGCAAGAATGTCAGCACCAAATGTGTTTTCTGATACAATTAACTCGCAGCAAAAGGAACATAATGGTGGGAATTCTGGAACTTCTGCTTCTGTGATGAACAGGCAGCCAGGCTTGGTTATGAGGGTACCGGAATTTTCTTCAGAAGATTACTCTAGTTGTGATGTGGCTGATGAGAATACAGTTAATTTACATGGACCTAATGTTGTGCCAAGGGTCCTTAAGGCTCCTGATTTCATCTGTGAACCTGGGTTTACATGTGAGAAGCTTCATGGTGGGCCTTTACCTTTTGAGAGAGAACGCAAGACTTCCCCAGGTCTAGTTATCAAGGTTCCTGAATTCCTAAATGATGAAGAGGATGAAGTGGAGGAAGATAAACAAGCAGAAGCTGACAATGTTGATGATGGTCGTACAAATTCTAATGATACTCTGAGCAAAAGCACTGACAACAGCTTCAAAGGCAAAACTCCTGTATCTGTCGATGGCGCATTAGCGTCTGCCTTGGAGGCATTTCTCACTTCCACCAAAGGAACATCACCTTCAAAGTCTGTTGCTTGCACTGCCATTAATGTAAGTTGTGGAAATACTGATGATTCCTCTAGTTCCTTCCCTTCTCATGGACATCTTCATGACACATCCACTAAAGATGACTTTCATGGCATCTTTGGTGACACAAAGAAGATTAGTACCTCCATATCTTTTCAGGAGGTTGATGCGGCTCCACTCATTTCTGTATCTAAGGCAAACTTGGTTAGCAGTGTTGAGGTAAATGGACAGAATATTGATATGAATCCGGACAAGAAGGCATTTGCTAGCACTGAACTGTTGGTTGTTCCTTCACAGTCTCTTACAGGATCTATAGATGATTACATTCAGGTAAATGGACAGAACAATGGTCCTAGTTCGGACATGATTCCGCTTGTCACAAGCAGTGAACCTGTGGATGATCCTTCTCAGCTTGCTACACACCTCGGGTCTGTTGATGGCGGAACTCAGGCAAAACCTCCTACCATATTTCAATCTGTTGGTGAGACAGCTCAAGTGGATGAAAGCAGACCTTCCTTACCATTGGCAGAGTTTCTGGCGGCACGGAATGCTTTTAGGAATGTTACTTCTGAGGTGTGCTGTGGTAATGATGACGCTGCAGTTCCGTCCTTCCAGAGATCATTGACAGGAGCACATCAGAACTTGGAAAGTGGTGACAGCAAAGCAAGCCAGCAGAACCCAATCTTCCAACTTTCGCTATTGAAGAAAGCTTTAGAGGTTGATGAGGGAGATGGAATTTTTTGTGATGACATATCCATCGAGACAACCTTTGAACCATCAAGCTATGCAGCTCCTGCAAATGGTGCTAACAGGCACAGTACGAATGCAATGGAATCCCTGTCAGATGAGGATGGAGTTCTGGAGAATACAAAGGGCAGCATTATGCTTTCTGGTGGGCAGAGTACCAATCAAATGGAAACCCAGTCAGATGAGGATGGAGTTCTGGAGAATACAAAGGGCAACGTTAGGCTTTCTGGTGGGATGGACTCTGTATTCTGTGGTAGCTTGTACTCAGGCCCCAGCGAAAGCTTCAGAAAACCAGAGGTAGAACACTCCTTGTCAGATTTTTGTAGTACGGAACCATCTGATGGAGATTCTTACAGAGAAGCCACCCGTTCAGGGAATGCTGCGGCTGGAAATCATGTGGAAGATCTTTTTGCGGGCAATGGAGCTGGTCCTGATGTAAGCCCAACTGTGGGCTCACACGAGAACGACATATTGGGAATGGCTTTCGTATCGAAGAGAATGAGTACAAGCAGCCCTTCTCTCGAAGTCTTGCTAGCTGAATCATCTGATTCTGAATCCCAAATTTCTGCTGTGGAGGACTCTGACAGTGATGCTGCTGGCCTTGGCTCGGATCATTTGTTCACTACATTACCATCTTCAGATGATGATGCCTTCGCCATGGATGGGCCTTTATTTGACGTGGTTGATGCGCCGGCACCGTCAGAGGTCAATGCTTGTGCCTCCAACAAACCCTTGCTTGATGTGGTTGATCTAACAAACCCTTCAGAGATACATACCGCTTCAGTGAACGAGCTTTTCGCTGATGTGGTTGATCTGCCAGAGCCTTCAAGCTTGTATGCTTCTGCGGCGGACGAGCTTTTTGCCAGTGTAGACAATCTGCCAAAAACTTCAGAGACATTTGTTGGAGGGAGCAGTGGAGAACATCCTGATAGCCTTATCTAGGTTAAATGCGTACTGGCTCTACTTATCATGGATAAGACTCGTATCCTCAGCTGCACTTTTTAGTTCTTTCTTAACTGGTGTGGCATGTACAAAAGTGATGACAGAGTTTTCTTCCACGGCCATGCAGTTTTTGTGTACATATATGTCCCCGAACAGTATAGATGTAGCTTTGGCTCACTTTGCTTTTCTGCCGTGTGGTGTGCAGCATATTTAGCGTGACCAAAATAACAAAGTTTAATCTTATGAAAAATGACCTTTAAATCATTTCAGTATGCAAAACTGCAAAGAGTAAACTTTCATAATAAACATAGACTAGTAACATGCCCATCTTACTAGTCTATGTTACTACCTCTATAGTGGGGAGTAACATATGTGTGGTAACATGCAACACTTCATTTATTAGCTATAGACACATCTTGCCTTGATATGTGTGGTGTTATTATACTACTAGTAACTAGCTATGTTACTATTTTCCTCTCTTTCTTCATTTATTGCTTGCCACATCATCTACTTCATCTGCCTGTGAAGAATATTTATTGTTTTATGGTAGTTTTCTCTTTTATATTTTGTGATAGTGCTTACATTTACATTTTTCTAGCTGCGTACTGTGATTATCTGGTAGTTTTTCCCCACGGGAGATTTGTCTGATATTCGTAAGATGTTTCGTTGATAAGTCAGAAAGTAGTGCTCCCTCCGTTCGAAAATACTTGTTATTAAAATGGATAAAAAAAGATATATCTAGAACTAAAATGTGTCTAGATGCATCCCTTTTTATTCATTTTGATGACAAGTATTTCCGGACGGAGGGAGTAGCTGTTTTATTCCCTTGGGTTAAAAGGTAACCAGTAAGCCTATTTCCACTCGAAAGAAAATTAACACACTGCTGGACTGGACCAGTTCTTGCATTTCCGGCGCTTGCAGAGTCCACCTCGTCATCATGATCAATGTAACCACCAATTATTCGGAACACGCCATGAGACGCGATCAAACAGGAGAACAAGCTCAACATGTGAGCTTGCTTGTTGCCCCCACCATTTTTTTCTCTCTAGAGAGAGGACGATGATGCATGCATGCACATGGGCTAGTCCTAGATCATGGGCCGCTGCGCCCCACCACAACAACAAGGAACGTAGAGGCATTTAATTGCAAGACGGAGGCCCACTCACTGGCCATGCTCGCCAATAGAGTGCCAAGTGCAACGGGTTCATGGGATTCGTATCCTCTCTCTTTGAACAACCGCACGGAATTATTCAGGTATTGTCTGATCCAGCATTGACGCCTGGTCGTTTTGTGTCCATGATGATGGTATGGAATGCAACAGCAAAAAAAATGCACACCTGTGCTGCATTCACATGCACAGGCACGCTGTTACCATCAACTACTATTTCCAGTCAACAGAAATCTTAACAATTCTTTGATTCGCAGAGATTCTGTTCTTTCTTATCGAACTGAAATTTCTGTGGAATTCGTATAAAATATACTAGCATATGAAAGTGGCGAGTGCCATTATTCTGCGCCCCCATGCTGAGAATCCAAAGTTGCCAAGCTCAGATACTTCTGGATTCAGTACACAAGAATGGTCCACTCCCACGCCAATATGAAGAGCACAGGTCACTGTCAATCGAGGATACGTAATTCATGTTAGTTGACCTTGGTTGTGCTAATTTGGAACATTATCGAACTACGCGAGACCAACACATAAAAATAATTTCCGATTTGCAATGGATACGCTCAGATATGTGTTATGTGTGCTGCATGACCGCCCTTTCTCCCCCAGACTCTCACCTCGTTAACGTGACAATTGAGTGAGCAGGACTAAGCTCGCGACTGTAATCCTCGTTCTGCCGGTGAACTGACAAGACGGGGCACGTTCTGCTGTTCATAGCGAAGCCGGTAGGTCGCATGCCCTCATCAAGGCAGAAAACTCAGTTTAGTACTTCAGTCCCAAATTACTGATCGTTTGACTACTCTTCACTAGATCTTCAGAAGTCAAAACAAAAGCAACTCTCCATCAGTACACTGGGCCTCCAGTAGTGTTGTTAGTTGAGCATTGAAGAAACCATAAAAGAAGCCGGACAAGGTGTTGGGGGGACAGAGAAAGAACTGTTTAGCTGAAAATAAATGACACGGGTGAATTATTAGAAATCAAGAAACTGGTGATTCAGAAGGCCTGCAAATGTGCACAGAACAGTAATTTACTGCATCTTGTTCATATTGACACACACACACACACACACACACAATATCCTCGACCGGAAACAAAAACAAAAACAAAAACAAAATACAGGCAGCTCTTGCACTTGGACTCAGCGGGCAGAGCACACCCTTCCATTCTTATGCTATGTACTACTCCATATCAAACACGAGAAATGCAGAAGAAAGAAAGACACACCATACATGTGGATACAACACTAAAACGAGAGTTTCACACAGCGAAGCAGCGAGCACAGGAGGTTCCTGTGAAGCGAAGCGGTGAACGATCAGGCGACGGCGAGTAAAAAGCGAAATAATGGCGGGAAGTTGATCAAGGAGGAGGAGCAAGCAGGGCAGCTCAGAAGAAGGAGCGCTTGGTGGGCGCCCTGCCGACGGCCCGCATGAAGTTGGCGAGCTCCAGCACGCGCGCCACCTTGGTGCCCCTCTTGGCCTCCGCCGACGCGCGCTTCTCCTCCGCCTTCCGCCGGGCCCTGGCCACCTCGTTCTGCGCCTTTTCCATCGCCTTGGCCCGCTTCTCCTCCAGCTTCCTCTGCACGCGAGTTTCACAACACGATCAGAATTCATTCAGAGCATGGTGTGGTGTGGATTGATCATTGGTGGAGAAGATTGGAGCGGTGTGTACCTCGTACTTGTTGAGCCATGCGCTGGCCTTCTCGACCTGGTCGCCCTCCCACCCGTTGATGACGACCTCCTCGCGCTTGAAGCGGTTGTTGACCTTGGCGACCTCCGCGATCTGCCACGCCGAGATCTTGGTCTCCACCTCGTCCTTCTTCACCTGCCCCACCGACACCTCGTCGCCCTGTCCATGTCCGGCACCGGGCGCCGCCACCTCCACCGGGCGCGGCGACAGCCCCCGGCGCGGCGACGGGATGGGGTTGCTGTCCGGCACGATGGCGAGCGGGTTCGTCTCCTCCAGCTCCTCCTCGCCGATCCTCCCCAGCGCGTCCTCGTTCGCCACGCGGTCCACGCTCTCCCTGTGGCCCGCGGCGGCGGAGGATGAGGCGTTAGCGCTGGCTGCTGCGGCGACCATGGCCGAGAACTCCCTGCTCATAGTAGGGAAGAGCTCGCTGGGGGCGGTGTCGCTCCCGACGGAGCGGATCGACGTGTGTCTGCTCCCCCCTGCCCCCGCCGCAGACCCCCACGAGTCCCTGCTGCCCGGCCGGCTCCGGCGGTACAGGCTCAGCGCGCGCGGCGGGCTCAGCGCGTGGATGTCCCTGAACTCTGGCTCCTCCTCTTCCTGCTCGATCGGCCGCCGCTGGTGCTGCTCCCCGCTCCCGCTCCCCTGCTCGACGCCGCGGCTGACGATGACGATGCTGCTGCTGCTGCCACTAACCGCCGTTTGTCCACTCAACATGTGGCACCTCACCTCCGGCCTACCTGATCGTACCAACCTCCGCCGCTAATGCGCTAATCCACTACTGGCGCACAAGAAACCATCTGCGATTAATTTGAGTTCAGTTGGAGCTCAGCTGAAGCTGGGGACGCGATGGAGCTGCGCGGTGCGGGTGTGGTCTGTGGTGCGGTGGTGAGTAGGATGGTGGCGCAAGGAGCCTTCTTAAATAGAGGCCAGGTTGTGGCAGCGGAGGCGCCCACCAATGGAGGGCGGGGGTTAGAGAGTGAGAGGAGCCGCACCGGGAAAGAAATCGGGATATTTTCCTATTTCGGTTTCTATTCCCGCTCCTTTTGGTGCTGCTTCGTCGCGCTTTCTTATTCCGGAGATTATGTTTGTTTTCTGGGAGCGCAAGGGTCGCGTGGGCAAAGTGCGCTGACTCACACTATCATATTTCTGTTCCACCTTGCATCATCGTCTTAGCCTCCCTTAATAATACCACATGATTTTTTATGCCATCTCTTTGCACTCTGCAGGTTTTCATCATATACTAGTACTCGCAAATAAAAAAAAATACCCTGAACATTTATAATGGTAATCACCGGCAAGAGGTGGGTAATAATTGCCAAACCATCGAGCTAGTGCTCGATGCTAAGTGCATCTCCAACGCTGACTTACAAATTTGCTCTGACATATGTTCACGGATAAGAGGGATCAGTACGCATATACTGATGCGGGAGTCGGCCATCCAATGCTATCTCGTATATATTCGTCAGTAAAGGGCTATTTGAAATTCAAATAAAAATTTGATCCATAGCACGCCCGGATCACATGCTCGATCACAACCAAAAAGAGGCAGTATGCTTAAGGTTTTTACATGCCTGATCCCGATCACAAGAGAATTTTAATCCGTGCAGAAAATTGAGATTTTCGCCCTTCCGGACCGGCAATCCGAGCCTCATCCACACTCTAGGTGTCGTCGCCACCGCGTATGCAGCCTCAGCCTCCTCCTCCTCCTCCTTGTCCACCGCCTCCAGCACATCTTTCTGGGGGTGCAACATCTTGTAGCGAACGGTTTACACAATCATTCTTGCGTTGACATCCAAAGACTCCACCTTCAAGGACAACATCTTGGTGTCCACCGCATCGGCTGCGATCTTCACCTTCTTTTCTTCGAGCTTCGCCTTCTTCTCCTCGAGCATGATCTTCTTCTCTTCGGTCAAGACCCTCTTCTTTTTGAGCACTAGCTTCTTCTTGATCGCCTCCATCCACAGTTTGAACCGTTCCATCTTTTTTTTCTCCTTGATGCTCGAGCGCTTGACGAATGCTCTCCTCCTTCTTGGACAAGATGTCCTCGAATCTCTCCGTCATCTTGACTGTCGCACCTTCTCGCTTCGCCCTCTCCTTCTCCCACTTCTTTCTCCGAAACCCTCTTCTAATCTTCTTGGATGGTTCTTCCATTGGGTCGGTTGGGTCATCAGTTTCTTCCTCGGTGGCTTGGGAGACGGTCTTGGCTATGAATAGGTTCCACTTCGGTTGCCCATTTAACTTCAACCAACAATGCATGATGATGAAGTTTTTCTTCTTCAATATCTTGAACACCGTACAAGCCCGAGAAGGCTACAAAAAAATAGCCAATGATCAACAAAACTATGCATATCCGGCTTCATAACAGGGCACATCTGGCCAATGATCAACAAAACTCTGCATATCCGGCTAGTGATCAACAAACATCTGCATATTCGGCTAGTGATCGACCAACAAAACTATGCATATCCGGCTACAAAACCGGGCACATCCATCCAACGATCAACAGACTATGCATATCCAGCTACATATCCGGCTAGTGATCAACAAAACTATGCATATCCGGCCAATTATAAACAAAGCTATGCATATCCGGCGCCTAAGATGTTCATATCCGGTGAATGATCAACAAAAGCATATCCGGCTACGAAATGATCAACACAACTATGCATTTCCGGCAAGTGATAACTTACTTGCTCAGTGATTTGGGCACTACACTAAACCACCGTGTGATGAGATGCGCCAAGTGGTTGCAATACTTCGACACGGCCTCTTGGATGGTGTACCATCGGTGGTTGAGGGACTTTGGTTCACGGTTGTGGATCACCGCGTCGGAGTAGGGCGTGGAATGCTTGTGTTCATGGAACCATATGTGAATGTTGGCCCAAAAAGTTGAGCCCTTTTTCTCCGTGCTATGGATCGGATCGAGGCTAGTGGACAGCCATGCATGGCACAACAGCTCGTCCTCTCGCATGTTGAAGCTTTCTTCTATACCCTTCTTCTTTGGACCGCCGCCGAAACCATCTGGATCATCGTCTTCGCCGTCCTCATCCTCCTTCATCTCCTCCTCCTCTGTCTGTCCGACAGCTCAATCCTCTTGCTGCCGTGTGCCCTTGCCGGTCTGTTGCATGCCGACCTGGGAGTAGCCCTGTTGTGTGAGTAGAGTCTTCCACGCGCCCGTCCTCATAGCCTCCTCCTCCTCCGGTACCGTGATGTCGCTTGAAGCTACGTCGGTATTTCCCCAAAGAGGAAGGGATGATGCAGCACAGTGGCGGTAGGTATTTCCCTCAGATATGAAACCAAGGTCATCGAACCAGTAGGAGAACCACGCAACACAACGTAAACATCCCCTGCACACAAATAACAACACCTCGCAACCCGACATGTTAAAGGGGTTGTCAATCTCTTTCGGGTAACGGTGCGAGAAATGGCGCGTGGACGGGAGAAGTTGTAATAGATTGAATAAATAGATCGCAAATAAAATAAAGTGCAGCAAAGTATTTTTCGTTTTTTGGATTAATAGATCTGAAAATAAAAGTAGATCACAAAGGCAAATAATATGAGAAAGAGACCCGGGGGCCGTAGGTTTCACTAGTGGATTCTCCCGAGAAAAATAGCAAACGGTGGGTGAACAAATTACTGTTGGGCAATTGATAGAACCTCAAATAATTATGACGATATCCAGGCAATGATCATTACATAGGCATCACGTCCAAGATTAGTAGACCGACTCACCACGCATCTACTACTATTACTCCACACATCGACCGCTATCCAGCATGCATCTAGTGTATTAAGTTCATGGAGAAACGGAGTATTGCAATAAGAACGATGACATGATGTAGACAAGATCTATCTATTTAGAGATAGACCCCATCGTTTTATCCTTAGTAGCAATGATACATACGTGTCGGTTCCCCTTCTGTCACTGGGATCGAGCACCGGAAGATCAAACCCACTACCGGGCACCTCTTCCCATTGCAAGATAAATAGATCAAGTTGGCCAAACAAAACCCAAATATCGGAGAAGAAATACGAGGCTATAAGAAATCATGCATAAAAGAGATCAAAGAAACTCAAATACTTTCATGGATATAAAAAGATAGATCTGGTCATAAACTCAAAGTTCATCGATCCCAACAAACACACCACAAAAGAGTTACATCATATGGATCTCCAAGAGACCATTGTATTGAGAATCAAGAGAGAGAGATGAAGTCATCTAGCTACTAACTACTGACCCGAAGGTCTACAAAGAACTACTCACGCATCATCGGAGAGGCACCAATGGAGGTGGTGAACCCCATCCGAGATGGTGTCTAGATTGGATCTGGTGGTTCTGGACTCTGCGGCGGCTGGATGAATATTTCATCGAGTCCCCTAGGGTTCTATAAATATTGGGGTATTTATAGAGCAAAGAGGCGGTCCGGGGGGCACCTGAGGTGGGCACAACCCACCGTAGCGCGCTGGACCTCTGGCGCGCTTCGGTGGGTTGTGCCCCTCGGGCACCCACCAGGCATAGCCAGGGCCCGCTGTGTTCCTTTTGGCCCATAAAAAAATCTTCGTGAAGTTTCATGGCATTTGGACTCCGTCTGATATTGATTTTCTGCGATGTAAAAAACACGAAAAAGACAGGAACCGGCACTTGGCACTATGTCAATAGGTTAGTACCAAAAAATGATATAAAATGACTATAAATTGATTATAAAACATCCATGATTGATAATATAACAGCATGGAACAATCAAAAATTATAGATACGTTGGAGACGTATCATGCCGTCGTGGATGATGTCCAACATCACCATGCCCGCATCGTTGTACGCCTTCACCCGGCTTTAGGAATAACAGCGAACAATGTGTGGGCACGCATGTGCTCCCCGTCCGCTATCCGTACCCGGATGAGTTGTGGTGAAGCAGACTCAGAGAAGTGCAGCGGCGCCTCGTTAACATCGGCAATGTAAGGCACTTGCTCGGCGACAGTTGCTGCAGACTGTCTATCAAGCTGCTTGGCGGCGTAGTAGTACAGAGGCTTGTAATGCTTCGACCATGGTAGCATATGGATGGTGGGCGACACCATCTACACTTCGTGACCCTGCCTGCGATCTCCACCACGTTCGCAGCCCGCACGCCCACTGCCACAAACGCCATTAGCATGCCCTCCATCGGCCTCCCGCTTCTTCACAAGCGTTGCCTGCTTTGTGGCCTTCGCTTTGACATGACGGTTTTGCTGTGTCGTCGAGTTGATCTTTCGAGCGAGTTTGATGCTCGGATCATCCTGTACCTCCACGACCTCCATCTTCCATAGGTCCTGGTCTGGTTCCATGCGCCGGCGGTGGCAACTAATAAGAAAGTGGGAGAAAATGGTGGGAATTGGGTGAAGAGCGACAGGTTGGAAGAAGATAGTGGGGGATTTTAGCGCCGAAACACTGCGGAATGTTACAAAAGGGCGGGCTATGCCTTCCTTTTAGTTGGGCCATGGGTGTAAGAGTCTGACGTGTCTCGTGTACGGACTCCCGCAAGCCCCCCCCCCATGTTTGGTTCCAGTTTGCGGGAAAAACATGGTCTGGACCGCTCGGCGGACCGATACAGGACCGTGTTGGATGGTTTACACGGTCCAGACGTATGCAAGCGGTTTGAGGGTCGGCGTGAAAATTCCCTAAGGCTCTCTTTGATTCGTAAGATTCTCAAAACATAGGAATAGTAATATTCATGATTGATGTGTTTGATAAATCGTGTGGGTATTTTGCAGCTTATGGGCTTAGATTTTATTAAGAAAATTTACGGGATTAGCCAAGAGTGTTTGATACCACGGAAAAAATGAAATGGATGTTAGATTTTCTATTAAACATAGTACACATGATTATTTATGAAAATTTATTAGGATTCAATCACATCAATCAAATGGCATCATAGAAAAAATTCGTAAGGACACTAAACGCTCTAAAAATATTATGAAATTACTTCGAATCAAAGTAGGTCTAAACATGAAGAGTGGTACTAATCGTTCGTTAATAATCAACAACAAAGAAGTGTTGTGCATCCACTGATATTTTGTTCCTCTTTCTTATCAAGAAAAGAATGGGGTAATATTTTACGAGAGTTCTCATCTTTGTGTAGTCATGTTATTATCGTGAGGCATTAGTAACACACGCTCTATGAGGTTATTTCTTTATTTTGTGGACAAACTTTCAATCTATTCATTTTCAATCATGACAGTACAACAAATAGAAGGAAATATGCCCTAGAGGCAATAATAAATTTGTTATTTATATTTCCTTATATCATGATAAATGTTTATTATTCATGCTAGAATTGTATTAACTGGAAACTTAGTACATGTGTGGATACATAGACAAACATAGTGTCCCTAGTATGCCTCTACTTGACTAGCTCGTTAATCAAAGATGGTTGAGTTTCCTAGCCATAGACATGTGTTGTCATTTGATGAACGGGGTCACATCATTCATCATTAGAGAATGATGTGATGGACAAGACCCATCCGTTAGCTTAGCACTATGATCATTTAGTTTATTGCTATTGCTTTCTTCATGACTTATACATGTTCCTATGACTATGATATTATGCATGTCCCGAATGCCGGAGGAACACTTAGTGTGCTATCAAACGTCAAAACATAACTGGGTGATTATAAAGATGCTCTACAGGTGTCTCCGATGGTGTTTGTTGAGTTGGCATAGATCGAGATTAGGATTTGTCACTCTGTGAATCGGAGAGGTATCTTGGGGCCCTCTTGGTAATGCTCATCACTATAAGCCTTGCAAGTAATGTGACTAATGAGTTAGTTGCGGGATGATGCATTACGGAACAAGTAAAGAGACTTGCTGGTAAAGAGATTGAACTAGGTATGATGATACAGACGATCGAATCTCGCGCAAGTAACATACCGATGACAAAGGGAACAACGTATGCTGTTAAGCGATTTGACCGATAAAGATCTTCATAGAATATGTAGGAGCCAATATGAGCATCCAGGTTCTGCTATTGTTTATTGACCGGAGATGTGTCTCGGTCATGTCTACATAGTTCTCGAACCCGTAGGTTCCGCACGCTTAACGTTTGATGACGATTTGTATTATGAGTTATGTGATTTGATGTACCGAAGTTTGTTCGGAGTCCTAGATGAGATCACAGACATGACGAGGAGTCTCGAAATGGTCGAGACATCAAGATTCATATATTGGAAGGTTGCATTTGGACATCGGAATGGTTCCGAGTGGTTCGGGCATTTTTCCGGAGTACCGAGAGGTTACCGGAACCCCCCGGGAGAAGTAATGGGCCTAGTGGGCCTTATTGGAGGAGAGGAGAAAGGGCCACAAGAGAGGGGCGCGCCCTCCCCTTGCCCAAACCGAATTGGACTAGGGGAGGGGGTCGGACCCCCTCTTTCCTTCCCCCTCTCTCTCCCTTCCCTTTCCCTCCGGTGGAAGAAAGAAAAAGCGAGGGGCCGAATCCTACTTGGACTAGGAGTCCAAGTAGGACTCCCCCCTTGGCGCGCCCAACCTGGCCGGCCTCCTCTCTCCCTCCCTCCTTTATATACGTGGCCAGGGGGTACCCCAATAGCACAGACAATCCCTTGCCGTGTGCGGTGCCCCCCTCCACAGTTACACACCTCGATCATATCGTCGTAGTGCTTAGGCGAAGCCCTGCGCCGGTAACTTCATCATCACCATCACCACACCGTCACCACACCGTCATGCTAATGGAACTCTCCCTCGTTCTCAACTGGATCAAGAGATCGAGGACGTCACTGAGCTGAACATGTGTAGAACGCGGAGGTGCCATACGTTCGGTACTTGGTCGGTTGGATCGCGAAGACGTTCGACTTCATCAACCGTGTTACTGAACGCTTCCGCTTTCGGTCTACGAGGGTACGTGGACACACTCTCCCGCTCGTTGCTATGCATCTCCTAGATAGATCTTGCGTGATCGTAGGTAATTTTTTTGATTTACTGCGTTCCCCAACAGTGGCATCCGAGCCAGGTCTATGCGTAGGTGTTAGATGCACGAGTAGAACACAATAAGTTGTGGGCGATAATAGTCATACTGCTTACCAGCGTGTCTTACTTTGATTCGGCGGTATTTTTGGATGAAGCGGCCCGGACCGACATTACATGACCACGTTCATGAGACTGGTTCTACCGACATGCTTCGCACACAGGTGGCTAGCGGGTGTCTGTTTCTCCAACTTTAGTTGAATCGAGTTTGACTACGCCCGGTCCTTGTTGAAGGTTAAAACAACACACTTGATGAAAAATCGTTGTGGTTTTGATGCGTAGGTAAGAACGGTTCTTACTAGAAGCCCGTAGCAGCCACGTAAAAATTGCAACAACAAGGTAGAGGACGTCTAACTTGTTTTTGCAGGGCTTGCTATGATGTCATATGGTCAAGACGTGATGATATATAGATTGTTGTATGAGATGATCATGTTTTGTAACAGTTATCGGCAACTGGCAGGAGCCATATGGTTGTCGCTTTATTGTATGAAATGCAATCGCCATGTAATTGCTTTACTTTATCACTAAGCGGTAGCGATAGTCGTAGAAGCAATAGTTGGCGAGACGACAACGATGCTACGATGGAGATCAAGGTGTCAAGCCGGTGACGATGGTGATCATGACGGTGCTTTGGAGATGGAGATCAAAGGCACAAGATGATGATCGCCATATCATATCACTTATTTGATTGCATGTGGTGTTTATCCTTTATGCATCTCATTTTTCTTGGTTCGGCGGTAGCATTACAAGATGATCTCTCACTAAATTTCAAGGTACAAGTGTTCTCCCTGAGTATGCACCGTTGCTACAGTTCGTTGTGCCGAGACACCACATGATGATCGGGTGTGATAAGCTCTACGTTCATATACAACGGGTGCAAGCCAGTTTTGCACAAGCAGAATACTCAGGTTAAACTTGACAAGCCTAGCATATGGAGATATGGCCTCGGAACATTGAGACCAAAAGGTCGAGCGTGAATCATATAGTAGACATGATCAACATAGTGATGATCACCATTGAAGGCTACTCCATCTCATGTGATGATCGGACATGGTTTAGTTGATATGGATCACGTGATCACTTAGATGATTAGAGGGATGTCTATCTAAGTGGGAGTTCTTTAGTAATATGATTAATTGAACTTTAATTTATCATGAACTTAGTACCTAATAGTATTTCGCATGTCTATGTTGTTGTAGATAAATGGCCTGTGCTACTGTTCCTTTGAATTTTAATGCATTCCTAGAGAAAGCTAAGTTGAAAGATGATGGTAGCAACGGACTGGGTCCGTAACTTGAGGATTATCCTCATTGTTGCACAGAAGAATTACATCCTGGAAGCACCGCTAGGTGCAAATCCCGCTGCAGGAGCAACACCAGATGTTATGCATGTCTGGCAGAGCAAAGCTGATGACTACTCGATAATTCAGTGTGCCATGCTTTACGACTTAGAATCGGGACTTCAACAATGTTTTGAACGTCATGGAGCGTATGAGATGTTCCAGGAGTTGAAGTTAATATTTCAAGCAAGTGCCCGAATTGAGAGATATGAAGTCTCCAATAAGTTCTATAGCTGCAAGATGGAGGAGAATAGTTCTGTCAGTGAACATATACTCAGAATGTCTGGGTACCACAACCACTTGACTCAACTGGGAGTTAAATCTTCCTGATGATAGTGTCATTGACAAAGTTCTTCAATCACTACCACCAAGCTACAAAAGCTTCGTGATGAACTATAATATGCAAGGGATGGATAAGACAATTCCCAAGCTCTTCGCGATGCTAAAGGCTGCGGAGGTAGAAATCAAGAAGGAGCATCAAGTGTTGATGGTTAACAAGACCACTAGTTTCAAGAAGAAGGGAAAAGGGAAGAAGGGGAACTTCAAGAAGAACGGCAAGCAAGTTGCTGCTCAAGTGAAGAACCCCAAGTCTGGACCTAAGCCTGAGACTGAGTGCTTCTACTGCAAAGGGACTGGTCACTGGAAGGGGAACTGCCCCAAGTATTTGGCAGATAAGAAGGATGGCAAAGTGAAAGGTATATTTGATATACATGTTATTGATGTGTACCTTACTAATGCTCGTAGTAGCGCCTGGGTATTTGATACTGGTTCTATTGCTCATATTTGCAACTTGAAACAGGGGCTACGGATTAAGCAAAGATTGGCTAAGGATGAGGTGACGATGCGCGTGGGAAATGGTTCCAAAGTCGATGTGATCGCCGTCGGCACGCTACCTCTACAACTACCTTCGGGATTAGTATTAGACCTGAATAATTGTTATTTGGTGCCAGCGTTAAGCATGAACATTATATCTGGATCTTGTTTGATGCGAGAGGGTTATTCATTGAAATCAGAGAATAATGGTTGTCCTATTTATATGAGTAATATGTTTTATGGTCATGCACCCTTGATGAGTGGTCTATTTTTGTTGAATCTCGATAGTAGTGATACACATATTCATAGTATTGAAGCCAAAAGATATAAGTTTAATAATGATAGTGCAACTTATTTGTGGCACTGCCATTTAGGTCATATTGGTGTAAAGCGCATGAAGAAACTCCATGCGGATGGGCTTTTGGAATCACTTCATTATGAATCACTTGATGCTTGCGAACCATGCCTCATGGGCAAGATGACTAAGACTCTGTTCTCCGGAACAATGGAGCGAGCAACAGACTTGTTGGAAATAATACATACTGATGTATGCGATCTGATGAGTGTTGGGGCTCGCGGCGGGTACCGTTATTTTTTGACCTTCACAGATGATTTGAGCATATATGGGTATATCTACTTGATGAAACATAAGTCTGAAACATTTGAAAAGTTCAAAGAATTTCAGAGTGAAGTGGAAAATCATCGTGACAAGAAAATAAAGTTTCTACGATCTGATCGTGTAGGTGAATATTTGAGTTACGATTTTGGTCTTCATTTGAAACAATGCGGAATAGTTTCGCAACTCACGCCACCTGGAACACCACGTCCGAACATCGTAACCGCACTTTATTAGATATGGTGCGATATATGATGCCTCTTACTGATTTACCGCTATCGTTTTGGGGTTATGCTTTAAAGACGGTTGCATTCAAGTTAAATAGGGCAGCATGTAAATCCATTGAGACGACTGAGGGAGTCCTGGAATAAGGGGTCCTCGAGCGTCCGACCTGTTAGCCATGGGCCGGACTGATGGGCTATGAAGATACAAAGACCGAAGACTTTACCCGTGTCCGGATGGGACTCTCCTTGGCGTGGAAGGCAAGCTTGGTGATCAAACATGTAGATTCCCTTCTTTGTAACCGACACTGTGTAACCCCAGATCCTCCCGGTGTCTATATAAACCGGAGGACTTAGTCCGGAGGGGAGATATTCATGTCACAGCCCTAGAGCTTGCTTGTAACTAGTAGCATTGCATCCATGCATCATGTTTAATTTTCATGAAAATTTGAAATGGGGATGATCAAGCCCTAGTACTAAAGCAATTCAAATAGGTTCAAATTCAAAAATATTTTCAAAAACCCAAATTGGTTTGCAAAAATATTCATGATTAGTGGGAAAGGGTGAAACCCCTATCCAGAGATGATGGATATTTTTCCAAGGCATTTTTGGATTTTTGAATAAACCATATTGTATTTGAATTGGGGCATTTAAATACTATTAATATTTTTAAATGCTCCAACAATTCTGAAAAATAGTTAAGGGCCTCTGTAATAATTTAGTTAATGCCCACAATTATTTTCAGGATTTATTTAAATGGTTTAGTATTTTACTAAACTAAAACAAAACAGAAAATAGAAAATAGAAATAAAGAAAGAGAGAGAGAAGGATTACCTGGCAGCCCACCTACAGGCGCCCAACCGCCCAACCTCCTCCCCCTGGCGGCCGGCCCGGTTGGCCAGCCCAGCCCACCTCCTCGCGTCGTCTTCCCCATGCCTTCGGCATCGCGTGGCCTTGGCAGCCGAGCCGCTGCCACCTCCTGCCGTCTTGGCGGCCTCCCGACCTTCTCGCGACGCCACGGAGGCGGCCACGCCCCCAACCCCCTGGACCCCTCGCCTCTCCCTCTCCCTCGTTCCTCCTCTGCTCCCTCTCTCTCGCCCGGACCGAGCGCCGCCATCGCCGCCCCTCGCTGCCCTCGCGGCCACCGCCACCCTCTCTCCTCCCCGACATGCCCACGAGCTCCGCCGAGCCCTCTCTCCCCTCCTCACCGAGCCTCCCGACACCGGAGCGCCCCGAGGCGCCGCCCCGCCACTTTCCCCCTTCTCGGACCCGCCGGACTTCATCGACGAATTCGTCGGCTCCGATGCCTCCCCGAGCTTGCCGATGCCATCGTCGCACCCGCGGTGAGCCCCTGAGTCGTTTCCCCCTCTTCCCCGACTCGTTCTCCCCCTCTAGCCACCATTCCCATCGTGACCGAAACCCGCCGCCGCCTATGACCGCCGCCGACGTGCCTCCGGCCACCTAGTGGCCCGGCTGTCGTGCCCAGCCTCCTCCCTCTGCCACAGATCCGTGAGGTGCCTCGACGAGCCTCCCGGCCATCAGAAGCGTCGACCCGAGCTCGCCCGAGCTCCGGCGACCACCACGTCCGACGCCGGTGACGACTCCGGCCACCTTAGGCCCAGCCGCTGCCACTACCCGACGCGGACGAGCGCCCGCGTCACATAGACACCCTCCGCCGGCCATTTGGTCACGGAGGAGGAAACTCGCACCCTCCGCTGCCTCGGCTCACGGCAACGAGCCAGCTGGTCAACTCCGCGAGTTGGCCGGTTTGACCATGGGTTGACCTCCCGTGCGTCAGCGATGTGTGGGCCACTCCCGACATTTTAATTAGTATTAGCTTAACACTAATTAACCTAGGTTAGTTAGCTAGTTAGTCGCTGACTAGTGGGCCCCGGCCCCACAAACAGCTTTGTTAGAATTAACTTAAGACTAAATAACTGGGTTAAATAGTCGTACATCGACACGCTGGGACCCACAGGTCAGGTTTGACCTGGGGCGCCCAGTTGACCTGCTGACGTCACCCTGACGGGGTGCTGACGCCATAATCATTTTCTGGATTTAATTTAATTTAGGAAATTTCAGAAAATGTCCTAAACTTCTAAAATTCATAGAAATTTAACCGTAGCTCCAATGGAAATAATTTATATATGAAAAATGATCAGAAAAATATGAAGAATCTGTTTATGCCATGATCATGCATGTTTGAACAAGTTAACCTCACTGAATAGGATGAATCATGGTTAGGGTAATTTATGAAATAGCATTTGGAGTTGGAGTTCAACCTTGTTTGAATTCCACTTCAACTAACTTGGATTATTATTGCATTAGGTGAATTCAGTACCTTAATATGACATGTCATTCATGTGAATGTGCATTGCATTGATTGTGTTCTCTCTTGTTTGCCGGTAATTGTCCCCTCCCGGTAGACGATGTACCGACGATGAGTTCGATGACACCAATGAAGAACTATATTATCTTCAGAAGTGCCAGGCAAGCAGAACCCCCCTTGTTCATTCCGATACAATCCTACTCTCTCGCTCCTGCTCTATTTTACTGCATTAGGACAACAACGACTCATGTGTTACTTGCTGCGGTAGCTGAACCCCTTGATCCTTTGCATGACTGTCATTCCACAAGAATTAGATGAAACCCACTAGCATGAGTAGGAATTGTTTGAGCCATGTTGTGCCTACTCATTTATGCTTGTTGTCATGCCTGCTATCGCTTAGAGTTGAGTCGGTCCGATTCATCGGGAATGAATTGGAATTGTTATGAACATGTCCTCTCGTGTGTGTGAGCTAAGTGTGTGAACACGATTTGGTAAAGGTAGCGGTGAGAGGCCATGTAGGAGTACATGGTGGGTTGTCTCATTGAAACCGTCCTTAGGAACTGAGTTCGTGTTTGTGATCCATGATACTGCTTACTACCACGCATTGGGCCCAAACCAATGGACCCTCTCGGCTTCTTGACCACCCTTGTCCCCATCAAGGGAGTTGCAAGTAGTTTCGTGTTTGTAGCATCTTTGGGGCACGCAACGCTGACCTTAGGGGTGGGTTGTGTTGCGGTAGGCACCGTGGCCCGTGTACCGAGTGCCCGTTTGGTATCTCGGGAACCCTGCACACATCGTTCGGGCTGTATGGGAAACCTCGGCGGACTCCTGCGGATGGAACCGAATAGGCGATAAACCCGGACTAGGGACGTGAGTGTTTAGGTAGGCCGTGGCCGACACCCACGTTGGGCTTCCGCTTGAAGGTTGCCGAGTACATGTCGTGTAAACGGCGGTAAGTGGTGAGCGCGTGTGAAGAAGTACACCCTGCAGGGTTTAATATGATCTATTGAATAGCCGTGTCCGCGAGAAGGACTTCGGGTTGCCTATATCAGTTCATAGACAAGTGAAAGTGGATACCCTAAAATGCGCAAGATAAGCATGAGTGCTATGGATGGCGTTCTCGTAGGGAGACGGGAGCGGGTCCATAGTGGTGTATTTCCATGGTGAATATGTGGACTCGTGTGCGCCACCTCAACAGAGTTACTTGCAGTCGTAGTTCAGGATAGCCACCGAGTCAAAGCTGGCTTGCTGCAGTCAAACTCCACCACCCCTTTGATAATGATGCATATGTAGTTAGTTACGATGTAAGTCTTGCTGAGTACAATTGTACTCACGTTTGCCTATTCTATGTTTTTGCAGAGACGTCGGTCTCGCTAGTAGTTCGCTTGGACTTGACGTTTAGCTGGTTACCTCAGCTACGATCTTGTGCCCTCGGCGGGATCTGGTAGATAGTCGCTTCTCGGCCTTTTTCATTTATAGTTATCGTACTCGAGACATGATTAGCTTCGCTTGTGCTTTGACTTGTATGCTCACGAGTGTTGGGTCATGAGACCCATGTTTGTAATATCTCGCTCCTCGGAGCCTAATGAATAATATCTGAGTCGTAGAGTTATGTTGTGATGCCACGTCGTATTTACACATATTGAGCATATTGTGTGTATGTTTGAAATGCTTGGTATGTGTGGGATCCGACAAACTAGTTGTTTATCCTTGGCAGCCTCTCATATGGGGAAATGTAGTCTCGTGCCTCCGGCGATAGTAGTCCGCTTCTGCCCGGTTCACCGAGTCCTGCTAGCCCAAAGACTACCGCTTGGACACTTGATCTGGCGGCATGTGTCTCA
This sequence comes from Aegilops longissima, assembly GCA_021605205.1. Lineage (NCBI taxonomy): Eukaryota > Viridiplantae > Streptophyta > Magnoliopsida > Poales > Poaceae > Aegilops > Aegilops longissima. The sequence goes on along the minus strand of CM038677.1, from coordinate 217,679,413 downwards.
CTTCGTTCCTATATCCATCCCTTGGGAAATGTCACGCGGTGTTATTCGAGTCCTGCCTAGCTCGCTACAGCCGGGATACCGGAGTCCTGTTAGCCAGTGCTACAGCTGAATACATACGTTGATGACCGACATGCTCGATGTGATTCATGTATGCTGTCCCCATGGGTTAGTGCCGCTTTGGGTTCACGACTAGCCATGTCGGCCCGGTTCTTTGTCATATGGATGCTAGCGACACTATCATATCGTGAGCCAAAAGACGCAAACGGTCCCGGCCATGGTAAGGCGACACCGTGGGAATACCGTGCGTGAGGCCGCAAAGTGATATGATGTGTTACATGCTAGATCGGTGTGACTTAGGATCGGGGTCCTGACAATTCATTACCATGGTCATACAAGCTAGACCTCTAGGGTTTAGCATTACGATCTCGTGGTAAATCAACTCTTGTAATACTCATATTCATAAAGATTAATCAAGCAGGAAATAGGGTATTACCTCCATAGAGAGGGCCCGAACCTGGGTAAACATCGTGCCCCTGTCTCCTGTTACCATCGACCTTAGACGCACAGTTCGGGACCCCCTACCCAAGATCCGCAGGTTTTGACACCGACATTGGTGCTTTCATTGAGAGTTCCACTGTGCCGTCCTTAAAAGGTTTGATGGCCCCTTCAATCGTCAACAATGACGCTGTCCAAGGAGAAACTTTCCTCCCCGGACAAATCTTTGTGTTCGGCGGCTTCGCTCTGCAGGCCAACTCATTTGGCCATCTGGAGCAGATCGATAGCTACGCCCCTGGCCATCAGGTCAGATTTGGGAGCTTGAACTACGTCGCGGACATCTGTGGAGATTTGATCTTCACCGGTTTCGAGACCGCGGCGACCGCTCCTGGTCACCTCGATGAACATGACCTAAATATGTCATCGGACTGCATTCAGGAGATAGCTCATGTAACTGCTCTGGCCTTAGATCCGGAGCATACCGCGCCATCCAAGGACCGGAGGCTCAACCCCACCACGGAGGCCACAGATTCCCTGGTGTTGGAGCCGCACATGGACTTAACCTCACACGATATCTGTGTCACAGAAACTCCGGACTCATCTCTGGTTATAAGTTCCAAACCATGTGAGTCCGCGGACGCCGAACTTGATCGCTTATCGATCTTCGAGTTCAGCGCCGCAGTCATCTTCCAGCACTCGCCCTTGGGCGATGTGCTAAACTCATTAAAGAACCTATCCTTGGTGGGGGACGCACAGCCGAACTATGTCCGGTTCGAACTAGGGGCTGACGATGGAGAATTTTGCTTCCCACCCGCCACCCACTTCATAGCCACGGTCGAGGATTTAACCGACACGCTTGATTACGGCTCCGAAGACATCGACGATATGGACCACGATGCTGATGAGGAGCAAAACCAAAATCCGCCATTTACTGGACGCTGGACGGCCACTTCTTCGTACGATGTGTACATGGTGGATATACCCAAAACAACCAACGACGATGACAAAGAAAATCTAGTCAAGAATAAACCTCCTGAGACACAGAAAAAACGCTGGCGTCCTCGACACCGCTCTAAGTCACGTCGTTCAAAAGACAGCAATGCTGGCACCGGAGAAAATAATACTCCGGACGATGCCGAAAACAATTAAGACCTTGCTGAGGTAACATCCGAATAGGAGGAGCAAGAAAACGGGCAAGCTAGCCCTGACGAACAGGCCAGGCCCAACGACTCGGAGGACGGTAGTTATCATCCACTCTCCGAGGATGAGGAAAGCCTCGGCAATGAAGATTTCATCGTGCCTGAGGAACCTCTCGAGCAGGAGCGCTTCAAGCGCCAGCTAATAGCCACCGCAAGGAGCCTGAAAAAGAAGCAGCAGCAGCTTCAAGCTGACTAAGATCTGCTCGTCGACAGGTGGACTGATGTTCTGGCAGCTGAAGAATACGGCCTCAGACGCCCAGCCAAGAGTTACCCGAAGCGAAGGTTGCTACCTCAGTTCAATGAAGAGGCGCCGGAGCCCATACCTCCCTCTCGTAATGCGGCCGATCGACCACTATGCGGTCGGGACAGTGCAGCGGACCGACCACCACGTGGTCAGGATAGAGCGGCAACTCAGGCCGAACAGCAGCCTGCCCCACCACCACATAAAAATAGAGACAAAATAGTTCGGGGTCATACATACGACCTTCGGCAGACCCTGGATAGTAGAGCAGGATATACCCGATCGATTTACGGATCACGAGGATGTTCCTTGACACGTGATGATGGCTACCTATTCGGACGTGACAAACCTAGTCACGCCCAAGCCGACAACCGCAGACGGACTCCGTCGGAGCTACGTCGCGATGTGGCCAGGTATAGAGGCGCCGCACACCCTCTTTGCTTAACTGATGAAGTAATGGATCACAAATTCCCTGAAGGGTTCAAACCCGTGAATATTGAATCATACGACGGGACAACTGATCCCGCGGTATGGATCGAGGACTTTATCCTCCACATCCACATGGCCCGTGGAGATGACCTCCACGCTATCAAATACCTCCCGCTAAAGCTTAAAGGACCAACTCGGCACTGGTTAAACAGCCTGCCTGAAAATTCTATCGGCAGCTGGGAGGACTTGGAAGAAGCCTTCCTCGACAACTTCCAAGGTACATATGTCCGGCCACCAGACGCCGATGACTTAAGCCACATAGTTCAACAACCTGGAGAGTCAGCCAGGAAATTCTGGACTAGGTTCCTAACCAAAAAGAACCAGATCGCCGACTCTCTGGACGCCGAAGCCCTAGCGGCCTTTAAACATAGCATCTACGAGAATGGCTCGCCCGCCACCTCGGCCAAGAAAATCCAAAATCTATGGCAGCCCTTACGGCACTCATGACCCGCTTTTGTGCGGGTGAGGATAGTTGGCTGGCTCCTAGTAAAAACACAGCCAGCGAGGCAGGCCCCTCCGAGGTCAAAAACAACAACAGGAAGCTCCGACGTAACAGACACAAACGCCGAAGCAATGGTGATAATACCAACGACACAACAGTCAACGCCGGATTCAGCGGCTCCAAGTCCAGCCAGCGGAAGAAACCGTACAAAAGAAACAATCAGGGACCATCCCGCCTGGACCGCATACTCGATCGCCCGTGCCAGATACATGGCACCCCAGACAAACCAGCCAATCATACCAACAGAGATTGTTGGGTTTTTAAACAGGCCTGCAAATTAAACGCCGAGAACAGGGAAAAGGGATCACAAAGCGAGGACGACGACAAGGAGCCCCGGCAACCGAACACAGGGGGACAGAAGAAGTTTCCCCCTCAAGTCAAAAACAGTGAACATGATATATGCTACACACATCCCCAAAAGGGAGTGCAAGCGCGCACTAAGGGACGTCTACACGATAGAGGCAGTCGCCCCAAAATTTAATCCATGGTCGTCATTCCCGATCACCTTTGATCGTCGGGATCATCCAACTAGTATCCGTCATGGCGGTTCAGCCGCACTAGTCCTCGACTCAATCATTGATGGATTTCACCTGACGCGCGTCCTTATGGACGGAGGTAGTAGCCCCAATCTGCTCTACCAGGATACAGTGCAAAATGGGCATTAATCCATCACGGATCAAGCCCACAAAGACTACCTTCAAAGGAGTCATACCAGGTGTAGAGGCCCGTTGTACGCGCTCAATCACGCTAGAAGTTGTCTTCGGATCTCCGGACAATTTCCGAAGCGAGGAGTTAATCTTCGACATCGTCCCCTTTCACAGCGGCTATCACGCACTGCTCGAACGAACCGCATTCGCTTGATTCAATGCAGTGCCACACTATGCTTATTTCAAGCTCAAGATGCCCGATCCACGTGGCGTCATAACGGTCAATGGAAATACGGAACGCTCCCACCGTATGGAAGAGCACACAGCTACCTTAGCAGCAGAAGTACAGAGCGGCCTTCTCAAGCAGGACCTTAATTCGGCTGTTGAGCCCACGGGCACTGTTAAGAAGGTCCGAACTATCCTGCAGCAGGACAGCTCGGCTCGTCAGGAGCTCGACTAGCAATCTGGCCTCGGTCTCAGTCCCGATCAAGTGGTGACATTCGTGCCGCGCGTACATAACTACGAACTCAAAATTCCATGGGCAACGACGGAGGCATAGCTAGCTTGTGATCCATAGAACGGCCCAACCGGCACCGGATACACACATACTTTCACTTTTCCTTTTTCCCTTTTTCAGGTCTCAATCCCGTAGGCCCCATCTAATGGCCTGGTCATCGGTCCTCTTGAAGGACAAACGCACCAAGACGACAAGAAACACAAACATATGGGTGACTTTCTAGGTGGTTTCGTTTAGCGATCACTCTACCTGTTTTTCAGGACCCACATGTAGCTGTCCCTTGGTTTTGGCATGTTAAATAGCCTGTTGCTCATCGCACTACTTGTATCAAATGCGCCTTGACGTACTAATCAAATTACAATGGAAACAGTTCGTGGGCCGAACTTTAGGGCCCTAGCTTATTATCTTTGCACCCTCTCTGTTTTCCTTTCTTTTTTTTCTTTCCCTCCTGTGGGTAACCTTATGAGATAGTGCTACCTCTTGAGCACTGCGTTGGTTTTCCCTTGAAGAGGAAAGGGTGATGCAACAAAGTAGCCTACGTATTTCCCTCAGTTTTTGAGAACCAAGGTATCAATCCAGTAGGAAGCCACACACGAGTCCCACACCTACACAAACAAATAAATCCTCGCAACCAACGCGATAAGGGGTTGTCAATCCTACATGGTCACTTACGAGAGTGAGATCTGATAGATATGATAAGATAATATTTTTGGTATTTTTATGATAAAGATACAAAGTAAAGAAAGTAAAATAATCATGGCGCCAGAAATAGCTTGTTGTCGGGAGATTAATATGATGGAAAATAGACCCGGGGGCCATAGTTTTCACTAGTGGCTTCTCTCAAGAGCATAAGTATTTTACAGTGGGTGAACAAATTACTATTGAGCAATTGACAGAATTGAGCATAATTATGAGAATATCTAGGTATGGTCATGTATATAGGCATCACGTCCGCGACAAGTAGACCAACTCCTGCCTGCATCTACTACTATTACTCCACACATCGACCGCTATCCAGCATGCATCTAGAGTATTAAGTTCATAAGAACAGAGTAACACTTTAAGCAAGATGACATGATGTAGAGGGATAAATTCATGCAATATGATATAAACCCCATCTTGCTATCCTCGATGGCAACAATACAATCGTGCCTTGCTGCCCCTCATCACACGGGAAAGGACACCGCAAGATTGAACCCAAAGCTAAGCACTTCTCCCATTGCAAGAAAGATCAATCTAGTAGGACAAACCAAACAGATAATTCGAAGAGACTTGCAAAGATAACCAATCATACAAAAAAGAATCCAGAGAAGATTCAAATATTGTTCATAGATAAACTTGATCATAAACCCACAATTCATAGGTGTCAACAAACACACCGCAAAAGAAGATTACATCGAATAGATCTCCATGAGAGAGGGGGAGAACATTGTATCGAGATCCAAAAAGAGAGAAGAGGCCATCTAGCTAATAACTATGGACCCGAAGGTCTGAGGTAAACTACTCACACATCATCGGAGAGGCTATGGTGTTGATGTAGAAGCCCTCCGTGATCGATGCCCCCTCCAGCGGAGCTCCAAAACAGGCCCCAAGATGGGATCTCACGGGTACATAAGGTTGCGGCGGTGGAATTAGGTTTTTGTCTCCGTATCTGGTAGTTTGGGGGTACGTAGGTATATATAGGAGGAAGGAATACGTCGGTGGAGCAACAGGGGGCCCACGAGGGTGGAGGGCGCGCCCGGGGGGGGCGCGCCCCTACCTCGTGGCTTCCTGGTAGCTTTCTTGACGTAGGGTCCAAGTCCTCTAGATCATGTTCGGTCCGAAAATCACGTTCCTGAAGGTTTCATTCCGTTTGGACTCCGTTTGATATTCTTTTCCTGCGAAACTCTGAAATAGTCAAAAAACAGCAATTCTGGGCTGGGCCTCCGGTTAATAGGTTAGTCCCAAAAATAATATAAAAGTGTATAATAAAGCACAATAATGTCCAAAACAGAATATAATATAGCATGGAGCAATAAAAAATTATAGATAAGTTGGAGACGTATCAAGCATCCCCAAGCATAATTCCTGCTCGTCCTCGAGTAGGTAAATGATAAAAACAGAATTTTTGATGCGGAATGCTACTAGGCATAATTTCAATGTAATTCTTCTTAATTGTGGTATGAATATTCAGATTCGAAAGATTCAAGATAAAAGTTCAATATTGACATAAAATAATAATACTTCAAGCATACTAACTAAGCAATTATGTCTTCTCAAAATAACTTGGCCAAAGAAAGTTCATCCCTACAAAATCATATAGTTTAGTCATGCTCCATTTTCGTCACACAAGAATGTTCTCATCATGCACAACCCCGATGACAAGCCAAGCAATTGTTTCATACTTTAGTAATCTCAAACTTTTTCAACTTTCACGCAATACATGAGCGTGAGCCATGGATATATCACTATGGGTGGAATAGAATATAATGATGGGGGTTATGTGGAGAAGACAAAAAAATGAGAAAGTCTCACATCAACGAGGCTAATCAATGAGCTATGGAGATGCCCATCGATTGATGTTAATGCAAGGAGTAGGGATTGCCATGCAACGGATGCAGTAGAGCTATAAATATATGAAAGCTCAACAAAAGAAACTAAGTGGGTGTGCATCCAACTTGCTTGCTCACGAATACCTAGGGCACTTGAGGAGGCCCATTGTTGGAATATACAAGCCAAGTTCTATAATGAAAAATTCCCACTAGTATATGAAAGTGACAAAACAAGAGACTCTCCATCATGAAGATTATGGTGCTACTTTGAAGCACAAGTGTGGTAAAAGGATAGTAACATTGTCCCCTCTCTCTTTTTCTCTCATTTTTTGGGCCTTCTTCTTTTTTATGGCATTTCTCTTTTTTTATTCCTCACTTGGGACAATGCTCTAGAAAATGATGATCATCACACTTCTATTCATTTACAACTCAATGATTACAACTCGATACTAGAACAAAGTATGACTCTATATGAATGCCTCCGGCGGTGTACCGGGATATGCAATGAACCAAGAGTGACATGTATGAAAGAATTATGAACGGTGGCTTTGCCACAAATACTATGTTAACTACATGATCATGCAAAGCCATATGACAATGATGAACGTGTCATGATAAACGGAACGGTGGAAAGTTGCATGGCAATATATCTCGGAATGATATGGAAATGCCATAATAGGTAGGTATGGTGGCTGTTTTGAGGAAGATATAAGGAGGTTTATGTGTGAAAGAGCGTATCATATCACGGGGTTTGGATGCACCGGCGAAGTTTGCACCAACTCTCAATGTGAGAAAGTGCAATGCACGGTACCGAAGAGGCTAGCAATGATGGAAAGGTGAGAGTGCGTATAATCCATGGACTCAACATTAGTCATAAAGAACTCACATACTTATTGCAAAAATCCACAAGTCATCAAAAACCAAGCACTATGCGCATGATCCTAGGGGGATAGATTGGTAGGAAAAGACCATCGCTCGTCCCCGACCGCCACTCATAAGGAGGACAATCAAAGAACACCTCATGTTCCAAATTTGTTACATAACGTTTACCATACGTGCATGCTACGGGACTTGCAAACTTCAACACAAGTATTTCTCAAATTCACAACTACTCAACTAGCACAACTTTGATATCACTACCTCCATATCTCAAAACAATCATCAAGTATCAAACTTCTCTTAGTATTCAACACACTCATAAGAAAGTTTTTTCTAATCTTGAATACCTAGCATATTAGGATTATTTAAGAAAATTACCATGCTATTTAAGGCTCTCAAAATAATCTAAGTGAGGCATGAGAGAACAATAGTTTCTATAAAACAAATCCACCACCGTGCTCTATAAGATATAAGTGAAGTACTAGAGCAAAACTATATAACTCAAAAGATATAAGTGAAGCACATCGAGTATTCTAATAATTTCTGAATCATGTGTCTCTCTCTCAAAAGGTGTGTACAGCAAATATGATTGTGGTAAACTAAAAAATAAAGACTCAAATCATACAAGACGCTCCAAGCAAAACACATATCATGTGGTGAATAAAAATATAGCTCCAAGTAAAGTTACCGATGGAAGTAGACGAAAGACGAGATGCCTTCCAGGGCATCGCCAAGCTTTGGCTTTTCGGTGTCCTTAGATTATCTTGGGGGTGCCATGGGCATCCCCAAGCTTAGGCTCTTGCCACTCCTTGTTCCATAATCCATCAAATATTTTACCAAAAACTTGAAAACTTCACAACACAAAACTAAGCAGAAAATCTCGTGAGCTCCATTAGCGAAAGAAAACAAAAGACCACTTCAAGGTACTGTAATGAACTCATTCTTTATTTATATTGGTGTTAAACCTAATGTATTCCAACTTCTCTATGGTTTATAAACTACTTTACTAGCCATAGATTCATCAAAATAAGCAAACAACACACGAAAAACAGAATCTGTCAAAAAAAGAACAGTCTGTAGTAATCTGTAACTAACGCCAACTTCTGGAACTCCAAAACTTCAACCAAAATAGGACGACCTAGAAAATTTGTTTATTGATCATAAGAAATTGTAATAAATATTTTTTCATGTTCTGGTGATTTTTAATAATTGTTTTCGTGAACAGAAAGTTTCTGGAATTTACAGCAATATCAAATAACTATCATCCAAGAAGATCCTATAAGTTTAACTTGGCACAAACACTAACTAAAACATAAAAACAAATCTAACCAGAGGCTAGAACAAATATTTATTCCTAAACAGAAGCAAAAAGCAAAAAACTAAAAAATACAATTGGGTTGCCTCCCAACAAGCGCTATCGTTTAACGCCCTTAGCTAGGCATAAAAGCAAGGATAGATCTAGGTATTGCCATCTTTGGTAGGCAATACATAAGTGGCTCTCATGATAGATTCATAAGGTAATTTTATTTTCTTTCTAGGGAAGTGTTCCATGCCTTTCTTTAATTGAAATTGGAATCTAATATTACCTTCCTTCATATCAATAATTGCACCAATCGTTATAAGGAAAGGTCTACCAAGAATAAGAGGACATGAAGGATTGCAATCTATGTCAAGAACAATAAAATCTACAGGCACATAGTTCCTATTTGCAACAATAATAACATCATTAATTCTTCCCATAGGTTTCTTAATAGTGGAATCCGCAAGGTGCAAGTTTAAAGAACAATCATCAAAATCACGGAAACCTAATAAACCGCATAAAGTTTTTGGAATCGTGGAAACACTAGCACCCAAATCACACAAAGCATAGCATTCATGATCATTAATTTTAATTTTAATATTAGGTTCCCACTCATCATAAAGTTTTCTAGGGATAGAAACTTCCAACTCAAGTTTTTCTTCATAAGATTGCATCAAAGCATCAACGATATGTTTGGTAAAGGCTTTATTTTGACTATAAGCATGAGGAGAATTTAGCACGGATTGCAACAAGGACATACAATCTATCAAAGAGGAATTATAATAATTAAACTCCTTGAAATCCAAAATAGTGGGTTCATTAATATCTAATGTTTTGATCTCTTCAATCCCACTTTTATCAATTTTAGCATCAAGATCTAAAAACTCCGAATTTCTGGAACGCCTTCTAGGTAAAAGTGGATCATATTCAGTCCCGTCATTATCAAGATTCATATTGCAATACAAAGATTTAATAGGGGACACATCAATAACTTTTAGATCTTCATCTTTATTTTCATAGAAATTTGAAGAACACGCTTTCACAAAGTAATCTTTCTTAGCACACATCCTAGCGGTTCTTTCTTTGCACTCATCAATGGAAATTCTCATGGCTTTGAGAGACTCATTGATATCATGCTTAGGAGGAATAGATCTAAGCTTTAAAGAATCAACATCAAGAGAAATTCTATCAACGTTCCTAGCCAATTCATCAACCTTAAGCAATTTTTCTTCAAGCAAAGCATTGAAATTGTTTTGCGAATTCATAAGTTCCTTAACAGTAGTCTCAAATTCAGAAGGCATCTTATTAAAGTTTCCATAAGAATTGTTGTAGGAATTACCATAATTATTAGAGGAATTACTAGGATAAGGCCTAGGATTAAAGTTTCCTCTATACGCGTTGTTACCAAAATTATTCCTACCAACAAAATTCACATCCATGGATTCATTATTATTCTCAATCAAAGTAGACAAAGGCATATCATTAGGATCAGAATAAACACCCTTAGTAGCAAATAATTTCATAAGTTCATCCATCTTTCCACTCAAAACATTAATTTCTTCTATCGCATGCACTTTTTTACTAGTAGATCTTTCAGTGTGTCATTGAGAATAATTAACCATAATATTATCTAGGAGTTTAGTAGCTTCTCCTAAAGTGATTTCCATAAAAATGCCTCCCGCGGCCGAATCTAAAAGATTTCTAGAAGCAAAATTCAATCCGGCATAAAATTTCTGTATAATCATCCACAAATTCAAACCATGCGTATGGCAATTACGTATCATTAATTTCATCCTCTCCCAAACTTGTGCAACATGTTCATGATCAAGTTGCTTAAAATTCATAATATCGTTTCTAAGAGAGATGATCTTAGCGGGAGGAAAATATTTAGAGATAAAAGCATCTTTGCACTTGTTCCATGAATCAATACTATTTTTAGGCAAAGATGAAAACCAAGCTTTAGCACGATCTCTAAGCGAAAAAGGAAATAGCTTCAATTTAACAATATCATTGTCCACATCTTTCTTCTTTTGCATATCACACAAATCAACGAAGCTATTTAGATGGGTAGCGGCATCTTCACTAGGAAGGCCGGCGAATTGATCTTTCATGACAAGATTCAACAAATCAGCATTGATTTCACAAGATTCAGTATCGGTAAGAGGAGAAATCGGAGTGCTAAGGAAATCATTGTTGTTGGTATTGGTAAAGTCACATAATTTGGTATTATCTTGAGCCATCATGACAAGCAAGCAATCCAACACACGAGCAAACAAGAAGCGAACAAAAAGAGGCGAACGAAAAAGAGAGGGCGAATAAAACGGCAAGGGTGAAGTGGGGGAGAGGAAAATGAGAGACAAATGGCAAATAATGTAATGCGGGAGATAAGGGTTTGTGATGGGTACTTGGTATGTTGACTTTTGCGTAGACTCCCCGGCAACGGCGCCAGAAATGGATCGTTGCTGGGAGTCAAATCTTGACTTGACTTGGCACGAATCTCCCCGGCAACGGTGCCAGAAATCATTCTTGCTACCTCTTGAGCACTGCGTTGGTTTTCCCTTGAAGAGGAAAGGGTGATGCAGCAAAGTAGCGTAAGTATTTCCCTCAGTTTTTGAGAACCAAGGTATCAATCCAGTAGGAGGCCACTCACGAGTCCCTCGCACCTACACAAACAAATAAATCCTCGCAACCAACGCGATAAGGGGTTGTCAATCCCTACACGGTCACTTACGAGAGTGAGATCTGATAGATATGATAAGATAATAATTTTGGTATTTTATGATAAAGATGCAAAGTAAATAAAGTAAAATAATGACGGCGCAAGAAATAGCTTGTTGTTGGGAAATTAATATGATGGAAAATATACCCGGGGGCCATAGGTTTCACTAGTGGCTTCTCTCAAGAGCATAAGTATTTTACAGTGGGTGAACAAATTACTGTTGAGCAATTGACAGAATTGAGCATAGTTATGAGAATATCTAGGTATGATCATGTATATAGGCATCACGTCCGCGACAAGTAGACCGACTCCTGCCTGCATCTACTACTATTACTCCACACATCGACCGCTATCCAGCATGCATCTAGAGCATTAAGTTCATAAGAATAGACTAACGCTTTAAGCAAGATGACATGATGTAGAGGGATAAATTCATGCAATATGATATAAACCCCATCTTGTTATCCTCAATGGCAACAATACAATACGTGCCTTGCTGCCCCTACTATCACTGGGAAAGGACACCGCAAGATTGAACCCAAAGCTAAGTACTTCTCCCATTGCAAGAAAGATCAATCTAGTAGGCCAAACCAAACTGATAATTCAAAGAGACTTGCAAAGATAACCAATCATACATAAAAGAATTCAGAGAAGATTTAAATATTGTTCATAGATAAACTTGATCATAAACCCACAATTCATCGGTCTCAACAAACACACCGCGAAAGAAGATTACATCGAATAGATCTCCACGAGAGAGGGGGAGAACATTGTATTGAGATCCAAAAAGAGAGAAGAAGCCATCTAGCTAATAACTATGGACCCGAAGGTCTGAGGTAAACTACTCACACATCATTGGAGAGGCTATGGTGTTGATGTAGAAGCCCTCCATGATCGATGCCCCCTCCGGCGGAGCTCCAGAACAGGCCCCAAGATGGGATCTCACGGGTACAGAAGGTTGCGGCGGTGGAATTAGGTTTTTGTCTCTGTATCTGGTAGTTTGGGGGTACGTAGGTATATATAGGAGGAAGGAGTATGTTGGTGGAGCAACAGGGGGCCCACGAGGGTGGAGGGCGCGCCTAGGGGGGTAGGCGCGCCCCCTACCTCGTGGCTTCCTGGTAGCTTTCTTGACATAGGGTCCAAGTCCTCTGGATCATGTTCGTTCCGAAAATCACGTTCTCGAAGGTTTCATTCCGTTTGGACTCCGTTTGATATTCTTTTTCCGCGAAACTCTGAAATAGGCAAAAAAACAACAATTCTGGGCTGGGCCTCCGATTAATAGGTTAGTCCCAAAAATAATTTAAAAGTGTATAATAAAGCCCAATAATGTCCAAAACATAATATAATATAGCATGGAGCAATTATATAGCACCCGTACACTTTGGTACGTTTCATATTTGCCAGGGGCTTCATAGCACCTCGCACTACGGCCACAAAAGTCTGAACACTTTTTATAGTATAGTTCGGCACCCCGAATTTAGCACTATATGCATTGGCTCCAAATCATGTCTTTGGTCAATAGTTGGGTTGCCCGGCTCCTGTGCTTGCTACCTTACGTTCCGCTATATCGGCTAAGGTAGTAAAGGGGGAACTACTGCGATTGTGCCTTGGTTTATCCAAAGGAGCACCTCAGTAGAGAAAGCTGAAAACTGACTGTCATGATGCGGCGAGAGCTGGTGAGCTCTTTGGAGGTTGCAAATCGTTGGAGATTTCTTCCGCATTACGCGAAGGATCAGTACTTCCCAATCAGGCGCTTATAGCACTCTAGTTCGGATACTAGGGGTTGCACCAACATTTTTATTGTCAAACTCCTATGGCTAAGTGAGGGCGTTAAAGCCGCATTGTCTGATTGCCTGGTTCGTTGCGCTAAACAACTTCTTCAAGGACCATATAATTGGATCAAGAGTGTTTAGATTCCATCCCGAACACCTCCGTACTACCTACGTGGGGGCAGAAGCCGACGACTGGCCAACCCTCAGATTTCTTACAACACGGCCGCACAGGAGGTAAATTTTTTAACATAACAAACATTATATTACAAACTCACTTTGTTTTATCATACAAGGTAGAGGCAACTTGAATGCATTCTTTCAAAGATAATGTCTTGCGAACACTGTGTCGCTACAATATGAGACCCCTCCAGGACGTCTCCAAAATACCGCTCGGGTGTGCGGTGCTCCTTGCCCTCGGGTGGCCCCTCGGTCACAATCTTGATGGCGTCCATCTTCGCCCACCAGACCTTGACGCGGGCAAAGGCCATATGCGCGCCCTCGATGCAGACGGACCGCTTGACAGCGTCCAACTGAGAACAGGCATCCACCAGCCGCTTCACGAGGCCGAAGTAACTGCTGGGTATAGCTTCTGCTGACCACAGCCGGATTATTAAATCCTTCATGGCCAGTTCGGCCACCCTGTGCAGCTCGACCAACTATTTTTTCTAATCGCTGAAGGGCACCGGATTTTCTGGCGCAAGATATTGCGACCAAAACAACTTCTCCGTGGAGCTCCCTTCTTCGGCTTGGAAGAACTCCGCGGCGTCGGACACACTGCGTGGCAGATCAGCAAAAGCCGCTGGAGAACTCCGAATCCGGGTTAGTAAAAGATACTTCCTCTTCACATACTTTCTTTGCATACTAAATGCCTTACCCACCGTGATCTTCCTGGCCTCCTGGATCTCCCGGAGGGTGCCCTGGGCCTCATTCCGGGCTGTCTCCGTGCTTTGATGAGCCTTGGGGAGTTCGGTATCTCGAGCTGACGCATCGCGCTCCAAGGTCTCGCACTTCCTCATAGCATCCTAGAGCTCTTGTTGGACCTCGTGACCCGGGCCTTGAGCTTCTTACGGGCGTCCTGCTCCTTCACAACCTTCCCCTCGCTTCGGCCAAGGCCTTTTTCAGGGCCTCGACTTCGGTCGTCGCTTCTATACATATCATGACACTTCGGTCATTATACATCATTTTATTCTTTTCGAATATATAATGGGTTATTACATACCTTGTTTTTCTTGGAGCTGCCTCCTCACCTGGCCGAGCTCCTCCTCGGCCTGCTCCAGTCCGGAGACTTCGGTAGTATGCGAGGCTGCGGCCAACAACGACGCCTGCGTATTCATTTCAGACAAATTTAGTTAGTTTCCTGCAATAAGGGATTGATCCTCTGTCCGGCTTTTTCTTTCCGAATACCGTACATCGTCTCAGGGGCTACTGTCTATATTGGGATTTAATCTTTTTGCGTCGCTTACCTCAAAACCTGTCAGCAGGGCTGTGTAAACGACATGGTTGGGCTACCCACACCCGTATTGATGAGGATCCCACAATAAGGGGACACGATCTCTGCTTCGACAAGACCTGCCAATGGAAACCGTGTCTCGAAACGTGGAGCGGCAGACGAAAAACGGTTCGAAATTATGACCGGGTAGACGTGATGTCATGTTGCAAAAAGTTGTTAGCGGATTGGACTCGTGGAATATTATGTTCTCTCTGCGGTTGTGTGTGGTGTGTGTGTTACAGGTCCAGACACGTTCAATATGTCCGAAGACTATCTTGGAGTTCAGAAGGAGGAACCCGCCTTGCATTGCCGAAAACAGATCTACGCGCCGGATACCTTGTCATTGAAGCCAGGTTCAGGGGCTACCGAGGGAGTCCTGGACTAAGGGGTCCTCGGGCGTCTGGCCTGTTAGCCATGGGCCGGACTGATGGGCTGTGAAGATACAAAGACCGAAGACTTTACCCGTTTTCGGATGGGACTCTCCTTGGCGTGGAAGGCAAGCTTGGCGATCAAACATGTAGATTCCCTCCTTTGTAACCGACCCTGTGTAACCCTAGATCCTCCTGGTGTCTATATAAACCGGAGGACTTAGTCCGGGGAGATATTCATTACCATAGTCATACAAGCTAGACCTCTAGGGTTTAGCCATTACGATCTCGTGGTAGATCAACTCTTGTAATACTCATATTCATCAAGATCAATCAATCAGGAAGTAGGGTATTACCTCCATAGAGAGGGCCCCAACCTGGGTAAACATCGTGCCCCTGTCTCCTGTTACCATCGACCTTAGACGCACAGTTCGGGACCCCCTACCCGAGATCCGCCGGTTTTGACACTGACAACGACACCATATGAACTGTGGTTTGGCAAGAAACCCAAGTTGTATTTTCTTAAAGTTTGGGGCTGCAATGCTTATGTGAAAAAGCTTCAACCTGATAAGCTCGAACCCAAATCAGAGAAATGTGTCTTCATAGGATACCCAAAAGAGACTGTTGGGTACACCTTCTATCACAGATCCAAAGGAAAAATATTCGTTGCTAAGAACGGATCCTTTCTAGAGAAGGAGTTTCTCTCGAAAGAAGTGAGTGGGAGTAAAGTAGAACTTGATGAGGTAATTGTACCTTCTCCCTTATTGGAAAGTAGTTCATCACAGAAATCAGTTCCAGTGATTCCCACACCAATTAGTGAGGAAGCTAATGATAATGATCATGAAACTTCTGATCAAGTTACTACCGAACCTCGTAGGTCAACCAGAGTAAGATCCGCACCAGAGTGGTACGGTAATCCTGTTCTGGAGGTCATGTTACTTGACCATGATGAACCTACGAACTATGAGGAAGCAATGATGAGCCCAGAATCCGCAAAATGGCTTGAGGCCATGAAATCTGAGATGCAATCCATGTATGAGAACAAAGTATGAACTTTGGTTGACTTTCCCGATGATCGGCAAGCAATAGAGAATAAATGGATCTTCAAGAAGAAGACTCACACTGACGGTAATGTTACTGTCTTCAAAGCTCGACTTGTTGTGAAAGGTTTTTGACAAGTTCAAGGAGTTGACTACGATGAGACCTTCTCACCCATAGCGATGCTTAAAGTCTGTCCGAATCATGTTAGCAATTGCCATGTTTTATGATTATGAAATTGGCAAATGGATGTCAAAACTGCATTCCTTAATGGATATCTTAAAGAAGAGTTGTATATGATGCAACCAGAAGATTTTTTCGATCCAAAGGGTCCTAACAAAGTGTGCAAGCTCCAGCACTCCATTTATGGACTGGTGAAAGCCTCTCGGAGTTGGAATATACGCTTTGATAGTGTGATCAAAACATATGGTTGTATACAGACTTTTGGAGAAGCATGTATTTACAAGAAAGTGATGGGAGCTCTGTAGCATTTCTAATATTATATGTGGATGACATATTATTGATCGGAAATGATACTGAATTTCTGAATAGCATAAAAGGATACTTGAATAAGAATTTTTCAATGAAAGACCTCGGTGAAGATGCTTATATATTGGGCATCAAGATCTATAGAGATAGATCAAGACGCTTAATTGGAATTTCACAAAGCACATACCTTGATAAAGTTTTGAAGAAATTCAAAATGGATCAGTCAAAGAAAGGGTTCTTGCTTGTGTTACAAGGTGTGAAGTTGAGTACAACTCAATGCCCGACCACTTCAGAAGATAGAGAGAAAATGAAAGTCATTCCCCATGCCTCAGCCATAGGTTCTATCATGTATGCAATGATGTGTACCAGACCTGGTGTGTGCCTTGCTATTAGTTTAACAGGGAGGTACCAAAGTAATCCAGGAGTGGATCACTGGACAGCGGTCAAGAACATCCTGAAATACCTGAAAAGGACTAAGGATATGTTTCTCGTTTATGGAGGTGACAAAAGAGCTCGTCGTAAACGGTTACGTCGATGCAAGCTTTGACACTGATCCGGATGACTCTAAGTCACAAAACGGATATGTGTTCTTTTGAATGGTGGAGCTGTCAGTTGGTGCAGTTCCAAGCAGAGCATCGTGGTGGGATCTACGTGTGAAGCGGGGTACATAGCTGCTTCAGAAGTAGCAAATGAAGGAGTCTTGATGAAGGAGTTCATATCTGATCTAGGTGTCATACCTAGTGCATCGGGTTCAATGAAAATCTTTTGTGACAATACTAGTGCAATTGCCTTGGCAAAGGAATCGAGATTTCACAAGAGAACCAAGCACATCAAGAGACGCTTCAATTCCATCCGCAATCAAGTCAAGGAGGGAGACATAGTGCAAGATACATACAGATCTGAATGTTGCAGACCCCTTGAATAAGCCTCTCTCACGAGCAAAGCATGATCGGCACCAAGACTCCATGGGTGTTAGAATCATTACTATGTAATCTAGATTACTGACTCTAGTGCAAGTGGGAGACCGAAGGAAATATGCCTTAGATGCAATAATAAAGTTGTTATTTATATTTCCTTATATCATGATAAATGTTTATTATTCATGCTAGAATTGTATTAACCGGAAACTTAGTACATGTGTGAATACATAGACAAACAAAGTGTCCCTAGTATGCCTCTACTTGACTAGCTCGTTAATCAAAGATGGTTGAGTTTCCTAGCCATAGACATGTGTTGTCATTTGATGAACGGGGTCACATCATTCATCATTAGAGAATGATGTGATGGACAAGACCCATCCATTAGCTTAGCACTATGATCATTTAGTTTGTTGCTATTGCTTTCATCATGACTTATACATGTTCCTCTGACTATGAGATTATGCAACTCCCGAATACCGGAGGAACACCTTGTGTGTCACCCTGTGCAAAACCGAACCGAAAACCAAAAACCGAACCAAAAAAACCAAACCGAACCAAAAAATTGGTTTTTTCAGGTTTCAGTTCGATTCGATTTCAAATCTGAAACCATTTAACAATCGGTTTTTCGGTTAAAAGCGATGGTTTTCGGTTAAACCAAATAAACCAAACTAGCCGTTGTGTGTTAAACAACCGATGACTTGTCTTGATGCCTCCGTCGCCCCTCCTTTTATAGCGATCCACCCATCTCCTTGCTGCTGGCTCCGTGAGGTGGTACTAAATTTTATGGCACGGCTGGTGCACGCTGGTGCTGGCGCTTGGGGCTGGGCCTTGGGCTGCCTAGCGCAAGAGCTAGAGGCTGGTGCTGCGCTTGGGCCAGGACCCAGGACTCCGGGAGCATGGACGCTAATCCTCAAAAGAAAAAAAAGGAGCCTTGAGGCTACAAACTAGCGTTGTGTTGTTTCATGCCATAATTTTTCCACGTAAAATACCTGGAGGCTAGTGCATGCGGTGCTCTTTCCTTGTCTTGTCCTTAGATTTTGCTTGTACATAGATACATCTTTGTGAATGCCTCAGCGGTCATATATTGCTTCGATCTGGTGCACGTCGTATGCACATAATACAACAAATCATGTCTGTCATCTAATGATTTAATCTACGTACACAGTTCTCAAAAGAAAAAACTAACCTACATACACAGATTGAATCATGTGATAAAAAAAAGTATGCATTGTTCAAAAATTTGCGTCAACTTTGGTTATTTTGGTTATTACCGAAACCAAACCGAAATTAAATGGTTATTACCAAAACCGAACCGTATCTATGTATAAAACCGTATAAACCGAAGTATAAAAACTGTATAAACCGAAAACCATATAAACCGAAAACCGTATAAACCGAACCGAATCAAACCGAAAAAACCGAATGCACACGCTGACTTGTGTGCTATCAAACGCCACAACGTAACTGGGTGATTATAAAGGTGCTCTACAGGTGTCTCCGATGGTGTTTGTTGAGTTGGCATATATCGAGATTTAGATTTGTCACTCCGTGTATCGAAGAGGTATCTCTGGGCCCTCTCGGTAATGCACATCACTATAAGCCTTGCAAGCAATATGACTAATGAGTTAGTTGCGGGATGATGGATTACGGAACGAGTAAAGAGACTTGCCGGTAACAAGATTGAACTAGGTATGATGATATCGACGATCGAATCTCGGGCAAGTAACATACCGATGACAAAGGGAACAACGTACGCTGTTATGTGGTTTGAACGATAAAGATCTTTGTAGAATATGTAGGAGTGAATATGAGCATCTAGGTTCCGCTATTGGTTATTCACCGGAGATGTGTCTCGGTCATGTCTACATAGTTCTCGAACCCGTAGGGTCCGCACGCTTAACGTTCAATGACGATTTGTATTATGAGTTATGTGATTTGATGTACCGAAGTTTTTTCGGAGTCCCGGATGAGATCACGGACATGACGAAGAGTCTCGAAATGGTCGAGATATAAAGATTCATATATTGGAAGGTTGCATTTGGACATCGGAATGGTTCCGAGTGGTTCGGGCATTTTTTCGGAGTACCGGGAGGTTACCGGAACCCCCTCGGAGAAGTAATGGGCCTAGTGGGCCTTATTGGAGGAGAGGAGAAAGGGCCACAAGAGAGGGGCGCGCCCTCCCCTTACCCAAACCGAATTGGACTAGGGGAGGGGGCCAGCCCCCCTATTTCCTTCCCCCTCTCTCTCCCTTCCCTTTCCCTCCGGTGGAAGAAAGGAAAGGGGGCGGGGCGAATCCTACTTGGACTAGGAGTCCAAGTAGGACTCCCCCCTTGGCGTGCCCAACCTGGCCGGCCTCCTCTCTCCCTCCCTCCTTTATATACGTGGCCAGGGGGCACCCCAATAGCACAACAGGCAATCTCTTAGCCGTGTGCGGCACCCCCTCCACTGTTACACACCTCGGTCATATCGTCGTAGTGCTTAGGCGAAGCCCTGCGCCGGTAACTTCATCATCACTGTCACTACACCGTCGTGCTGACGGAACTCTCCCTCGTCCTCAACTGGATCAAGAGATCGAGGGACGTCACCGAGCTGAACATGTGCTAAACGCGGAGGTGTCGTACGTTCGGTACTTGGTCGGTTGGATCACGAAGACGTTCGACTACATCAACCGCGTTACTAAATTCTACCACTTTCGGTATATGAGGGTACGTGGACACACTCTCCCTCTCGTTGCTATGCATCTCCTAGATAGATCTTGCGTGATTGTAGGTAATTTTTTTTGAAATACTGCATTCCCCAACACAAACATCAGAAATAATAAAATTCTAGACCATCTAGCGCCGACTACAAGCACTTAAATGAGCCAAAGGCGCACCGTCGTCATCACCTCTCCCTCATCGGTGTCGGGCAAAACTTGTTGTTGTAGACATTCGACAAATTATCATGTTAAGGCCCCATAGAACCAACACAACAGAACAATAACCGTCATAGATAAAGAGTAGTGTAGATCGGGAAGATCCAACCTAAAGACACCCGAATGTAAATGAACGGCGACAAGATCAGAGCAAATCCACCAATGACAGATCTACCAGAGACACACCTCTACACGCCCACCGACGATGTTAGATGTATCACCGGGATGGGGCTAGGCGGGGACAACCTTATTTCATCTTAAGGGAGCCGCCGCCGACTCGCCTTCATGAGAAGAACACAAACCCTAACAAAATACGAAGAAACATCTAAAAACAGAGCCCTCCCATCGACAAGGCTCAGGATCCACTGCCCCATGGTTGTCCTATGGCCCTAAGGTTATCTCCAACGCCGACCCGCAAACCTCCTGCAACCGTCCAGACCGCACTCTCCGGACCGTGGAAGCCATTCAACGACGATCTATACTGGTCCGCTGGGCAGTCTAGACGCGTCTCCCGCAAATTGGAGACAAAAGTGTGGGAGGTTTGCGGTAGTCCGGACACCCGAAACGTAGGAGTTCGACACCCCCAGCCCACCCAATCCCCCCCTCTAGTTCCCATTTCCTTTCATTCCATCCCTTCTCCCCCTTACTTTGCATCCACACCCTCCACCTCCGCCACCACTGTTGTTCGTCTCCGGCCGCCAGAGAGGCATTGACCGCAACCAGGACCGACGCGCCCGCTCGCCATTCCGGCGAAGCTTTCCACCTAGAGCCGTTTGTACCCAGGTACACTCCGTCCCCTATCGGCGACCTCCATGATAGACACCACTCCTAGCAGGTGTTGGCTCAAATGCCATTGAGCTTATTTTCAAATTCTCTATCGTTTTTTAGAGTACGAAGGATGGTGAGCTACTCGAGCTTGGAGGATGAGTTGTTGTCCGATGCGTGGCTGGCCGTATCCGTGGATTTCATAGGCAGGAGCAGAGGGGAGCCCTTCAGGGAGCAAGTGCTTGAAAAGTTTCACGCACGAAAGCACATTGCGCCTTTCGACATGTACATCATTCAATGACACAACGTTAGGCCGTTGTTGTATCGTTGGCGCGCTATTCAGGTCAGCGTCATCAAGTTTTGCAACTTGGTTAGTCAGCTCGAGGCAAGGCGGCCATTGCACGCGGACATGGAGGAGATGGTAAGTTTACTTCCTCTTGCTCAACTTTTTTTGAACACAGTACAGATGCAAGCACTCATATACATGCACATACACTCACCCCTATGAATGCACACACGCACACCCTACCCCTATGAGCACCTCCGAAAGACTGAGCCAGCATATCATCTTGAAATTTACGAAGTTACCGTAGGCACCTTGTCGTCGATGAGAACGTATTCTCCCACTGAATGCGCGTCATCAAAAATCATGAAATTAATCCAGGAATAAATGCGAGCACAAGGATTTGAACCCTGGTAGGCTGGGGATACCACAATCCCTCTAACCATTCAACCACAGGTAGGTTCGCTCCTCTTGCTCAACTTGTTGATTGATTCATTCACTCAATGTTGGTCTACACATTATATGTAGTCTGCACGCACCGTCGTGGTGTACCACATGATAGAGGAACGACCATTTACATGCACACACTGTTGGATGAAGCTGAAGGGGGAGTTTGTGTGGAACGACATGACCCGTTCATGAAAAATTTGCTGGACATTCGGGATCTAGTCGAATTAGAGACATTGTTGTGCTAGACTTAATTTGCATGCTATGTATGGATGATTTGTGCTATTTTCATCCAAAATTTGATGAATATCGTCAAATTAGTTAAAACCCAGTTTGAAATGTATGCTAGTGTTGGATGATGTTCTCCCGCATTCGTGTCCGTGGACTAGTTCCATTTTCCGCGGATGGATGCGGGAGGATTTTTGCGGGTTGTCGTTGGAGATGCCGTAAGAGCATCTCCACTCGCCCCCCAACATGCCCCCCAGGGCGCCTTTTTTAGCGTCGGCGGTGAAAAATCGGCCCAGTCGCGCCCCAAGTCCTTGTTTGTTGCTGGTTTGGGCCGAAATAACAGCTGGCGAACCCGAGCCAAACCCAGCCCCCCGGGGGCCGAAGCGAAAAGGCGCATGGGTCCGCTCTGTTGGCGACAGACATGCCGTTTCCCGCTGCCCCCTTTCCCTCCATTTTCTCATTGCTTTCCCCCCTTATTACCTGCTACTCCCGCCAATCTCCTCCCGCTCCTCGCCATCAAGCCGCCATCCTACCATGTCACCGAAGAAGTATTCGGCCCCTCGCTCCGCTGCCGCTGCTGATTCGACCTAGCCGAAGCAGAGGAAGCCGAGGGCGCTGATGGAAAAACCACCGGGTATGTCGAATACCGAGTTGAGGGCGAAGGTTCAGCGCCTGATGTCTACTACGCAACCTTCTTCTTGTAGACTCGTGTTGGGCCTCCAAGCGCAGAGTTTTGTAGGACAGTAGAAAATTTCCCTCAAGTGGATGACCTAAGGTTTATCAATCCGTGGGAGGCGTAGGATGGAGATGGTGACTCTCAAACAACCATGCAACCAAATAACAAAGAGTCTCTTGTGTCCCCAACACACCCAATACAATGGTAAATTGTATAGGTGCACTAGTTCAGCGAAGAGATGGTGATACAAGTGCAATATGGATAGTAGATATATGTTTTTGTTATCTGAAATTATAAAAACAGCAAGGTAACTAGTAACAAAAGTGAGCAAAAACGGTATTGCAGTGCTTCGAAACAAGTCCTAGGGTTCATACTTTCACTAGTGCAAGTTCTCTCAACAATGATAACATAATTATATCATATAACAATCCCTCAACGTGTAATAAAGAGTCACTCCAAAGTCACTAATAGAGGAGAATAAACAAAGAGATTATTGTAGGGTACGAAACCACCTCAAAGTTATTCTTTCTGATCGATCTATTGGGCTATTCCTATAAGTGTCACAAACAGCCCTAGAGTTTGTACTAAAATAACACCTTAAGACACACATCAACCAAAACCCTAATGTCACCTAGATACTCCAATGTCACCACAAGTATCCGCGGGTTTGATTATAGGATATGCATCACACATCTCGGATTCATGTATTCAAACCAACACAAAGAACTTCAAAGAGTGCCCTAAAGTTTCTACCGGAGAGTCAAGACGAAAACGTGTGCCAAACCCCTATGGATAAGTTCACAAGGTCATAGAACCCACAAGTTGTCACCAAAACATACATCAACTAGATCACATGAATATCCCATTGTCACCACAGATAAGCACATGCAAGACATACATCAAGTGTTATCAAATCCTTAAAGACTCAATCCGATAAGATAACTTCAAAGGGAAAACTCAATCCAATACAAGAAGGTAGAGGAGGAGAAACATCATAAGATCCAACTATAATAGCAAAGCTCGTGGTACATCAAGATCGTGCCAAATCAAGAACACGAGAGAGAGAGAGAGAGAGAGAGAGAGAGAGATCGATCAAACACATAGCTACTGATACACACCCTCAGCCCCGAGGGTGAACTACTCACTCCTTGTCATGGAGAGCGCCGGGATGATGAAGATGGCCACCGGTGATGATTCCCCCCTCCAGCAGGGTGCCGAATAGGGTCCCGATTGCTTTTTGGTGGCTACAGAGGCTTGCGGCGGCGGAACTCCCGATCTAGGTTTCTTTTTGGGGGTTTCTGTATTTATAGGAATTTTTTACCGTCTGTTTCACGTCATGGGGGTCCACAAGTCAATGACAAGGACGGAGGACGCGCCCGGGGGGCTAGGGCGTGCCCTCCACCCTTGTGGTTGGCTCGGGACTCTTCTGGCCCAACTCTTTTGCTTCGGCGGCTTCTTCTGGTCCGTAAAAAATCACCGTAAATTTTCAGCTCGTTTGGACTCCGTTTGATATTCCTTTTCTGCAAAGCTCAAAAACAAGGTAAAAATAGAAACTAGCACTGGGCTCTAGGTTAATAGGTTAGTCCCAAAAATCATATAAAATAGCATATAAATTCGTATAAAACATCCAAAATAGATAATAGAATAGCATGGAACAATTAAAAATTATAGATACGTTGGAGACGTATCAGCACCGGGAGGCTATCACCACCGACCGGCTGAACAGGCTCAAAGCCAAGAAGGCCTGGGATGCGGCCGCGTCGACGGCGACAGAGTAGGCAGAGGCGTCTCACGCAGGGATGATGAATCCGCCCAGTGGCCACTGCCTGCAAGCTGCTGATACGTCTCCAACGTATCTATATTTTTTGATTGTTCCATGCTATTATATTACCCGTTTTGGATGTTTAATGGGCTTATTTATACACTTTTATATTATTTTTGGGACTAACCTATTAACCGGAGGCCCAACCCAAAATGTTGTTTTCTTGCCTATTTCAGTGTTTCGAAGAAAAGGAATATCAAATGGAGTCCAAACGGAATGAAACCTTCGGGAGAGTTATTTTTGGAATGGCAGCAATCCAGGAGACTTGGAGTAGACGTCAGGGAAGCTTCGAGAAAGCCACGAGGCAGGGAGGCACGCCCTACTCCCCTGGACGTGCCCCCCATCCTCGTGGGCCCCTCGTGGCTCCCCTGACCGACTTCTTTCGCCTATATATATCCATATACCCTAAAAACATCGAGGAGCACAATAGATCGGGAGTTCCGCCGCCGCAAGCCTCTGTAGCCACCAAAACCAATCGGGACCTGTTCCAAGACACCAGAGGGGGATCCTCTCCGTGGCCATCTTCATCATCCGGCGCTCTCCATGACGAGGAGGGAGTAGTTCACCCTCGGGGCTGAGGGTATGTACCAGTAGCTATGTGTTATCTCTCTCTCTCTCTCTCTCTCTCTCTCTCTCGTGTTCTTGATTTGGCACGATCTTGATGTACCGCGAGCTTTGCAATTATAGTTGGATCTTATGATGTTTCTCCACCTCTACTCTCTTGTAATGGATTGAGTTTTCCCTTCGAACTTATCTTATCGGATTGAGTCTTTAAGGATTTGAGAACACTTGATGTATGTCTTGCATGTGCTTATCTGTGGTGACAATGGGATATCACGTGATCCACTTGATGTATGTTTTGGTGATCAACTTGCGAGTTCCGTGACCTCGTGAACTTATGCATAGGGGTTGTCACACGTTTTCGTCTTGACTCTCCGGTAGAAACTTTGGGGCACTCTTTGAAGTACTTTGTGTTGGTTGAATAGATGAATCTGAGATTGTGTGATGCATATCATATAATCATACCCACGGATACTTGAGGTGACATTGGAGTATCTAGGTGACATTAGGGTTTTGGTTGATTTGTGTCTTAAGGTGTTATTCTAGTACGAACTCTATGATGGACCGAACGGAAAGAATAGCTTCATGTTATTTTACTACGGACTCTTGAATAGATCGATCAGAAAGGATAACTTTGAGGTGGTTTCGTACCCTACCATGATCTCTTCGTTTGTTCTCCGCTATTATTGACTTCGGAGTGACTTTTTGTTGCATGTTGAGGGATAGTTATATGATCCAATTATGTTATTATTGTTGAGAGAACTTGCACTAGTGAAAGTATGAACCCTAGGCCTTGTTTCCTAGCATTGCAATACCGTTTACGCTCACTTTTATCACTTGCTACCTTGCTGTTTTTATATTTTCAGCTTACAAAAACCTATATCTACCATCCGTATTGCACTTGTATCACCATCTCTTCGTCGAACTAGTGCACCTATACAATTTACCATTGTATTGGGTGTGTTGGGGACACAAGAGACTCTTTGTTATTTGGTTGCAGGGTTGCTTGAGAGAGACCATCTTCATCCTACGCCTCCCACGGATTGATAAACCTTAGGTCATCCACTTGAGGGAAATTTGCTACTGTCCTACAAACCTCTGCACTTGGAGGCCCAATAACGTCTACAAGAAGAAGGTTGCGTAGTAGACATCAAGCATTTTTTGGCGCCGTTGCCGGGGAGGTTAGTGCTTGAAGGTATATCTTTAGATGTTGCAATCTAATCTTTTTGTTTCTTGTTTTATCACTAGTTTAGTTTATAAAATAAAACTACAAAAAATGGAATTGAGGGTGCCTCATATGCTTCATATTTTTAATATCTTTCATGAAAATAAGGATTCCGATAATTGTGCTCAATTGCTAGAGGAAGAATGCGTTAGAATGTTTGGCACTAAATCTTTGAATGATGAGCATGATTGCAATGTTGTTAGTATGAATTCTTTGAATATCCATAGTACTAATGATGATTGCACTAGTCATGATGAAAATGTCTCTTATAAGCATGTCAATTTTTATGGAATACATAGAGCTTGCAAGAACACACCAAATAGTGAAGATAGATTTTGCAAGAGGCATAAGTATTTGGAAACTAAATGGTTGCAAGAAAGGCTATATGATAGTGCTGAAAGATTTAATATTTATCGCCATCCTTGTAAACTTTGCAATGAACATGGTCATTTAAAGCTCCAATGCTATTTGTTTCATGATCAAATCATGTCCAAAAATTGTGATAACTTGATTACCCTTGAGCATCATAAAGAGCTTAGTCTTCTTTTGGGGTATGAAGAAATGAAACGTATAACTGAGGGTATTCCAAATTTTAATCTTGATAGATTTCTTGGTTTTGATCTAGAAGAAATTTTTATGTATTGTGCGGTGAATTGCATTGAAAATCCATATATTGCCAATTACATAAAGAAAAGAAAACAAATAGAAGATGAAGAGAATACTAATGAAAGGAAGGAGATTTCCCAATATCCTCCTATTATTTCTTATGATGAATCAGGTAACAAGGAGGAACCTTCTATTCAACCAATCTCATTAATAAGGAGCTCCAAAAAGAGGATTAAACCCACACATAATGTGAAGAAGAAAAAGAAAAGACAGAGAACCAAAGGTGAAAAGGTATCCCTCCCAAATGATGTTGCTCCTATTACTCATTGTGATGATGATAATTACTATACTATTGGAGCTATCCATACTATTAATGATGAGAGTGATTATGCTTATGATATGAAAAGGCCCAAGCTTGGGGATGCTATGTTTGATGAGAATGAAAAGTTTGAAAATATATTTGCTGCAATTAATCTTTGTCCCAAGCTTGGGGATGCTATGTTTAATGAAAATGATATTTCTAGTCTCCCAAGTTTTGATATGCAAATTTATTATGATGATAGCATGCCTCCTACTTATGATGATTATATTGATGAAAGTGGGTTTTGAAGAGTGTCAACTTTAGGAAGTAATGATCCCACTATTTTGGAGGGTGTTGAATCTTACTGTGACAATTATGAAAGTGGATTTGGAGAGGTCATGACTTTATTTAGTGATGAATCCACTATTTCGGAAGAGGTTTCAATTGATTATGATGAGAACAAAGTTGCTACTTATGATGATTATTGTGATGAAACTTATGCTATAAATAGTAGTGATGATTATATTTATAAAACTTGTCATGATTATTATTACCCTTTTCTTAACATTACTCTTTTAATATGGAAACAATTTATAGTATTCGAATTTCTTATGATACTCCCACTATTCCGAAAGAGAAGAATTTTGCTTATGCTTGTAGATCACGAAAAGAATGCTTTATGTGATGGTTATATTATTGAATTAATTCATTATGCTACTGAAAATTATTATGAGGGAGGAACATATGCTTGTAGGAATTGCAATAATACCAAGTTTCCTCTCTATGTGCTTAAAGTTTTAAAGTTATGCTTGTTTTGCCTTCCTATGCTAGTTGATTATTGTTCCCATAAGTTGTTTGCTCACAAAATCCCTATGCATAGGAAGTGGGTTAGGCTTAAATGTGCTAGTCATATTCTTCATGATGCTTTCTTTATGTTTCAATTCTTATCTTTTATGTGAGCATCATTGAAATCATCATGCCTAGCTAGGGGCGTTAAACAATAGCGCTTGTTGGGAGGCAACCCAATTTTATTTTTGTTCTTTGATTTTGTTACTGTTTAGTAATAAATAATCCATATAGCCTCTGGTTAGATTTGGTTTTATGTTTTAATTAGTGTTTGTGCCAAGTACAACCTTTGGGAAGACTTGGGTGAAGTATTTGTGATCCTGCTGTAAAAAACAGAAACTTTAGCGCTCATGAGATTAGCTGCCATTTTTTACTGGAGAGTGCTTTTAGGTTGATTCTTTTTGCAGATGATTAATAGACAAACTCCTCAGGTCCACCAATTTATTTCAGATTTTTTGGAGTTCCAGAAGTATATGTTTGATACATATTACTACAGACTGTTCTGTTTTTGGCAGATTCTGTTTTCTATGTGTTGTTTGCTTATTTTGATGAATCTATGAGTAGTATCGGAGGGTATGAACCATAGAGAAGTTGGAATACAGTAGATATTACACCAATATGAATTAGAATGAGTTCACAACAGTACCTAAGTGGTGATTTATTTTCTTATACTAACGGAGCTTACGAGTTTTCTGTTAAGTTTTGTGTTGTGAAGTTTTCAAGTTTTGGGTAAAGATTCGATGGACTATGGAACAAGGATAACCAAGAGCCTAAGCTTGGGGATGCCCCGGAAGGCATCCCCTCTTTCTTCTTCATTCATTGGTAACTTTACTTGGAGCTATATTTTTATTCACCACATGATATGTGTTTTGCTTGGAGCGTCATTTTATTTTCTTTTGTTTTGCTTGTTGTTTGAATAATATACCAAGATCTGAAATTCTTAAATGTTAGAGAGTTTTCACATAGTTGCACCATTATTCGACTACTCGTTGATCTTCACTTATATTTTTCGGAGTAGTTTGTCGTTTGCTCTAGTGCTTCACTTATATCTTTTAGAGCACAAAGGTAGTTTTATTTTGAAGAAATAGATGAACTCTCATGCTTCACTTATATTATTTTGAGAGTCTTTAGAACAGCATGGTAATTTTCTTTGGTTATGAATTTAGTCCTAATATGATAGGCATCAAATATGGGTATAATAAATACTTCCATATAAAATGCATTGAATACTATGAGAAGTTTGATTCTTTATGATTGTTTTGAGATATGAAGATGGTGATATTAGAGTCATGCTAGTTGAGTAGTTGTGGATTTGAGAAATACTTGTTCTAAAGTTTGTGATTCATGTAGCATGCACGTATGGTGAACCGTTATGTGATGAAGTTGGTGCATGATTTATTTATCGATTTTCTTCCTTATGAGTGGCGGTCGGGGACGAGCGATGGTCTTTTCCTTCCAATCTATCCCCCTAGGAGCATACGCGTAGTACTTTGTTTCGATAACTAATAGATTTTTGCAATAAGTATGTGAGTTCTTTATGACTAATGTTGAGTCCATGGATTATACGCACTCTCACCCTTCCACCATTGCTAGCCTCTCTAATGCCACGCACCTTTCGCCGGTATCATACACCCACCATATACCTTCCCCAAAACAGCCACCATACCTACCTATTATGGCATTTCCATAGCCATTCGAGTTATATTGCCATGCAACTTTCCACCGTTCCATTTATTATGACACGCTCCATCATTGACATATTGCTTTGCATGATCATGTAGTTGAGATCGTATTTGTGGCAAAGCCGCCATTCATAATTCTCTCATACATGTCACTCTTGGTTCATTGCACATCCTGGTACACCGCCGGAGGCATTCACATAGATTCATATTTGTTCTAAGTATCGAGTTGTAATTCTTGAGTTGTAAGTAAATAAAAGTGTGATGATCATCATTGTTAGAGCATTGTCCCAGTGAGGAAAGGATGATGGATACTATGATTCAAGTCGGGATGAGACTCCGGCCGAAAAGAAAAAAAAAGAAAAAAAGGCCATAAAAAAGAGAAAAAGGCCCAAATAAAAAAATAATATAAAATAAGAGAAAAAAGAGAGAAGGGGCAATGCTACTATCCTTTTACCACACTTGTGCTTCAAAGTAGCACCATGATCTTCATGATAGAGAGTCTCCTATGTTGTCACTTTCATATACTAGTGGGAATTTTACATTATAGAACTTGGCTTGTATATTCCAATGATGAGCTTCCTCAAAATGCCCTAGGTCTTCGTGAGCAAGCGAGTTGGATGCACACCCACTTAGTTTCTTTTGTTGAGCTTTAATACACTTATAGCTCTAGTGCATCCGTTGCATGGCAATCCCTACTCACTCACATTGATATCTATTGATGGGTGAGGGAGTTCTGGACTAAGGGGTCCTCGGGCGTCCGGCCTGTTATGCATGGGCCAGACTGATGGGCTGTGAAGATGTGAAGGCCGAAGACTCTGTTCGTGTCCAGATTGGACTCTCCTTGGCATGAAAGGCAAGCTTGGCAATCAACTATGAAGATTCCTTATTATGTAACCGACTCTATGTAACCCTAGATCCCTCCGGTGTCTATATAAACTGGAGGGCGTAGTCCGGATAGCGGATATACTCATTACCATAGTCATACAGGCTAGATTTCTAGGGTTTAGCCATTACGATCTCGTGGTAGATCAACTATTGTAATACTCATATTCATCAAGATCAATCAAGCAGGAAGTAGGGTATTACCTCCATAGAGAGGGCCCCCACCTGGGTAAACATCGTGTCCCCCGTCTCCTGTTACCATCGATCCTAGACGCACAGTTCGGGACCCCCTACCCGAGATCCGCCGGTTTTGACACCGACATTGGTGCTTTCATTGAGAGTTCCACTGTGCCGTTGACGAAAGGTCCGATGGCCCTTTCGATCGTCTATAGTGACGCTGTCCAAGGAGAAACCTTCCTCCCCAGACAGATTTTCGTATTCGACGGCTTCGTACTGCGGGCTAACTCGCTTGGCCATCTGGAGCAGATCGATAGCTACGCCCTTGGCCACCAGGTCAGATTTGGAAGCTTGAACTATGTCGCGGATATCCGTGGAGACTTGATCTTCAATGGATTTGAGACCGCGGCGATCACTCCCCCTCGCTCCGATGAACATGAATTAAATCTGTCATCAGACCAGATTTAGGAGATGGTTCCTATAACTGCTATGGCCTTAGATCCGGAGCAGATTGCACCATCCGAAGCCACAGAGTCCGCGGCGTTGGAGCCGCACACAGACTCAACACCAGGCAATATCAGCATCAATGGAATTCCGGGCTCGTCTCCGGCTATAAGTTCCAAACCACGCACGCCCCCGGACATCGAGTTGGATCGGTTATCAATATCGAGTTCAACACCGCAGATATCTTCCAACACACGCCCTTCGGCGATGTGCTAAATTCATTAAAAAACCTGTCCCTGGCGGAGGACTCGCGGCCGAACTGTGTCCGATTCGAGCTAGAGGCTGATAATGGAAATTTTTTTCCCACCCGCCACCCACTTCATAGCCACTATCGAGGACTTAACCGACATGCCTGCTTATGGCTCCAAAGACATTGACGGTATAGACGACGATGCCGACAAGGAGCAAGGCCAAGACCCGCCAGTCACCAAGCGTGGGACGGCCACCCCTTCATATGACGTGTACATGGTTGATACAGTTAAAAAAGCTCGCGACAATGGCAAAGGAGATCCAGTGAGAACAAACCTCCTGAGACACAGTCTAAGTATCGACGCCCTAAACGCCGCTCCAAGTCACACCGCAGCAACGATGGCATCGGAGAAAATAGTACTCCGGATGACGCCAAAAAGAACGAAGACCCTGTTGGAGCAAGATCCGAACAGGAGGAACAGGAAAATGGGCAAGCCAGCTCGGATGAACAGGCCCTGCCCAGCGACAATTCGGAGGACGACAACTACCTTCCACTCTCAGAAGATGAGGTAAGCCTCGGGGAAGAAGACTTCATCGTACCCGAAGAGCCCCTCGAGCAGGAACGCTTCAAGCGTAGGCTAATAGCTACTGCAAGGAGCCTGAAAAAGAAGCAACAACAGCTTCAAGCTGACCAAGACCTACTCAATGATAGACGGACCAAAGTCCTGGTCGCCGAAGAATACGGCCTTAGTGGCCTAGCCAAAAGCTACCCAAAGCATAGATTGCTACATCAATTTGACGACGAGGCGTTGGAGCCCGTACCATCATCACACAATGTGGATGGTCACCGACAACTCTGTCCGGATAAAGAGGCAACTCAAGCCGAACACCAAACCGCCCCACCTCGCCGTAAAGACAAGAATAACGTAGCTCACGACTGTCCAGATGGCCGGCAGCGGGACTTGACAGTAGAGTAGGACACGCAAGACCGATCTACGGATCACGAAGGCATGCCTCGACACGCAATGATGGCTACCTATCCGGACGTGACAAACCTAGCGACGCCCGAGCCGAAAACCGCAAATGGACTCCTGCGAAGTTACGTCGCAGTGTGGCCCAACATAGAGGCGCCGCACACCCGCTTTGCTTCACCGATGAAGTAATGGAGCAGGAATTCCCTAAAGGATTCAAACCCGTCAATATCGAATCATACGACAGAACAACCGATCCCGCGGTATGGATAGAAGATTTTATCCTCCACATCCATATGGCCCGTGGGGACGACCTCCACGCCATTAAATACCTCCCACTAAAGCTAAAAGGGCCAGCTCGGCACTGGTTAAACAGCCTGCCTGAAAATTCCATAGGAAGCTGGAAGGACTTGGAAGAGGCCTTCCTCGATAACTTCCGAGGAACATATGTCCGGCCACCGGACGCTGATGACCTAACTCACATTGTCCAGCAGCCCGGAGAGTCAGCCAGGAAGCTCTGGACTCGGTTCTTGATACGTCTCCAATGTATCTATAATTTTTGATTGCTTCATGCTATATTATATTCTGTTTTGGATGTTTAACGGGCTTTATTATACACTTTTATATCATTTTTGGGACTAACCTATTAACCGAAGGCCCAGCCCAAATTGCTGTTTTTTGCCTATTTCAGTGATTCGCAGAAAAAGAATATCAAACGGAGTCCAAACGGAATGAAACCTTCGGGAACGTGATTTTCGAAACGAACGTGATCCAGAGGACTTGGACCCTATGTCAAGAAAGCAACCAGGAGGGCACATGGTAGGGGGCGCGCCTACCCCCCTGGGCGCGCCCTCCACCCTCATAGGGCCCACGTTGCTCCACTGACGTACTTCTTCCTCCTATATATACCTACTGTCACGCCCAAGATGCGACCCTATCCTAAAGGAACTCGAAGGTCCCACCAAGGATAGAAGCGCATCTTGAAGACGCTTTTGCAAGGTGGATATCATTACATCAACATAACATAATAGTGGGGATACATCCAATACATACAATGTCACATGAATACAACAATACAACATACAACATCAACATCCGACTACGGATGAATCATAAACAGAAACTCAAACGACATCCACCCTGCTAGCCTAGGCTGCCGACCTGGAACCTATCCCCTGGTCGAAGAAGCAGAAGAAGAACTCCAAAACAGGCAAACATCGCTCTCGCGTCATGATCATCGCATAACCTGTACCTACAACTGTTGTTGTAGTAATCTGTGAGCCACGAGGACTCGGCAATCCCATTACCATGGGTAACAAGACTAGCAAAGCTTAAAGGGGAAGGAAGGGGTAAAGTGGTAAGGTTGCAGCAGCGGCTAAGCATATATGGTGGCTAACATACGCAAATGAGAGCGAGAAGGGAAAACAAAGGAACGGTCGCCAACTAGTAATGATCAAGAATTGATCCTGAACTCCTGCTTACGTCAGACATAACCCAGAAACCGTGTTCTCCTCTCGATCAACCCCGAAAAGAGACACTCACGGTTACGCACACGGTTGGTGTATTCTAGAAGAGTTTACTTCAAGTTTACTACAACCGGATATTAACAAATTCACATCTGCCACATAACCGCGGGCACAGCTTTCGAAAGTTCAAACCCTGCAGGGGTGTCCCAACTTAGCCCATGATAAGCTCTCGCGATCAACGAAGGATATTCCTTCTCCCCGGGAAGACCCGATCAGTCTCGGAATCCCGGCTACAAGACATTTCGACAGTAATAAAACAAGACCAGCAAAGCCGCCCGATGTGCCGACAAATCCCAATAGGAGCTGCACATATCTCGTTCTCAGGGCAACACCGGATGAGACTAGCTACGAGTAAAACCAAGCCTCAAGTTTCCCCAAGGTGGCCCCGCAGGCAGCTCGGTTCGAACCAGCACTTAGAGAAGCACTGGCCCGGGAGGGGGGGGGGCTAAATAAGATGACCCTCGAGAGAGCGACTCCCAAGGGAAAAGTAGGTATTGGTGAGGCAAATGGTAAAACCAAGGTTGGGCCTTGCTGGAGGAGTCTTATTCAAAGCGAACTGTCAAGGGGGTCCCATAAATCACCCAACCGCGTTAGGGACGCAAAATCCGGGAACATAATACCGATATGACGGAAACTAAGGCGGCAAGAGTGGAACAAAACACCAGGCATAAGTCCGAGCCTTCCACCCTTTACCAAGTATATAGATGCATTAATAATATAAGAGATATTGTGATATCCCAACATAAACATAATTCAACGTGGAGCAAACTTCATCTTCACCTGCAACTAGCAACGCTATAAGAAGGGCTGAGCAAAAGCGGTAACATAGCCAAACAACGGTTTTCTGGGAAGGGTGACAACGGGTTAGAGGTTCATGGCAATTTGGGAGGCTTGAGCAGCAAGTGGTAGGTAACGCAGCATAGCGATAGAACGAAGCAACTAGCATAGCAATGATAGTAATGAGATCCAAGGTGACGGTCATCTTGCCTGAAATCCCGCAAGGAAGAAGAACGAGTCCTTGAAGAAGATGAAGCCATGAAGACGAACCAAGTGTAGACAAACGAATCCTCATGATCGCAACGAAAATGGGAACTATCGAGAAGAAGCACACAACATGGTAAACACACCACACATAGACAAGACATGATGCACAACAAGCATGATGCATGACAAAGCTACATGAAGCTACTCATGGCAAGAGAGGATGCATACAAGAGCAACACATCAAAGCAAGTTTAAATGAGGCCGGGAACAACATATAACAATTCCGGTAAGTCCTCATATGCAAATTTCGAAATTGGTCCAGATCTGAATAGAACTTATGTTCAAGTTGTTAAACAGCAAGTTAAGATGCACCAAGATGATCTACACGCGATTCTAGTCAAGTTACATATAAAGTTTGTTTAATTCGGAGCTACGGCCTGGAAGATATGAGCAAAACAAGTTAAACATGGCATTGATGCAAAAAGCATACAAACATCAAGCAAACACCCCAAAATAAGGATGCAACATGATAATATGAAGCTACATGCAAAATCAAGCAAGTTTCATATCGAGCACACTCAAAACGGAGCAACGGTTCAACACACACACTCTATACAAGTTTAAAGGACAAACTGTCCAAAACAGCAACTAGGCATATTGCAAGCATCAAAACAATATGCTACAGCATCTCAAAGTGAAAACGAAAGGCATGGGCATGATGTACAGGTAAACAATGACAAAACATGAACACTGATCTATCTCCAGAAATCACTAGAACATGCTCAAACACACATGGCAAGATTGCATATAATAACAGTTCAGACTTTGCAGAAAATAACATCAGGTTGCAATGTTTAGAGCTATCAAAGAACATATTACAGGAACTTATCATGGCAAACAAAGGCATGACATGATACTACTAAATGCATATATCAAATGTCCTTTAGTGACCATGAGCCAAAAAGGATCAGAAAATATGATGGTGTTGGAAATATGCCCTAGAGGCAATAATAAAAGCATTATTATTATATTTCCTTGTTCATGATAATTGTCTTTTATTCATGCTATAACTGTATTATCCGGAAATCGTAATACGTGTGAATACATAGACTACAATCGTCCTAGTAAGCCTCTAGTTGACTAGCTCGTTGGTCAACAGATAGTCATGGTTTCGACTATGGACATCGGATGTCATTGACAAGCGGGATCACGTCATTAGGAGAATGGCGTGATGGACAAGACAATCCTAAGCATAGCACAAGATCGTGTAGTTCGTTTTGCTAGAGCTTTTCCAATGTCAAGTATCTCTTCCTTAGACCATGAGATCGTGCAATTCCGGATACCGTAGGAGTGCTTTGGGTGTATCAAGCGTCACAACGTGGCGGGTGACTATAAAGGTGCACTACAGGTATCTCCGAAAGTGACCATTGGGTTGACACGGATCGAGGCGGGATTTGTCACTCCGTGTATGACGGAGAGGTATCACTGGCCCACTCGGTAATGCATCATCATAATGAGCTCAAAGTGACCAAGTGTCCGGTCACGGGATCATGCATTGCGATGCGAGTAAAGTGACTTGCCGATAACGAGACTAAGCGAGGTATTGGGATACCGACGATCAAGTCTCGGGCAAGTAACATACCGTCGACAAAGGGAATAGAATACGGGGTTGCTTGAACCCTTGACATCGTGGTTCATCCGATGACAACATCGAGGAGCATGTGGGAGCCAACATGGGTATCCAGATCCGCTGTTGGTTATTGACTTGAGGTAGTCTCGGTCATGTCGCATGTCTCCCGAACCCGTAGGGTCTACACATAAGGTTCGGTGGCGCTAGGGTTAATAGGAAGACAAGTATGTGATTACGAATGTTGTTGAGTCCGGATGAGATCCCGGACGTCACGAGGAGTTCGGAATGGTCGGAGGTAAAGATTTATATATGGAAAGTGGTTAAGCGGACTCAGGAAGTTTGGTGGTATACCGGTGAAGTACAGGGCCACCGGGAGGTTCCGAGGTCCACCGGAGGGGCCACCTCTCCGGGGGCCACATGGGCTAAGTGGGAGAGGGAGCCAGCCCCGGTGGGCTGGGTGCGCCTCCCACCTAGGCCCATCGGCTAGGGTTTGGGAGGAGGAAACCCTAAGGGGAAAGGCGCCCCGGCAGGGGGGCAAGCCACCCTTCCTCCTCTCCTTGGCCGCCGCCCCTAGGGTTTTCCCTAGAGGGCGGCCCCCTTGACCCTCTCCTCCTATAAATAGAGGGGTGGGGGAGGGCTGCCAAGACCATTGTGGCGCAGCCCTCCCTCCCAACACCTCTCTTTCTCCACGCGAGCTTGGCGAAGCCTGCCGGAGAACTGCCGTACCAACTGCACCACGCTGTCGTGCTGCCATTGGAATTGTCTTCCTCAACCTCTCCTTCACTCTTGCTGGATCAAGGCGGAGGAGACGCCATCGTCCCGTCGTGTGTTGAACACGGAGGTGCTGTCCTTTCAGACTTTGGTCATCGGTGATCGGAATCACGTTGGGAACGTCTTCATCATCACCACTCCCTCGAACGCTTCCGTACTCGATCTACAAGTGGTATGTAGATGCAAACTCTCTCCCGTTACTCATTGCTTAGTAGAACTCATAGATGGATCTTGGTGAAACCGTAGGAAAATTTTTAATTTTCTGCAACGTTCCCCAATAGTGGCATCATGAGCTAGGTCTATGCGTAGTTCTCTTTGCACGAGTAGAACACAATTTTGTTGTGGGCGTGGATCTTGTCAACTTACTTGCCGTTACTAGTTGTTTCTTGCTTCCGCGGTATTGTGGGATGAAGCGGCCCGACCAACCTTACGTGCTCTTCGTGAGACCGGTTCCACCGACTAACATGCACTAGTTGCATAAGGTGGCTGGCGGTGTCTGTCTCTCCTACTTTAGTGGGAGCGGATTCGATGAACAGGGTCCTTATGAAGGGTAAATAGAAGTTGACAAGATCACGTTGTGGTTATTCGTAGGTAAGAAAACGTTCTTGCTAGAACCCAATTGCAGCCACGTAAAAGATGCAACAACAATTAGAGGACGTCTAACTTGTTTTTGCAGCAATTGTCATGTGACGGATATGGCCAAGTTGTGATGAATGATGATATATTGTGATGTATGAGATCATGTTCTTGTAATAGGAATCACGACTTGCATGTCGATGAGTATGACAACGGCAGGAGCCATAGGAGTTGTCTTTATTTTTGTATGACCTGCGTGTCATTGAAGAACGCCATGTAATTTACTTTACTTTATTGCTAAACGCGTTAGCCATAGAAGTAGAAGTAGTCGTTGGCGTGACAACTTCATGGAGGCACGATGATGGAGATCATGATGATGGAGATCATGGTGTCATGCGGTGACAGGATGATCATGGAGCCCGAAGATGAAGATCAAAGGAGCTATATGATATTGGCCATATCATGTCACTACTTTATAATTGCATGTGATGTTTATTATGATTATGCATCTTGTTTACTTAGAACGACGGTAGTAAATAAGATGATCCTTAGAACAATTTCAAGAAGTGTTCTCCCTAACGTGCACCGTTGCTACAGTTCGTTGCTTCTAAGCACCACGTGTTAATCGGGTGTGATGGATTCTTACGTTCACATACAACGGGTGTAAGCAAGATTTACACACGCAGAAACACTTAGGGTTAACTTGACGAGCCTAAGCATGTGAAGACATGGCCTCGGAACACGGAGACCGAAAGGTCGAACACGAGTCGTATGGAAGATACGATCAACATGAGAATGTTCACCGACGCAGACTAGTCCGTCTCACGTGTTGATCGGACACGGCCTAGTTGACTCGGATCGTGTAACACTTAGATGACTAGAGGATGTCTAATCTAAGTGGGAGTTCATTAATAATTTGATTAGATGAACTTAATTATCATGAACTTAGTCTAAAACTTTTGAATTATATGTCTTGTAGATCAAATGGCCAGCGCTCATGTCAACTTGAACTTCAACGCGTTCCTAGAAAACCAAGCTGAAAGATGGCGGCAGCAACTATCTGGACTGGGTCCGGAACCCGAGATCATCCTCATAGCTGCCAGAAACAATCGTCCTAGAAGGACCGCTAGGTGAAGCTCCGTCCCGCAGAACCAAGACATTATGAATGCTTGGCAGTCTCGTCTTGATGATTACTCCCTCGTTCGGTGCGGCATGCTTTACACTTAGAACCGGGGCTCCAAAAGCGTTTTGAGCACCACGAGCATATGAGATGTTCGAGGAGCTGAAACTTGTTTTCCAAGCTCACGCCCGGGTCGAGAGATATGACATCTCCGACAAGTTCTATAGTTGTAAGATGGAGGAAAACAGTTCTGTCAGTGAGCACATTACGAAGATGTGCAGGTTGCACAACCGTATGACCCACTGAATATTAACCTCCACGATGAGGCGGTCATTGACAGAATCCTCGATCGCTCCCACCAAGCTACAAGAGCTTTGTGATGAATTACAACATGCAGGGGATGGTAAAGACCATTCTGAAGTGTTCTCTATCTGAAGTCAGCCGAGGTTGAAATCAAGAAAGAACATCAAGTGTTAATGGTCAATAAGACCACTAAGTTTAAGAAGGGCAAGGGCAAGAAGAACTTCAAGAAGGACGGCAAGGAGGTTGCCGCGCCCGCAAGCAAGTTGCCGGAAGAAGTCAAAGAATGGACCCAAGCACGAGACCGAGTGCTTTTATTGCAAGGGAAGGGTCCTTTGAAGCGGAACTGCCCCAAGTACTTAGCGGATAAGAAGGCCGGCAACACCAAAGGTATATTTGATATACATGTAATTGATGTGTACCTTACCAATGTCGTAGTAACTCCCAGGTATTTGATACGGTGCCGTTGCTCATATTTGTAACTCACGGCAGGAGCTGCGGAATAAGCGGAGACTGGCGAAGGGCGAGGTGACGATGCGCGTCGGGAATGGTTCGAGTCGATGTGATCGCCGTCGACACGCTACCTCTTCATTTACCCACGGATTAGTTATGAACCTTAATAATTGTTATTTGGTGCCAAGTTTGAGCATGAATATTGTATCTGGATCTCGTTTAATGCGAGATGGCTACTCATTTAAATCCGAGAATAATGGTTGTTCTATTTATATGAGAGATATGTTTTATGGTCATGCTCCGATGGTCAATGGTTTATTCTTAATGAATCTCGGCGTAGTATTACACATGTTCATAACGTGAATACCAAAAGATGTAAAGTTGATAACGATAGTCCCACATACTTGTGGCACTGCCGCCTTGGTCACATTGGTGTCAAGCGCATGAAGAAGCTCCATCTTGATGGACTTTTAGAGTCTCTTGATTATGAATCATTTGACACATGCGAACCATGCCTCATGGGCAAGATGACCAAGACTCCATTCTCTGGAACAATGGGCGAGCAACCAACTTGTTGGAAATCATACATACCGATGTGTGCGGTCCAATGGCGTTGAGGCTCATGGAGGATATCGTTATGTTCTCACTCTCACAGATGACTTGAGTAGATATGGGTATGTCTACTTGATGAAACACAAGTCTGAGACCTTTGAAAAGTTCAAGGAATTTCAGAATGAAGTAGAGAATCAACGTGACCGAAAAATAAAATTCTTACGATCGGATCGTGGAGGAGAATATTTAAGTCACGAATTTGGTACACACTTAAGAAAATGTGGAATCGTTTCACAACTAACGCCGCTGGAACACCTCGGTAGAACGGTGTGTCCGAGCGTCCGAATCGCACTCTATTGGATATGGTGCGGTCTATGATGTCTCTTACCGATTTACCGCTATCATTTTGGGGATACGCTCTAGAGACAGCTACATTCACTTTAAATAGGGCACCGTCTAAATCCGTTGAGACGACACCGTATGAATTATGGTTTGGGAAGAAACCTAAGCTATCGTTTCTAAAAGTTTGGGGATGCGATGCTTATGTCAAGAAACTTCAACTGAAAAGCTCGAACCCAAGTCGGAAAAATCGTCTTCATAGGATACCCTAAGGAAACCTTTGGGTATACCTTCTACCTTAGATTCGAAGGCAAGATCTTTGTTGCCGAGAACGGAATCTTTACGGAAAAGAGTTTCTCTCGAAAGAAGTAAGTGGGAGGAAAGTAGAACTCGATGAAGTACTACCTC
Source organism: Aegilops longissima (assembly GCA_021605205.1). NCBI lineage: Eukaryota > Viridiplantae > Streptophyta > Magnoliopsida > Poales > Poaceae > Aegilops > Aegilops longissima. Next base: position 217,638,080 of record CM038677.1, on the reverse strand, counting down.
TTGAGCAGGAAAGTAGTGCAGCTCGGAAAATGTTCTGTGATGCCTACACCAACCAAGAGGAAATTCATGATGATGATCAAGGTACTTGGATCAAGTTGCTCTTGAACCCGTGGGTCCAATAGGACACGTTCCGCACTGAGTGAATGCGGCAACCCTGTCACCGGAAATCATGTTGTTAGACAACAATGAACCTTGAACTATGAAGAAGCGATGGCGGGCCCAGATTCCAACAAATGGCTAGAAGCCATGAAGTCCGAGATAGAATCCATGTATGAAAACAAAGTGTGGACTTTGGTGACTTGCCCGATGATCGGCGAGCAATAGAAAACAAATGGATCTTTAAGAAGAAGGCGGACGCGGATGGTAATGTCACCATCTATAAAGCTCGACTTGTCGCTAAGGGTTATCGGCAAGTTCAAGGGATTGACTACGATGAGACTTTCTCTCCGTGGCGAAGCTTAAGTCCGTCCGAATCATGTTAGCAATTGCCGCATACTATGATTATGAGATATGGCAGATGGACGTCAAAACAGCGTTCCTTAACGGTTATCTTAAGGAAGAGCTGTATATGATACAGCCGAAGGTTTTGTCGATCCTAAGGATCTCGACAAAGTATGCAAGCTCCAGCGATCCATTTATGGGCTGGTGCAAGCATCTCGGAGTTGGAACATTCGCTTTGATGAAATGATCAAAGCGTTTGGGTTTATCTTGAGACTTATGGAGAAGCTGTGTTTACAAGAAAGTGAGTGGGAGCTCAGTGCATTTCTCATATTATATGTAGATGACATACTTTTGATGGGAAATGATATAGAATTCTTGGACAGCATTAAGGCCTACTTGAATAAGTGTTTTTCAATGAAGGACCTTGGAGAAGCTGCTTATATATTAGGCATCAAGATCTATAGAGATAGATCGAGGCGCCTCATAGGTCTTTCACAAAGCACATACCTTGATAAGATTTTGAAGAAGTTCAAAATGGATCAGTCCAAGAAAGGGTTCTTGCACTGTATTGCAAGGTGTGAGATTGAGCTCAGCTCAATGCCCGACCACGGCAAAAGATAAAGAAGAGATGAGTGTCATCCCTATGCCTCAGCCATAGGATCTATTATGTATGCCATGCTGTGTACGGACCTGATGTAAACCTTGCCGTAAGTTTGGTAGGAAGGTACCAAAGTAATCCCGCAAGGAACACCGGATGCTGGTCAAGAATATCTGAAGTACACGAAAAGGACAAAGGACATGTTTCTCGTTTATGGAGGTGACGAAGAGCTCGTCATAACAGGTTACGTCGGCGCTAAGCTTCGACACAGATCTGGATGACTCTAAGTCACAAACCGGATCGTGTATATGTTGAATGGTGGAGCGATGGCTGGTGCAGCTGCAAGCGAGCGTCGTGGCGGGATCTACATGTGAAGCGGAGTACATGGCAGCCTCGGAGGCAGCGCATGAAGCAATTTGGGTGAAGGAGTTCATCACCGACCTAGGAGTCATACCCAATGCGTCGGGGCCGATCAAACTCTTCTGTGACAACACTGGAGCTATTGCCCTTGCCAAGGAGCCCAGGTTTCACAAGAAGACCAGGCACATCAAGCGTCGCTTCAACTCCATCCGTGAAAATGTTCAGGGATGGAGACATAGAAATTTGTAAAGTGCATACGGATCTGAATGTCGCAGATCCGTTGACTAAACCTCTTCCGCGGGCAAAACATGATCAACACCAGAACTCTATGGGTGTTCGATTCATCACAATGTAAACTAGATTATTGACTCTAGTGCAAGTGGGAGACTGTTGGAAATATGCCCTAGAGGCAATAATAAAAGCATTATTATTATATTTCCTTGTTCATGATAATTGTCTTTTATTCATGCTATAATCAGTATTATCCGGAAATCGTAATACGTGTGAATACATAGACTACAATCGTCCTAGTAAGCCTCTAGTTGACTAGCTCGTTGGTCAACAGATAGTCATGGTTTCGACTATGGACATCGGATGTCATTGACAACGGGATCACGTCATTAGGAGAATGGCGTGATGGACAAGACAATCCTAAGCATAGCACAAGATCGTGTAGTTCGTTTTGCTAGAGCTTTTCCAATGTCAAGTATCTCTTCCTTAGACCATGAGATCGTGCAATTCCGGATACCGTAGGAGTGCTTTGGGTGTATCAAACGTCTGGCGTGAATGGGTGACTATAAAGGTGCACTACGGTATCTCCGAAAGTGACCATTGGGTTGACACGGATCGAGGCTGGGATTTGTCACTCCGTATGACGGAGAGGTATCACGGGCCCACTCGGTAATGCATCATCATAATGAGCTCAAAGTGACCAAGTGTCCGGTCACGGGATCATGCATTGCGATGCGAGTAAAGTGACTTGCGATAACGAGACTAAGCGAGGTATTGGGATACCGGCGATCAAGTCTCGGGCAAGTAACATACCGTCGACAAAGGGAATAGAATACGGGGTTGCTTGAACCCTTGACATGATGGTTCATCCGATGACAACATCGAGGAGCATGTAGGAGCCAACATGGGTATCCAGATCCGCTGTTGGTTATTGACTTGAGGTAGTCTCGGTCATGTCGCATGTCTCCCGAACCGTAGGGTCTACACATAAGGTTCGGTGGCGCTAGGGTTAATAGGAAGACAAGTATGTGATTACGAATGTTGTTGAGTCCGGATGAGATCCGGACGTCACGAGGAGTTCGGAATGGTCGGAGGTAAAGATTTATATATGGAAAGTGGTTAAGCGGACTCGGGAAGTTTGGTGGTATACCGTGAAGTCTGGGGCCACCGGAGGGTTCCGGAGGTCCACGGGAGGGGCCACCTCTCCGGGGGCCACATGGGCTATGTGGGAGAGGGCCAGCCCCTGGTGGGCTGGGTGCGCCTCCCACCTAGGCCCATGCGGCTAGGGTTTGGGAGGAGGAACCCTAAGGGAAAGGGCGCCCCACGGCAGGGGGCAAGCCACCCTTTCCTCCTCTCCTTGGCCGCCCCCCTAGGGTTTTCCCTAGAGGCCGCCCCCTGACCCTCTCCTCCTATAAATAGAGGGGGGGGAGGCTGCCAAGACCATTGTGGCGCAGCCTCCCTCCCAACACCTCTCTTTCTCCACGCGAGCTTGGCGAAGCCTCGCCGGAACTGCCAGACCAACTGCACCACGCCGTCGTGCTGCCATTGGAATTGTCTTCCTCAACCTCTCCTTCACTCTTGCTGGATCAAGGCGGAGGATCGCCATCGTCCCGCGTGTGTGTTGAACACGGAGGTGCTGTCCTTCAGTACTTTGGTCATCGGTGATCGGAATCACGTTGGGAGCGTCTTCATCATCACCACTCCCTCGAGCGCTTCCGTACTCGATCTACAAGTGGTATGTAGATGCAAACTCTCTCCCGTTACTCGTTGCTTAGTAGAACTCATAGATGGATCTTGGTGAAACCGTAGGAAAATTTTTAATTTTCTGCAACGTTCCCCAACAGATGGCACCCATGTAAACATGGGAAGTTATAATACAGATTCATACATGGCAGGAACAACGCCAAGTTGGCATGTTGGTAAGCTTGAATCACTCACCACAGAGCAATACATGGCATGGCAAGGCAACCAACAGTAAGAATACATATTTATGAAGCTAAGCATGGCAAGAGAAAATTCATAGGGTGCATGGATCACTAACAACAATCATGGCAACAACTGAACTTAATGTTAACAGGCTGACATCAACATTATTTAGCAACTTTGGAGCAATATAACAACAAGCTACAGCAGGCTATAAATGCAACCAGGGGCATGAATGGATATAGCATGACATGCATAACAAAACATCCTTAGTGAACTTCTCCATATTATTCATAGAATGACTTATAGGAGCAGGTTTACATGGCAACAAAATATAAAACAATCAGTCTAGCAAAATAGTAACAGCAAGTACCCTACATAACAAGCTTGATACACTCACTACACAACTCACAAATATACATGTATGGCACCCCTGTAAATATTGCATGTCATAGTTCAAAACACATGTAGAGATCAACCTCATAGGATGCACACACAAAATGCAACAAAAATGTCAAATCACCAAGTTATATCAGTTTCAGCAGATTAACATTATATAACACTCTTGCAACGATAATTAGGGCATCAAGATGACCTCAAACAAGCATGGCACAATGAAATAAAATGAAGAGCATCTCACAACGATCATTTTGACATATTACACGAACAAAACGGAGGTATATATGCAGAGTTATGATGCGATGAACAGGGCAACATGATGCAAAAAAAAAATCAAGGACTTGGACGAAAAATCACCTCCGGATCTGGGGGTTGGCCCGGGCGCGGATTTCGAGGCAGATCCGGAGCTCGCCGGAGAAGACGACGGGGAAGGCGGCGCTGAGACGAGGAAGGAGGCGGAGATGGGGGCCGGCGAGGGGCGCGGGCGAAGCGCCGGCGGAGGCACGGGCGGCGCCGGCGGCGCTGCTTGGAGCGGTTGGGCGCCGGGCGCAGGCGCTTGGGGCCGGCGGCGGCGGCCGCCGGCCTTCAGCAGAGCAGCCGGACGCCAGCGAGCGTAGGGACGGCGCCGAGGAGGCGGCGGCGAAGCGGGCGCCGGGCGGCGGACGGCGGCGTCGAGCAGCGGCGGGACGGGAGGAGCTCCGGCAGCGGAGCGCGGGCCGATCCGGCGAAGGGCGGCGGCGGCGCGCGAGGGCTTGCAGGGCCCGCGATGGGCTCCGGGCCGGCGGGCGAAGTGGGCGCGAGGCACCACGTGGCGGCCTCCGATTGGCTGCGGGCGGCGGCGCGGATGCGTCCGGTCCGATCCGGACGTGTCCGGCGGCGGAGAAGGAGCGAGGCTAGGGTTAGGGTGGAAATCATCCGCGAATTTGGACGGGGAGGGCATATTTATAGGTAGAGGGAGCTAGGAGTGTCCAAATGAGGTGCGGTTTTCGGTCACGCGATCGTGATCGAACGACGGAGAGCATGGGGGGGTTTGGATGGGTTTTGGGCCACTTTGGAGGGGTGTTGGGCTGCAACACAAAGAGGGTTTTTACGGTTACCCGGTTAACCGTTGGAGTATCAAACGACCTCCAAATGGCACGAAACTTGACAGGCGGTCTACCGGTACTATACCAAGGCCGGTTGGCAAACCTCGGCCATTCGAGAAAGTTTAACACCGCACATGAAAAAAAGGCAAAAGAGGCGTCGGGTGACATAGGAGGCGGATTGCAAAAGCGGACAACGGGAAAAAAGCTCGGATGCATGAGACGAACACGTATGCAATGCAATGCACATGATGACATGATAAAATGCAACACGCAAGCAAATGACATGGCAAAGACGACGAATAACTGGCAGACACCTGGCGCATCGAATCCGGGGCGTTACAACACTCCTCCACTAACAAGAGATCTCGTCCCGAGATCTTAGGACCGAGACGGAAGGGAAAAGGGATGAGGTGAAACAAGAACTCAAGAGAAGAAGCAAAGAATTGAGAGCACTCGAGAAGAAGAGAGGAGCGACGAGAATGGCGAGAATCGAAAGTTCACGGAATCAGATAGCCTATGAAACCACTCCGGTTAAAACGAGAAAAGAAACGAATAAGACTGAAAGGATTTAGGCAGCACTCCGGCTGAAACATGGAGGAATAGAACAAGAACTTGAGAGGTTGGAAAGATAGTTGCTGAAGACATGACACAAAACGTCCGGAAAGAATTTAAAGAATGGAATGAAAAGAAACTTAGAAGGAAGGATTGAACGGAGTTGTTGAGAAAATCAACAACGAAAAGAATAAGCTTGTTGTGGTCTTATAGGTAACATCTCAAGATATAAGGTGATAACCGGCCACAAACGGAAATGATTGGATAGCTGAGAGGAACGAAGAAATGCAAAACTCCACTTCAAAATAATACGGAGAATTATTTGCACTTAAAAATCAAGAAGGAAAGATACTTGAGCTCCTTCGATAAGAATCTTGATGAACTCTTGGAGAATGAATTACATCGTGACGAGCCACCATGAAGAACTCCGGTTAAAAAAGGATGATGAGATAAAATGAAGGATGAAAGAATAAGATGAGCCTTGCGATGATTTAGATGGAGGTTCCCGACTAGATGGCCGAGGAAATTTTAAACTCCAGAAAAGAAAAGATGAAAACACTTGGAACTAGAATTTATTCATCAAGAACAAACTCCGAAGAAAAGGGATTACTCACTTGGATGAAATAAGAATAAGATTTATCGTATCTTATCCTTCATCAAATTAAATTGATGACAAGCAGATTTGGCATGCAACTTATTCTTGTTGAAAAAGGATTGAGAAGTGACATGTCGCAAACTTGAGAAGGTCTCCATGAACCACCGGTAGGATTGGAAAGAATGAATGAATTAATATGATAAACAAGGAAAAAGAATATTGAACGAACCACCGTAAGAATTCAAAAATGACTGATGAAAGAGAATGAATCACTGGGAAGAATTAGAAGGCAAAAATGTTTGATGGGATTTAGATACAAGAGAACAGGAAGAACTCGAGCTGATTAAAGAACATTTGAATGAAGCGCCGGGATAAATGGATAACGATAGTTGGAATGATGGCCTCCGGTGAAAGGAAACGGGAAAACAACTTCTGACATACTCCGGATGGATGAAAAGAATTTCTAACAAACGGGGTAATTTGGAGGATAACATGAAGCTAGAACCACGAAACTTCGAGAGAACAGACAAGATTTAGAGGAAAAACTCTTCTTCGGTCTTCAAATGACGACGGGAAACACCACCAAAATTACTGAGGTACTCCGGGAGAATGAAAAGCAAAGAGGTTGAGCCAACAATGAATAGAATTAGAAAGAGATCTTGGAGAAGGCATGTGACTGATGGGATCCATTCTTACTTCATACTTGGAAAGAATTAGGAATAGCTCCGGAATAATTAGAAGAGTCAGGTAAGATCCTGGGAAAAGACCTGTGGGATAGGGCCCACTAAAGGAAAGCACCGTTGGAAAGGATTGTTGAAGAGATAGATGATGCACCGGAACGATTGAAATATTTGAATGAGGTGACAACCATGAATCAATTGGAACACAGTCGAATCTCCTGAGATGTCTTGAACACTCCGGAAAGATAAACTGGCGAGAGGCACACGAGCAAGGAGTACACTTGATCCGAGGAAAAGAATATAATCACTACCAAAATTAGAATTGAATCCACCGGAGAAGAAAAAGGGATGATGAATGACGAACGGACGAGAATTCACTAGTTGAAATAATTGAGGGAAGACTGAAGAGGCTCCGGGAAGAAAAGGGTGGGAGGGCGGGAAAACAAAGGCAACTTGGAAGGGGAAAAACCGACGAATATCTTGAAGAGTAAACACCGGTTGAAAGAAAGAAAAGGCTTCGCACGAGTAGGATGGATACTCGATTACGGACTCCGACTCCAAGATGAAAAAGGGGAGGGCGGTTGGGAAAGAAAACAACTGAGGATTGAATTTGGGAAAGAAGAAGAGGCTCGAGTCAACTTGACGAGAAATGCACCGGATGAAAAGAGAAGAGAACCAACGACCGAAAAACCAACTGCGTGATCCTAAAGAAAATTTGAAGGGGAAGAGAAGTAATTCAAAACACCTACGTCAAGATTCCTCACCAGAGCGACGAAGGGGCTGAGGAGTAAAAAGAATTCCTACTCTCCGATATAACTAGACTCCAAAAACAGTTTTCTTCTAGACTCAACAACGGCCAAACTACACGATCAATCAAGGGGCTCCTAGGGTCGGTCAAGGCTCTGATACCAACTTGTCACGCCCAAGATGCGACCCTATCCTAAAGGAACTCGAAGGTCCCACCAAGGATAGAAGCACATCTTGAAGACGCTTTTGCAAGGTGGATATCATTACATCAACATAACATAATAGTGGGGATACATCCAATACATACAATGTCACATGAATACGATAATACAACATACAACATCAACATCCGACTACGGATGAATCATAAACAGAAACTCAAACGACATCCACCCTGCTAGCCCACGCTGCCGACCTGGAACCTATCCCCTGATCGAAGAAGCAGAAGAAGAACTCCAAAACAGGCAAACATCGCTCTCGCGTCATGATAATCGCATAACCTGTACCTGCAACTGTTGTTGTAGTAATCAGTGAGCCACGAGGACTCGGCAATCCCATTACCATGGGTAACAAGACTAGCAAAGCTTAAAGGGAAGGAAGGGGTAAAGTGGTGAGGTTGCAGCACCGGCTAAGCATATATGGTGGCTAACATACGCAAATGAGGCGAGAAGAAAACAAAGGCACGGTGCAAACTAGTAATGATCAAGAAGTGACCACGAACTCCACCTTCGTCGGACATAACCCGAAACCGTGTTCTCCTCTCGATCAACCCGAAAAGAGACACTCACGGTTCGCACACGGTTGGTGTATTTTAGAAGAGTTTACTTCAAGTTTACTACAACGGATATTAACAAATTCCCATCTGCCACATAACCATGGGCACAGCTTTCGAAAGTTCAAACCCTGCAGGGTGTCCCAACAAGCCCATGATAAGCTCTCATGATCAACGAAGGATATTCCTTCTCCCGGGAAGACCGATCAGTCTCGAAATCCGGTTACAAGACATTTCGACGATAATAAAACAAGACCAGCAAAGCCGCCCGATGTGCCGACAAATCCTGATAGGAGCTGCACATATCTCGTTCTCGAGGCAACACCGGATGAGACTAGCTCTGAGTAAAACCAAGCCTCAAGTTTCCCCAAGGTGGCCCATGATCAGCTCGGTTCGAACCAGCACTTAGAGAAGCACTGGCCGGGGGCTAAATAAGATGACCCTCGAGAAGCGACTCCCAAGGGAAAAGTAGGTGGTGGTGAGGCAAATGGTAAAACCAAGGTTGGGCCTTCTGGAGGAGTCTTATTCAAAGCGAACTGTCAAGGGGGTCCCATAAATCACCCAACCGCGTTAGGGACGCAAAATCCGGGAACATAATACCGATATGACGGAAACTAAGGCGGCAAGAGTGGAACAAAACACCAGGCATAAGGCCGAGCCTTTCACCCTTTACCAAGTATATATATGCATTAATAATATAAGAGATATTGTGATATCCCAACATAAACATAATCCAATGTGGAGCAAACTTCATCTTCACCTGCAACTAGCAACGCTATAAGAGGGGCTGAGCAAAAGCGGTAACATAGCCAAACAACGGTTTGCTGGGAAGGGTGACAACGGGTTAGAGGTTCATGGCAATTTGGGAGGCTTGAGCAGCAAGTGGTAGGTAACGCAGCATAGCGATAGAACGAAGAAACTAGCATAGCAATAATAGTAATGAGATCCAAGGTGACGGTCATCTTGCCTGAAATCCCGCAAGGAAGAAGAACGAGTCCTTGAAGAAGATGAAGCCATGAAGACGAACCAAGCGTAGACGAACGAATCCTCACGATCACAACGAAAATGGGAACTATCGAGAAGAAGCACACAACATGGTAAACACACCACACATAGACAAGACATGATGCACAACAAGCATGATGCATGACAAAGCTACATGAAGCTACTCATGGCAAGAGAGGATGCATACAAGAGCAACACATCAAAGCAAGTTTAAATGAGGCCGGGAACAACATATAACAATTCCGGTAAGTCCTCATATGCAAATTTCGAAATTGGTCCAGATCTGAATATAACTTATGTTCAAGTTGTTAAACAGCAAGTTAAGATGCACCAAGATGATCTACACGCGATTCTAGTCAAGTTACATATAAAGTTTGTTTAATTCGGAGCTACGGCCTAGAAGATATGAGCAAAACAAGTTAAACATGGCATTGATGCAAAAAGCATACAAACATCAAGCAAACACCTCAAAATAAGGATGCAACATGATAATATGAAGCTACATGCAAAATCAAGCAAGTTTCATATCGAGCACACTCAAAACAGAGCAACGGTTCAACACACACACTCTATACAAGTTTAAAGGACAAACTGTCCAAAACAGCAACTAGGCATATTGCAAGCATCAAAACAATAATCTACAGCATCTCAACGTGAAAACGAAAGGCATGGGCATGATGTACAGGTAAATAATGACAAAACATGAACACTGATCTATCTCCAGAAATCACTAGAACATGCTCAAACACACATGGCAAGATTGCATATAATAACAGTTCAGACTTTGCAGAAAATAACATCAGGTTGCAATGTTTAGAGCTATCAAACAACACGTTACAGGAACTTATCATGGCAAACAAAGGCAGGTCATGATACTAATAAATGCATAGATCAAATATCCTTTAGTGACCATGAGCCAAAAAGGATCAGAAAATATGATGGCACCCATGTAAACATGGCAAGTTATAATACAGATTCATACATGGCAGGAACAACGCCAAGTAGGCATGTTGGTAAGCTTGAATCACTCACCACAGAGCAATACATGGCATGGCAAGGCAACCAACAGTAGGAATACATATTTATGAAGCTAAGCATGGAAAGATCAAATTCATAGGATGCATGGATCACTAACAACAATCATGGCAACAACTGAACTTAATGTTAACAGGCTGACATCAACATTATTTAGCAACTTTGAAGCAATATAACAACAAGCTACAGCAGGCTATAAATGCAACCATGGGCATTAATGGATAGAGCATGACATTTATAACAAAACATCCTTAGTGAACATCTCCAGATTATTCATAGAATGACTTGTAGTAGCAGGTTTACATGGCAACAAAATATAACAGAATGAGTCTAGCAGAACAGTAACAGCAAGTACCCTACTTAACAAGCTTGATGCACTCACTACACAACTCACAAATATACATGTATGGCACCCCTGTAAAGATTGCATGTCATAGTTCAAAACATATGTAGAGATCAACCTCATAGGATGCACACACAAAATGCAACAAAAATGTCAAATCACCAAGTTATATCAGTTTCAGCAGATTAACATTATATAGCACTCTTGCAATGATAATTAGGGCATCAAGATGACCTCAAACAAGCATGGCAAAATGAAATAAAATGAAGAGCATCTCACAGCGAACATTTTGACATATTACGCGAATAAAACGGAGGTACATATGCAGAGTTATGATGCGATGAACAGCGCAACATTATGCAAAAAAAATCAGGGACTTAGACGAAAAATCACCTCCGGATCTGGGGGTTGGCCCGGGCGCGGATTTCGAGGCAGATCCGGAGCTCGGCGGAGAAGACGACGGGGAAGGCGGCGCCGGAGACGAGGAAGGAGGCCAGAGATGGGGGGGGCGGCAAGGGGGCAAAGCGGCGGCCGGGGAGCATCGGCGGCGCGTGGCGGCGCCGATCGGAGCGCCGGGCGCCGGGCGCAGGGCGCGGGTCCGGCGGCGGCGGCCGCTTCGGGCCAGGCCGAACAGCGGGACGCCAGGCGCGCTGACGGCGCCGAGGAGGCGGCGGCCGCGGCGTCGAACAGCGGCGGGGGGGGAGGAGAACTCCGGCGGCGGAGCGCGGGCCGATCCGGCGAAGCGGGCGGCGGCGGCGAGCCTGTGAGCCCGCGATGGGCTCCAGCGGGCGGCGGCGAAGTGGGCGCGGGCACCACGTGGCGACCTCCGATTAGCTGCGGCGGCGGCGCGGACGCGTCGTCCGATCCGGACGTGTCCGTGGCGGAGAGGGAGCGAGGCAAGGGTTAGGGTGGAAATCATCCGCGAATTTGGACGGGGAGGGCATATTTATAGGTAGAGGGAGCTAGGAGTGTCCAAATGAGGTGCGGTTTTTGGTCACGCGATCGTGATCGAACGACCGAGAGCGTGGAGGGGGTTTGGATGGGTTTTGGGACACTTTGGAGGGGTGTTGGGCTGCAACACAAAGAGGGCTTTTACGGTTACCCGGTTAACCGTTGGACTATCAAACGACCTCCAAATGGCACGAAACTTGACAGGCGGTCTACCGGAACTATACCAAGGCCGGTTGGAAAACCTCGGGCCATTCCGAGAACGTTTAAGACCCGCACATCAAAAAAGGAAAAAGGGGGCGTCGGGTGACATAGGAGAGCCGGATTGCAAAACGGACAACGGGGAAAAAGCTCGGATGCATGAGACGAACACGTATGCAATGCAATGCACATGATGACATGATAAAATGCAACACGCAAGCAAATGACATGGCAAAGATGACGAATAACTGGCAGACACCTGGCGCATCGAATCCGGGGCGTTACACCTACATACCCCCAAACCAATAGAAGCATCCACGAAAACCTAATTCCACCGCCGCAACCTTCTGTACCCGTGAGATCCCATCTTCGGGCCTTTTCCGGCGTCCTGCCGGAGGGAGCATTGATCAATGGAGGGATTCTACATCAGCACCATAGCCTCTCCGATGATGTTTGAGTAATTTACCTCAGACCTTCGGGTCCATAGTTATTAGCTAGATGGCTTCTTCTTTCTCTTGGTGTCGTGGAATTGTCACGGCAGATGTCCTTAGTGTTAGGACTTAGTCGCGAGGCCAACGCATCTATGTGGTAGCTTGAGAGGGGTTGGCGGGACGAGACGCGAGTTTTACCAGGTTCGGCCCCTCTCGGTGGAGGTAAAGCCTACGTCCCGCTTCATTGATATTGATGATGATGATCACGGTTACACGAGTGCTCTAACTCGAGAGCTATTGTCTAAACCTAACTTGTCCAACTTGTGGAACTTGTCCCTCTTTGGGGAGCCCTGCCCCTCCTTATATATGTTGAAGGGGCGGTTTACATGTGGAGTCCTATTAGGATTAGGACTAGTCTATCTCTAATACAAACCGGATACAAGTCCTGGTCTTAACTCCTTGTAAAATATTCCTCATGCCTTTCCTCTTAAACCGGCCCACAATAGTTGAACCGGCCTTCTGATCCGCCGGCCGGGTTACTAATGAACCGCCAAGACCGGGCGGGTAGCCCGTGAACCGCCAAGCTCAGGCGGGTTACCAAGATGAGTTGTCGAGACCGGCGGGTTAACTTCCGGCGGTTTACACCATGAGGTATATCCCGACATTAGCCCCAAGTTTAGCTTGGATTTATCCATAGTAAACTTCTGCTATAAAATAAACACGAACAAATTTGGCAGGTTGTACTCGGGTTAAGAATTCTTGTAGACCGGCACCGATCGTCCTTGTCATTTCCTTCTTCTAGAAAATTGGGTCAATAACCAGCTTCATAACCAATTTGCTGATGTTGGCTTCTTATAGAAAAATATTGTGAAGAATAATCCACTTGAGTCGGCTTCCAAAGCGCCGGTTTAAGAAATATTGGTCTTGAAATACTCATCGATATTCAACGGTTTGAAGATGTAGAACTTGCCGGTTTATCATTGCCAAAATTGTCGGGTTATAAAACTGATAATTCCAGGTTATGATTGTTGCCAATGCGGGTTATGATTGTTTGCAAACACGGGTCATAATGGTTGGTGGCCTTGGTCAATCCGGTTTGTTCAAAACAGAGAGTTTGAAAATAGTTCTTCCATAATAATATAATACCTGTAGCCCCCAAGTCTTGAGTAGAACAAAGTGATGGCTTAAGACTTGTTTCAATATAAATCTGCCACTTAAGAAGAAATCCATGTTGTTCATCCCAGTCACTTAGTAAAACTGAATACTCCATATTATGTAGCCCCCAAGTGCGGGTCATTATGCAATAATAAGCGGGGACTTTGTAGGTATAATCATATAGATTTGAGCAATGATGTGTAGCCCCAAGGGCCGCTCGATAAGATAATATTGAGCTGGGACTTAATATATACTTCAATGAAAATAACATCATATGATGTAACTCCCATCATGGGACTTGAATCCACGTCCACAAGGTTAAGAGCCTTGTGCTTTACCAAGCGAGCAGCGGACCCTTCAATATAATGAATAAAAAGCTTTGTACCTTCAACTGTTGGCAGGAGCAATTGGCAGCCCCAAAAGGTCGACTCATTATAATATGATGAGTCGGGTCTTCAATAATATGAGCAAAAAATTACTTTGCATTAGCCCCAAGTGTCATGGTGCATGCTTGCGGCGACATGAGACTTGCATATATGATATAATCTCAACTTAAATAATGTAGCCCCCAAGTGCGGGTTGTAAGCCCATGACAATTCGGGACTATTCCTTCAATTGTAGAATAAATTATATCCATTGATAATATGATAGCCATTGCGCTAAAGCGACTTTGAAAACCTTAAGCATAATCTGGTTATTGATAACCATAATGGAAATCCAGCCATGTTGGCTATTTAAGATAATATAATCCGGTATGAAAAATTCATCCAATATCATAATGAAAATTCAGCCAAGTTTGGCTATTTGAATAATATAACCCAATCATTTATAAGCGCATGATTCCAATGGCGCAATCCAAATATATCTTGGCGACGTATAGTCAAAGCCAGGCGGTTTAATAAGCGCCGGCGATTTATAATCATGCTTTATTCAACATGTTTCAGTATACAACAAGTTTAAAATGTCACTCGGTTTACACGGGGACGATCAAGAATAATCAAATATGAAATATATCATACCTGTGATATTGAATCACATTGCTGGTTTGACCAACTTTATGTAGTAAAAGTGATAACCCCAATCTTGAGTAATGATAACTCCTTTCATCTTGTGCGGTTGATGATAAACCGTGCGGGTTGTGATAAACACCGGTTTAACCATATATATCTTGGCGACTCGTAGTCAAACCAGACCGGGCGGATAGTCTCCGGATTATGATTTGATCATGTCTTGACAACTTGTAATTGAAAGTCAAGCGGGTTAATGAACACGGTTTACTCCATAATAAGATGGTAACATAAAATCAAAAGCGGGCAAATAGTCTCGGTTAGGATTTGACCGTGTTCCGCCAATTTGTAATTGACAGTTTGAACCGGATTAATAATGTCGGTTTGAAAACACAACAAAAGAAATAATTTAAAGAGAACAAAATTCAAGCAAAGGCAAATATAAAACCATTGCAAATGAGGCTTTGAGCCGATCAAGAGGCATTACCATGGTCGGACACGACCAAGCCCCCAAAAGGCGTAGCTATGGTTCGAGTCAGCCAGTCCCCAAATGATGCATTGGCATTACGCCGATCAAGAGGTGTAGCGATGGTTGGGTTCGACCAAAGCCCCAAGTGATCTTTGTGGCACTAGGCCGATCAAGAGGCGTGACTATGGTTCAGACGTGACCACAAGTCCCCAAGTGATCTGTGGCTTTTAGCCTACCAAATGGCGTTGCTATGGTTCGGACACGACCAAGGCCCCCAAGTGATCTTGTGGCATTGCGCCGATCAAGAGGTGTGACTATGGTTCAGACATGACCAAGCCCCAAGTGATCAATAATATGATAAGCCAACAAGGCATGATACCCATGTTTGAACCGCGCATCATGGCAGCAGGTCCTCTTTGGCACCCTTTAACTTTTTGCAAGAGATAAATCCTTCTTGAACCGGGATTTTGAACCGGATATTTGAGAGCTTCAAAGCTTTGCGGAGACATCTTTCCCTTGAACCGGACGTTAAACGGAATCTTCATTTTAGCCAGAAATTTTAACGGCCTTTAAACTTGAACTTGCGAGAAGTTAATTCCTTTTGAACGGACATTGTTAAACCGGATTTGAGAGCTAAAGAGCTTTATGAGAGAACAGATTTCCCTTGAACGGATTGTAAACCGGATATTTGAAAGCTTCAGTGAGACTTTCCTTTAGCGGATTTTAAGCCGAATCCTTCGATGATCCGGAACTTCTTCCTTGAGCCGGATTTTGTAACTGTCATATACTTATTAAGCGGAAATTTTCTCGACGGCCTTCAAATAACATAGCCTCCGGGACGGGTTATCTTTCCCTCCATCGTCCCGGGTTCTTAAATATCTTGGCAAGATTTGCTTAGTCATGTCATCGTAGCCCCGAGTCTCAAGGTGACTCGAGGAGTTGGCTTGAAACTCTCCATATTTGGTGGTTCACGACTCATTGGTGTTGATAACACGATGCAAATCCACAGAAGGTTGTGATGATCTGCGGCGGGTTATAAATGATCACGTATGAGCCGTGTCACCTTCGCCAATGTTTCCTTCAATGGCGATTTGAAGTTAACCAAACTGTAGTGGCGGCGACTTGTGCGCTTGCCCATTGAGCCATCCAGTGCAAACGGCGGTTGATGATAATGTGCTTCCAATTTGAAAGAAAACCGGGCTACCCAAGCTGTAACTTGCTCATACCCAATATAAACAGCTCATGTAGACAGGTGCGGCCTGGTGTGTTGATGTAGACCAGGCCGCGAGAGACGGACGGTCAAGACGACCGTAACATCAGAGGCAGCTCGGATAGATGAATCGGCCGCGGCATTGTAAACCGGTGCGACGGGAAGATCTTCACGGTGTTGTAAACTAGTGCGAGACGATCGTATCGATCGCATCTTGCGATGAGGCAGCAGACGGCGAAGTCAACCGCAGCGCGGTCCCGCCGAGTCGATGTAGATCGGATGGCGGCTTGTCGCGTCCATTCATCGGGTGTCGTTACGGACTATCACCGGCGGAATATTGTCAGCCCGTGCTCCATACCCATGGTATAAACCACATTTATAGTGAATAATGGTCCTGTACATAAAATATACAAATCAAAGTAATTTGTCCTTTGATAGAAATAATATGTGTTGATAAAACAAATTTGAGATGGATAGCACCTGATGTTTGCGGATGGCAAGCGGCGTCGGATGATGAATGACCCGTTCACGAAATAGAGGCGATGGCGTAAAAGCATCGCATCCGGCCGGCTCGAGCCGGACCCTCCGGATCGTATTTGACCCTCTTTTTTTCTCGCACAATCTCTCAATCAATCTCTTCTTATCAACACTCCCTACTTCCTGTTTCCTTCAAGTGACGTCGGTACGAGATTAGAAGGCGGGATGGCTCATGACCAAAGTTAGGAGGCTGGAGGTGGAGCAGCAGCGGCGACAGGGGGGCGCGGCCATAGGATCGATCACGGGCGTTCTCCTGGCGCTGGATGTATGCGCGTGCGCGGCGGTTTGGTACACACGCGTTTTCGGAGTCAGAGTAGACGCGAAGACCTCGGTGGCCATGGCGGTTTGAGACAGTGGAGGGGAAGGCCGCGGCGACTCGGATCTCGGGGCCGACCAAAGCAGAGGCGGCGGGAGGTCTCGGCGGTTTAGGGTAGAAACCATGGCAACATGGCCACAGCCAGTGAATATGGCGATGGTGACCTGGCAACACGGTAGTGAAGCGGCACTCTGCTGCAGCCGAGGCGGATTGATGAAACGGATACCGGCGGTTCTTGGTGGTGTCTTGGCGCTAACGACTGTGATCCGCTGTGCGACTTGGAAGTGTACTCGGCGGCTCGCGGCGCACCGACGGAGGGGCGCAGCCCGTTGCAGAGGTGGGTTAAACCCGGGCGACCATGGCGATCATTGAAGTAGTACACCGGGTTGAAATCAATGTGGAAACGGCGGGTTGGCGCCGTGGTAAAGCGGCGGTTCACGGTACCGTCTTGACCATTCGCGGAGGCGGTCTAGCGGCGGCGGTGAAGACCACTCATCCGCAGCAGACTCAAGCGAAGTGGAGTCTGGCGGCGATTTATAAACGAGACGGAAATTGAGTTCCGGCCTCATCCTTTCAAAAACTTCATCACCATGCCCGTGACTTTCCTTGCAGGTAACCATACTAGTTTTGGTCTCTCTCGGCGATGTCGACTCGGTTTGGTTGCTTGAGACCTTGTCAACTCGGGCAGTAGAATCCGGTGATGCTTGTTGGCGGTTGGTAAGGTGGAACGCGCCATCGACCACACCGGCAGCGCCAGCTCGAGCCCAGCGCCCTGTATCTGGGAGCAGCTGGAGAAGCACAAGTCAATATGGCGGCTTAGCAACAAGGGCCGTAGCAACTTCGGCGCCCGACAATGGCTCGCGAGTGCGTTGAGGTAGTCCTCGGTTGACTCGGGGTGCAGCAGCTCGAGCATAGCCTGCGGCGAGCAGGCGGCGACTTGAAGCGGCGGCTCGGTGAGACCAGCCGGGGTAGAGCGAAGCGAACCGCGCCACGGCGGAAGTGGGTTGACCTGGCGGCTCAATGGCGCGCTTCGGCGGGGACGAACCGGCGACTTGAAATGTTGGCGGCTTGACTAGTCCATGTCCGATTCCTTCTCCCAATCATTACTTTCTTTATTTGATTTTGTCACGCTCCGAGTTACGATGGGTGTAACGACAGCGATTGTACCCAAAACTGATTTCTCTTCTCGTGGCGAAACTTACTAGACAACGAGCGATCTGAAGTAGATTAAACTTATGCGGACTATTCCTTTGCTTCGGCCAGCGGTAGCTGCACTCGTTATGTCGGTCGAAACTCTTCCGTACTTAGCGTCTGCGGCAGTTTCGACGAGGTGAGGAGGCTCGAAGCGGAGACGACGAAGCGGTCAAGCGCGTTTTTCCTCCTCCGAGTCATAGTAGCTTTGGGCGAATCCATCTCTGCATCTTCTAAGACCCGATCTTGTATGGACCAAGATCCTTAAAACCGGTAGCGTACCATATTATTCTGTTGGAACCTCTCCTTGATGCTTCTTTGAGTCTTCCCGTGATGCCTCGGAATCGATCAACCCAAAACTTGCACTGATTAGAGCTCACGTACTAGTAGTAGTACATGGTACTATTCCAAAATCAATATGATCTCGTAAACCATGCAACTACTAGTATTTGACCATAATTTTCGCGTGTAGCAGCTGCAATGATTTAGGCCTCTCCGGGGTTGATGTGGATGAAAACCATGATCCCGGCGACTTCCACTGGCATACAGGAGTAACCCTAATTTCTTGAATCCTCTTCCTCTGATGAATTGCAAACCTCTCGACCCCTTAGAGAGAGATCCCTTCAAGAACTCAACACCACCGTGCGCGGGCCCCACGGTGGGCGCCAACTGTCGTGGAATTGTCACGGCAGATGTCCTTAGTGTTAGGACTTAGTCGCGAGGCCAACGCATCTATGTGGTAGCTTGAGAGGGGTTGAGCGGGACGAGAGACGCGAGGTTTTACCTGGTTCGGCCCCTCTCGGTGGAGGTAAAGCCTCGTCCTGCTTCATTGATATTGATGATGATGATCACGGTTACAAGAGTGCTCTAACTCGAGAGCTATTGTCTAAACCTAACTTGTCCAACTTGTGGAACTTGTCCCTCTTTTGGGGAGCCCTGCCCCTCCTTATATATGTTGAAGGGGCGGTTTACATGTGGAGTCCTATTAGGATTAGGACTAGTCTATCTCTAATACAAACCGGATACAAGTCCTGGTCTTAACTCCTTGTAAAATATTCCTCATGCCTTTCCTCTTAAACCGGCCCACAATAGTTGAACCGGCCTTCTGATCCGCCGGCCGGGTTACTAATGAACCGCCAAGACCGGGCGGGTAGCCCGTGAACCGCCAAGCTCCGGGCGGGTTACCAGTGAGCCGTCCAGACCGGCCGGGTTAACTTCCGGCCGGTTTACACCGCGGGGTATATCCCCGACACTTGGGATCTCAATACAAAGTTCTCCACGATTCTCGTGGAGATCTATTCGATGTAATCTTGTTTTGCGGTGTGTTTGTTGAGACCGATGAATTGTGGGTTTATGATCAAGTTTATCTATGAACAATATTTGAATCTCCTCTGAATTCTTTTATGTATGATTGATTATCTTTGCAAGTCTCTTCGAATTATCAGTTTGGTTTGGCCTACTAGATTTATCTTTCTTGGAATGGGAGAAGTGCTTAGCTTTGGGTTCAATCTTGCGGTGTCCTTTCCCAATGACAGTAGGGGCAGCAAGGCACGTATTGTATTGTTGCCATCGAGGATAACAAGATGGGGTTTATATTGCATGAGTTTATCCCTCTACATCATGTCATCTACTTAAAGCGTTACTCTGTTCTTTTGAACTTAATACTCTAGATGCATGCTGGATAGTTGTCGATGTGTGGAGTAATAGTAGTAGATGCAGGCAGGAGTCGGTCTACTTGTCTCGGACGTGATGCCTATATACATGATCATACCTAGATATTCTCATAACTATGCTCAGTTCTGTCAATTGCTCAACAGTAATTTGTTCACCCATCGTAATACTTATGCTCTCGGGAGAAGCCACTAGTGAAACCTATGGCCCCCGAGTCTATTTTCCATCATATAAATCTTCCAACACTTAGCTATTTTTATTGCCTTTTATTTTACTTTGCATCTTTATCATAAAAATACCAAAAATATTATCTTATCATATCTATCAGCTCTCACTCTCGTAAGTGACCGTTGAGGGATTGACAACCCCTTTATCGCGTTGGTTGCGAGGTTCTTGTTTGTTTGTGTAGGTGCGAGGGACTCGTGCGTGGTATCCTACTGGATTGATACCTTGGTTCTCAAAAACTGAGGGAAATACTTACGCTACTTTCTTGCATCACCCTTTCCTCTTCAAGGAAAACCAACGCAGTGCTCAAGAGGTAGCAAGAAGGGGATTTCTGGCGCCGTTGCCGGGGAGATCTACGCCAAGTCAAGTCAAGTCAAGACATACCAAGTACCCATCACAAACTCATCTCCCTCGCATTACAATATTTTCCATTTGCCTCTCGTTTTCCTCTCCCCCACTTCACCCTTGCTGTCGGTGGGAAACGACACCTATGGGATCACTGGAATCCCTCCTACGGTTGCGGGGCGCCGGGATCGTGAGAAGAGCGGGACTAGCAAGCAACACAAGGGGGATTTACCCAGGTTCGGGCTGCAAAGATGCGTAAAACCCTACGATCCTGCTTTGGTGGCTGTATTCAGTGTTCTTGAGCTCGTGAATTAGCTCTAGGTGCTGCTAGGTTCAAAAGAGCCGAATCCTTCTCCAGTGCGCCATGGGCCTCCTTTTATAGGTGAAAGGGGCTGCCATAGTGGCACACAGGAGGTGGAAAGTGCTACAGCGCTGTGAGCTTATCCCTGGTGTTACAGGGCAAAGCGCATTTAATGCGAGGCTTAGGTGTCCCTTCGCTTTCTCGGGGGCGAGGGCGAGGCCCGTCCCGTCTGTCGCCGCTCCTCCTTGCTTCGACACGCGCCCTGGCCAGCGATGCATGCTATTCCATGTAGGCAGGCAGGCAGCTGAGGTGGCGCGGTGGTGGAGCCTCCACGAAGGGTTGCATGTTGCCACGCAGGTGCCTGCCCAGGTGGTTGGGTCGGCAGCCGCATGCGAACGATGACAGAGACTTGGCTGGTGCGGGCCTGGCAGCGGCCCTACTGGCGCGCTAGGCGAGGGTCTTGCCGGGTGGCCCGGCAAGGGTCTTGCCGTGGCACGCAGGCGTCCCAGACAAGGATCTTGCCGGGGGTCTTGTGGGTTTCTTCGGTGAGGATGATTGCCTTCCTATCCTCACTTGATCTTGACTATTCTTTGTCTTCACAAAGATCTGCATGCCACCATGGAGGTGCCTCCCGAGCCCTGTTCCAATGCGTTTGTCGAGCGTTGGTGGTCTCAAGGGTGTCTCGCTCGGCTGGCGTGGGCGAGCTGCCCCGGCAAGGGTCCTTGCCGGGGAAACCTGCTTCGCCCATCCGATCCTTGTGGCCTTGGTCCTTGTCGTTGCTTTATTTGTCTTGTGCCTTCGGCTTCTCTCCGGCTTCCCTTTCCTACACTGTTATGCGTGGTCGTGGCGGGTGACTCTGACTGCCCGTGCACAAGTAAAGGGGTCAAAAGGAGAGCCCCTACTTTTGTACACCGACAGGAGCCCCCGGGCCTGGGCCATACATAAGCGTGACACGTTGTTGGGCCAGGCCCAGAACTGTGCGCGGGTAGTTAGGGCGGATTTTACTGCGGTAACTGCTCTGTCCGCTGCGCTTCTCCATGGCCCGTGTTGAACGCGCGATGTGGGGGTCGTGCATGTGCGTGACGTGGGAGGCATGCGTGGGACGGCATCCGCGCGCATGCATCGTATCGCAGTTAATGGGAAAGGAGGCGGCCCGCGCCTTCCCCGTAAAAAGGAATTACCGCGGGCGCGCTGCTCACTTTACCCCTCCCTTGCGCCTTCCTCCAATCTCAGAACCGCCCCGCCCTTTTCTTCCTTCCTGAGCTTTCGCCATTGTTCGTCGTTGCAAACTCGGCCGCTGATCAGCTGACCACTATGGGGATGCCGGAGATGAGGTACGCCCCAGAAGCGAGCCTGAGCCCCAACGCCAACCTGACCTCATACTTTGAGAAGGTCGTCGGCGCCACAGGCGGCTTCACTCCAGCAAGGCGGCTTCCTGGCGAGAATCCGGATACTCTACCGGGGATCATGACCAGGTACTCACCAAGATCGCGCCGGCACCTGACCTCGATTTGGAGCTGTCTTTGAAGAGCTTCTTTGGAGGACGCCGACATTGCGGCGCTCAACGAGCGTATCTAGCCCATCCCCAGCCGCATCGACAAAATCAAGAGGGTGGAGGGCCAACGTCGGGACTAGGCACCCCGTTCTCTGTCGCCGCTGCAGGTTCATGACCAAGACAATGCTATCTTTAGTTAGAACCGCGGTGGCAATTTGTATAATATAACTCTGCAGTGCCCTGAAACTATGCATGTTATTTTCCTGTTCGATTTTCCTTTGTATGTTCACCCTACGTCGACCGGGTAAGCTTGCCGACACGTAAACCCAGGGCAGCGCCTTGAGGACGGATCCTCATTAGCCTGCCGGGCGTGCTTGTTGCCGGGCAAAGCACCTTACCGCCCCTGGCGCGGCCGCTCGATCTGTCGAGCTTTACTCGAGTCAGAACCGAGAGCGTTGCTGATGGCGAAAGGCTACCCTGCCGCTCTCGACGTGGCCGCTTGAATTGTTGAGCGGACTCGAAACAGAACAAGGGCGTTGCCGATCGCAGGAGGGCCCCTCTGCGTACATGTTCCCCATACATAGGCCGAACCATCGAGGATAATAACCTTATATTAAAGGAGAAAAACTTAAAATTCAGCATGACTTAGCTCTCTTGTCGCCGCCTCGGCGTCCTTCGCACCAAAGGATAGCGCCGCCTTCTTGGCCACCTCCTCCGCGGGAGTCGTGGCGATGAAGAATAGCTAGGTCAACTGCTAGACCTGATTCTCACAATTACGCCCCCTACCTGGCGCGCCAAATATGTCGGTGGGAAACCACACCTATGGGATCACTGGAATCCCTCCTGCGATTGCGGGGCGCGAGGATCGTGAGAAGAGCGGGACTAGCAGGCAACTCAAGGGGGATTTACCCAGGTTCGGGCCGCAAAGATGCGTAAAACCCTACGATCCTGCTTTGGTGGTTGTATTCAGTGTTCTTGAGCTCGTGAACTATCTCTAGGTGCCGCTAGGTTCAAAAGAGCCGAATCCTTATCTAGTGCGCCATGGGCCTCCTTTTATAGGCGAAAGGGGCTGCCACAGTGGCACACAGGAGGTGGAAAGTGCTACAGCGCTATGAGCTTATCCCTGGTGTTATAGGACAAAGCGCATTTAATGCGAGGCTCATCTGTCCCTTCGCTTTATTGGGGGCGGGGGCGAGGCCCGTCCCGTTTGTCGCCGCTCCTCCTTGCTTTGACACGCGCCCTGGCCAGCGATGGATGCGGTGCCATGTAGGCAGGCAGGCAGCTAAGGTGGCGCGGTGGTGGAGCCTCCACGAAGGGTTGCATGTTGCCACGCAGGTGCCTGCCCAGCTGGTTGGGTCGGCAGCCGCATGTGAACGGCGGCGGAGACTTGGTGGTGCGGGCTGGCGGTGGCCTGGCTGGCGCTTAGCGAGGTCTTGCCGGGTGGCGGCAAGGGTCTTGCCATGGCGCGCAGGCATCCCCGGCAAGGATCTTGCCGGGGGTCTTGTGGGTTTCTTCGGTGAGGATGATTGCCTTCCTATCCTCACTTGATCTTGACTATTCTTTGTCTTCACAAAGATCTGCATGCCACCATGGAGGTGCCTCCGAGCCTGTTCCAATCGTTTGTCGAGCATTGGTGGGCTCAAGGTGCTCGCTTCGGCTTCGTGGGCGAGCTGCCCGGCAAGGGTCCTTGCCGGGAAACCTCTCGCCCATCCGATCCTTGTGGCCTTGGTCCTTGTCGTTGCTTTATTTGTCTTGTGCCTTGGCTTCTCTCGGCTTCCCTTTCCTACATTTGTTATGCGTGGTCGTGGCGGGTGGCTCTGACTGCCCGTGCACAAGTAAAGGGGTCAAAAGGAGAGCCCCTACTTTTGTACACCGACACTTGCCGTTTTATTCGCCCTCTCTTTTCCGTTCGCCTCTTTTTCGCTCGCTTCTTGTTTGCTCGTGTGTTGGATTGCTTGTCTGTCATGATAGTTCTACCTAGATTTGGTGATCTTCACCTTAAAAGGTTAGAAGAGATTGAAAGCAGCGTCAGGAGTTTTATGACTTTACAATTTGAGCATAATAATTTTTTAAGAACAAGCTTAAGGAACAAAAAAGCTTTATGGGTTATATGAATAAAGAGCTCGATGATATGTCTAAAGAATTTTATGGTTTGAAATCTCAGATTGCTCATCTCGAAAAATTAATAGCTGAAATTTTGGATAAGCAGGCCACCTTAGTTAATAAGATGGCCGCTAAGCCAGAATTTTTTTGTGAGAATAAAGATGAAGATCTAAAAGTTATTGATGTGTCCCCTATTAAATCTTTGTAATGATGGGACTGAATATGATCCACCTTTACCTAGAAGGCGTTCCAAAAATTCGGAGTTGTTAGATCTTGATGCAAAAATTGGTAAAAGTGGGATTGAAGAGATCAAAACTCTAGATATTAATGAACCCACTATTTTGGATTTCAAGGAATTTAATTATGATAATTGCTCTTTGATACATTGTATTTCCTTGTTGCAATCCGTGCTAAATTCTCCACATGCTTATATTCAAAATAAAGCTTTTAATAAACATATCGTTGATGGAGTAAAGTCTGAAATAAACCTTGACTTTGTAGAGGTTGGCGTAAATGAACCCCCACCTTCAAATCCCTGAAGTGGATACCCTAATCTCTCAGACCCCGGTCTATTGTAACCCTGGGCATGTTTGGCTCACTGGGAAAAGAAGCAATCCCAGCCGGGTTCAGCCGCTACGCTCACTGACGGTATGGGTCCACAAGTCACTTTAATCTCTCTCCTTTTATCTTCTTCTTCCTCTATCCTCTCCTCTCCCGATCCCCTCTCCCTCTCCACTGCCGGTCCCTCATTCCTCTGGTTGGCCCCGACAGCCGAGATGACCCTGTCTGGGCCAATGACTGGAGGTGGCGGCTGCTGGAGACCTTAGGACTCGTGGCCAGACACAGTGGTGGCGACGGGCAGGTGGGTCTTGGCGGAGCGCGACGCTAGCCAGCAGGCCCCTCGCACGATGTGCGATGCGGATGAGGCTGCGACGGCAAGCGCGGTAGCACGCGGGTGAGCCATGGGCGGCGACGCGGCGATAGCCAGCCTATCACACTGCACGCGCATCTCATGACGCAGTGGAGACTTGGCGTGGCGGGGAGGACTCACACGTACAACTCGGACATGGAGCTGGCCATCTAGCAACGGGTCGTGGTGTTGGCGTCCAATTGGTAATCGCTGAGAGCGGCGACGCGCAGGCAAGCGTAGAAACAGACGGCGGCGCGTAGCTGCGAGTAAGTGCATAGTGCAGGTGGTGTCGGGCATGAAACCTGTAACACCCCGAGGATCATGCTACACTAAACCACCATGATGATGCTAAGCTACTGTGAATTTCAATGATAATCATGTTGGGATAATATCTCATTTCAAATTCCTCTCTGAAAACAATTCAAAGTCACAATGCAAAATGAGTTTTCTCGAAACTTGCTAGAAAAATGTCCGTCATTTGACAAATATTCCATAACATTTATTTGTTAAGGAACACAACATCCCTCTTGTGCAAATATGAGCTTTGGCAATTATAACCACATCATTTAAGCATTTTTTTAAATGCTATCCTCTTTATGAAAAATTCAAATGAACTCCAAAATTGCACAAAATTTTTGTGGCACTGCAGAATATTTCATAGTATTTTTAATATTAAAACTCCACTTTTATGCAAGGTCATTTGGTGGCTTGAATTATTGCAAAACTGTTGCTGTAAAATAAAACAAAAGCAGAAAATACAAAGGCTTTTATAAGAAAAATAAAAGACACCCCCTCGTGCTAGGCCTCAGCCCACCGGCCATCCAACCAGGCCGCCCACCTAACCCTCATAACCCCCACCGTGACCTAACCCTATCCCACGACCCCCCACTCTCCCCCCGACGTCTCTCTCTCCTCCAGCCACGCCACACCAGCCCTTCAGTCAGCGCGCCCCATCCCATCGCCCGTCGGCCTCGTCCCGACCCGCCGCCTCTCCCGGCGATCGCGCCCCTCCTCGGCGCGGCGCCTCGCCTCGTTACCGACCACAAGCCGCCGGATCAAGCCGCGCCCGCCCACGTGGACACCGCCGCCCAAGTCGCCGCCACCGGCGCCATCGCTCGACACCGCCGCCGTCGCTCGCTACTCGTCTCCCGAGCCTTCGCGCGCCCCTCACGCTCATTGTGAGCCCCTCACCGATTCCCCTCGTCCCCTCGTCCCGTCGTCGTCGGTGGTCGCCGCGCGCCGTTAGCCACCATGGCTGCGCTCGGCGTTCGCCCATCCAGCGCGTTGGCCTCGCCTTCCCGGCTCGGCCACTAGCCTCCCGCCACGATCCCGCCACGCCTGCACCTGCCTGTCGCCTAACGGCTGCTGCTGCTGCTCATGCCACCACCGCCACCGCCTCGCCACGCGCCTTTGGTCTCGCCCCTCGCTCGCCGGCCTCACAGGCGCGACGGTCTCTCCCCAGCCACACCATGGCCATAGTTGGCCCCCTGTGTGTGTGTGTGTGTGTGTGTGTCACAGCCAGGGCATGGCCTTGTGCCATCACCATAGGGGCCACCCCTGCTTAGAACGAATTTGTTAATAAATAAAATTAATCAATTAGCTAATCAAGAAAATTAACTTAATTAACTCTGTTTAATTTACCTAATTAATTTGGTTAGTTAATTAAAACTGTTAATTGGTTGTTAGACTATGACAAGACGGCCCCCTACACGCCAGGGTTGACTTTAGTCAACTCTATTATTCTTGACGTCATCTTGATGCAATAACCCCATTTTAGAATTAATACTAATTTCAGAATATTGCTAAAACTTAAATAATTCATAGAAAAATAACTGTACCTCGGATGAAAAAGTTTTCTACATGAAAGTTGCTCAGAACGACGAGACGAATCAGGTTACGCGGTCCGTTCGTTCTCCACACATCCCTAGCATAGAGAACCTGCAGCTTTCCTCCTCCATTTCATCTGTCCGAAAAATGCAAACATCGGAAAATCTTCCCGGATGTTTCCCCCCCTTCCACGCTACCGCGTAGGACCGCGTTAGAACACGTCTAGCTCTGCCGGTTGTCCTGTTATGCACTTGCTTACTATGTATTTACTGTTTCTTCCCCCTCTTCTCTCCGGTAGACCCCAAGACCGATGCTGCCCCTATGATCGACTACGTCGACGACGACCCCCTCCTTGACAGAGCAACCAGGCAAACCCACCCTTTGAGCATCCCGATATCGCCCATTCCATTCTCTCATGCTTGCACTAGATTTTGCTACTGTTATTGTTTGCTCCTATTCTGCTGCATAGCCTGTTTATTGTAACCTGCTATTGTTACCTACCTGCTTATCCTAAACTGCTTAGTATAGGTTGGTTAGAGACCCATCGCTGACCCCCACCTTTCCTTGTTGCCCTGCTTCATCATTGAAGACCCGATCAGCGGATCGAAGACCAGGCCCGACACCGCACATCACTTCCCTTAGTTGCTCGACACTCTTTGGGTTACTATCGAGTACCGAGGGTGAAACCTCTACAAAGACTTCGATATTAACCCTGTAGTATAGCTATCCGGTCGTGGTCATCGAGGGTGATTTCCTCCTTAACCACTTCCGATACGACTCTGTCGTGCAACCCCTCAAGTGTGAACCTCGGGGGTGATTCCTCTTACATTCACCTTGATGATTACATCTAGTGGAATTCACCGGGGGTGATTCCTCGGGTTTTCCCCTTGATGTTTGGACACACGGTTACTTGGACTTTTACCATCGTTATTTGGAAAGACGGGTCGACCACGAGGGTACCAGCGTGAGCTTAATTGCAGTGATGTGGAGGCGGGTTGACCTCGGAGGGTGCCCGCAAGATAATTACTGGCGTGGCGGGCATTCCTAGCCCTTGCCGCATGTCCTCGAGGCAGAACAACGGGTCACATCTTTCATGAGTCTCTGCTTGTTACCGCGTTCCTAATCCACTACGATTTGGATATTTGATCCGAGGGCCTTTGGCCCGATAGCACTAACCATCACGTGGGCATAGTATGGGCGTTCTGCGTCGTATACACCAGCGAAGCTTAATAGGCGTCGGCGGCGGAGGCGCGCGCCGGGTTGGACTGCGTGGCGCTGCCTTTGTTGAAGGAGGTAGCTAGGTCTGCTCACCGCCGCCCGCAACGCGTCAGGAGTTCGGGGAGATGGCCCATGACTCCACAGGGGCATAGGTTTAGTCCGCGTGCTGGCCTCTCTATTAAGCCTAGGTCGGGTTGCGGCGTATTGTTTGGCGAGGCGGGCATGACCACTGGAAAGTGTGTCCGGCGGAGTTAAGCGGCGTGGTGGGTAAGTTGGTGCACCCTGCGGTAAGAAAACATCTATCGATAGCCTGTCCTCTGATAGCGGACACTTGGAGTTGTATCGATCGATACAACTAGAACTGGATACTTGAGATGAGACATGGATATGAGCAATGGATTGCGATGAGAATTGGATTGTGATGATAAGCTGGATAGTATGGCTCGGGATTTCTTTCTCGCGGAGTCGAGAAAGGATCTCGGCGAGGTTGATAACACTACTACTTTACGTTATGCTACTCTACTCCTTCCGTTTGCTGCAAGATGGTGGTTTCGAAGATGCTAGTCTTCGATAGGACTAGGCCTTCCCTCTATTACGGCATTTACGCAGCCCACCCACATATACAACCTTCCTTTGATAATGTTGCATCGTAGTATAGATCCTTGCTTGCGAGTACTTTGGATGAGTACTCACGGTTGCCTTGTTCCCCTTTTCCCCTATCTCTACTCGGTTGCTGCGACGAGCACGATGGAGCCTGAAGCAAGACGCCATCGTCGATGGCGACTACTACCTTTGGGCGCCTACTACTACGTGCAGCCAGCCGACGATGACGAGGGTAGTTAGGAGGATCCCAGCGGGAGGCCTCGTCTCTTCGACCAGATCCCGGTTTGTGCTAGCCTTCTTAAGGCAAACTTGTTTAACTTATGTCCGTACTCGGATATTGTTGCTTCCGCTGACTTCGTCTATGATCGAGCACTTGTATTCGAGCCCTCGAGGCCCTGGCTTGTATTATGATGCTTGTATGACTTATTTATGTTTTAGAGTTGTGTTGTGATATCTTCCGTGAGTCCTCGATCTTGATCGTACACATTTGCGTGCATGATTAGTGTACGGTTGAATCGAAGCGTCACAAGTTGGTATCGAGCCGATTGCTGTAGGAATCCCCTTCCACACTCCTTGTCCAAGTCGAGTCTAGACATTGCAAAACTTTTACTAACTTGGCTGTGTGCCTTACGGGCCCACGCCGCCATCGGGTGGTACTAGGATCTTTTACTCCTCGATCTTTACTCGGGACTCGAGCTCTCTTCTATTCGGGTTAAATGATTTTGCTAAAAAACTAACTTTAGGTTCTCGCAAGTACTTTCTCCGGAGAGCCACTTGTTACCGATGACCGCTTTCACCAAGATTACGAAGATACTCTCGATGTGCTCTCGAGACTATGTGCCATCGCTTTTGCCATTCACTTCCATCGATAAATCCATCGGATAACTACTTACACCTATCGTTCATATTGTCATCCCAGTTTCTCTTGTTATTACAAGATGTCTGAAATACTCTTGATATTCCGAGAATTCTTTACGCTTCTCGCCTGCAGTTTCTCGCTGCATGAATACCCCTACGGATAATTACTCGCGCTTGCCGAGTATCCGTTAAATCAAAGTTGTTCATGTGTTTCACAAAATACATTCAAATACTACCCGATCTTCCAAAATCTGAGCAGCCTATTGCTCTTAAAATTCTTGCTTGCTTGCATTATGGTTAATCCCATAAGTCTCGTAATCTTAATGGCATACCTTGTCATTATCATTTTGAGTCTGTTGATTCAATATGTTGCGAATGATCGCAATCCTCAAATAGATCCTAGAATTCATCCTTCTGGCTCAGACGTCATTTTGAACATGAGCTGGTTCTCGACCAAACTATTTGTCGTCGATTGTGCCTCTGGTATATTCAATTGATCCATCGTTGATCAAAACGTCTGCTTCTGATCCTTTGTTTTGGAAATCATAATTCCTTTGCATTTAAGCTTTGAATTATTCAGATGATTCCATAACCTGGTTGCATTGCAATTCCTTCCTCTTCGGTTGAGTATCGATACTCATATCAGATCCTTTGTGGACCATCAAGTCCTTTGTTGGATTGTTATCCGACAGTGTCCTTCACATTTGATCACTTTGTGAGTTCTTGCCCTGATACATAATGCCTTTGTTAAGTTGTATCCTCTGCTTGGCCAACCATGCTCGCTTTACGGCTTGTGTTATTTACTCTTGAAACTTGTGGTATATGTTTCTAAGAAGCCCTATGGGTTGAACATATGCCTTCTCTAAGCAGTGTGAACCGAAAAGTTTTCACGAGTCATACTCTTCGGTGCTTCACGAGATAAAATTTCAACACTGCAACTTCATCGAATGTGAGAAGTGAATGAAAGATTATGCATTGAGGAAGTGGGAGTCGACCTTGAACTTTGTGTTCATGCCCATGGACGCGATGTATATCCTATCATGGAAGCTTCTTGTAACAATAACTATTTCCTTGATAACTAACATATGGTATCTGTGAATTGATCCCTTGCAACCGTGGTTCCGACCATGATTGTTCTTCTTTGATCTTATTTCTCGGACAAGTTAAAACAATTGTCTTCTATGGATCAATACACCAGTCCAACCTTTACTTTGATCTTGTGTCGAGTATTACCCCCCTGGTATCTCGGGATTATCATGGAATTGCATAACTTTTTATGAGTTCTTCATCAAGTGCTACCTTCCCACTGATTCCAATTATTCACGGGCTCTGAGTTATTAAACACTCAAAGACACCGATAACTGAACCGAGTCTGCATTTCGGTTTAACGACACTTGATAATCTACTTTAAGTACGAGTTTGTACCCGATCACGCCATTCCTAGCCTGATCGGCCATATCATTATTGTGCAACTTTTTAACTGTGCTACCTGGACCTTCCCGGCGCAAAGTTTTCGACGATGAGCTAAGCTTACGTAGACTTTGCTCACCATATCGTTCCATCTTGAACAACAAACTTGATCTCGAGTTTGTGTCCTACTCGTGGTTCCAATAACCCTTCGCTTCATCATTCGTTTGACTTGATGTCATCGTCGATCGATTACGTCTTCCTGAAATCTCTCGACAAATGTGTCGTGATCATCATCAGTATTCCGAGCTTTTCCAAGATATCAATTGAATTCATGATGAGAAATACCATCCTTGCCTTGATGATTTTTGTTGTCATCGACAACTTTGTTGCCTTCCCTCCAACACAAACTTGTTCGTGTTTTGTGTTATACCTTGAGTTCCTTACTACCCATCATTTGTTCTTCTTTACCTTGGAGTATTACCATCTCTTATGTCATCAATGTTGTGAGGATTACACCACCTCTTGAGAAGTTGTGATACAGTGATGCTTGCCACCATCACCATTCTTTCTTGGTCCTCGTGTTGATTCCAACCGGGGTACCAACAAGTGAACGGTGTTGTTTGGATTCTGCACTCCTAGAAACCCTATTGCTTTGAAGTTAATGGTCGGATGTTCATTCTTAGGCTATTGATTATTGAATCACCATTCTAACATTGGCCGTGCAACCCAACCCATATTTTGGGTGCACCTTTCAACCAATGTTTAATTGTGTATGTTTTCCTCGAGCATACTTCCTTATATCATTTAATCTGACAAATGTTATCTCCTTGTTCACTTAATTGTGGAAATCCAACTTTTGGAAATCTCGATGAATTGCCGTTGCGTTCACCGGAAACCTCCTTGTCCTCTCCTTGGGTTAATGATGGACTCTCGTTAACGGAAATCACTTCATAGTTCATTTCCCCGAGAATCTTACAATGTTTTCTCGACTATTTGTGTCGCCCCCTTTTCTTCTCAGGCATCCCGAGTCTGAGGTATCATGACACCAATAGGATATGAATCTCGGTCAGATATGATGGTTGGGACAACTTTCCAAGAGTTATGATGTTGATCCTTTGATGACCCGGTAACATGATGTCATGCCTAGCACCCCCCCCCCCCGGCTGGAGGACCTATCATTATAGATTCCTTTTCAGCAAGGTTATTCGTTCATCCATGGGGAAATTGTACGACTTATTCTACAAGTTATTCCTGATGGATCCTTCGTGTTCCCAAAGATTGATCTTCACCTGAAGACCATGTCAATGCTATCTCGAAGCATGTCAATGGTACTCCGATTTTCAATAGGAACATTTGAAGCACGGTGCTAAATTTTGTTTATCATTTATCCTAACACCGTTGTAGGGGTAATATCATGAGATTCCTCCCCCCTTACCTAAATGGTTTCTACTTTATATCCTGTCATGGATATCTTGCTCTGCTTGTCCTTGGGAAGGATATACCCCTGAATTATGAGTTTTAACACATTTTCCTTTCCATTGTTCTGTTTAATCTGATATTCATATTTTCCTTTCCATTGTTTGGTTTAACCTTTCTTGTGATCTATATGACCTAAGCAGTAATATTCTCCTGCTTATGTATATACCTCGATGTACAATCTGTCAGTAAGACCTTGTCATCATTGCTATTGACATTCCGGTAACCACCGATGGACGAGAACTTCGCCTACTGGTCCGCCTTGTTCAGCGAGCAGGAAAATAGTTCTCTCCGTCCCTTGCCCTTGGTACCAACGTGTTGACAACATAACTGACAGTCTATCATCTGACATGCCTTGCTATCGGCCCCCTTTCTACTTTTAACCCACAGTTCCACAGGATCGGAACCTGACTCTCCTGTATATCCTTTTATTCCGAAGTATCATTTGCTCTTGGCTTTGTGTTTTGTCACGAGCCACCTTCCGAGATATGATCTATTCCCGATGCTCTGAACCCCCTTCTCACACTCTGTTCAGGTATCGATCTTTTGTCCATTCGCTTGAAACTTCCTATTGTACCTTCATATTTTGCTCTCGATGTTTTCTTAAGTTTCAACTCGGGAGATACTTCTGCCACATTCCCTGAATTGTTTCCCAGATAATTAACCCTATAAGGGTCAGTTCTCCCGAAGTTATTCTTTACTTCACCACTTAAATCTCGGGACGAGATTTCTTGTAGTGGAGGAGATTTGTAACACCCCGAGGATCATGCTACACTAAACCACCATGATGATGCTAAGCTACTGTGAATTTCAATGATAATCATGTTGGGATAATATCTCATTTCAAATTCCTCTCTGAAAACAATTCAAAGTCACAATGCAAAATGAGTTTGCTTGAAACTTGCTAGAAAAATGTCTGTCATTTGACAAATATTCCATAACATTTATTTGTTAAGGAACACAACATCCCTCTTGTGCAAAGATAAGCTTTGGCAATTATAACCACATCATTTAAGCATTTTTTTAAATGCTATCCTCTTTATGAAAAATTCAAATGAACTCCAAAATTGCACAAACTTTTTGTGGCACTGCAGAATATTTCATAGTATTTTTGTGGCCAAACTCCACTTTTATGCAAGGTCATTTGGTGGCTTGAATTATTGCAAAACTGTTGCTGTAAAATAAAACAAAAACAGAAAATACAAAGGCTTTTATAAGAAAAATAAAAGAGACCCCCCCCCCCTCGTGCTAGGCCTCAGCCGAGCTGGCCATCCAACCAGTCCGGCCCACCTAACCCTCATAACCCCCACCATGACCTAACCCTATCCCACGACCCCCCACTATCCCCTCACGACGCTCTCCTCTCCCTCCCAGCGCCGCCACACCCAGCCTTCGGCGCCCTAATCCCATCGCCCGTCGGCCTCGTCCCGACCCGCCGCCTCTCCCGCGACCGCGCCCCCACTCCTCGACGCGGCGCCTCGCCTCGTTACCGACCACAAGCCGCCGGATCAAGCGCGCCCGCCGCTGACACCGCCGCCCCAATCGCCGCCACCCGGCGCCATGCCTCGACACCGCCGCCGTCGCCGCTACTCGTCTCCCGAGCCCATCCGCGCCCTTCGCTCCCACTGTGAGCCCTCACCGATTCCCCTTCGTCCCCCTCGTCCCCGTCGTCGTCGGTGGTCGCACGCGCCGTTGGCCACCATGGCTGCGCTCCGGCAGTTCGCCCATCCGCGCGTTGGCCTCGCCTTCCCCGGCTACGGCCACTAGCCTCCCCGCCACGATCCCGCCTACGCCTGCACCTGCCCCTTTACGCCCAACGGCTGCTGCTCGCCGTTCGCGGCCACCACCGCCACCGCCACTGCCGCGCCGCCTTTGGTCTCGCCCCTCGCTCGCCGGCCTCACCGGCGCGGCCAGGGCCTCCCCTGGCCACACCATGGCCATAGTTGGCCCCCTGTGTGTGTGTGTCACAGCCAGGGCATGGCCTTGTGCCATCAACCATAGGGGCCCACCCCTGCTTAGAACAATTTGTTAATAAATAAAATTAATCAATTAGCTAATCAAGAAAATTAACTTAATTAACTCTGTTTAATTTACCTAATTAATTTGGTTAGTTAATTAAAACTGTTAATTGTTTGTTAGACTATGACAAGACGGCCCCACACGCCGAGGTTGACTTTAGTCAACTCATTGATCTTGACGTCATGATGACGTCATCTTGATGCAATAACCCCATTTTAGATTTAATAATAATTTCAGAATATTGCTAAAACTTAAATAATTCATAGAAAAATAACTGTACCTCGGATGAAAAAGTTTTCTACATGAAAGTTGCTCAGAACGACGAGACGAATCAGGTTACGCGGTCCGTTCGTTCTCCACACATCCCTAGCATAGAGAACCTGCAGCTTTCCTCCTCCATTTCATCTGTCCGAAAAATGCAAACATCGGAAAATCTTCCCAGATGTTTCCCCCTTCCACTTGCATGCAGCGTAGCACCGCGTTAGAACACGTCTAGCTCTGCCGGTTGTCCTGTTATGCACTTGCTTACTATGTATTTACTGTTTCTTCCCCCTCTTCTCTCCGGTAGACCCCAAGACCGATGCTGCCCCTGTGATCGACTACGCCGACAACGACCCCTCCTTTCGAGCAACCAGGCAAGCCCCCTTTGAGCATCCCGATATCGCCCATTCCATTCTCTCATGCTTGCACTAGATTTTGCTATCGTTATTGTTTGCTCCTATTCTGCTGCATAGCCTGCTTATTGTAACCTGCTATTGTTACCTACCGCTTATCCTAAACTGCTTAGTATAGGTTGGTTAGAGACCCATCGGTGACCCCCACCTTGTCCTTGTTGCCCTGCTTCATCATTGAAGACCCGATCAACGGGATCGAAGACCAGGCCCGACACCGCACATCACTTCCCTTAGTTGCTCGACACTCTTGAGTTACTATCGAGTACCGAGGGTGAAACCTCTACAAAGACTTCCGATATTAACCACAGTAGTATAGCTATCCGGCGTGGTCATCGAGGGTGATTTCCTCCTTAACCACTTCCGATCGACTACGTCGTGCAACCCTCAAGTGTGAACCTCGGGGGTGATTCCTCTTACATTCACCTTGATGATTACATCTAGTGGAATTCACCGGGGGTGATTCCTCGGGTTTTCCCCTTGATGTTTGGACACACGGTTACTTGGACTTTTACCATCATTATTTGGAAAGACGGGTCGACCCTGAGGGGTACCCGCGCGAGCTTAATTGCGAGTGATGTGGAGACGGGTTGACCTGGAGGGTGCCCGCAAGATAATTACGAGGTGTGGCCGGGCATTCCTAGCCCTTGCCGCAAGTCCTCGAGACGGGCAACGGGTCACATCTTCGTGAGTCTCGCTTGTTACCGCGTTCCTAATCCACTACGATTTGGATATTTGATCCGAGGGCCTTTGGACCGATAGCACTAACCATCACGTGGGCATAGTATGGGCGTTCTGCGTCGTATACATCAGCCGAAGCTTAATAGGCGTCGGCCGAGCGGCGCGCGCGGGTTGGACTGCGTGGCGCTTTGCCTTGTAGAAGGAGGTAGCTAGGTCTGCTCACCGCCGCCCACGCAGCGTCTGAGGAGTTCCCGGGACATGGCCCATGACCCCGGGGCATAGGTTTAGTCCGGCGTCTGGCCTCTCTATTAAGCCTAGGTCGGGTTGCAGCGTATTGTTTGGCGAGGCGGGCATGACCTGGAAAATGTGTCCGGCGGAGTTAAGCGGCGTGGTGGGTAAGTTCGTGCACCCTGCAGGAAGAAAACATCTATCGATAGCCTGTCCTACGGTAACGGACACTTGGAGTTGTATCCCGATCGATACAACTAGAACTGGATACTTGAGATGAGACATGGATATGAGCAATGGATTGTGATGAGAATTGGATTGTGATGATAACTGGATAGTATGGCTCTGGGATTTCTTTCTCACAGGGAGTCGAGAAAGGATCTCTGGCCGAGGTTGATAACACTACTACTTTACGTTATGCTACTCTACTCCTTCCGGTTGCTGCAAGATGGTGGTTTCCAGAAGATGCTAGTCTTCGTTAGGACTAGGCCTTCCCTCTATTCTGGCATTTCTGCAGCCCAGTCCACATATATAGCCTTCCTTTGATAATGCTGCATACGTAGTATAGATCCTTGCTTGCGAGTACTTTGGATGAGTACTCACGGTTGCCTTGTTCCCCCTTTTCCCCCTATCTCTACTCGGTTGCTGCGACCAGACGATGGAGCCGAGAGCGACGCCACCGTCGATGGCGACTACTACACTGGGCGCCTACTACTACGTGCAGCCCGCCGAGGACGACCGTGGAGTAGTTAGGAGGATCCCGCGGAGGCCTGCATCTCTTCGATCTGTATCCCGGTTTGTGCTAGCATTCTTAAGGCAAACTTGTTTAACTTATGTCCGTACTCAGATATTGTTGCTTCCACGACTTCGTCTATGATCGAGCACTTGTATTCGAGCCCTCGAGGCCCCGGCTTGTATTATGATGCTTGTATGACTTATTTATGTTTTAGAGTTGTGTTGTGATATCTTCCCGTGAGTCCCTGATCTTGATCGTACACATTTGCGTGCATGATTAGTGTACGGTTGAATCGGGGGCGTCACAAAACCAAAGCACGGCTCCATGGCCAACAGTGGGACGGTCCCATGGATGTGTATGTGCATGCGTGTGCACAGACGGATGTGAGTGCAGCCTACGCGACTTCGGCTTGGGCGCGGCAAGGCTTGATGGCGTCGGCGACCTCTACCTCCAGTTCGTCCGGAATGGCGTCGACGGCCGAGCCGACCCTATCTGGCGTGCTCATCTGGTTGGACGTACGAGTCCGCTTGCAGCACACTGTAGAGCTTGGTGAGAAGAATCCCCCAGGCATGGATGGTCATGTCGCTGACCACGGTCTCCAGCAGTCCCGGTTTGTTCAGGTGCAGCACACTGTTGAGCAGCTCGTCAGCGCCGCCGTCGGTCGCGCCGCTTCACATGGTTGGACAGTGAACTTGCGAAGAGATGCATATGACAGCTGGGCCTGCGTAGTACGTCATCGTAGAAACTAATCCCGGACGGGATCGTGCCTTTCCTATTTCACCAAAAAAAAATTTAGTCATGCAGGGTCAGGATTGACAGGGATTCGTAAATACGGGGTACCAAATTCAGGGATTCAAAGATGAGGGTTCATTTACGTCGGCCTCTACAATTTCAGGGTTTATTTCAGACTTCACCTTCGTTGATGCTTTGATGCAATCTTATGAAGAAAAACTTGAGCTGGAAGTTTCTATTCCTGGAAAACTTTATGATGAGTGGGAACCTACTATTAAAATTAAAATTAAAGATCATGAATGCTATGCTTTGTGTGATTTGGGTGCTAGTGTTTCCACGATCCCAAAAAAATTTATGTGATTTGCTAGGTTTCCGTGATTTTGATGATTGTTCTTTAAACTTGCACCTTGCGGATTCCACTATTAAGGAACCTATGGGAATAATTAATGATGTTCTTATTGTTGCAAATATGAACTATGTGCCCGTAGATTTTATTGTTCTTGACATAGATTGCAATCCTTCATGTCCTATTATTATTGGTAGACCTTTCCTTAGAACAATTGGTGCAATTATTGATATGAAGGAAGGGAATATTAGATTCCAATTTCCGTTAAAGAAAGGCATGGAACACTTTCCTAGAAAGAAAATTAAACTACCATATGAATCTATTATGAGAGCCACTTATGGATTGCCAGCCAAAGATGGCAATACCTAGATCTATCCTTGCTTTTATGCCTAGCTAGGGGCGTTAAACGATAGCGCTTGTTGGGAGGCAACCCAATTTTATTTTTAGTTTTTTGCTTTTTGCTTCGTTTTAGGAATAAATATTTGATCTAGCCTCTGGTTAGATTTGTTTTTATGTTTTATTTAGTGTTTGTGCCAAGTTAAACCTATAGGATCTTCTTGGATGATAGTTATTTGATCTTACTGAAAATTCCAGAAACTTTCTGTTCACAAAAATAATTGTTAAAAATCACCAGAACGTGATAAAATATTGATGCCAATTGCTGCTGATCAACAAACAAATTTTCTAGGTCATCCTATTTTGGCTGAATTTTTGGAGTTCCATAAGTTTGTGTTAGTTACAGATTACTACAGACTGTTCTGTTTTTGACAGATTCTGTTTTCCGTGTGTTGTTTGCTTATTTTGATGAATCTATGGCAAGTAAAATAGTTTATAAACCATAGAGAAGTTGGAATACAGTAGGTTTAACACCAATATAAATAAATAATGAGTTCATTACAGTACCTTGAAGTGGTGTTTTGTTTCCTTTCGCTAACGGAGCTCATGAGATTTTCTGTTAAGTTTTGTGTTGTGAAGTTTTCAAGTTTTGGGTAAAAGTTTGATGGATTATGGAACAAGGAGTGGCAAGAGCCTAAGATTGGGGATGCCCATTGAACCTCAAGATAATCAAAGGACACCAAAAAGCCAAAGCTTGTGGATGCCCCGGAAGGCATCCCCTCTTTCGTCTACTTCCATCGGTAACTTTACTTGGAGCTATATTTTTATTCACCACATGATATGTGTTTTGCTTGGAGCGTCTTGTATTATTTGAGTCTTTATTTGTTATTTTGCCACAATCATCCGGACTAAATAAAAAAAGGAAAAAAAGAGGCCATAAAAAAAGAGAAAAGGCCAAAATAAAAAAATGAGAGAAAAATAGAGAAGGGACAATGTTACTATCCTTTTACCACACTTGTGCTTCAAAGTAGCACCATGATCTCCATGATAGAGAGTCTCCTATGATATCAATTTCATATACTAGTGGGAATTTTTCATTATAGAACTTGGCTTGTATATTCCAATGATGGGCTTCCTCAAAATGCCCTAGGTCTTCGTGAGCAAGCGAGTTGGATGCACACCCACTTAGTCTTTTTTTGTTGAGCTTTCATATACTTATAGCTCTAGTGCATCCGTTGCATGGCAATCCCTACTCACTCACATTGATATCTATTAATGGGCATCTCCATAGCCCGTTGATACACCTAGTTGATGTGAGACTATCTTCTCCTTCTTTTTGTCTTCTCCACAACCATCATTCTATTCAACATATAGTGCTATGTCCATGGCTCTGGCTCATGTATTGCGTGAAGGTTGAAAAAGTTTGAGAACACCAAAAGTATGAAACAATTGCTTGGCTTGTCATCGGGGTTGTGCATGATTTAAATACTTTGTGTGGTGAAGATAGAGCATAGCCAGACTATATGATTTTGTAGGGATAACTTTCTTTGGCCGTGTTATTTTGAGAAGACATAATTGCTTAGTTAGTATGCTTGAAGTACTATTATTTTTATGTCAATATTAAACTTTTGTCTTGAATCTTTCAGATCTGAACATTGATACCACAAATAAGAGAATTACATTTAAAATTATGCCAAGTAGCATTCCACATCAAAAATTCTGTTTTTATCATTTACCTACTCGAGGACGAGCAGGAATTAAGCTTGGGGATGCTTGATACGTCTCCAACGTATCTATAATTTTTGATTGCTTCATGCTATATTATATTTTGTTTTGGATGTTTAACGGGCTTTATTATACACTTTATATCATTTTTGGGACTAACCTATTAACCGGAGGCACAACCCAAATTGCTGTTTTTTGCCTATTTCAGTGATTCGCAGAAAAAGAATATCAAACAGAGTCCAAACGGAATGAAACCTTCCGGAACGTGATTTTCGGAACGAACATGATCCGGAGGACTTGGACCCTGCGTCAAGAAACTAACCAGGAGGGCACGAGGTAGGGGGCGTGCGTACCCCCCTTGGGCACGCCCTCCACCCTCGTGGGGCCCATGTTGCTCCACCGACGTACTTCTTCCTCCTATATATACCTACGTACCCCCAAACCAACATAAGCATCCACGAAAACCTAATTCCACCGCCGCAACCTTCTGTACCCGCGAGATCCCATCTTGGGGCCTTTTCCGGCGTCCTTTCGGAGGGGGCATTGATCATGGAGGGCTTCTACATCAACACCATAGCCTCTCCGATGATGTGTGAGTAGTTTACCTCAGACCTTCAGGCCCATAGTTATTAGCTAGATGGCTTCTTCTCTCTCTTTGGATCTCAATACAAAGTTCTCCACGATTCTCGTGGAGATCTATTCGATGTAATCTTGTTTTGCGGTGTGTTTGTTGAGACCGATGAATTGTGGGTTTATGATCAAGTTTATCTATGAACAATATTTGAATCTCCTCTGAATTCTTTTATGTATGATTGGTTATCTTTGCAAGTCTCTTCGAATTATCAGTTTGGTTTGGCCTACTAGATTGATCTTTCTTGCAATGGGAGAAGTTCTTAGCTTTGGGTTCAATCTTGTGGTGTCCTTTCCCAGTGACAGTAGGGGAAGCAAGGCACGTATTGTATTGTTGCCATCGAGGATAACAAGATGGGGTTTATATCATATTGCATGAGTTTATCCTTCTACACCATGTCATCTTACTTAAAGCGTTACTCTGTTCTTTTGAACTTAATACTCTAGATGCATGCTGGATAGCGGTCGATGTGTGGAGTAATAGTAGTAGATGCAGGCAGGAGTCGGTCTACTTGTCTCGGACGTGATGCGTATATACATGATCATACCTAGATATTCTCATAACTATGCTCAATTCTGTCAATTGCTCAACAGTAATTTGTTCACCCACCGTAATACTTACGCTCTCGAGAGAAGCCACTAGTGAAACCTATGGCCCCCGGGTCTATTTTCTATCATATAAATCTTCCAACACTTAGCTATTTTTATTGCCTTTTATTATACTTTGCATCTTTATTATAAAAATACCAAAAATATTATCTTATCATATCTATCAGATCTCACTCTCGTAAGTGACTGTTGAGGGATTGACAACCCCTTTATCGCGTTGGTTGCGAGGTTCTTGTTTGTTTGTGTAGGTGCGAGGGACTCGAGCGTGGTCTCCTACTGGATTGATACCTTGGTTCTCAAAAACTGAGGGAAATACTTACGCTACTTTGCTGCATCACCCTTTCCTCTTCAAGGGAAAAACCAACGCAGTGCTCAAGAGGTAGCAGTTCTTAATCAAAAAGAACCAAATCGTCGACTGTGCGGATGCGGAAGCCCTTGCGGCTTTCAGACACAGCGTCCGAGACGAATGGCTTGCACGCCACCTCGTCCAAGAAGGACCTAAATCCATGAGAGCCCTCACTACTCTGATGAGCCGCTTTTGCGCGGGAGAAGACAGCTGGCTCGCTCGTAGAAGCAACATCGCCAGCGACCCGAGCACTTCCGAAATCCGAGACGGCAATGGCAAGCCACGACAAGGCAAATACAACAGTCGCACTGATAATGAAAGATCACGCAACACAGCGATCAACGCCGGATTCAGCAATTCCTTGCCCAGCCAATGGAAGAATTCATTCAAGGCGAAACGAGACGAACCATCCAACCTAGACAGGATATTGGACCGACCCTGCCAGATTCACAGCCACCCCAATAAACCAGCTAATCATACTAACCGAAACTGCTGGGTCTTTAAACAGGCCGGCAAGCTCACCGCCGAACACAAGGGGACGAGGCCGCCAGGCGACAGGGAAAACGGAGAGGTTCACCAACGAAATACCGGGGGTCAGAAGCAATTTCCACTCGAGAATCAACTACTCCCGGAGCGAAAATAGCAGTCCGGCTTCTGCCGCCCACCTAGTACACCTGCAAAATTTCTGCCACGCATACATCGCTACGCACTCAAAATACCATGGGCAATGGCGGAAGCACGCTACGGACAAGCCTGCAAGCATCGCCGTAACATTTTTTATCCATTTCCTTTTTATTTCTTCCTTCACTATCTCTTAGAAACAGGTGACGAACAGGACAAACATCTGAAACTGGCTCTGTCGGAGTTCGGATCCGTACACTCACCTAAGGGGCTATCTCCGTCAAGGATTCCCCCCACCGAGGACTGGCAGTGCAGACATGCGACATGAGGTCCAAAATAACTTTTTGTAGACCGCACTCTGTATTTCGAGCCTGTACTATGCCTGTTCCTCCGCTTCCGACCCCAAGCATGTCAAATAGCCAGGAGGATGGCTTTTATATATAATAAATAATTATTGGCATATCGCTCAGCTCCCAGTATCCGGATTAATCATCCATGTTGTTTCACCACTAAACTCGGCTCCCATGTTTGTTCCACAGACATACCTTGGAATAACCTGCCAGGGGCTCGGTATGGGAATAAATGAGTTGCCAGCAAAAGCCCGAACAGCTCTGCAGCGTACTTCGGCGTCGCAAGTTTGGCCTTATATGCATCAGCTCCGAATCATTGTCTTGGGTCAATAGTTGGGTTGCCCGGCTCCTGTGCTTGCTACCCTACGTTCCGCTCTGTCGGCTAGGGTAGTAAAGGGAGAACTACTGCGATTGTGCTTCCGGTTCATCTGGTCAAGTACCTCAGTAGAGAAAGCCAAAAACTGTCTGTCATGATGCGGCGAGAGCTGGTCAACCACTTGGCGACTTCTTGGAATCTTTAGCGATTCTCCGTGTCACACAAAGGATCTTTTTCAGATCAAATATGTAAGGCAGCAATGTCGCATACATACCAGGGGCTATGTCATAGTCCCACCATAAAACTCCTATGGCTAAGTGAAAGTGTTAACGCCCTATAGTCCGATTGCCTGGTTCGCCGGATTATCACCTCCCTCATGGACCAAGACGTTGGATAAAGAGTGATTAAATGCTTTTCCGAACACCCCCGTACTTCCTACGAGGGGGCTAAAGCCGACGACTAGAGAAACTTCTAGATTATATTAAAACGTCTGCACAGGAGGAATTCAAGCTTTCGAGCAAAATATAAAAATAGATTAACTATAAAATTATCTTTTGCAATTCTCATACACCTCACTCGAACATTATGTCTTCCGAGCACTGACCCTCTATCAAGCGGGCGACCTCTAGGACGTCTTCAAAATAATGCTCCAGTTCCGGACGGTCCTTGCCTTTGGGTAGACTCTTCGTCGCAACATCGATGGCCTTCATCTTTCCCCAGAACGTCTTAACTCGGGCAAAAGCCATCCGTGCACCCTCAATGCACGTTCACCACTTCACAGCATCGATACGCGGCACCACGTCAACAAGCCTCTGCACCAAACCGAAATAGCTATTCGAAATAGGCTCGGTTGGCCACAACCGGATTATGACATCCTTCATGGCAGCGCCGGATATCCTATGAAGTTCGGCCCATTGGGACATCTGTTCATTG
Organism: Aegilops longissima; assembly: GCA_021605205.1. Classification (NCBI taxonomy): domain Eukaryota; kingdom Viridiplantae; phylum Streptophyta; class Magnoliopsida; order Poales; family Poaceae; genus Aegilops; species Aegilops longissima. Next base: position 217,594,128 of record CM038677.1, on the reverse strand, counting down.
AGCAACAGAGGGCGCTTTGATGCGCCAAACTGCGACCAAAAAAGCTTCTCCGTTGCATAACCATCTCGCGCTTGGTAATACTGCGTCGCATCGGAAGAACTCTTCGGAAAGTCCAAGAACTCGTCCGGAGAACTCCACACTTGGTTAAGCTGAGCATAGTTTGGGTCACCGAACTTAGTTTGCAGCAGAAAGGGCTTCCCAGCCGCAATCTCCCTAGCCTGCCGAACCTCCTCACGGGCTGCTCTGGATTCCGATTGCGCTTCCCTCGCCTCTTGTAAGGCCTTGTCCAGTTCAGCCGTTAATGCATTATTCTCCTTCTCCAGAAATTCACAGCGGCCAGTGGCATTTTCCAGTTCGAGCGCCACCTTGGATATCTTCTCCTCGTCTTGGCGCCGTGCAGCTTGTTCAGCTTTTAGCTCAGCCGATGCCTTTTCGGCAGCAGCATTGCTATGCCGGGCCTGCTCCTTGGTCCGGGCCAGCTCCGCTCGAAGAACTTCAACGGCGGCAGCACCATCTGCATCCACGCATATTCCAGCATACAGATTTTAGCATCATGCTTATACCACAAAAATGTATGGGGATTGCCCCGAATACATACCTTGTGACTCGTCAATACGCATATTGATTAATGCAAGATCATCCCCTGCCACATCAAGCTTCCGCTGTAGCACGACAATTTCCACAGTCTGGGAAGTGGCCAAGGGGGAAGCAGCCTGTGTTCATTCATCAAGTTAGTCCTCAAAACGATCCTTTTCGATCCTCCGTTTGCTTCCTAGTGGAAGACAACCCGAGTCTCAGGGGCTACTACCTATACACAGGCGCATCTTTGCAAATGAAACATAGCTGAAAACATTATGTCACAAACCTCGAAGCCCTTCAGTAGGCTCTAAAGGCTTCATTTAATCCGCTCTTCGTGAACAAAATCTTCTCAATCACTGTACCCATCAAGGTACGCTGCTCCCCTGAGACAGATGCTTTCCGCAACATGTCCCGCAATATATCCGGAGTCTCCGGGTCTCCGGAAGCCGCTCTAGGAGCACAACCATCCTTTGAAGGAATCTGTTCACCCGTCTCCAGAATCACTGTCGGCTGCGAGCCAGACAGTCCGGGGCCTTTGTTATCATCAACCCCAGAATCCCGGATGGTCAGAGATCCACCTTCGGGTACTGCCTCTTTTGTCCCCTACGTAACTTGTTGATCAAGAGGGACCCTCCGAGATGACACTTCAGAGTCATCCGCCTTATTGGGCGAGGAGGTTAGAGGAGGCGTCTCGCTCTCCATCATCTCTCGGAGGAGACTCCTCGAAAAAGAGGACCGCCCAGAAAAACTCTGTGCCGACCTGTAAAAATGCATGAACGCGTTACGTATATCTTTGATAACAGCAACGGAGCGGGACACTATCAAAGTACTCCGGATTCACTTACGGTTTGGCCGAGGGCTTGTCCCCTTGTTGGAGCTGTTCAACGGTGTCGCTTTCCAAACCCAAGCCGCTCGACGGTGGCATCTTGCCCTTCTTGGAAGACCGCCCCTCCCAATCTTCAGAGGCGGCCCTTTTCCTCCTGCATGGAGAAGGGATACTGGGTCCTTTTCCGCCTCTGTCTTCAGGCAAGGAAAGGTCGATTTCTCCGGAGTCAGTGTCCGACTTACCTCCGGAACCAAGGTCATCTTGGGTCTTCTCACTCTCCTCTTTACCCTCCCTTACCGGCGCCTGGTATGGTGCCGAGGCCAGCATCCTTGTTAGCACAGGAGTAGCTGAGTCTTCGGGGAGGGGAGCCGGACACCTAATCCATTCCACCTTCTTTATCCAACCCTGAAAAAGGATGATTGTGTCAGTATCTTGTCACTGGGTATCTGATTATGAGGTATTCGGCAAACGGGTACTTACCGGGGTATCCGGATGGTTATAGTCTAGGCCGACATCTTCGGTGGTGTCCGGGCATTGCCTTCGTTTCCCGAAGAGTAATCTCCACATTCCTTCGTGCGTAGTGCCAAAGAAGTGCTGAAGAGTCCGCGACCCTTCTGGATTAAACTCCCACAGGCAGAGGGGCCATCGCTGGCACGGCAGGGTCCGACGAACTAGCATTACTTGAACGACATTGGCTATATTGATGTCCCTCTCAATGAGGCTTTGGATGCGATTTGCAGAGTTTGCACCTTGTTCGTTGATCCCCAGTCCAACCCCTTATTAATCCACGATGCAAACTGAATTGGGGGGGGGGGGGGCTGGATCGGAATGCAGGCTCAACTGCCCACTTGGAGCCATGGGGCTCGATGATATAGAACAACCCCTGCTGCCATAAATCGGAAGATTTGGCGAAGGATCCTTTCAGTCGAACAGCGCTAGCAAGCTTGCTCACTGTAGCACCGCCGCACTCAGCTTGCTCCCCCTCTATCACTTCTGGCTTCACATCGAAGGTCTTGAGCCACAATCCAAAGTGCGGGGGAGTCCGGAGGAAGGCTTCGCACGTGACGATAAACGCCGAGATAAGAAGAATAGAGTCCGGGGCCAGATCGTAAAAATCTAGCCCGTAATAGAACTTGAGCCCTCGGACGAAGGGGTTAAGTGCAAACCCTAACCCATGAAGGAAGTGGGACATGAACACGACCCTCTCATCAGATCTGGGGGTGGGAATAACCTGCCCCTCGGCAGGAAGACGATGATGGATTTCCGCGGTCAAATACCTCGCCGCCCGAAGCTTTGCAATATCTCCCTCCGTGACAGAAGAAGCTACCCACTGGCCTTGTCTGCTGGATCTGGACATGATTGGGGTCTGTGGCAACTGAAACCCGGGTGTTGGAACTCGGGAGAGTAAGGGTTGAGGAAGAAGCAAGCACGAAAGAAAAACACGGGTCTGTACCCCTATATAAAGGCTGCGAATATCAAACGTCTCCTCCTGGGCCTAAAAACTTGCCTATTCCCAAGGAGTTGTACCCAAACGACGGTTGGGTTACCCACGTCCGGGTTGACAAGAATCCCTTAAAAAAGGGGAGACACAATCTCCGCTTGGATAAGACATGCCAATACAACCACGTCTTGAGACGTGGGACGACGGGCCAGCTAACGGTTCAAAAATAATGGCCGAGTAGGCGTGATGTCATATTACCAAAAAGTTGTCAGCAGATTGAACTCGTGAAGTATTATATCCTTTGTAGTTGTGTATACAAGTCCAGATACAATCATTACATCTGAAGACTATCTTGGAGTTTGGGAAGGGGAACCCGCCTTGCAATGCCGAAGACGATCTGCGCGCCGGACTCCTCGTCATTGAAGCCAGGTTTAGGGGCTACTGAGGGAGTCCTGGACTAAGGGGTCCTCGGGCATCCGACCTGTTATCCAAGGGCCGGACTAATGGGCTGTGAAGACATGAAGGCCGAAGACAGTGCCCGTGTCCGGATTGGACTCTCCTTGGCGTGGAAGGCAAGCTTGGCAATCAACTATGAAGATTCCTTCTTATGTAACCGACTCCATGTAACCCTAGATCCCTCCGGTGTCTATATAAACTGGAGGGCGTAGTCCGGATAGCGAATATACTCATTACCATAGTCATACAGGCTATACTTCTAGGGTTTAGCCATTACGATCTTGTGGTAGATCAACTCTTGTAATACTCATATTCATCAAGATCAATCAAGCAGGAAGTAGGGTATTACCTCCATAGAGAGGGACTGAACCTGGGTAAACGTCCCTCGTCTCCTGTTACCATCGATCCTAGACGCACAGTTCAGGACCCCCTACCCGAGATCCGCCGGTTTTGACACCGACAATGGGCATCTCCATAGCCCGTTGATACGCCTAGTCGATGTGAGACTATCTTCTCCTTTTTTGTCTTCTCCAAAACCACCATTCTATTCCACCTATAGTGCTATGTCCATGGCTCACACTCATATATTGTGTGAAGATTGAAAAAGTTTGAGAACTTCAAAAGTATGAAACAATTGCTTGGCTTGTCATCGGGGTTGTGCACAATTTAAATACTTTGTTTGATGAAGATAGAGCATAGCCAGACTATATGATTTTGTAGGGATAACTTTCTTTGGCCATGTTATTTTGAGAAGAGATGATTACTTTGTTAGTATGCTTGAAGTATTATTATTTTCATGTCAATATTAAACTTTTGTCTTGAATCTTATGGATCTGAATATTCATGCCACAATAAAGGAAATTACATTGAGAAATATGCAAGGTAACATTCCACATCAAAATTCTGTTTTTATCATTTACCTACTCAAGGACGAGCAGGAATTAAGCTTGGGGATGCTTGATATGTCTCCAACGTATCTATAATTTTTGATTGTTCCATGCTATTATATTACCCAACCACACCCGCGCGGGTACACGGTGGAGCTCATTTCTATACGAAAAGGCAGCCCGCATGGTGATACGCCTCCAACGCATCTATGATTTTTGATTCTTCCATGCTATTATATTATACATCTAGGATGCTTTATGGGCTTTATTATACACTTTTATATTATTTTTGCGACTAACCTATTAACCGGAGGCCCAGCCCAAAATGCTGTTTTCTTGCCTATTTCAGTGTTTCGAAGAAAAGGAATATCAAATGGAGTCCAAACGGAATGAAACCTTCGGGAATATTATTTTTGGAACGTAAGCAATCCAGGAGACTTGGAGTAGACGTCAGGGAAGCTTCGAGGAAGCCACAAGGCAGGGAGGCGCGCCCTACCCCCTGGGCATGCCCCCCACCCTCGTGGGCCCCTCGTGGCTCCCCTGACCGACTTCTTTCGCCTATATATATCCATATACCCTAAAAACATTGGAGAGCACAATAGATCGGGAGTTCCGCCGCCGCAAGCCTCTGTAGCCACCGAAAACCAATCTAGCCCTGTTTCGGCACCCTGCCGGAGGGGGAAATCCTTCTCCAGTGGCCATCTTCATTCATCCTGGCGCTCTCCATGACAAGGAGGGAGTAGTTCACCCCCGGGCTGAGGGTATGTACCAGTAGCTATGTGTTTGATCTCTCTCTCTCTCTCTCTCTCTCTCTCTCTCTCTCTCTCTAGTGTTCGTGAGGTGGTACGATCTTGATGTATCGCGAGCTTTGCTATTATAGTTGGATCTTATGATGTTTCTCCCCCTCTACTCTCTTGTAATGGATTGAGTTTTCCCTTTGAAGTTATTTTATCGGATTGAGTGTTTAAGGATTAGAGAACACTTTATGTATGTCTTGCATGTGCTTATCTGTGGTGACAATGGGATATCACGTGATCTACTTGATGTATGTTTTGGCGATCAACTTGCGGGTTCCGTAACATTGTGAACTTATGCATAGGGGCTAGCACACGTTTTCGTCTTGACTCTCCGGTAGAAACTTTGGGGCACTCTTTGAAGTACTTTGTGTTGGTTGAATAGATGAATCTGAGATTGTGTGATGCATATTGTATAATCATACCCACGGATACTTGAGGTGGCATTGGAATATCTAGGTGACATTAGGGTTTTGTTGATTTGTGTCTTAAGGTGTGATTCTAGTACGAACTCTACGATAGATTGAACGGAAAGAATAGCTCCGTGTTATTTTACTATGGACTCTTGAATAGATCGTTCATAAAGGATAACTTTGAGGTGGTTTCGTACCCTACCATAATTCTTTGTTTGTTCTCCGCTATTAGTGACTTTGGAGTGACTCTTTGTTGCATGTTGAGGGATAGTTATATGATCCAGTTATGTTATTATTGTTGAGAGAACTTGCACTAGTGAAAGTATGAACCCTAGGCCTTGTTTCAACGCATTGCAATATCGTTTGTGCTCACTTTTATCATTTGTTACCTTGCTATTTTTATATTTTCAGATTACAAAAACCTATATCTACCATCCATATTGCACTTGTATCACCATCACTTCGCCGAACTAGTGCACCTATACAATTTACCTTTGTATTGGGTGTGTTGGGGACACAAGAGACTCTTTGCTATTTGGTTGCATGGTTGTTTGAGAGAGACCATCTTCATCCTACGCCTCCCATGGATTGATAAACCTTAGGTCATCCACTTGAGGGAAATTTGCTACTGTCCTACAAACCTCTGCACTTGGAGGCCCAACAACGTCTACAAGAAGAAGGTTGTGTAGTAGACATCAAGCAGTTTCAGGCGCCGTTTGCCGGGGAGGCGAGTGCTTGAAGGTATATCTTTAGATCTTGCAATCGAATCTTTTAGTTTCTTGTTTTATCACTAGTTTATTCTATAAAAGAAAACTACAAAAAATGGAATTAAGGTTGCCTCATATGCTTCATCTTTTTAATGTCTTCCGTGAAAATGATGGGAAGGAAAATTGTGCTCAAGTACTAGAACAAGAATGCATTAGGATGTTTGGCACTAAATATTTGAATGATGAGCATGATTGCAATGTTGTTAGTATGAATTCTTTGAATATCCATAGTACTAATGATGAGTGTACTAGTCATGATGAAAATGTCTCTTATAAGCATGCCAACTTTTGTGGAATACATAGAGCTTGCAAGTACACACCAAATAGGGAAGATAGATTTTACAAGAGGCATAAGTATTTACATGTTGCTCCTATTACTCATTGTGACGATGATAATTGCTATACTATTGGTGCTATCCATACTATAAATGATGAGAGTGATTATGCTTATGATATGAAAAGGCCCAAGCTTGGGGATGCTATGTTTGATGAGAATGACATGTTTGAGAATATATTTTCTGCAATTAATGTTTGTCCCAAGATTGGGGATGCTATGATAAATGAAGATGATATTTTTAGCCTCCCAAGTTTTGATGAGCAAATTTATTATGATGATAGCATGCCTCCTACTTATGATGATTATATTGATGAAAGTGGGTTTGGAAGAGTGTCAACTTTAGAAATTAATGATCTCACAATTTTGGAGAGTGTTGAAACTTATAATATTTTTGAAAGTGGATTTGGAGAGGTCATGACTTTATTTAGTGATGAATCCACTATCTTGGAAGAGGTTTCAATTGATTATGATGAGAATAAAGTTGCTAGTTATGATAATTATTGTGATGATACTTATGCTATAAAAAGTAGTGATGATTATATTTATAAAACATGTCATGATTATGATTACCCTTTTTCTTAACATTATTCTTTTAATATGGAAACAATTTATAGTATTCAAGTTTCTTATGATACTCCCACTATTCCGAATGAGAAGAATTTTGCTTATGTGGAGAGTAGTAAGTTTTCTATGCTTGTAGATCAAGGAAAGAATGCTTTATGTGATGGTTATATTGTTGAATTCATTCATGATGCTACTGAAAATTATTATGAGGGAATAACATATGCTTGTAGGAATTGCAATAATATCAAGTTTCCTCTCTATGTGCTTAAAGTTTTGAAGTTATGCTTGTTTTGCCTTCCTATGCTAGTTGATTATTGTTCCCATAAGTTGTTTGCTCACAAAATCCTTATGCATAGGAAGTGGGTTAGACTTAAATGTGCTAGTCATATTCTTCATGATGCTCTCTTTATGTTTCAATTCTTATCTTTTATGTGAGCATCATTGAAATCATCATGCCTAGCTAGGGGCGTTAAACGTTAGCGCTTGTTGGGAGGCAACCCAATTTTATTTTTGTTCTTTGATTTTTGCTCCTGTTTAGTAATAAATAATTCATATAGCCTCTGGTTAGATGTGGTTTTATGTTTTAATTAGTGTTTGTGCCAAGTAGAACCTTTGGGAAGACTTGGGTGAAGTCTATGCGATCTTGCTGTAAAAAACAGAAACTTTAGCGCTCACGAGATTAGCTGCCATTTTTTGCTGGAGAGTGATTTTAGGTTGATTATTTTTGCAGATGATTAATAGATAAATTCCTCAGGTCCACAAATTTATTTCAGAATTTTTGGAGTTATAGAATCATACGTTTGATACAGATTACTACAGACTGTTCGGTTTTTGGCAGATTCTGTTTTCTATGTGTTGTTTGCTTATTTTGATGAATCTATGAGTAGTATCGGAAGGTACGAACCATAGAGAAGTTGGAATACAGTAGATATTACACCAATATGAATTTAGAATTAGTTCACAACAGTACCTAAGTGGTGGTTTTATTTTCTTATAGTAACGGAGCTTACGAGTTTTCTGTTGAGTTTTGTGTTGTGAAGTTTTCAAGTTTTGGGTAAAGATTCGATAGACTATGGAATAAGGAGTGGCAATAGCCTAATCTTGGGGATGCCCAAGGCACCCCAAGGTAATATTCAAGGACAACCAAGAGGCTAAGCTTGGGGATGCCCCGGATGGCATCCCCTCTTTCGTCTTCGTTCATCGGTAACTTTACTTGGAGCTATATTTTTATTCACCACATGATATGTGTTTGCTTGGAGCGTCATTTTATTTTCTTTTGTTTTTATTTTTGTTTGAATAAAATACCAAGATCTGAAATTCTTAAATGTTAGAGAGTCTTCACATAGTTACATAATTATTCAACTACTCATTGATCTTCACTTATATCTTTCGGAGTAGTTTGTCATTTGCTCTAGTGCTTCACTTATATCCTTTTAGAGCACGGCAGTGGTTTTATTTTGAAGAAATAGATGAACTCTCATGCTTCACTTATATTATTTTGAGAGTCCTTTAGAACAGCATGGTAATTTTCTTTGGTTATGAATTTAGTCCTAATATGATGGGCATCCAAGATGGGTATAATAAAAACTTCCATATAGAGTGCATTGAATACTATGAGAAGTTTGATATCTGATGATTGTTTTGAGATATGAAGATGGTAATATTAAAGTCGTGCTAGTTGAGTAATTGTGAAATTAAGAAATACTTGTGTTGAAGTTTGCAAGTCCCGTAGCATGCACGTATGGTAAATGTTGTGTAACAAATTTGAAACATGAGGTGTTCTTTGATTGTCATCCTTATCAGTGGCGGTTGGGGACGAGCGATGGTCTTTTCGTACCAATCTATCCCCCTAGGAGCATGCGCGTAATGCTTGGTTTTTGATGACTTGTAGATTTTTGCAATAAGTATGTGAGTTCTTTATGACTAATGTTGAGTCCATGGATTATACGCACTCTCACCTTTCCATCATTGCTAGCCTCTTAGGTACCGTGCATTGCCCTTTCTCACCTTGAGAGTTGGTGCAAACTTCGCCAGTGCATCCAAACCCCGTGATATGATACGATCTATCGCACATAAGCCTCCTTATATCTTCCTCAAAACAGCCACCATACCTACCCATTATGGCATTTCCATAGCCATTCCGAGATATATTGCCATGCAACTTTCCACCGTTCCGTTTATTATGACACACATCATCATTGTCATATTGCCTTGCATGATCATGTAGTTGACGTCGTATTTGTGGCAAAGCCACTGTTCATAATTCTTTCATACATGTCACTCATGAGTCATTGCCCATCCCGGTACTCCGCCAGTGGCATTCATATAGAGTCATACTTTTTTCTAGTATCGAGTTGTAATCTTTGAGTTGTAAATAAATATAAGTGTGATGATCATCATTAATAGAGCATTATCCCCAAAAAAGGGAAAGGCCAAAAAAAGGGGGGAAGGCCAAGAAAAGGCCAAATAAAAAAAAGGAAGGCCCCAAAAAAAAGAAATAAAAGGGACAATGCTACTATCCTTTTTCCACACTTGTGCTTCAAAGTAGCACCATGATCTTTATGATAGAGAGTCTCCTATTTTGTCACTTTCATATACTAGTGGGAATTTTTCATTATAGAACTTGGCTTGTATATTCCAACAATGGGCTTCCTCAAATGCCCTAGGTCTTCGTGAGAAAGCAAGTTGGATGCACACCCACTTAGTTTCTTTTGTTGAGCTTTCATACATTTATAGCTCTAGTGCATCCGTTGCATGGCAATCCCTACTCCTCGCATTGACATCAATTGATGGGCATCTCCATAGCCCGTTGATTAGCCGCGTCGATGTGAGACTTTCTCCTCTTTTGTCTTCTCCACACAACCTCCATCATTATATTCTATTCCACCCATAGTGCTATGTCCATGGCTTGCGCTCATATATTGCATGAAAGTTGAAAAAGTTTGAGAATACTAAAGTATGAAAAATTTGATTGGCTTGTCATCGGGGTTGTGCATGATGAGAGAATTTTGTGTGATGAAGATGGAGCACAGACAAACTATATGATTTTGTAGGGATGAGCTTTCTTTGGCCATGTTATTTCGATAAGACATAATTGCTTGGTTAGTATGCTTGAAGTATTATTAATTTTATGTCAATATTAAACTTTTGTCTTGAATCTTATGGATCTGAATATTCTTGCCATAATAAAGAAAATTACATTGATAAATATGTTAGGTAGCATTCCACATCAAAAATTCTGTTTTTATCATTTACCTACTCGAGGACGAGCAGGAATTAAGCTTGGGGATGCTTCATACGTCTCCAACATATCTATAATTTTTTATAGTTCCATGCTATTATATTATCCATCTAGGATGCTTTACGGGCTTTATTATACACTTTTATATTATTTTTGGGACTAACCTATTAACCGGATGCCCAACCCAAAATGTTGTTTTCTTGCCTATTTCAGTGTTTCGAAGAAAAGGAATATCAAATGGAGTCCAAACGGAATGAAACCTTCGGGAGAGTTATTATTGGAACGGAAGCAATCCAGGAGACTTGGAGTAGACGTCAGGGAAGTTTCGAGGAAGCCACGAGGCAGGGAGGCGCGCCCCCACCCTCGTGGGCCCCTCGTGGCTCTCCTGACTGACTTCTTTGCCTATATATATATGTATCCATATACCCTAAAAACATCGAGGAGCACAATAGATCGGGAGTTCCGCCGCCGCACGCCTCTGTAGCCACCAAAAACCAATCGGGACCCTGTTCCGGCACCCTGTCGGAGGGGGGATCCCTCTCCGGTGGCCATCTTCATCATCCCATCGCTCTCCATGACGAGGAGGGAGTAGTTCACCCTCGGGGCTGAGGGTATGTACCAGTAGCTATGTGTTTGATCTATCTCTCTCTCTCTCTCTCTCTCTCTCTCTCTCTCTCGTGTTCTTGATTTGGCACGATCTTGATGTACCGTGAGTTTTGCTATTATAGTTGGATCTTATGATGTTTCTCCCCCTCTACTCTCTTGTAATGGATTGAGTTTTCCCTTCGAAGTTATCTTATCGGATTGAGTCTTTTAGGATTTGAGAACACTTGATGTATGTCTTGCATGTGCTTATCTGTTGTGACAATGGGATATCATGTGATCCACTTGATGTATGTTTTGGTGATCAACTTGCGAGTTCCGTGACCTCGTGAACTTATGCATAGGGGTTGGCACATGTTTTCGTCTTGACTCTCCGGTAGAAACTTTGGGGCACTCTTTGAAGTACTTTGTGTTGGTTGAATAGATGAATCTGAGATTGTGTGATGCATATCGTATAAATCATACCCACGGATACTTGAGGTGACATTGGAGTATCTAGGTAACATTAGGGTTTTGGTTGATTTGTGTCTTAAGGTGTTATTCTAGTACGAACTCTATGATAGATCGAACGGAAAGAATAGCTTCATGTTATTTTACTATGGACTCTTGAATAGATCGATCAGAAAGGATAACTTTGAGGTGGTTTCGTACCCTACCATGACCTCTTCGTTTGTTCTCCGCTGTTAGTGACTTTGGAGTGACTCTTTGTTGCATGTTGAGGGATAGTTATATAATCCAATTATGTTATTATTGTTGAGAGAACTTGCACTAGTGAAAGTATGAACCCTAGGCCTTGTTTCCTAGCATTGCAATACCGTTTATGCCCACTTTTATCACTTGCTACCTTGTTGTTTTTATATTTTCAGCTTACAAAAACCTATATCTACAATCCATATTGCACTTGTATCACCATCTCTTCGCCGAACTAGTGCACCTATACAATTTACCATTGGATTGGGTGTGTTGGGGACACAAGAGACTCTTTGTTATTTGGTTGCAGGGTTGCTTGAGAGAGACCATCTTCATCCTACGCCTCCCACGGATTGATAAACCTTAGGTCATCCACTTGAGGGAAATTTGCCACTGTCCTACAAACCTCTGCACTTGGAGGCCCAACAATGTCTACAAGAAGAAGGTTGCGTAGCAGACATCAATTGCGTGGAGCCACCAGAGCGTCACGTCGTCGGCCAAATTCTTGATGGAAATATGCCCTAGAGGCAATAATAAAGTTATTATTTTATATTTCCTTATTCATGATAAATGTTTATTATTCATGCTAGAATTGTATTGATCGGAAACCTAAATACATGTGTGAATACATAGATGAACACTGTGTCCCTAGTGAGCCTCTACTTGACTAGCTCGTTGATCAAAGGTTTCTAAGGTTTCCTGACCATGGACATGAGTTGTCATTTGATAATGGGATCACATCATTAGGAGAATGATGTGATGGAAAAGACCCATCCGTTAGCTTAGCATACTGATCGTTCAGTTTTATTGCTATTGCTTTCTTCATGTCAAATACATATTCCTTCGACTATGAGATTATGCAACTCTCGGATACTAGAGGAATGCCTTGTGTGCTATCAAACGTCACAACGTAACTGGGTGATTATAAATATGCTCTACAGGTATCTCTGATGGTGTTTGTTGAGTTGGCATAGATCGAGATTAGGATTTGTCACTCCGAGTATCGGAGAGGTATCTCTGGGCCCTCTCGTAATACACATCACAAGCTTGCAAGAAAATGACTAAGGAGTTGGTCACGAAGTGATGTATTACGAAACGAGTAAAGAGACTTGTTGGTAATGAGATTGAACTAAGTATGAAGATACCCACGATCGAATCTCGGGCAAGTAACATACCGACAGACAAAGGGAATAACGTATGTTGTCATAACAGTTCGACCGATAAAGATCTTTGTAGAATATGTAGGAGCCAATATGGGCATCCAGGTTCCGCTATTGGTTATTGACCGGAGAGGTCTCGGTCATGTTTACATAGTTCTCGAACCCGTAGGGTCCGCACGCTTAACGTTCGATGACGATATTGTATTATATGAGTTATGTGATTTGGTGACCGAATGTTGTTTGGAGTCCCGGATGAGATCACGGACATGACGAGGAGTCTCGAAATGGTCGAGGGGTAAAGATTGATATATAGGACGATATTATTCGAACACCGGAAGTGTTCCGGAGGGTACCGGGTACATATCGGGTCACCGGAAGGGGTTCCGGGCACCCCCGGCAAAAGATATGGGCCTAATGGGCCAAGAGGGGAAACACACCAGCCACCAGGGGTTGGTGCGCCCCCATATGGGCCGAACCAGAGGAGAAGGAAAGAGGGGAAGGGATAAGGAAAGGGGAGGGATTCGACCTCCCCCTTCCTTCCCTCCCCCTCCTCTTTCCTTCCCCCTCCGACAGATAAGGAAGGGGGAGGGGGGCGCCGGCCATAGGAAGGCCCCAAGTAGGATTCGGCCTACTTGGGCGCCTCCTTGGCTGCCTCCCCTCTCCCTCCCACCTATATATATGTGGGGGAGCGCCCCTAGCACACCCCAGACAATTGCCTAACCGTGTGCGGCACCCCCTTCCACCGTTTACACCCTCGGTCATATTTTCGTGGTGCTTAGGCGAAGCCCTGCGAGGAAACTTGATATTATTGCATAGGAAGGCAAAACAAGCATAACTTCAATATTTTCAACACATGGAGAGGAAACTTGATATTATTGCAACTCCTACAAGCATATATTCCTCCCTCATAATGATTTTCAGTAGCATCATGAATGAATTCAATAATATAGCTATCACACAAATCCTTCTTTTCATGATGCACAAGCATATTAATTTTACTACTCTCATAAGCAAAATTATTCTCATTCGGAATAGTGGGAGCAAACTCAACAAAAATAACTATCATGTGAGGCATGATCCAATTGAAAATTAAAGTCATGATGACAAGTTTCATGGTTATCATTATTCTTTATAGCATACATCTCATCACAATAATCATCGTAGATAGCAACTTTGTTCTCATATTCAATTGGAACCTCTTCCGAAATAGTGGATTCATTATTAAATAAAGTCATGACCTCTCCAAATCCACTTTTATCATTATAATCATCATAAATAGGAGGCATGCTTTCATCACAATAAATATTCTCATAAAAACTTGGGGGACAAAAAATATCATCTTCATCGAAACATAGCATCCCCGAGCTTGTGGCTTTGCATATCATTAGCATCATGGATATTCAAGGAATTCATACTAAAAACATTGCAATCATGCTCATCATTCAAAGAGTGTATGTCAAACATTTTATTGCATTCTTCCTCTAGCAATTGAGCACAATTATCGGAATCCTTATTTTCACGAAAGACATTATAAAGACGAAGCATATGCGGCAACCTTAATTCCATTTTTTGGTAGTTTTCTTTTGTAGACTAAACTAGTGATAAAACAAGAAACTAAAAGATTCGATTGCAAGATCTAAATATATATCTTCAAGCACTAACCTCCCCGGTAACGGTGCTAGAAAAGAGTTTGATGTCTACTATGCAACCTTCTTCTTGTAGACTCGTGTTGGGCCTCAAGTTCAGAGTTTTGTAGGATAGTAGCAAATTTCCCTCAACTGGATGACCTAAGGTTTATCAATCCGTGGGAGGCATAGGAGGAGGATGATCTCTCTCGAACAACCCTGCAACCAAATAACAAAGAGTCTCTTGTGTCCCCAACACACCCAATACAATGGTAAATTGTATAGGTGCACTAATTCGGCGAAGAGATGGTGATACAAGCATAATATGGATAGTAGATGTAGGTTTTTGTAATCTGAAAATATAAAAACAGCAAGGTAGCAAGTAACAAAAGTGAGCAAAAATGGTATTGCAATGCTTAGAAACAAGGCATAGGGTTCATACTTTCAGTAGCGCAAGTTCTCTCAACAATGATAACATTATTAGATCATATAACAATCCCTCAATATGCAAGAAATAATCACTCCAAAGTTTCTATCCGAGAACGTATGACAAAAACGTGCATCAACCCCTATGCATAGCTTACCCCAATGTCACCACGGGAATCCGCAAGTTGAGTGCCAAAACTTACATCAAGTGAATCAATAGAACATCCCATTGTCACCACAGATATTCCATCACAAGACATACATCAAGTGTTCTCGAATCCACTACTCAATCCAACATAATGATACCTCAAAGAGCAAGACTGAATTCATCACAAGAAGGTAGAGGGGGGAGAAACATCATATAATCCAACTATAGTAACAAAGCTCCCGGTACATCAAGATCGTGCCAAATCAAGAACATGAGAGAGAGAGAGAGAGAGAGAGAGAGAGAGAGATCAAACACATAGCTACTGGTACATACCCTCAGCCCCGAGGGTGAACTACTCCCTCCTCGTCACGGAGACCACCGGGATGATGAAGATGGCCACCGGTGATGGTTTCCCCCTCTGGCAGGGTGCCGAAATAGGCCCCCGATTGTTTTTTCGTGGCTACAGAGCATTGTGGCGGCGGAACTTCCGATCTAGGTTTATCTAGGGGTTTCTATATTTATAGGAATTTTTGGCGTCAGGAACAAGTCAGGGGGGTCCACGAGGAGCCCACAAAACCGGAGGGCGCGCCCAGGGGGGTAGGGCGCGCCCTCCACCCATGTGGAGGCCTCGTGGTTCTTCTGGCCCAACTCTTTTGCTTCAGGGGCTTCTTCTGGTCCATAAAAAATCACCGTAAATTTTCAGCTCAATTGGACTCTGTTTGATATTCCTTTTCTGCGAAACTCAAAAAATAAGGAAAAACAGAAATTGGCACTAGGCTCTAGAGTAATAGGTTAGTCCCAAAAATCATATAAAATAGCATATAAATGCATATAAAACATCCAACGTAGATAATATAATAGCATGGAACAATCAAAAATTATAGATACGTTGGAGATGTATCAATGATCTGACATGGTTTAGTTGATTTGGATCACGTATCATTTAGATGACTCGAGGGATGTCTAAGTGGGAGTTCTTAAGTAATTTGGTTAATTGAACTTAATTTATCATGAACTTAGTCCTGATAGTATTTGCATATCTATGTTGTAGATACATGGCCCGTGCTACCGTTCCCTGGAACTTTGATGCGTTCCTAGAGGAAGCTAAGTTGAAAGATGATGATAACAACTACACGGACTGGGTCCGTAACTTGAGGATTATCCTCATTGCTGCACAGAACAATTATGTCCTTGATGCACCACTAGGTGTGCCACCCCCTCCAGCAACTGCGGATGTTGTGAACGCCTGGCAGTCACGTGTTGATGACTACTCGATAGTTCAATGTGCCATGCTTACGGCTTAGAATAAGGACTTCAAAGACGTTCTGAACGTCATGGAGCATATGAGATATTTCAAGAGTTGAAGTTAATATGTCAAGCAAATGCCCGAGTTGAGAGATATGAAGTCTCCAACAAGTTCTATAGCAGCAAGTTTGAGGAGAACAGTTCTGTCAGTGAACACATACTCAAAATGCCCGGGTATCATAATCACTTGACTCACCTGGGAGTTAATCTTCCAGATGATAGTGTTATTGAGAGAGTTCTCCAATCGCTGCCACCAAGCTACAAAGGTTTCGTGATGAACTATAATATGCAAGGGATGGACAAGACAATTCCCTAGCTCTTCGCAATGCTCAAAGCTGCGGAGGTAGAAATCAAGAAGGAGCATCAAGTGTTGATGGTTAACAAGACCACTAGTTTCAAGAAAAAGGGCAAGGGAAAGAAGGGGAACTTCAAGAAGAATGGCAAGCAAGTTGCCACTGCCGGGAAGAAGCCCAAAGCTAGATCCAATCCTAAAACTGAGTGCTTCTACTGCAAAGGGACTGGTCGCTTGAAGCGAAACTGCCCCAAGTATTTGACGGATAAGAAGGATGGCAAAGTGAAAAAGGTATATTTCATATACATGTAATTGATGTGTACCTTACTAATGCTCGTAGTAGCGCCTGGGTATTTGATACTGGTTCGGTTGCTCATATTTGTAACTCGAAACAGGAGCTACTGATTAAACGAAGATTGGTTAAGGACAAGGTGACAATGCGCGTCGGGAATGGTTCCTAGGTCGATGTGATCGTCGTCAGCATGCTACCTCTACATCTACCTTCGAGATTAGTTTTAGACCTGAATAATTTTTATTTGGTGCCAACTTAGGTTTCTATTTATACGAGTAATATCTTTTAAGTCATGCACCCTTGAAGAGTGGTCTATTTTTTTGAATCTCGATTGTGGTGATACACATATTCATAATATTGATGCCAAAAGATACAAAGTTGATAATGATAGTGCAACATATCTGTGGCACTGCCGTTTAGGTCATATTGGTGTAAAGCGCATGAAGAAACTCAATGCAGATGGACTTTTGGAATCACTTGATTATGAATCATTTGATACTTGCGAACCATGCCTCATGGGCAAGATGACTAAAACTTCGTTCTCTGGTACAATGGAGCGAGCCAATGACTTATTGAAAATAATACATACCGATGTACGCGGTCCAATGAGTGTCGAGGCACGCGACGGGTATCGTTATTTTCTGACCTTCACAGATGATTTGAGCAGATATGGGTATATCTACTTAATGAAACACAAGTCTGAAACATTTGAAAAGTTCAAAGAATTTAAGAGTGAAGTAGAGAATCATCGTAATAAGAAAATAAAGTTTCTACGATCTGATTGTGGACGCAAATATTTGAGTTACGAGTTTGGCCTTCATTTAAAACAATGTGGAATAGTTTCACAACTCACGCCACCTGGAACACCACGGCGTAATGGTGTGTCCGAACATCGTAACCGTACTTTATTAGATATGGTGCGATCTATGATGTCTCTTAACGATTTACCACTATTGTCTTGGGGTTATGCATTAGAGATAGCTGCATTCACGTTAAATAGGGCACCGTCTAAATCTGTTGAGACGACACCATATGAACTCAGTTTGGCAAGAAACCTAAGCTCTCGTTTCTTAAAGTTTGGGGTTGCGACACTTATGTCAATAGGCTTCAGCCTGATAAGCTCGAACCCAAATTGGAGAAGTGCATCTTCATAGGATACCCTAAGGAAACAATTGGGTACACCTTCTACCGCAGATCCAAAGGAAAGATCTTTGTTGCCAAGAATGGAACCTTTCTTGAGAAGGAGTTTCTCTCGAATGAAGTGAGTGGGAGGAAACTAGAACTTGATGTGGTAATTGTACCTTCTCTCAATTTGGAAAGTAGCTTATCAGAGAAATCCGTTCCCGTGATGCCAACCCCAACTAGATAGGAAGCTAATGATGGTGATCATGAAACTTCAGATCAAGTTACTGCCGAACCTCGTAGGTCAAGCAGAGCACGATGCGCACCAGAG
The DNA here is from genome assembly GCA_021605205.1 of Aegilops longissima. Lineage (NCBI taxonomy): Eukaryota > Viridiplantae > Streptophyta > Magnoliopsida > Poales > Poaceae > Aegilops > Aegilops longissima. The sequence continues at coordinate 217,575,829 of CM038677.1, read as the reverse complement.
TGGTACGGTAATCCTATTATAGAAGTCATGTTACTAGACCATGGCGAACCTACGAACTATGAAGAATCTATGATGAGCCCATATTTCGATAAATGGCTTGAGGCCATGAAATCTGAGATAGGATCCATGTATGAGAACAAAGTGTGGACTTTGGTGGAATTTCCCGATGATCGGCGAGCTATAGAAAATAAATGGATCTTCAAGAGGAAGACTGACGCTGATGATAATGTTACTGCCTACAAAGCTCGACTTGTCGGAAAAAGTTTTCGACAAGTTCAAGCAGTTGACTACAATGAGACTTTCTCACCCGTAGCGATGCTTAAGTCTGTTTGAATCATGTTAGGAATTGCCGCATTTTATGATTATCAAATCTCTCAAATGGACGTCAAAACTGCATTCCTTAATGGATTTCTTAAAGAAGAGTTGTATATGATGCAACCAGAAGGTTTTGTTGATCCTAAAGGTGTTAACAAATTGTGGAAGCTCCAGCAATCCATCTATGGACTGGTGCAAGCATCTTGGAGTTGGAATATACACGTTGATGAGGTGATCAAAGCATATGGTTTTATAGAGACTTTCGGAGAAGCCTATATTTACAAGAAAGTGAGTGGGAGCTCTGTAGCATTTCTAATATTATATGTGGATGACATATTGTTGATTGGAAATGATGTAGAATTTCTGGATAGCATAAAAGGATACTTGAATAAGAGTTTTTCAATGAAAGACCTCGGTGAAGCTGCTTATATATTGGGCATCAAGATCTATAGAGATAGATCAAGACGCTTAATAGGATTTTCACAAAGCACATAGCTTGACTTTGTCTACGCGTCGTTTGATGCATTCCTTTGTCTACGCGTCCTTCCTTTTGATCGCCAAACTTTTGTGTATGTTTGATCGCGGAACTGTGGCATGGTGATCGCCGAACTTTGTGGCAGATCCCCTTGATCCTCGAACTTGTGGCAATTTTTTGGTAGCAGGAAAAGACAAGTTTGAATTTATGTGCATTTTGGGGCCGAAACCTGGGGACGCAGCTGGGAACTGGATTACCCCTAGGGAGAAAAATTCACCAGCGCATGTGCCAAAACGTAATCGCGGGGTGCGCTGTGAGGCCGAACGAGTGAAGATGCTCTAAGAGCATCTCCAGCCGTTGCCCCCCCAAGGAGGCATAAAAATCGCTGCCTAGGGGCGAGCCGGTGGTAGAGTCGGTTCTGAGGGCGGTTGGGCACCCAGTCGTTGCCCCTAGGTCGCCCCTAGGCGCCGATATCGGCCCATTTCTGGCCGTTTTTCGGTCCACTTTCGATGACAAATGGCACGATATCGGCGCGAATCGGCCCATATTCGGCGTGGTTCGGCTTGAATTTTCAACATAAGTAACTTTTGTATCACATAGTTCATCACAGAAAATCAATAAAAATCAAATAGTTCAACAAATTATATAGTTCAAGAAATAAAAACTCATATTTCATCACATGTCGAGCTAGGCGTCGCCCTTGATCCTCCATAGGTGCTCCACCAGATCCTGCTGCAGTTGTTGATGCACCTGTGGGTCTCGGATCTCCTGACGCATATTAAGGTAGGCAGTCCAGGTTGCCGGTAGCTGGTGATCAACTTCGGCTAGAGGACCCTGCTTGTAGTATGGTTCAGTGTCAAACACTGGCTCTTCGGGCTCGCTCTCGATGATCATGTTGTGCAAGATGACACAGCAAGTCATGATCTCCCACATTTGATCTTTCGACCAGGTCTGAGCAGGGTAACGGACAACAGCAAATCGAGATTGGAGCACACCAAATGCCCGCACGACATCCTTGCTGCAAGCCTCCTGCACCTTGGCAAAGTGGGACTTCTTGCCTCTTGGCACATCGTTTGAGATAGTTTTCACAAATGTAGACCATCTCGGATAGATGCCATCAGCTAGGTAGTACCCCTTGTTGTAGTGCCACCCATTGACCTCGAAGTTCACTGGAGGAGAATGACCTTCAACAAGCTTGGCAAAGACAGGGGAGCACTGCAGCACGTTGATGTCATTGTGAGTTCCTAGCATACCAAAGAAGGAATGCCAAATGCAGAGGTCGTGTGTGGCCACTGCCTCAAGTACCACACTGCAACCGCCTTTGGCACCTTTGTACATCCCCTGCCAAGCAAATGGGCAGTTCTTCCATTTCCAGCGCATGCAGTCGATGCTTCCAAGCATCCCAGGAAATCCTCTTGCTGCATTCTGTGCTAGGATCCGAGCAGTGTCTTCCGCATTGGGTGTTCTCAAGTATTGCGGTCCAAACACTGCTACCACTCCCTTGCAGAACTTGTAGAAACACTCAATGGTCATGGACTCGGCCATGCACCCATAGTCGTCGAGTGAATCACAGGGAGCTCCGTGTGCAAGCATCCTCATCGTTGTCGTGCACTTATGGATTAAGGTGAATCCAAGTTTGCCAGTGCAATCCTTCTTGCACTTGAAGTAGCTGTCGAACTCACGGATGGAATTCACAATCCTCAGGAAAAGCTTTCGGCTCATCCGATAACGGCGCCGAAATACTTTGTCGCCGTGCAGTGGAGTGTCAGTGAAGTAGTCAGAGTAGAGCATGCAGTAGCCTTCCACACGATGCCGGTTCTTTGCTTTCACCCGCCCCGGCGCCGAGCCACCTTGCCGGGGCCATTCATTGCTCACGAGCTGGCCGACGAGGGCGGCGAGGACCATGAGATGCTCCTCTTCCTGGACGTCGGCATCGGCTTCCTCGCCTCCTCCTCGTCCGAGTCCATCGCCCAGCAGGAAAATCGCCGAACACCTTGCAGGCGTGGTGGGTGCACACCCGCCGGTACACCATCTTGCGCAGATGGAACACCGGAAAAATCGTCCGGACGGTGGTGGAGAGGCTGCTGCGGGGAAACCTCCTCTCTTTTCCGGAGGGGAATGACCTATCTAGTGGTGGTGGGCGGTGGGCGGCGCCGAGATCGGCTGGGTGGCGGCCGAGCGCACTGGGGGTGGGGGCAAATCTGGACGGTTTGCTTGACTTTTCGCCTGACAGTGTGGGCCAGGCGTGTTTTTCCCTTACGCTGGAGCCCCCGAGCTTCCCCCAGTGCGCCAGGTTCGGCCTGCGATCGCCGGACCCAAAATGAACCGAGCCAGCGGATTTCAGCGTCTTGGACGTGACTGGGCGTTTTTTCGACGTCGGTGCGTAAAAAGTCGTTTGGGGGCCTGTTGGATGCGCGGCTGGAGATGCTTTAAGGCCACGAGGCTCACTGGCTGCACCGGCGGAAGGCAAGCGGGTCTTTATGACAGGATGCGGCTGCGTGCTTTATGGGGTTATTGTGAGGTTATGTAAAGTTCTAATCATACTTCGTACTCCCTGTTTAAGAACCAAGTAAGTGGAGTGTTATTTTTTTACATGGAGCGGAATATTACTTGTCCAGTAACTTCTTTTAGCTGACTGATGTCTGTTTAGTGTTTACCCGGCACAAAGAGAGAAGTAAACCGTTTTGTTAACCGCGCGTACGTACGTGTTGAGTAGTGAAAGGAGTTCATGTCATGTTTAGGACTGGACTGGGCACCAACTCTTGGTGGTAATCAAATAGGGACATTCGCTTGGCGTCTTATCATGGGGATAAGACGTGGTCTGGTCACCCTGATAAAACGTGGTCGGCCGCGGTAACGCATTTCGCAGTCGCTGTCACGCAACTAAAAGAGGTGGGAATTGGCCGCATGCAAACGCAAATGCAAACAGCAAACAAAGACGTGGTATAGCAAAATTAGCGGCAACGTCGTGTGGGCCCACACTCATAGCACCATTAAGTGGGCCCACCCATTATGATTTTTTTAAAACTTTATAAATCGGTTGGCGCAGACAAGCTGGGTCCTTCCTTCCTCTCTCCTCACGTAAGTGGGCCCTCGAATCCGGCCCAGATGCGTTCGGTAAGGGAATAATAGTTGGAGGGAAATATTTCTTTCTCAAAAAAAAATAAAAATTGGAGGGAAGGCTTACACGCATCGCCTGGGAAACGAACATACCCGTCAGGTGAGAGTGTGAGACGTTTATGAGCCGTTGAGGCGACAGACAAGGTATGGTATGGCCGGCTTTCGATGTACGCATGTGTTGAGTTTCTACTGCACCACATGGTATGTTTCTTGAGTAGTACTGTAGTACTTACGAGCACTCGGCGACGCAGCCCACTGCAATTATACCCATCTAGTTGTTTCGGGATCAACACCCACTATACTAGCCTCTCTATATTGTGTTTATTTATCGCCTCGTATCTCCATCTGCTTCCTTTGTTTATTGGCCATTGTTACAACCAACTTGCCAGTTGATTCACTGATCCATTTATGAGCGATGAGTTGTTTCTCTGGCACTGTTGTTTCACCACACAGTACATTGCCAATACATGTACGAACTTAGTGTAATATTTCAATTTTTTACTAGTTCAGCGATGAGGTGATATATTTTAAATGCGTAGGCACTGACTTCAGCTCTCCGGTTCTTGTATGGGCAGTGACTTTCTTGCCCAACTTATCTGGCTGGACAGCTGCTAGGAGCTACATCCCCATGCGTGGGTCCCATCATCTAGACCTATGTTCAAACCCTTATCTCCAAAACGCACGCACCAATGTGGTATAAAACGCAGAACCATTATATAAGCACAAACCCAAATACTAATTTCTAGGAAATTGTGTACATAAATCCGAGAGATTTTTCAACCATTTCATGTTTTTTTGTCTTAAGTGAAAAACTGAGAACGACGTGGTAATAGTTCTATTAACTTTTTCATAATAATCTCCGGATTTTTCTGAAAAAAATTAGGAATTATTCTCTTCTAAAAAATATGAGAATTTAATAATAAAAATTCCGAGAAAGGTGCAATTATTTTTTGCGATAAACTTCTAATCTAGGTGCAATTAATCGCACAATCAAAACTAATGTATGTTGTCACACACACAATCAAAATTGCTATCCTTTTTACAGTTCCTCATCCTTGCTATTGTTATTAAATGGGCGTGTACGTAAGTCTTTGCCATTTAATGCTTTGTTGAAATCTGTGGTAGTATGTTTTGTCAGACACGCTACCTCGAATTAAATAAGTATGGCAGCTTTTTACTGTTGGCATATACGCAAGCATCCAGTATTGCAATCTTGCTATGAATTAAACGAAAACCTGCATCGATCCCCAAACAGATAATGAGTGGCTTTGATTCCAGAGGAGTGCGTCGCCGTGTGCTCCTCGTTCGCATCCCATTGTTCGCTCGCTATCTTCATTGCGGCCATTTGACTAACCTTTTTGTTGGTGGGGACAGGGTTAGGGTTTACTATACATGAGTAGAGAGGGAAAAACAAAACAATTGGGGTTGAGGTTTCAGAAAATCACCTGTTTACTCTCTTTTTTGGGGGCAAATATTGCATATTTCAGCCGGCATTTTGGTGTTCCGCTGATTGCCCTGTAACCCAGTGTTGATGGTAGTTCTCACTGGTGGAGCCCCAAGTACACAAATCAATTGTTTCACTTATTGTGGACTATTGCATCATCCCATAGGTGGCCCTTCCATTTATGTAGGCAGGAACTCGTGCATTAGTATTAACTTATACCGAGAAGGTAGCTCTTAGACCAGCTAAGAATCCCTTTGTTGGGACCAGTTACGATGATCTTTGGTATGGCGTGTTTCTTTGTACCGGAGAAACCGACAATGATCATGATGGGGACGGAAAATGGTCCGACGAGTCATCTCGATGAGTGTTGGATCATCGGAGGAGCCCCGGTCAGCCCCTCGATGGGCACCAAATGTTGGTGAATAATGGTCTACTGATCTTACAATCCGGAGGCAGTCATGGAAGAATGTTGAGAAAGGTGTGGTGACCGAAGGTGGTGACCGAAGGTACCTTGTGAGAGATGAAAGTCTTACATTGGTTTTACCAAGGATCAGGGCCCCGGATGGGTAATCGCCCTATGTCATGTCTGACTATCTTTATTGACAAACACAAATGAATGCATGGAGTGATCCTATTTTCTGAGCTAGAGTACGGGTATGTGCTCCCGTGTATCTTTTTGCCCCCTGTAGGGAGTCAGTATTGCCCTTATATTGGCAGTACCCATCCGGTAGTCCGGTGCCTATCTTCAAATAATACAATACGATCGGGTAATCCACGTTAGAGATACAAATATCCAGCAACCACAGAATCCTCAAAATAGAACTCCTAGTCATTATCCCTTAGGAATGCCTACTCGGGTGTAGCAGGCACTCTTGACAGTTAGGTTAATAATAAGGTCCCGAGAGCCCTTGACAGTCAGGTTAGCAATAAGGTCTAAGTGCACCCATATTGCCTCCCTCTCTCTCTCTCTCTCTCTCTCTCTCTCTCTCTCTCTCTCTCTCTCTCTAGGTATCCTTACAAACCGACACCGGCATATAGTGTTCACCAGTCCTATCTTTTATAAGAGAAACAAAGTGACAGAGAGTGAGAGGGAGAGAGAGAGAGAAAGAGAGGAGAGAGAGATCCAATGGCCTCCTGAGACGTACTTTGATTGAAGATCTTTTGAGGATTTCTACCAAGTGAGTTTTCTTTGCTTGTTACTACTAAGGTTTGTGCATTTCCTAGACGGTTAGGAGTCACTTGATAGACTTCAACCATCATATTGTGAAGGGAATCAAGAGATTGTTCAAGGTCCGTAGATAACATTCAAAGTGCAAATATCTACCACAAGTGAGGGTTGACAAAGCTATGATAGAATAGGTTGATTGCGATTGGTGGGCTCCTAGGTGGACGAGGCAATCGAAATCCTTGTGATCATAGAACCATTTGGCTCGAAGCCTCCATCAATGTGACGTATAGTAGCGCCAACTGGTAGAGCTAAATCCGCAAAACTCGGGTAGAAGGTCCCGAGCTGGTGATCTTGGCTAGAGGGTAACATGACGAAGAAGAGACACAATATTTACCCAGGTTCGAGCCCTCTCGAAGAGGTAAAACCCTATGTCCTGCTTGTATTGCATTGATTGTGGATGTAGTACAAAGTACATGTTGATCTACCTCGAGATCATATCTGTGAATGAATCTACCTCTATGGTCTAAAACCCCTTGGCTTACATAGACACCGGGGGTACCTAGGGTTACACCTATGTCAGTTACATCAGGGAATAAACATACTGAGGCTCATAGAGTATGCCACTGGTACGCGTCAGTGCTATACAAACGGTTTTTAACCCCTTTCCGCGACGGCATTTGGAACCGTCGCCTAGTGAGTGACGGCGATAGGGGGGTCCTTCCCACATGACCCAGAAACCGTCGGGGATAGGGACCCTACAAGATCCTACTCGTTTACGCCGCATTGCCATCGCAATCGGTGATTCGTGGTGCTATGTTTATGATGCTCGGCCCAGCACAAACGGTTCACTATTATAGAACGTGTATGATGCGTGGACCATCACAAACGGTTCATTATTAAGAAGATTAGCTAATCATTGTATGAGTGTTGGACAGGATTACGAAACGTCGGACCGTCGTAAGATCGTCGTACACGACAAATATCGCACAAGCTATTCTATGGTGCAACGTTTACGATGCATACTTCATCTGAAACAGTTCATGGTTGCGAATCGTGTACGATAAGGCAACTAACACAAACGTTTAGTTTGCCTGCACTGTTTGTGATATTGTCTGACATCGCACACGCTTTGCAAATGGCAAATGTGTTCATGCTTGCACACATTTCCTCTCTGTGAACCTTCTCGGATTATGGTGTATATCGCAAATGTTTGTGTTTTACCAACCGTGTGTGCCGTAACAACCTGGAGAGCGTAATTTCACCGTAATTTAGTTGCTACTATTTCAAATTGTACTGGATTTGAATTTGAATTTGAATATATACTACAACTTTATCCATATCCATCAGGTTCAAATAACCAATGCATTATTCGATTCATAGGTACACATGTTCAAGAATTACATAAGAACCAAATATAGAATGATGAACCACAGTTGTATACTTGTAATATTAAAGATGGTAAAGAAAGAGGCGAAATACATTCTGGTTGCTGAACAAGGTGAAGCAGAATGCCCATATTGTGCCCTCCTCCATGCAGAAGGTACGCACGGCCCTATTCCAACCCCTTGTGATGGCCGACCGCCCATCCTTCATGGTCTTCGTGAAAACATCTAGATAATCATCGTGTTCTGGTAGAAATACTTTAACCTTTGCATGCCCACCAATCATGTAGTTTAAGAGGTAATCTTGAGTAAACTGCTTTGGCAACCACTGCAAAGGAAAAAGATTCAGACATTGTCATCTAACACAACTCATTATGGGCAGTAAAAAGAAGGCCGCAGAGTTCTTACTTACCATCCTGCAGTTCGCTGTTGTCTTGGATAAAGTGTAAACAAATAGTTTAATTGCCATCTTTGGACCCATTTTACTAACAATCTTTATCAACTTCCTCACTTGATGCTGGTTCATCGATATCTCATTGCCCCATACGCAGAAAGGGTCGAAGCGCGGATCTTTACCAATGACATATGTACCTAAAAGCACCAAGTTAATATTAGAAGCTAAACAGCAATTGCACAATGATGTAGTTCAACACTCTTTTATAATACTCCATCCGTTCCTAAATATTTTTCTTTCTAGCAATTTCAACAAGTGACTACATACGGAGCAAAATGAGTGAATCTACACTCTAAAATATGTCTATATACATCCGTATGTGGTAGTCCATTTGAAATCTCTAAAAAGACAAATATTTAGGAATGGAGGGAGTATCTTATAACATCCAATACACTCACATATTAGATGAATTAACATCTTATATTATGGGCCGGAAGGAGTTTAGTGCATTCTTACAAATTATCGGCTGATTAACTGTTGTTGTATCCATGGGTTACAATTAGTTTGAGCTAGGTCGGGCTCGAATAGCACTAAAGTATATCTAAACATGAGGGCTAGTTTGAGCTAGTTGCATCTATAACCCACCCAAAAAAACTATCCAACCTAAGAGGTGCTAATTGGAGCTAGTTCTCCTAGTGCATTTATTGTCAATCTAACCCTACCATCCAAACAAATCTTTGGATGGAGTTAGTTCAGGGTTAGTCATGTGCTAGAAACTAACTCTAACCTCTAGCTAAGTTGAGTATCCAAACAGGGCTGTGTTGTTGTTGTTGATGTTGCTCTTCTACGTATATCTAGACATCATCAGAACATTAATGTAACAGTCTTCCTTGTTGCTATGTAGCCTAGGATTGCATATTTAGACATTAAGTACAATGCACGTTGCTATGTAGCCTCAGATATATTACATATGGCCCTAGTTAACCTAACGACAAATGGGTTGCAGATATATTCAGTTAAAAGTCCGATTCACCGATTAGTCCCTTACCAGCCCCCGGCCTATATGGTACCAGCTACTGATATCCTGAACAGTGAGCAGATATAAGCCATGGGATGAAACTAACCTCGATGGAAAACAACAGTCGTTCCCAAAATTTTCCCGTGTAGGTACATGGAGAAGCATGTTAAGAACAACAGGCTAAACATCAACCAAAATTATCCATGGCAGACAAAATAATCTCCAAAAGATAGCTTCAGTGTGCAGGTTTAAGCACGCTAGTAAAGCAAAACAAGTGGAAAGGTGTGTTAACTGCAACAGGCCTAACTTTTAACAACAAGCAAACATAGTCATTCAAACTGGTATTGTGCCGGTCTAAGTACACTGGTTATTGTTAAATACAAATGGAAAGGTGTGTTAACTACAAGATGCAGCAACGAAATGTAGTCATTCATAGTGGTATTGTTGAAACTGGTACTGATGAAATTGAACTGCACAGTTCATACTTGCACATATAGAACATCATGTTGTGAATAACTGGAATAAACAAGGCATACTACGAACAACCAAAGATAGCATTTGAAATTGGACATATGCTAACTACAAATAACCGAACAATCAAAAAACTTTAAAAGAGGCATATGCTAGCTATAACAGGCTTAATAGCAAGCAAATATATGCATTCCTATCGGTATGTTTAAAACTGGATTGATGAAATGTACTGCACAGTAAATAGTTGCACATATAGGGCATCACATTGTGAACAATTGAAATAAACAAGGCATACTGCAAACAACCAGATATAGAAATTAAAACTGGACATACTCTCACTACACTACAAAAGGGACTCGACAAAAAAATCATGGGTTTCCCCTGTGAAGAGGCACGACAAAACAAATCATGGGTTTCCTCACTTTTAACAGATGGGCTCGTTCCCGTGGGAAGAGCACGGACCATGGATGCGCTCCGTGTTGTCGCAGATGGGCCCCTTCCCCTTGGAAGAGCACGGCTATAGGGTGCCCTCCCTGATGTCGCAGACGGGTGTTTTCCCTTTGGAAGAGCAGATGGGCGCTTTCCCCTTGGAAGAGCAGGAGAGGGTGCCCTCCTCGTGGTCGTCGTCGATGAGGTCTGACTTGTAAGCTGTGGATCCCAAGCCAGCGTCACAGAACGTGTCCTTTATAAATGACAAAAGGGGCTCGATGGCGATGTAGAATGGAAAATTGTTGACAACGAGCCAGATGAGATCAACGGCGGAGCCATGGATGAGATCGACAGCAGTTGAACCAGAGGGGTTGGGGTGGGCCACTTAACCTGTGACATAGCCTGCTTTAGGTCGTCGCTGTCGATGACCTCGATGTCGTAGCTGGCGGCCGAGACATGCCCGCATACTCTAGCCCGCTTCTTGAGTACCTGCCGCCAGTAATGGTCATCGGCTTCCTCGGCGATGTCGGGCAAAGAGGCCGCGATACGCCTCTTTTGGGCTAGTTGCTCCTCAAGCTCCACGGGAAGCGTAGCCGGGCTTAGGCTGCGACACTCTAGAGTGGGGGATGGGAATGGGGATCTGTGGGAAAGGGGGTGTTTGGCAGGCGTCATCTAAGAAACTCAGGGCAGCCTCGGTATAGAGATTGGTGGGTAAGCTGCACGGACAAACCGACAGATGTTGACAATGGAGGCCTTGCGGTGGCAGCGGCTACGGAGACCTTGCTAGGGTTTCGAGCGAGGGAGGGGGGTGTGTGTGTGCGCGCACGCCCGAGGAGGTTTTGTGTGTGTGTGTGTGTGTGTGTGTGTGTGTGTGTGTGTGTGTGGGGCGGGGGTGTTTGAGGAAATGACTTGGGTACTCAAAATTTTACTAAGCGGGAGTCAAACGCGGGAGTGAAATGCCGGGGCTATTGAAAATTTTGATGATAGTGCATCGCACACGGTCCGGAGATAACAACCGTGTGTTATGAAACAGAAAAACCCTCGAGGCGGGCAAATATTTTGTAGGGATGCAGGCGGGATTGGGAACAATAAACATCGCACACGGTCCGGAGATAACAACCGTGTATTATGAAACAAAAAAACCCTCGAGGCGGGATTGGGAACAAGAAATATCGCACACGGTCCAGAGATAACAACCATGTGTTATGAAATAGAAAAACCCTCGACGCGGGTAGATATTTTTGAGAGGGGGACCTCGTGGAGCCCAATGTACTGTGCAGATGTGTGCGTGACAGGGGCACCGTCGTGGCACACGGTTAGTTTGAGTGAACCGTGTCTGTTGCGTCATCCGACTTGTCCAATGTTCATAAATTTGGCGAAAAATGACGCGGGAGAGTGTCAGAACACGAACACACTTGCATGTGGACCAAATTTATGTATGAAAAGGGTGGTTTTATTTTCAAATACCAAATGCAACTTCGATGTGGCACCTATCTCGCAAAGCGCATGGTATTGCTTGCCCCCACTCCCTCCTGTCGGCACGAAGGGAATCCTAAGCTATGAATGCATGCCCCCTCCCCCCAACCAAGGTTCACCTAGCAAAGTGCGAAGTAGCTAGCAGCCCATCTCCTCCCTCGTGTCGGCACAAAGGGAATCCTAAGCTATGAATGCATCCCCCCCAATCGAGGTTCATCTAGCAAAGTGCAAAGTAGCTAGAAGCCCCCCTCCCTCGTGTCGGCATGAAGGGAATCCTAAGCTATGAATGCATGCCCCCACCAACCGAGGTTCACCCTAGCAAAGTCTTGAAGTAGCTAGCAGCCCCCTCCCTCGTGGTCGGCACGAAGGGAATCCTAAGCTATGAATGCATGCCCCCAACCGAGGTTCACCTATCAAAGTGCTTGAAGTAGCTAGCAGCCCCTCCCTCGTGTCGCATTTAAGGGAATCCTAAGCTATGAATGCATGCCCCCAACCGAGGTTCACCCTAGCAAAGTGCTTGAAGTAGCTAGCAGCCCCCTCCCCGTGTCGGCACGAAGGGTATCCTAAGCTATGAATGCATGCCCCCCCAAACCGAGGTTCACCTAGCAAAGTGCAAAGTAGCTAGCAGCCCCTCCCTTGTGTCGGCACGAAGGGAATCCTAAGCTATGAATGCATGCCCCCCAACCAAGGTTCACCTAGCAAAGTGTGAAGTAGCTAGCAGCCCCCCTTGTGTCGCCACGAAGGGAATCCTAAGCTATGAATGCATGCCCCCCCCCAACCGAGGTTCACCTAGCAAAGTGCGAAGTAGCAACCCCCCCACACTTCCAGTCGGCGGGCCAGAGAGGCATATCTCACCAAGATGCACTACAAAAAACACTGCCGTGATGATACGTGTTTGTCACAGTAGGTCACGTTTTCTGCCATGCATGTACATCCATGACGATTTTATGACACAATCAAGATAGTCATACCTGTGCTATCGTAGAAGTGTTCCATGACATTACCAAAATTATCATCAAGGAAGTGTCCACTTCCATGAAGATAAATGGCGCGTCATGGAAGTGCTTTCGTCAAGGGTGACCGACACGTGGCATCCACCATAACGGGTCGCCGTTAAGCTATCTGGTCCGGTTTTGGATCCGATTACCCGCTAACAGCCCGGACCAATGAGGATTTTCCACGTGTAAAATTCTCATTGGCCGGAGGAAACACGTGTTGGCTCACTGTTGGGACAGATGTCATCCATTCATTGGACAGGAGGCGCCTATGATACATCGGCATGTGGCACGGCCCAACAGAGGCCCATTCCGGTGAAAAGGCCAGCCCGTTTGACTTGGTCAAAAGGTAACGGGACTCCCCACGGAAAGCTTGTTAACGGTCTGTTCGTATATAGCCAATTTACGGCCCGCTAACTCACGGCCCGTTACGGCCTATCGGAATTAAGCCCAGTAGCTTCATCTGGGCCGTCCTATATGATTCCAGTCCATTGTAACTTCCAGCCCATGTATGGCCCATGATGTCTTTCGGCCCATACGAGGCCATTTGTAACTCTTGGCCCATTAACAGCCCGTGGTGAATCTCGCCCGCAATGAACAGTGTACCGCTTTATACCCCTCAACGGCCCATTATTCCATTGGGCCGTTTCCAACCCGTGTTATCTTTCGGCCTTCTCAGGGCCCATTTATTCTTGGGCTCATTTCCAGCATTCGGATACTTACGGCCCGTTACTGCCCTTTTCTACTTGTGGGCCAAATTCAGCACGTGGTTACAATCGGCCCGTTAATCCTTTGGGCCGTTTTCATAGCGTCATCAAAGACGGTCGGTTAACGATGGCCCATTATTGTCGGCCCATGAACGGACGATTCCAAATCTAGCCCGTTTACGGCCCATAATGTGGTATGTTATTGGCCCATGTTTGGCCTATTGATCATACGGCCCGTAGAAGGCCCATTGGTGCTACGGCCCATAGAAGGCCCATTGTTTTATGGCCCTTAGAAGGCCCATTGTTTCTACGGCCCGTAGGAGGCCCATGGTAACTACAACAAATATGTAGCCCATGGTTATTGTGGCCTAGTTTTAAAAAATAGGTTATTGAGGCCACTAGCAAACCGCGGAAAAAGAACTGCACTGACTACAAGCAAACAAATAAACAAGACAACAAGGACATAAATAAGCAAGCAACTTACACCAGGCTATCACGGCTATTACACATATTACATCCACTGGGCATCAAAGTTCGCCACCGGTGCAAATATAGTGAACAAAGCAAGATATCATATACATTTGGTTGTCAAAGTTGGCGACCAAATTGCAAATAAACGCCGCAAACAAAACAAGTCCGAATCTGAAACCACTTCATAAGAGCTCAAGAAACAATATCACAGGTACCTATAATGTTGGCAAGATGCTTAGCAAGCTTATTAACTTTCTCTTGTTTGGCGCTTAAATCCTCCAGTAACTTGTTTGCACTAGAAAGTATGCATCTGAATTCTGCGAGGGACTTCCTCGGTCCTTCACTTCTGTCATGCACATCGATCGATGTCTTTCAACTTGAAGTTGAGACTCAAGAAGACGAACCAATTCAGGCAGCGAGTTCGAAGAGCTTGTGCCAGCAGTAGTGGCCAGTAACTCGAACACTACATCAAGACATGACTTTTGGATTCTCTCACTGTCGTCAAGATAGTTTTTATCAGCTTTCTTAGAGACCGACAGGGATGTCTCACTATCTTGAACCTTATCTGCATTACTTCCTTTACCATTGCATAACGGGGTACTGTTCTCCAATATTTTGTCCGCATTCTAAAAGATAAACAAGTAGACACATCACAGGTTTACCATGTTGTATATGAAACTTGTTGGGGATATGACCATTGGATATGACCCGCCGAGGAGGGGCTGGGTTATCCCAATGGCGGTTCATCTAGACAAAGCCCATGAGTACGCTGAAGATGGCGGTTCATGAAGTAGGCCTGCTAAAGGGCCCAAACCGAGAGGCGGCTTAAGGCCCATGAGTATAAACCGCCATGTATATGTAACTTGTATTATAAGGCATGTAAGATAAGTCACCGAGCCGGACACGTTTGTATGAGCTGGTCGGGACTCTGTAGGCCGCAGGGCGTCAACCCATATATATAAGGGGACGACCCGGCAGCGGCTTAGGGCAAGAATCAATAGATCGAAAGCCAGGCAAAGCGTATTCGCTCCCTGGTAATCGAAACCCTAGCAATACCACCTCAAACTGGATTAGGCCTTTACCTTCACCGCAAGGGGCCGAGCCAGTATAAACTCCTCGTGTCCTTTGTCCCGTTTTAACCCCTTTAAGCTAACCACATCGCCATGGCTCCACAACTAAGTCCTTTCACTAGGACATCTGCCGTGACAACTCCACGACAGTTGGCGCCCACCATGGGGCTCGCGCATGGTGGTTCTGAGTTCTTGAAGGGCAGCTTCGAAGGGATCAAGGGATACGCTGTGGGCCGGATGACCAAGAGTCATCGCGGCAAGCTCTACATTGACTTTGCACGCTGGGGCCCCGAGGCCGGCTCAGTTGAGTACGGGTACTGGGTCCCCTTCGGTGGAATCCACGTCTTCATCAGCAAAATCAGCGAACCGAGCCCTGAGCCGGACATCTGCACCGACATCATCGAGACGGCTCAGCGTGCATGACCCGCCCGAGTTCAACCCGTCGTGAAGCATATCTTCGTTGGTTTCACCTATGGGGCTGAGTTGGAAGGCTCTGTATCTAGCGGTGAGATGGCCATCTACTCTGATGATGAGTCATCCACGGGCGATACCAACTCAATGTATCAGCTACAAGACGACCGGCTTGGGGGCTGTTCTGATGGCGACAGTATTCCGGACCCCCGTGAGCCGCCAAGCAGGGTGGCGATCTTCATGGCTGGCACCCAACCGATTCTCGGTTCGATAGCCGCGGCGGCTATGATTTCTAGTGCAGCGGCGGTGACGGAGGCAGGCGCTGGTGGGTCAGCTCGGCCGCCGGCTCAAGTTTTGACAGATCGGTTGGAAGCTCTGGCGACTCTGATGGAGGTTGATGTAACCCCAAACAACCAGGAGCAGCATAAGGTAGAAGTGGCTAAGTTGCATGATGAGATAGCGCAAGCTAAGGCAGACTTGGCAGCGGAAAACGCTAGGATGGCTGCAGAGCGGGGCGTTTTGAACGCCCAAGCACAGCGGATTAAAGCAGATTCGTACCGTCTTATGGTGGATCAGAACGCTTCGAACGAAGTCTTGAGGAGAAAGCACCGGAGTCGTCTGCCCTCGGTTTATGAGTCGAGGGACCTCTTCAACACACCCGGGCGGGGGCCAGTAACCCGCCAATAGTAAACTGGATGACTGAGGCGCCAGGAGGTGGAGTGCCGGTTCAGCCGCACGTGACAGGTTCTCCGCATATGAATAACACCCCACCTCAGCATGTTGTGACGCCGCCGGGTCATTACTCCACTCCTTTATACAATATGATTGTTGCAGCTATGCGATTGGCGGCTCTGCCGGTCGAGGGTGAGACTCCGGCGGCGGCTTAAACCCGAAGGGCTAGGGAGCTTCTTCAGACAGCCTTGGTGCAGCAGCAAGCTTATTCCTATAGTCATGACCGGGTTCATTCGACCCCTCGTCCAAGCCGGAGCTACAGTAGACACATTGACTCGCCAGCAGTCTTGAGTACGGAGCAACACCAACCTCATGGACATGACCCCGTGCGCAATGGTGCTAATACACAGGATTTGGTGGACCGGGGCAGAGCGCGCCGGGAAGCCAAGCTGGCGGCTCATCAGCACGCGTCGGTTTACCCGACAGCTTCAGTTGAGGCAGGTGTAACTTCTAGAGCTTTCGGTGTGCCGTGTCTAACGACGGCTCTACGAAACGACCGTCTGCCCAGGGACTTCAAAGGCCCTTGTAAGGTGCCTAATTACACAGCAGATCAGCCCCCTGAGGCTTGGATGGAGAGTTATGAGATGGCTATGGAGATGCTGGATGTTAGTGAGGCTGCATACGCTAAGTACTTCACCATGATGCTGGAGGGGACGACTCGTACCTGGTTGAAGGGGCTGCCGGCCAACTCCATCGGGTCATGGGCAAAGCTGAAGGCCCGGTTTATCCAGAATTTCAAAGATACATGCAAGTTGCCTATGTCGATCATGGATTTGGTTTCTTGTGTTCAAGCTGAGGGCGAGTCAACCACCAGCTGGGTGCGCCAGGTCTCGACTATCTACATTCTTCAGATAACACCAACGTCGGCTCAGCGGTTCTGACGTTGGAGAAAAATTGCAGTTTCATTCCACTCAAGCAGAAACTTGGGCGGCTTAAGCGTCATTGCAATGACATGGGGTAGCTTATGGCGGCTCTTGTCAACTATGCCAATGATACGTCTTCTGTTATACTTTTTGGCAACTTTTTACACTATTTTTGGGACTAACATATTGATCCAGTGCCCAGTGCCAGTTCCTATTTGTTGCATGTTTTATGTTTCACAGAATATCCATATCAAACCGAATCCAAACGGGATAAAAATGGAAGGAGCTTATTTTTGGAATATTTGGAAAATTCCGGAAGAAAATTCCACGCGAGATGGTGCCCGAGGTGGCCACGAGGCAGGGGGGCGCCCCTGCCCCCCTGGGCGCGCCCCTGACCCTCGTGGGCCACCCGTAAGGCGATTGATGCCCTTCTACGGCTGCAAGAAAGCTATTTTTTGGTAAAAAATCACGACGAAGGTTTCAGTCCAATCGGAGTTACGGATCTCCATATATATACGAAACGGTGAAAGGGCACCAGAGGAGAACGCAGAAACAGAGAGAGACAGAGAGATAGATCCAATCTCGGAGGGGCTCTCGCCCCTCCCACGCCACGGAGGCCAAGGACCAGAGGGGAAACCCTTCTCCCATCTAGGGAGGAGGTCAAGGAAGAAGAAGACGAAGGGGCCCCCTCTCCCCTTCTCTTCCGGTGGCGCCGGAACGCCGCGGTGGCCATCATCATCACCGCAATCTTCACCAACAACTTCACTGCCATCATCACCAACTCTTCCTCCCTCTATGCAGCGGTGTAACCTCTCTCTTACCCGATGTAATCTCTACTTAAACATGGTGCTCAACGCTATATATTATTTCCCAATGATGTATGGCTATCCTATGATGTTTGAGTAGATCCGTTTTGTCCTATGGGTTATTTGATGATCAAGATTGGCTTGAGTTGCATGTTTTATTATTGGTGTTGTCCTATGGTGCTCTCCGTGTCGCGCAAGCGTGAGGGATTCCCGCTGTAGGGTTTGCAATATGTTCATGATTTGCTTATGGTGGGTGGCGTGAGTTACAGAAGAACATACCCGAGTAAGTAGGTTGTTTGCGTATGGGATAAAGGGGACTTGATGCTTTAATGCTATGGTTGGGTTTTACCTTAATGATCTTTAGTAGTTGCGGATGCTTACTAGAGTTCCAATCATAAGTGCATATGATCCAAGTAGAGAAAGTATGTTAGCTTATGTCTCTCCCTCAAATATTGCAATAATGATTACCGGTCTAGTTATCGATTGCCTAGGGACAAATTACTTTCTCGTAACAAAAAGCTCTCTACTAAAACTAATTTAGTTGTGTCTTTATCTAAACATCCCCTACTTTTTATTTACGTGCTCTTTATATTCTTGCAAACCTATCCAACGACACCTACAAAGTACTTCTAGTTTCATACTTGTTTCTGGTAAAGCGAACGTCGAGTGTGCGTAGAGTTGTATCGGTGGTCGATAGAACTTGAGGGAATATTTGTTCTACCTTTAGCTCCTCGTTGGGTTCAACACTCTTACTTATCGAAAGAGGCTACAATTGATCCCCTATACTTGTGGGTTATCAAGACCTTTTTCTGGCGCCGTTGCCGGGGAGCAATAGCATGGGGTGAATATTATCATGTGTGCTTGTTTGCTTTATCACTAAGTAATTTTTATTTGTTGTTCTTAGTTATTCTTTATCTTTAGTTATGGATATGGAACACGAAATACCAAAAAATTTAGGTGTACTTTCTACTCATGGAGATGGTGAACCTCCTAAAACCCTCGATGCTGGTTATGTGAAAGATATTACGTACTACTTTAATAATCCTGAGAAAACCCCATTCAATTATGTAATGGGAGTAACGTTGGATCAACGTGAATACTTTAGGGATTACCGCTTGACACAAAAAGGGAAACTTTTATGGGATCAAATTCATATACTGAAGTGGTATGCTAGGCAACTATGCTTGAGTTATTATTATACTTGTTGCTCTAGGATGAAGGCTCCACACCTTCCATTTTCATGCAAATTTAATGATAATAAAACCTTAGCTTCTTATGCTAATGGTATATATGATTACTATGATGTGGAGCAAATAGAAGAATTCATTGCTTTTATGGGTGCTTATGAAATTGAATCTATGTTTAAAGAGTTTGAATATTTTGATGATGCTGCTTATAGACCTGAAAATTTAGCTATCCTCAAATATTGCTACGAGAATTATGAATACAATTCCGATATTAATGCACTCATTGAGAAAGTCTCCGCTGTCCAAGAAGAGATTAATATTTTGCAGGAATCTATGGAAGAAAAAATTGATGAAACTGTGAGCTCATTGGATGAAAAAGATGAGGAGGAGAGCGAAGAACAAAAGGAGGAAGAGCGGATTAGCTACCCATGCCCACCTTCTAATGAGAGTAACTCTTCAACTCATACATTGTTTAATTTCCCTTCGTGCTTACCGAAGGATGATTGCTATGATCCCGTTGAATCTTTTGAAATATCCCTTTTTGATGATGCTTGCTATGCTTGTGGCCAAGATGCCAATATGAATTATTCTTATGGAGATGAACTTGCTATAGTTCCTTATGTTAAACATGAAATTGTTGCTATTGCACCCTCACATGATAGTCCTATTATCTTTTTGAATTCTCCAAACTACACTATATCGGACAAGTTTGCCCTTATTAAGGATTATATTGATGGGTTGCCTTTTACCATTGCACATGATGATTTTGATGAATATAATATGCATGTGCTTGCTGCTCCTACTTGCAATTATTATGAGATAGGAACTATATCTCCACCTCTCTATATTTCCAACACGATAAAATTGCAAGAAACTGTTTATACTATGCATTGGCCTTTACTATGTGTGCATGAATTGTTCTTTTATGACATGCCGATGCATAGGAAGAGAGTTAGACTTCGTTGTTGCATGATATATTTTGCCTGGTGCTCATTACTAAATTACAAATCATTGTTAATTAAAATTGGCTTTGATATACCTTGGGATTCGGGTGGATCCATTACTTGAGCACTATATGCCTAGCTTAATGGCTTTAAAGAAAGCGCTGCCAGGGAGACAACCCGGAAGTTTTAGAGAGTCATTTATTTCTGTTGAGTGCTTTCATATAGTTCAAAAACAACAAAAATAAAGAGGGGAACCCAAAACTTTTTCAAAAAGGAAAGTGAAAGTGAGAAAGACAAGCATTGTTGAAGTGGGAGAGCTCCTTGAACTTTGTTCATGCTCATGGAAACTTTGTGAATCTTGATTACAGAAACTTTTCAACAAAAATAATTATCCCCTTGTACAATTCCATCGTGTTATAAAAATAATGTGCCAAGGTTTGCCTTTAGGATGTTTACAATGCTTGTTGGTTTGTGCGATGCAGGACAGAAACTTTGGCTGTAGTGCGCGATTTTTAATTTTTTACTGGAACGTCAAATGGTTCTGATTCTTTTTGAACTGTCTTTCTATACAAATTTTTTAGTTTTGCTAATTTTGGCAGAATGTTTCAAGTAGCATAAGTACGGTGAATGTTCAGATTATTACAGGCTGTGCTGTTTTAGACAGATTCTGTTTTTGATGCATAGTTTGCTTGTTTTGATGAAACTATCAATTTATATCAGTGGATTGAGCCATGAAAAAGTTATACTACAGTAGACACAATGACAAAACAAAATATGAATTGGTTTGCAACAGTACTTAGAGTGGTGATTTGCTTTATTATACAAACGGATCTTACCGAGTTTTCTGTTGAAGTTTTGTGTGGATGAAGTGTTCGATGATCGAGAAGGTCTCGATGTGAGAAGAAGGAAGAGAGGCAAGAGCTCAAGCTTGGGGATGCCCGAGACACCCCAAGTAAATATTCAAGGAGACTCAAGCGTCTAAGCTTGGGGATGCCCAGGAAGGCATCCCCTCTTTCTTCAACAAGTATCGGTATGTTTTCGGATTCGTTTCGTTCATGCGATATGTACAAATCTTGGAGCGTCTTTTGCATTTAGTTTTCATTTTTCTTTTATGCACCATGCTGGTATGAGATAGTCCTTGGTTGATTTATAGAATGCTCATTGCACTTCACTTATATCTTTTGAGTATGGCTTTATAGAATGCTTCATGTGCTTCACTTATATCATTTGAAGCTTGGATTGCCTGTTTCTCTTTACATAGACAATCGTCATTTGTAGAATGCTCTTTTGCTTCACTTATATTTATTAGAGCGTGGGCATATATTTTGTAGAAAGAATTAAACTCTCGTGCTTCACTTATATCTATTTAGAGAGATGACAGGAATTGGTCATTCACATGGTTAGTCATAAAACCATACATAAAACTTGTAGATCACTGAATATGATATTTTTGATTCCTTGCAATAGTTTTGTGATATAAAGGTGGTGATATTAGAGTCGTGCTAGTTGAGTAATTGTAAAATTGAGAAATACTTGTGTTGAGGTTTGCAAGTCCCGTTGCATGAACGTATGGTGAACCGCTATGTAACGAAGTTGGAGCATGAGGTGTTTATTGATTGTCTTCCTTATGAGTGGCGGTCAGGGACGAGCGATGGTCTTTTCCTACCAATCTATCCCCCTAGGAGCAGGCGTGTAGTACTTTGTTTCGATAGCTAATAGACTTTTGCAATAAGTATGTGAGTTCTTTATGACTAATGTTGAGTCCATGGATTATACGCACTCTCACCCTTCCATCATTGCTAGCCTCTTCGGTACCGTGAATTGCCCTTTCTCACCTCGAGAGTTGGTGAAAACTTCACCGGTGCATCCAAACCCCGTGATACAATACGCTCTATCACACATAAACCTCCTTACATCTTCCCCAAAACAGCCACCATACCTACCTATTATGGCATTTCCATAGCCATTCCGAGATATATTGCCATGCAACTTCCATCATCATCATATACATGACTTGAGCATTTATTGTCATATTGCTTTGCATGATCGTAAGATAGCTAGCATGATGTTTTCATGGCTTGTCCCTTTTTTTATGTCATTGCTACGCTAGATCATTGCACATCCCGGTACACCGCCGGAGGCATTCATATAGAGTTATATCTTTGTTCTAGATATCGAGTTGTAATATTGAGTTGTAAGTAAATAAAAGTGTGATGATCATCATTATTAGAGCATTGCCCCGGTGAGGAAAGAATGATGGAGACTATGATTCCCCCACAAGTCGGGATGAGACTCCGGACGAAAAAAATAAAAATAAATAATAAAAAAATAAAAAAAGAGAGAAAGGCCAAAAAAAGAGAAGGCCCAAAAAAAAGAAAAAAAAGAAAAAAAATGAGAGAAAAAGAGAGAAGGGGCAATGGTACTATCCTTTTACCACAGTTGTGCTTTAAAGTAGCACCATGTTCTTCATATAGAGAGTTTCTTGAGTTATCACTTTCATATACTAGTGAACTTGGCTTGTATATTCCAACGATGGGATTCCTCAAATGCCCTAGGTCTTCATGAGCAAGCAATTTGGATGCACACCCACTTAGTTTCAGTTTGAGCTTTCATACACTTATAGCTCTAGTGCATCCGTTGCATGGCAATCCCTACTCCTCACATTGACATCAATTGATGGGCATCTCCATAGCCCGTTGATTAGCCGCATGGATGTGAGACTTTCTCCTTTTTTGTCTTCTCCACATAACCCCCATCATCATATTCTGCGCACCTATAGTGCTATGTCCATGGCTCATGCTCATGTATTGCGTGAAAGTTGAAAAGGTTTGAGAAACGTAAAAAGTATGAAGCAATTGCTTGGCTTGTCATCGGGGTTGTGCATGATGTGAATATTTTGTGTGGTGAAGATGGAGCATAGCCAGACTATATGATTTTGTAGGGATGAGCTTTCTTTGGCAATGTTAGTTCAATAAGACATAATTGCTTGGTTGGTATGCTTGAAGTATTATTGTTTTTATGCCAAAGGATAGACTATTGCTTTGAATCACTCGTGTCTTAATATTCATGCCATGATTAGACATATGATCAAGATTATGCTAGGTAGCATTCCACATCAAAAATTATCTTTTTATCATTTACCTACTCGAGGACGAGCAGGAATTAAGCTTAGATGCTGATACGCTCCGTCAGATCTATAATTTTTGATTGTTCCATGCCAATATTATTCAACTTTCATATACTTTTTGGCAACTTTTTATACTATTTTTGGGACTAACATATTGATCCAGTGCCCAGTGCCAGTTCGTGTTTGTTGCATGTTTTACGTTTCGCAGAATATCCATATCAAACGGGATCCAAACGGGATAAAAACGGACGGAGCTTATTTTTGGAATATTTGGAAAATTCCGGAAGAAAAATCCACGCGAGACGGTGCCCGAGGTGGCCACGAGTCAGCGGGGCGCCCCTGCCCCCCTGGGCGCGCCCTTGACCCTCGTGGGCCACCCGTAAGGCGGTTGATGCCCTTCTTCGGCCGCAAGAAAGCTAATTTTTGGTAAAAAATCACGGCGAAGGTTTCAGTCCAATCGGAGTTACGGATCTCCATACATATACGAAACGGTGAAAGGGCATCAGAGGAGAACGCAGAAACAGAGAGAGACAGAGAGAGAGATCCAATCTCGGAGGGGCTCTCGCCCCTCCCACGCCATGGAGGCCAAGGACCAGAGGGGAAACCCTTCACCCATCTAGGGAGGAGGTCAAGGAAGAAGAAGACGAAGGGCCCCCCTCTCCCCTTCTCTTTCGGTGGCGCCGGAACGCCGCCATGGCCGTCATCATCACCGCAATCTTCACCAACAACTTCACCGCCATCATCACCAACTCTTCCCCCCTCTATGCAGCGGTGTAACCTCTCTCTTACCGCTGTAATCTCTACTTAAACATGGTGCTCAACGCTATATATTATTTCCCAATGATGTATGGCTATTCTATGATGTTTGAGTAGATCCGTTTTGTCCTATGGGTTATTTGATGATCAAGATTGGTTTGAGTTGCATGTTTTATTATTGGTGCTGTCCTATGGTGCTCTCCGTGTCGCGCAAGCGTGAGGGATTCCCGTTGTAGGGTTTGCAATATGTTCATGATTTGCTTATGGTGGGTGGCGTGAGTGACAGAAGCACAGACCCGAGTAACTAGGTTGTTTGCATATGGGATAAAGGGGACTTAATGCTTTAATGCTATGGTTGGGTTTTACCTCAGTGATCTTTAGTAGTTGCGGATGCTTGCTAGAGTTCCAATCATAAGTGGATATGATCCAAGTAGAGAAAGTATGTTAGCTTATGTCTCTCCCCTTATGTCTCTCCCTCAAATAAAATTGCAATAATGATTACCGGTCTAGTTATCGATTGCCTAGGGACAAATAACTTTCTCGTAACAAAAAGCTCTCTACTAAAACTAATTTAGTTGTATATTTATCTAAACAGCCCCTACTTTTTATTTACGTGCTCTTTATATTCTTGCAAACCTATCCAAAAATACCTACAAAGTACTTCTAGTTTCATACTTGTTTCCGGTAAAGCGAACATCGAGTGTGCGTAGAGTTGTATCGGCGGTCGATAGAACTTGAGGGAATATTTGTTCTACCTTTAGCTCCTCGTTGGGTTCGACACTCTTACTTATCGAAAGAGGCTACAATTGATCCCCTATACTTGTGGGTTATCTGCCAAGTCTGATGGTACCAAGGACCCCGACTCTGAGGATGAAAGATCGGGAAAGGGAAAGAAGAGTAGCGACATGAAGGGACAACAGTACAACCCAGCCAATCAGGGCGGCAACGGTAAGCGTAAGGCTGATGACTTTGTGGCTAACACCGGTGCACAGAGTTATAACCAGCGTCGCAAGGGGAGGCCGGCTAAAGGGACAGGATTTGACCTTGAGGCAATACTGAATCAGCCGTGTCCAAAACACGAAACGGATGAGAAGCCAGCTACACGTCTGTGGAAGGATTGCAGTATAATGAGACACTTTAGGGAGTCTGTCCAGCATAACTGTGGCCCGAACGGCGGTTCAGGATCCGGCTCTCATGGTCCGGGTCATGGAGGCGGCGGCTCAACTTCCGGGTTTCACGGCCAGGGCAACCAAGGTGGTTACAACCAATAGAGTAATCAGGGAAATCAGCAGTAGCAATAGTCTGGTTTTCAAAGCAATCCAAAGCAATTAAATAGCGGGCAGTATCATGTCTTCACCACCATCCCGTGTTAGCGCAATCAAAAGCTTCATAAGAGGGCAGTGAACGCTGTTGAGCCGGCGGTGCCACATTATTTACGGTGGTCAGAACAGCCTATTGTGTGGAGCCGTGAGGATCACCCGCCCCTTGTTGATAATCCGGGTCACCTGGCACTGGTGATGGCGCCTCAGGTTGGAGGCTATAAATTTACTAAGGTACTCATGGATGGAGGCAGCAGTATTAATATACTTTATTATGAAACCTTCCGTCGCATGGGGCTGACTGACAAAAATCTTAAGCCGTCGAACACCGTTTTTCATGGAGTGGTGCCTGGTAAGTCGGCATATCCAGTGGGTAAGATATCTTTGGAGGTTGCCTTTGGAGATGAGCATGATTCTAGATCTGAGACTCTGACCTTTGAGGTGGTTAAGATCAAAAGCCCTTACCATGCTCTATTTGGGCGGCCGACTTATGCTAAATTCATGGCAAGACCCTGTTATGTTTATTTGCAGCTTAAGATGCCGGGTTACAAGGGCACCATCACAATGCATGGGAGTCGCAAGGTGGCTTTGGAGTGTGAAGAGGGTGATGCTGCCTATGCTGAATCAGTCTGTGCAACAGAGGAGTTGAAATTTTACAAAGATAATGTTGACCCGGCGGACATGACGTCCTTAAAAAAGCCAACCATGGAGAATGATCCTTTGTTAAAGTTTAAATTTGCAGATGACATTAAGTTGGTTGATTTTGTTCCCGGCAACTCATCCAAGCAGTTCAGCATCAATGCCAATCTGGATCCGAAATAGGAAAGCACACTCATCGAGTTCATCCGTGAGAACTGGGACATCTTTGCATGGAAGCCTTCAGACATGCCGGGTGTACCGAGGGAACTCGCTGAGAACACTCTTAATATTGATCCAAATTTTAAGCAGGTCAAGCAATTCCTCCGTCGTTTTAACGAGGAGGGGCGGAAGGCCATTGGTAAAGAGGTGGCCCGGCTCTTAGCGGCCGAGTTTATCATTGAAGTTTTTCATCCTAAGTGGTTGGCTAACCCGGTGTTGGTGCTTAAGAAGAATGGCACTTGGCGAATGTGTGTGGATTACACAGACTTAAACAAGGCTTGTCCGGCTAATCCGTTTGCTCTCCCTCGTATTGATCAAGTCATTGATGCTACGGCGGGTTGTGAGCATTTGAGTTTTTTGGACGCTTATTCTGGTTATCATCAGATCAAGATGGCAGTTAAGGACCAGGAGAAGATGACTTTCATTACTCCATTTGGAGCCTTCTGCTATGTATCTACGCCTTTTGGGCTCAAGAGTGCCCAGCGACTTACCAGCGGTGTGTGCAGAATTGCCTTCACAATCAGATCAGACGTAATTTTCATGCTTATGTACATGACATTGTGGTGAAATCCAGAAAGAAGGAGACCTTGATTGTTGATTTGAAGGAGACGTTTGACAATCTCTGGGTGTATAAGATGATGCTTAACCCGGCCAAGTGTGTCTTCGGTGTGCCAGCGGGCAAGCTTTTGGGTTTCTTGGTTTCAAACAGAGGCATTGAAGCTAACCCGGAGAAAATCAAGGCTATTACTTCCCTAGCTAAGCCGGCATGCGTCAATGATGTTCAGCGTTTGGCGGGTTGTATTGCGGCCCTAAGCCGGTTAGGTGAGAAGGCTATTCCTCTTTATCAGATGATGAAGAATACATATCATTTTATTTGGAGTGATGCTGCTAATCAAGCATTTGAGGATCTAAAGAAACAGTTGGCTGAGCCGCCCGTTCTTGCTGCCCCTATTGATAAGGAGCCTCTGTTGTTATATGTGGCTACCAATGGTCAGGCTGTCAGTGTAGCTATCATGGTGGAAAGGAAAGAGGCAGGCAAGGAGTATCCGGTTCAATGGCCGGTTTACTACATCAGTGAGGTGCTTATTGAGTCCAAGCAGAGATATCCACACTGGCATAAGCTTGTATATGGGGTCTTTATGGCAAGCCGGAAGCTCAAGCAATACTTTCTAGGTCATCCCATTACTGTGGTTAGCTCTGCTCCTTTAGGAGACATCATTCAAAACAGAGAAGCCACAGGCCGGGTTGCCAAGTGGGCAATTGAGCTGGGACCCCATGGTTTGAAATATGTGCCTCGTACGGCCATCAAGTCCCAAGCACTTGTGGATTTTATCAATGATTGGACAGAATTGCAGACGCCTGAGGAAAAGCCGGACAACACATATTGGACTATTCATTTTGATGGATCCAGGCAATTGGAAGGCTCGGGGGCTGGACTTGTCTTGACTTCCCCGCGAGGTGATAAGTTTTCTTATGTTCTCTGGTTAATGTTCCCTTGTACTAACAATGCAGCTGAGTACGAGGCCTTGCTTCACGGTCTTCGGATGGCCAAGGAGATGAATTTAAGCCGGGTGAGGCGCTTCGGCGATTCAGATCTGGTAGCTCAACAAGTCTCTGGCACCTGGGATTCTAAGGATCCACTCATGGCAGCTTACCGCCGAGAGGTTGATGCTATTGCGGGTCATTTCAAGGGTTATCAAGTTGAACATATTGATCGCATGAAGAATGAGGCAGTTGATAGTTTAAGCCGGTTAGGGTCTCAGCGTAAGCCGGTGCCACCTAACACATTCCTGGATATTTTGCTTAACCGTTCTGTCAAATTACCTACAGAGGAGGATCTTGCTATCCCTGACCCGGAGGTATACTTGGTGGCGGCTCTTCATGCTATTCCTGATTGGACAGTTCCCTATTTGGCTTACATGACCCGTGGCGAGTTGCGAGAGGATGAGATCTTGGCCAGACAGATAACCCGGTGGTCTAAGTCAATGTCAATTGTCAATGGGGAATTGCACCATCGCAGTGTTACAGGGGCGTTTCAGTGTTGCGTCTCTCCTGAAGAAGGATGTGAGATTCTACAGGAGATTCACGAAGGATGTTGTGGTCATCATGCCGGCTCTAAATCTCTTGTAGCCAAGGCTTTTCGTCATGGGTTCTATTGGTTGACGGCTCATGCTGATGCTGAGGATTTGGTCAGCAAATGTGACGGTTGTCAGAAGTTTTCACGACGAGCTCATGTGGCGGCTCAATAGTTGAGGATGATTCCAATTACTTGGTATATTGCAACTTGGGGGCTTTCTATGGTTGGGCCTTTTAAGAGGTCCAAGGACAAGAAGACCCACCTTTTGGTGGCAGTTGATAAGTTTACTAAATGGGTTGAAGCAGAGCCGGTTAGTAAGTGTGATGCAGCAACGGCGGTTCAATTCATCAAGAAGGTGATCTTCCGTTTTGGTTTTCCACACAGCATTATAACAGATAATGGTACTAATCTCTCCGAAGGCACTATGAAAGAATTTTGTTAACGGGAGCATATTCGGCTTGACATTTCCTCTGTGGCTCACCCTCAGTCCAATGGTCAAGCAGAACGAGCTAATCAAGAGATTCTGCGAGGTATCAAGCCCCGGCTTATGGTTCCTTTGAAAAGAACACCGGTTGTTGGGTGGAGGAGTTACCCTCAGTATTATGGAGTATCAATACAACCCCCAACAGATCCACGGGTTACACACCTTTCTTCATGGTTTATGGAGCAGAGGCGGTTCTCCCTAGTGACATCCGTCACGATTCACCCCGGGTGGCGGCTTACGTTGAGGCCGATAATGAAAAAGCCCGTCAAGATGCACTTGAACTGTTAGATGAGGAGCGTGACCTCGCGGTGGCTCATTCAGCGACTTATCAGCAAGACCTACGTCATTATCACAGCCGCCGAGTCAAAACCAGAACCTTTCAAGAAGGCGACTTAGTGCTCCAGCTCACCCAGGATCAGACAGATATGCATAAGTTATCACGGCCTTGGGAAGGACCTTTTGTGGTCAACAAGAATCTGCATAATGGGTCATACTATCTTGTCGACATTTGAGACCACAAGGACTCAGGTAAGTCGGAGGAGGAGACCCGTCGGCCATGGAATATTGCTCATCCCCGGCCCTACTATACTTGAGCCACCGGCTCTCGTTATGTACATAGTTTGATGATGTAGATATTATAAACAGTATAATAAAGTCGGCATCCCTGATAATTCAGGGCCTCTGTCATTTCACTTCCTCGAAGTTGAGTCTTTATCGTCATCTTACATGTTCACTTAAGAGGCTTGACGCCCAAACTACAGGGACCAAAGAGAGTTGGATGCACAACACAGCTCAAACATAGGTCCCCGACGAGCACAATTCGTAAGTATGTCACTTGGGGGCTTCCTGTTCAAACATAGGCGCATTTGAACAAAGAGAACATAGCGTGACTACCCTATTTACCAGGTTATATTGTTCAAACATAGGCGTATTAGACCAAAGAGAACATAACCTTTCCGGGTCATCCTACCTGTAGCCAGCTGCTTCAACTCCATCAGGTAATCCTGATTGACCCGCCGAACTCTTAACGATCAATCTTTTACGGTGTATTCGACCAAAGATCCTAAGCTCATTAAGGTTCAAACGACGGTTTGTCATGCGAGAGCACGGCTTACGGATAGTCAGGATAGATCCAGGCTTCATAAGCCGCCTTCCTTGAAACTTGGATAAATTGTCCTGTGATGTATGTTGCGACCCTGACCCCGCGTACTCCTGATAAGTCTATCTTTAAACAAGACCTGACTTTATCTGGGTTCAAATGTCGATTGGGTACTGTGAGTGCTTGCTCACGGAAAGCACGTACCTTCCAGTGGCTCAGGCTAGTTTCATCGGAGAAGACACTTTGTCTTGGTGGCCTTTAAAAGCCTCAAATTTTTTGATCTCCTTCCTTTATCTGATCTCTTTTCTGCCATCTGGTTTTTTACACATCGGACCAAGCTACCCTACTTATGTCTCATATTTGAAGCATCTTTATGGTATCTACAACCCGCCAAGATGGCAGACTCTAAGTCATCAGAGTATCATAATATTATGTTTGGAGTTACAGTTCTACAAACTCTAAACTGCATAAAGCTGCTAAGCCGGCAATCTGAGCACATGCCACAGGTACGATATTTTATCATGTTAAGCATTATGGTCAGACCGGCCCTGGTTATGGACTGTTCGTCCCCAGTGGCCTTAATTGTGTATCATGACCCACCCGGCGGTAAACCGCCAGGGCACTTGTGATTTGTTTGTGTGCACGAGAATAATCAAGTCTGATCAGCATAAATCAATACTATCATAAGAATAAAATGATCATCTTTCAAACTGGCGGATTAGTAGTATTGCGCAAAACAGAAATGTGCACGATGGCACGACAGATTCAAGTTTTACTACCCTATTACATGACTCCATGAGCCAAATGGGATCAAGTGTTTTTTCTAAGAATCAAGTATGTAAACCGCCCGGCGGTTCACTCTTTTTGGCCTTGCTGGCTTGAGGCTTCTTGGCCATCCTTTTCCGGTTCTTCGTCTTCTTTCGCTATCTGGAAGTTTGGTGATGACCAGTCGATGCCACATAAAGCTTGAAATTCAGCTTCATGATCTATAAGTTCAGATGGCTCAACTTCAGGGGCAAAAGTATGCTTACGAATTGGAGGGATTAGATCCATCACTCTATAAGCCGGGGCCGGCATCTTCTGATTCTCCTTGTTGTAAGCCGGATGGTACTTTGAAAGGTCCGAGTCATTGGCAATCATAGTCGCCATTGGACGTATCTCTTTCACGCAAGACGAGAAGTCCTTGTGATCAAACGGCGTACCATCTTGTTTCAAGCTTGGGTACCCAGTGGCTACCTCAGACAGGTCAAGCTCTGGTACCCATGACTTGGCCTGGCTCAAAGTCGTCCAACACCGACTCTTGCAGACGACCGCTTCATTTCATCCATCCTATCAGGAAGCACAGTAAGTTTTTTCAAGACATCTATCAAAAGAGTAGGTGCTTGATTGGTTGGAGAAATAGCAGCCAGTGCACGTTGGGCTCCAGTTTATAGCTGTTCAACAAGAGTAAACAGATTTGAGCTTCACAAGCATATCCTGGTCCAGATTGCTGCTCCTGGGACCTGAGTAAGTTATAAGATTGGTTAGAGGCGATTTATATCATTCAAGAAAAGATTCACTTTTGATGGAAAGCAAGGCGACTCACCAAAGAAAGAAGAAACCATCTGGGATACACGGTGTTTTAAACCGGTGAGCTCCGTGGTCACCTCTTAAAGAGCCGCCTCCGCTTTCTCAGCTCGATGTGTCAAAGCAGTCTTTTCTTCAGCCCAAGTGTTTCTCTCCGTCTCAAAACTGCTCTTCAGCTTTTCCATTTCAGTGATGCTAAATTGGAATTTTGACTCAGCTTTCTGTGTCTCATACTCTTGATTCTTCAGTCAGGTCTTTGCATCAGACAATTGTGATTGAAGATCAGCAGTGGCATCCTGTATAAGCACACAAATTGCAAACAATATTCACCTCTGGATTACAGAAGTATAAGTCCCAAATCTTTTGCAAGCAACAACACTTGGCACTTGGGGGCTAATGCCTGCCAAAAATCTTTCAGCTCATGACAGTAAGTCCCGAGCACTTTGCAAGCAAGAGTACTTGGCACTTGGGGGCTAATGCATATCGCTTGTGTCTATTTACTGCTTTATGATAACCCGTTATGTTGTAACAATCATAGCCGGGTCATGGGGGTTATACAAGTCAGTTCTTTTTATCAACAATGATGCAACAGGACCGGCTCATTCATGCTGATTAAACTGGCCCTTGGGGGCTACGGATGCAAAGTTAATTGTGTGAAAATCCGGCTCAATTGTAAAGACGAAAGCTGGTTTTGGAATGATTTCACTACAGATGTTTACGATTATTCTAAGTCTAGAGCCTATTCAACCTCATCATACCCAATAGACTTGGGGGCTGGCCAGATGGACGTAATTTATTTAAGCAGGAAGTCATACCTCATATTTCTGATGCATTTGCTTCACCATATCAACTTCAAGATCGCGGCTGGAGTGTACTTGGCTGTGGTATCCAGAGAGCATCTCACTACTTCTCAATTGTGCATAATGGGAGACGTCAAACCTAATTTTTCGCCTTTCAATAACCTCTTGCTTGGTAGTATGCTTGGCCAAAACTGTTGGATTTCCCGGTTCTGTAAAGCTGGTGCCAGTGATTAGAACGTCATCAGTATGAGTCTCCGACGGCTTAAGTGGGCTTGATGGTGCAGGGTTCGAAGAATTAATATTGGTCACATCAATGCAGAGATCCGGAATCTCCGGTGGAACATCAGGGGCAGGGTCATCTGGTTGTTTTTCAGAAGCATCAGGTGCAGAGACTTGCTGTTCCGGTTCAACAACTTTAGGATCCTCAGCTGGCTTGGAAACCCTTGTTTTCTTGCTAGGCTTTGCTTGTCCACTGCACAGGTGGTGACAAGTCTATATAATTGTAAGAGTATAAAGAGGTACAGAATAAAAGGTAATTATTGTTACCCAGGGGCAGTTTTAAAAGCCGGCAACTCGGCTTGCGATGAGTCGCCAGAGGAAGAACGGGCAATCTCTTGGTCAATTGAATCGACAGAGTTAAGTGGTTGGCAAATGAGACCCGCCAGCGGGTAAAAAAGAGTTTAAGTTAAGACGAACCTCGTTTCGACGTTTTCGAGGAGCGGGAGTGCTCGGTAAGCGGGAGGACAATTCTTCACCTCCACTGGTCCGGGTCTGACGTCGATTCTCGTGTTGTCGTTACTTAAAAATAAAGTGAGGATCTAAATGAGCCAAGGGGTGTGAAAACCTTACTTTTCGGGTTACTTGTCGAAGTTTCTGTCTTGGCAAAGGTTCTGAGCCGGAGGAAATAATAGTTACCTCTTCTTCAGCTGCTTGGCTGGCTCCCGTGTCATCCTGATAATAGTCAGTGTTAATAAGATGGTTGAAAAAAGAGCCAAGAGAGTCAAGGGCTACCTCCGACTCAAAGGTGTCATCCAGATTAAGCATGTTAGAGGCGCTTGGTTTCTTATTTCTCTTGGTGGTCTTCTTCGAGGCTTTCTTGGTGGCTTTCTTGGCAGCCCTGGCCTTCTTGGCAGCTTCATGATCATATTTCTTTTTCCAAAAGTCAGACTTAGCCTATAAAGGTCATCAAAGGTTGAGTTAATAAAGTATTTGAGTAATGAGGTAAAGGTAAGTAAGTTCAAAGACTCACATCTGGTGGCGGGTTAAGTTTGCAGAAAGGGTCCGGACCCACTTTAATGCAATCTTCTGGATCTTCATTTAGAGGACTTAACCATTTTGTTAATTGCCTCGTTAGTTAATAGCGCAAAGCTGTGGCGCAGTGGATCCTTTACACCACCAGTGTAAGTACACATTAAGCCGGTGCGGTGACTCAAGGGTATGATCCTCCAAGAAACCCAGCACTTGACCAAATCAATGCCAGTTAATCCGTTTCCTAGCAGAGCTTTAACCTTTGCAAGGGTAGGAGTAAGTTTCGCCTGTTCGGTAGTAGTAAGTTTTTCAGGAAGATTGTGCTTTGGGTCTAGGTGCTCAACACGGTAACTCGGCAGTGGATTCTCGTCATCCAGAGAGGTATCTTTGTAGTAAAACCACATCTGGTACCAATCCTTGGGGTGACTCGGCAGGTATGCATAAGGGAAGATGGCATCTCTCCTGCGTTGAATCGAGATTCCGCCAAGTTCCAAGCTTGGCCATGCTACCTCTTGAGCATGCGTTGGTTTTCCCTTGAAGAGGAAAGGGTGATGCAGCAAAGTAGCGTAAGTATTTCCCTCTGTTTTTGAGAGCCAATGTATCAATCCAGTAGGAGGTTATACGCAAGTTGCCTCGTACCTACACAAACAAATAAGATCCTTGTAACCAACGCGATAAAGGGGTTGTCAATCCCTTCACGGCCACTTGCAAAAGTGAGATCTGATAGAGATAATAAGATAAATATTTTTGGTATTTTTATGATATAGATTGGAAAGTAAAGATTACAAAATAAAAGATGGAAGGAATAGTAAATTGATAGGAAAATAATATGATGGAAGATAGACTCGGGGTCTATAGGTTTCACTAGTGGCTTCTCTCAAGATAGCACAATTTACGATGGGTGAACGAATTACTATCAGGCAATTGATAGAAAAGCGCATAGTTATGAGAATATCTAGGCATGATCATGTATATAGGCATCACGTCCGTGACAAGTAGACCGAAACGATTTTGCATCTACTACTATTACTCCACACGTCGACCGCTATCCAGCATGCATCTGGAGTATTAAGTTCATAAGAACAGAGTAACGCATTAGGCAAGATGACATGATGTAGAGGGATAAACTCAAGCAATATGATATAAACCCCATCTTTTTATCCTCGATGGCAACAATACAATACGTGCCTTCCTGCCCCTGCTGTCACTCGGAAAGGACACCGCAAGATTGTAGCCAAAGCTAAGCACTTCTCCCATTGCAAGAAAGATCAATCTAGTAGGCCAAACCAAACTGATAATTCGATGAGACTTGCAAAGATAACAAATCATACATATAAGAATTCAGAGGAGAATCAAATATTGTTCATAGATAATCTTGATCATAAACCCACAATTCATCGAATCTCGACAAACACACCGCAAAAGAATTACATCGAATAGATCTCCAAGAAGATCGAGGAGAACTTTGTATTGAGATCCAAAGAGAGAGAAGAAGCCATCTAGCTAATAACTATGGACCTGAAGGTCTGTGGTAAACTACTCACACATCATCGGAGAGGCTATGGTGTTGATGTAGAAGCCCTCCGTGATCGATTCCCCCTCCGGCGGAGCGCCGGAAAAGGCCCCAAGATGGGATCTCACGGGTACAGAAGGTTGCGGCGGTGGAAATAGGGTATCATGGTGCTCTCGGATGTTTTCAGGGTATATCAGTATATATAGGCG
Organism: Aegilops longissima; assembly: GCA_021605205.1. Taxonomy (NCBI): domain Eukaryota; kingdom Viridiplantae; phylum Streptophyta; class Magnoliopsida; order Poales; family Poaceae; genus Aegilops; species Aegilops longissima. Next base: position 217,540,895 of record CM038677.1, on the reverse strand, counting down.
AAAGAAGTAGGTCGGTGGAGCCACGAGGGGCCCACGAGGGTGAGGGCGCGCCTCCCTGCCTCGTGGCCGCCTCATTGCTTCCTTGACGTCCACTCCAAGTCTCCTGGATTGCTTTTGTTCCGAAAATAACTCTCTCGAAGGTTTCATTCCGTTTGGACTCCGTTTGATATTTCTTTTCTGTGAAACACCGAAATATGCAAAAAAACAGCAATTTGCACTGGGCCTTCGGTTAATAGGTTACTCCCAAAAATAATATAAAAGTGCATAATAAAGCCCATTAAACATCCAAAACGGATAATATAATAGCATGGAACAATCAAAAATTATAGATACGTTGAAGACGTATCAAGCATCCCCAAGCTTAATTCCTGCTCGTCCTTGAGTAGGTAAATGATAAAAACAGAATTTTTGATGTGGAATGCTACCTAGCAAATTTTTCAATGTAACTTTCTTTATTGTGGCATGAATGTTCAGATCCGAAAGATTCAAGAAAAAAGTTTAATATTGACATGAAAATAATAATACTACAAGCATATTAACAAAGCAATTATGTCTTCTCAAATTAACAAGGCCAAAGAAAGTTATCCCTACAAAATCATATATTCTGGCTATGCTCTATCTTCATCACACAATGTATTTAATCATGCACAACCCCGATGACAATCCAAGCAATTGTTTCATACTTTTGATGTTCTCAAAATTTTTCAATCTTTACACAATATATGAGCGTGAGCCATGGACATAGCACTATATGTGGAATAGAATGGTGGTTGTGGAGAAGACGAAAAGGAGAAGATAGTCTCACATCAACTAGGCATATCAACGGGCTATGGAGATGCCCATCGATAGATATCAATGTGAGTGAGTAGGGATTGCCATGCAACGGTGCACTAGAGCTATAAGTGTATGAAAGCTCAACAAAAGAAACTAAGTGGGCGTGCATCCAACTCGCTTGCTCACGAAGACCTAGGGCATTTTGAGCAAGCCCATCATCGGAATATACAAGCCAAGTTCCATAATGTAAAATTCCCACTAGTATATGAAAGTGACAACATAGGAGACTCTCTATCATGAAGATCATGGTGCTACTTTGAAGCACAATTGTGGTAAAAGGATAGTAACATTGTCCCTTCTCTCTTTTTCTCTCATCTTTTTCTTTTTTTTTCTTTTCTCTTTTTTTGGGCCTTCTCTTTTTTTATTTGACCTTTCCTCTCTCTTTTTTTTACCTCAAATGGGACAATGGTCTAATAATGAAGATCATCACACTTCTATTACTTTACCACTCGATACATAGAACAAAATATGACTTTATATGAATGCCTCCGGCGGTGTACCAAGATGTGCAATGAATCAAGAGTGACATGTATGAAAGAATTTTGAACGGTGGCTTTGCCACAAATACGATGCCAACTACATGATCATGCAAAGCAATATGACAATGATGAAGCGTGTCATAATAAAAAGAATAGTGGAAAGTTGCATGACAATATATCTTGGAATGGTTATGGAAATGCCATAATAGGTAGGTACGGTGGCTGTTTTGAGGAAGGTATATGGTGGGTTTATGGTGCCGGCAAAAATTGCGCGGTACTAGAGAGGCTAGCAATGGTGGAAGGGTGAGAGTGCGTATAATCCATGGACTCAACGTTAGTCATAAAGAACTCACATAGTTATTGCAAAAATCTATTAGTCATCGAAACAAAGTACTACGCGCATGCTCCTAGGGGGATAGATTGGTAGGAAAAGGCCATCGCTCATCCCCGACCGCCACTCATAAGGAAGACAATCAATAAATAAATCATGCTCCAACTTCGTTACATAACGGTTCACCATACGTGCATGCTACAGTAATCACAAACTTTAGAACAAGTATTTCTCAAATTCACAACTACTCAACTAGCATGACTCTAATATCACCATCTTCATATCTCAAAACAATTATCAAGTATCAAACTTCTCATAGTATTCGATGCACTTTATATGATAGTTTTTATTATACCTATCTTGGATGTTCATCATATTAGGACTAATTTTATAGCCAAAGCAAACTACCATGCTGTTCTAAAAGACTCTCAAAATATTATAGGTGAAGCATGAGAGATCAATTATTTCTATAAAATAAAACCACCACCGTGCTCTAAAAGATATAAGTGAAGCACTAGAGCAAAATTATCTAGCTCAAAAGATATAAGTGAAGCATATAGAGTATTCTAATAAATTCCGATTCATGTGTGTCTTTCCAAAAGGTGTGTACAGCAAGAACGATTGTGGTAAACTAAAAAGCAAAGACTTAAATCATACAAGACGCTCCAAGCAAAACACATATCATGTGGTGAATAAAAATATAGCCTCAAGTAACGTTACCGATAGACGAAGAAGAAAGAGGGGATGCCTTTCGGGGCATCCCCAAGCTTAGGCTTTTGGTTGTCCTTGAATTTTACCTTGGGGTGCCTTGGGCATCCCCAAGCTTAGGCTCTTGCCACTCCTTATTCCATAATCCATCAAATCTTTACCCAAAACTTGAAAACTTCAGAACACAAAACTCAACAGAAAATCTCATGAGCTCCGTTGGTATAAGAAAACAAATCACCACTTTAAGGTACTGTAATGAACTCATTCTTTATTTATATTGGCGTTAAACCTACTGTATTCCAACTTCTCTATGGTTCATAACCCCTGATACTAGCCATAGATTCATCAAAATAAGCACACGAAAAACAAAATCTGTTAAAAACAGAACAGTCTGTAGCAATCAGATTTGTCCGAATACTTATGGAACTCCAAAAATTCTGAAAAACTAGGACAACCTGGAAGATTTGTATATTGATCTACTGCAAAAATAATTCGCATTTTATCACGTTATGGTGAATTTTAACAATTATATTCATGAGCGCAAAGTTTCTGTCTTTTTCAGCAAGATCAAACAACTATCACCCAAGAAGATCCTATTGGTTCTACTTGGCACAAACACTAATTAAAACATGAAAACACATCTTAACAGAAGTTGGATGAATTATTTATTACTAAACAGAACTAAAAAGCAAGAAACAAAAATATAATTGGGTTGCCTCCCAACAAGCACCATCGTTTAACGCCCCTAGCTAGGCATAAAGGCAAGAATAGATCTAGGTATTATCATCTTTGGTATGCAATCCATAAATGGCTCTCATAATAGATTCATAAGGTAATTTAATATTCTTCCTAGGAAAGTGTTCCGTGCCTTTTCCTTAACGGAAATTGGAATCTAATATTTCCTTCTTTCATATCAATAATTGCACCAATCGTTCTAAGGAAATGTCTACCAAGAATAATAGGACATGTAGGATTGCAATCTATATCAAGAACAATGAAATCAACGGGCACATAATTCCTATTTGCAACAATAAGAACATCGTTAATTCTTCCCATAGGTTTCTTAATGGTGGAATCCACAAGATGCAAATTTAAAGAACAATCATCAAATTCACGGAAACCTAACACATCACATAAAATTTTTGGAATCGTGGAAACACTAGCACCCAAATCACATAAAGCATAGCATTCATGATCTTTAATCTTAATTTTAATAGTAGGTTCCCACTCATCATAAAGTTTCTAGGGATAGAAGCTTCTAATTCAAGTTTTTCTTCATAGTATTGCATTAAAGCATCAACGATATGTTTGGTAAAAGCTTTATTTTGACTATAAGCATGAGGAAATTTAACACGGATTGCAACAAGGAAATACAATCTATGAAAGAAGAATTATCATAATTGAATTCCTTGAAATCCAAAATAGTGGGTTCATTGCTATGTAAAGTTTTGACCTCTTCAATCCCACTTTTACCAATTTTTGCATCCAGATCTAAAATCTTCGAATCATTGGGACGCCTTTTAACGAAAGTTGACTCATCTCCAGTCCCATCATTATCAAGATTCATATTTAAAAACAAAGATTTAATAGGAGACACATCAATCAATTTTAGATCTTCATCCCTATTATCATGAAAACTAGAAGAACACGCTTTTACAAAGCAATCTTTCTTAGCACGCATCCTAGTGGTTCTTTCCTTGCACTCATCAATGGAAATGCTCATAGATTTGAGAGACTCATTGATATCATGCTTAGGTGGAATAGATCTAAGTTTCAAAGAATCAACATCAAGAGAAATTCTATCCATGTTCCTAGCTAACTCATCAATCTTAGGCAATTTTTCCTCAAACAAAGCATTGAAATTCTTTTGGGAAATCATAAATTCTTTAACACTAGTCTCAAAATCAGATGGCATCTTATTAAAATTTCCATAAGATTTGTTGTAGGAATTACCATAATTATTAGAGGAATTACTAGGAAACGGCCTAGGATTAAAGTTTCCACTATATGCGTTGTTACCAAAATTGTTCCTACCAACAAAATTGACATCCATAGATTCATTATTATTCTCAATCAAAGTAGAAAAACTAATATCATTAGGATCAATAGGAGCAATCTTATTAGCAAACAATTTCATAAGTCCATCCATCTTTCCACTCAAAACATTAATCTCTTCTATCGCATGAACCTTCTTACTAGTAGATCTTTCGGTGTGCCATTGAGAATAATTAACCATAATATTATCTAGGAGTTTAGTAGCTTCTCCTAAAGTGATTTCCATAAAAGTGCCTCCCGCAGCCGAATCTAAAAGATTTCTAGAAGCACAATTCAACCCAGCATAAAAATTTTGTATGATCATCCATAAACTTAATCTATGTGTAGGGCAATTACGTATCATTAATTTCATCCTCTCCCAAGATTGTGCAACATGCTCATGATCAAGTTGCTTAAAATTCATAACATCGTTTCTAAGAGAGATGATCTTAGCGGGAGGAAAATACTTAGAGACAAAAGCATCTTTGCACTTATTCCATGAATCAATAGTATTTTTAGGCAAAGACGAAAACCAAGTTTTAGCACGATCTCTAAGCGAAAACGAAAATAGCTTCAATTTAACAATATCATTATCCACGTCTTTCTTCTTTTGCATATCACACAAATCAACAAAGTTGTTCAGATGTGTAGCGGCATCTTCACTAGGAAGGCCAGAGAATTGATCTTTCATGACAAGATTCAACAAAGCAGCATCAATTTCACAAGATTCAGCATCGGTAAGAGGGGAAATTGGAGTGCTATGAAAATCATTGTTGTTGGTATTGGAAAATTCACACAATTTAGTATTGTCTTGATCCATCATGACAAACAATCCAACACACAAGCACACGAGAAGCAAGCGAAAAGAGACGAATGGAAAAAGAAGGCGAATAAAATGGCAAGGGTGAAGTGGGGGAGAGGAAAACGAGAGGCAAATGGCAAATAATGTAATGCGAGGGATAAGAGTTTGCGATGGGTATTTGGTATGTCTTGACTTGGCGTAAGCCTCCCCGGCAACGGCGCCAGAAATCCTTCTTGCTACCTCTTGAGCATGCGTTGGTTTTCTGTTGAAGAGGAAAGGGTGATGCAACAAAGTAGCGTAAGTATTCCCCTCAGTTTTTGAGAACCAAGGTATCAATCCAGTAGGAGGTTACACGCAAGTCGCCTCGTACCTACACAAACAAATAAGGACCTTGCAACCAACGCGATAAATGGGTTGTCAATCCCTTCACGACCACTTGCAAAAGTGAGATCTGATAGAGATAATAAGATAAATATTTTTGGTATTTTTATGATATAGATTGGAAAGTAAAGATTGCAAAATAAAACACGGAAGGAATAGTAAATTGATAGGAAAATAATATGATGGAAGATAGACTCGGGGGCCATAGGTTTCACTAGTGGCTTCTCTCGAGATAGCACAATTTACGGTGGGTGAACGAATTACTGTCAGGCAATTGATAAAAAAGTGCATAGTTATGAGAATATCTAGGCATGATCATGTATATAGGCATCACGTCCGCGACAAGTAGACCGAAACAATTCTGCATCTACTACTATTACTCCACACGTCGACCGCTATCCAACATGCATCTAGAGTATTAAGTTCATAAGAACAGAGTAACGCATTAGGCAAGATGACATGATGTATATGGATAAACTCAAGCAATATGATATAAACCCCATCTTTTTATCCTTGATGGAAACAATACAATACGTGCCTTGCTGCCCCTGCTGTCACTTGGAAAGGACACAGCAAGATTGAACCCAAAGCTAAGCACTTCTCCCATTGCAAGAAAGATCAATCTAGTAGGCCAAACCGAACTGATGATTCGAAGAGACTTGCAAAGATAACAAATCATACATATAAGAATTCAGAGGAGAATCAAATATTGTTCATAGATAATCTTGATCATAAACCCACAATTCATCGGATCTCGACAAACACACCGCAAAAAGAATTACACCAAATAGATCTCCAAGAAGACCGAGGAGAACTTTGTATTGAGATCCCAAGAGAGAAGAGAAGCCATCTAGCTAATAACTATGGATCCGAAGGTCTGTGGTAAACTACTCGCACATCATCGGAGAGGCTATGGTGTTGATGTAGACGCCCTCCATGATCGATTCCCCCTTTGGCGGAGCGCCAGAAAAGGCCCCAAGATGGGATCTCACGAGTACAGAAGGTTGCGGCGGTGGAAATAGGGTTTCGTGGTGCTCCCGGATGTTTTCAGGGTATATGAGTATATATAGGCGAAAGAAGTAGGTCGGTGGAGCCACGAGGGCCCAAGAGGGTGGTGGGCGCGCCTCTCTGCCTCGTGTCCGCCTCGTTGCTTCCTTAACGTCCACTCCAAGTCTCCTGGATTGCGTTTGTTCCAAAAATAACTCTCCCGAAGGTTTCCTTCCGTTTGGACTCCGTTTGATATTCCTTTTCTGCGAAACACTGAAATAGGCAAAAAACAGCAATTTGCACTGGGCCTTCGGTTAATAGGTTAGTCCCAAAAATAATATAAAAGTGCATAATAAAGCCCATTAAACATCCAAAATAGATAATATAATAGCATGGAACAATAAAAAATTATAGATACGTTGGAGACGTATCAGGCCCGTTCGTGAACTCATTCTGGCGGTTCAAATAAAAATATTCCCTAAAGAGGTCGACGATGGGCTCCTCTTGAAGGTATACTTTGCAGAAGACTTGAAAGTTGCAGATATTTGACACGGAGTTGGGTATGATGTCTTGAGGATGGAGTTGGAAGAAGTTCAGAACATCTCGGAAAAACTTAGAGACGGGTGGTGAGAAGCCCCGGATCATGTGATCAGTGAATACAATGACTTCGCCATGCTTTGGCTGAGGTCTTTCTTCGCCTGGTTCAGGGGCACGATAATGCATAACACTCTTTGCGGGCAAGTACCCGATTTTGACAAAGTCTTTGAGTGAGCCCTCAGTGACGACAGAGGGAACCCAATTGCATGTACAGACTGTCTTTGGCGGCATTGTGAAGAGAGAAAGCCTAAAGGAAAGGAAAATTTTGCCGGTTCAAATCAGTTGGTGAGATCACAAGTTAACAGTTACAGTATATATTCAGAATGGCGGCTTAAGTGAGGACTAATGATATATGAGTAATGGTAAGCCTGTGATGTAAGCCGCCATGACACGTACTGGTATTCAAGATCTGACAAGAGCAAAATTTTACTAAGTGTTGGGACACATAGTTTCACAGATTGAAGCTATAAGATTGGATCTGCAGCTATTTAGAAAAATGGAATAAATTCTAAACCTAAGGTGGCGACAGCAGAGAAGTGGGGATGCCTAGATGAGATCTGTTACTATGAGGATATATTCTAATATTGTAAAACAAGTGCTAAAACTGCTACCGCGCAAAGTTTGTATCGTCTTCAGATCAAAATTATGCAATCTAAAGAAAGAATGGGAAGAACGGTGATGAACACCGACGAACAGAGAAACCCTAACACAAATCTATGAAGAGGAAAGGGGAAGACTTACCGACGCTGGTTGACAGCGGAGGAGCGCCGCGGCATTCTGGTCCGTTCAGGGTGATGCAACGGCCGGAGTCGAAGAAGGGGACGAAGGTCGATGGCGGCAGAGCTCGGGCGCACTGGAGCGTCACGAGGAGGAAGAAGGCGAGAAGGCAAAGGGGGAGAATGAAAAGTGAACCCGTGGTCCTATTTATAAGGCTGGAAGGATAAGTGGCATGCGCGGGAATCAAGGAGACAGGAAAATGGATATGTGACGGCGCGGGTGCCTCGATTTTCGGAGGGTCAGTAAAGGAAAAGATTTATTAAGATTTAGGCCATGTGTAGTATTAATCACAGGTGACGTCACGGTGGGTTACCGCAATTTCAGGAGATGACGTCATGGCGGGTTACAATATTTCTCAGGAAGATGAAGAAGGATTTTTCTAAGTGTTGAAGATTGACATGAACAAGTTCAAATCAACCTGGGGCCTAATGTTGGGGATATGACTATTGGATATGACCCGCCCAGGAGGGGCCGGGTTATCCCAATGGCGGTTCATCTAGACAAAGCCCATGAGTATGTTGAAGATGGCGGTTCATGAAGTAGGCATGTTAAAGGGCCTGAACCGAGAGGCGGCCTAAGGCCCATGAGTATAAACCACCATGTATATGTAACTTGTATTATAAGGCATGTAAGATAATTCACCGAGCCGGACACGTTTGTATGATCCGGCCGGGACTCTGTAGGCCACAGGGCGTCAACCCATGTATATAAGGGGACGACCCGGCAACGTCTTAGGGCAAGAAACAACAGATCGAAAGCCAGGCAAAGCGTATTCGCTCCCTGGTAATCGAAACCCTAGCAATACCACCTCAAACTGGATTAGGCCTTTACCTTCACCGCAAGGGGCCGAACCAGTATAAACTCCTCATGTCCTTTGTCCCGTTTTAACCCCTCTAAGCTAACGACGTCGCCATGGCTCCACAACGAAGTCCTTTCACTAGGACATCTACCGTGGCAACTCCACTACAAAACTCATTTTGGTAAATCAGTTCAGTAGTAAAGTGGACAGGACAACAACATGAAACAAACATAAATCTATGTACCATGGTCTATATCATTCTAGTTTTTGTTGCCAAATCAAGAGACACAGTTCAAATAATATTTGTTCAAGACAAAGCAGAATAGGCATAATATAAGTATGGGAAACTATAGAGCAATAGCAACACTTGTAATGTGCATGACATCAGAACATAACTATTTATTCAATCAAAACTGAAATCAACATAGAGCAAGTTACAACAGCAAACCAGTTAAAGAAACAGGTTTAAAACATACTTGTTGCGCCATTGGAGTTTCAATTCCATCCTTCAAATTTGAAATAGTTGGTATGAGTAAATACAGTGATGCAAGAGTAAAGGAGTATGAACCATAGCTACAGAACCTGAAGTGAGAACAATTCTTCTTCTCCTTTAAGCGTTGAGTTGGGATTCGGAGTGGTGGTCCTCATGCTTTGGGCACTGCAGTTCCCTTACTAACTGCTCGTGTTTGGGTGCTCTGTGGTGGAGATGGTGCTGTATCAACTGGAACTGGGTTACTATCTGCTGGGGTTGGGGTTAGAAGGGGTGTAGCTAGTTCTCTGTCCAACTGGGTAGGGGTACAATCTGCGAGAGTCTGGGTTATGTGTGGTGGGGCTGGTTCTTGGGCAAGTACAACCGTGGTTCTATCTGCATCAACAGGTAGCACTATCTTTTCTGAAGACCGTGTTGTTACTCCCTTAGATACTACCATCACCCTCTCCAATTCAAATGGCTGGTAAACGAGCAAAGTAATTGAATGTACAGACATTGTATGATAGACAGGTGCAATGGATAGTGGGGAATAAAAGAGGGCATGAAATCATTCACATTTATGAGTCCTAACCAAATAGGATAGCATGACACGATTTCGCATATATGATGGCTAACTAAACAGGATAGCATGACACAAATTCATATTATGATGGCTAACTAAAAAAGATGGAAAGACATAGTTCAAAATATGATGACTATGTAAACAGGATGACATGATATAACTATATGATGTGTTTATTAAATAGGTTGGCATGCCATAATTCACATACATGCCGCCTATGGAAACATGATAGCATGATATAATTCACGGATAGAATGACATAATTCAAATTATGATGACTGTAAACACTAAACAGGATGAGATGATATAACTATATGATGTCTTTATTAAATGGGTTGACATGCCATAATTCAGATAGATGCTATGTATGTAAACATGATGGCATGATATAATTCAAATATATGATTTATATAGTAATCAAGTAAGCGGATGACAATCCATATATGATGTAAAAACTAAGCAATGCAAGACAACATGCATGACATGGGTAATATAACCGTGCCAAGTTTGAGCATAGAACTCAGGGGGAAATAGGACTGGTCAGCAGTCTCTGGATTCTCCTCTGAGGAGCTCTCTGTAACCAGCAAGATGTCTGCTTCAGCAGGTAGCATTGTCTGCTCTGAATACCTTGTTTTCACTCCAAATACTTCCATCACCGCTTCAAATGGCATATGCACAGGAAGAGTAGTTGAATATACAAACGTTGTCGACAAATGGAACACGTAATACAAAAAAATGATAGCATGATATAATTCACATACATGATGATTGGCTAAACAACATGACATTGCACAATTCACATATATAATGCCTTTGCAAAAAGATATCATTGCATAATTCACATATATAATGTCTTGCAACAAGATGGCAATGCATAATTCACATATAGTAATTAGATACTAAACAGGTGGCATTCACACAAATTATGTCTAAACTAATCAAATGACATAGCAATGCAAGACACCATACGCACGATATGAGCAACATAACCCTGCCAAGTTAGAGCATACACCTCGAGGGGGGGGGGGGCGGGATAGGACTGGTCATCAATCTCTGAATCCTCCTCTAAGGAGCTATCCGTAACCAGCGAGACATGCGCTTCATCAGATAGCATAGTATGCTCTGAAGACCATGTTTTCACTCCAGAATTTTCCATCACCATGTCAAATGGCTGATGCACATGAAGAGTAGTTGAATGTACTAACATTGTTGACAAATGTAATACGTAACGAAAAAAGGATGGCCCGATATAATTCACATATAAGATGACTGGCTAAGCAGGATGGCATTGCAAAATTCACATATATGATGCCTGGCTAAACAAGATGGTGTTGCATAATTCGCATAAATGATGAATAAACTAAACAGATGGCATTCACACAAAGCATGTCTAAACTAAGCAGATGACATATTTGATGTATAAAGTAAGCAATGCAAGGCACCATATGCGTGATATAACCAACATCAGCATGCCAAGTTAGAGCGAAGACCTTAGGGGGTAAATAGGAGTGGCCTTCTCCTTCTGAATCCCCCTCGGAACAGATATCTTCCTCTCGATTACAATCCGAAATGGGTGGAGGGGGGCTGCCTTTGCGCCTACCATGGAGCGACGTCTGCATGAAATTTTATTGCCACGCAAGGCTCGTCTGTTTTGCTCTACATGTTCAGTTCCATTGTGTACAATAACTGACATGCATAGGAATAAAATATAGTGAGATTATGTAAGGAGTGCATGCAGAAATCCAGAGTGATGGTAGCAACCTGTGGATAGACCCAAAACCAATGATAGCAAGCAGATAATGTCTTTAGTTAAAAAATACAAATAATGGCTTCTTTACTGTTTGTTTCCCAACCAACATGAAACTCATAGTAGACACCAGAGATTAACCAGATAGTAGATAGATACTATTGATTATGGCCCCGATATGTACCCCACAACCATTTAAAAACTCAAGTTTGACCATTAGTTTGGAGCTGACTCAGAGTCTAATCAGTGAACAGGACGATAAAGTAGCATGTAATATTAAGCGATGCATAACGTAAGCAGACACGAAAGAGTGCGACCTCTCTTGCGAACCTTAGTACTCGAGGTCATCTGCTTGGTTGATGATGGTAATGCAGTTGTCATGGCTGCCCGCGGCGGGGAAGAAGATCTGAGGCGGCGAAAGACAGTCTGGAGGCCGGATCCCTACTGTGCTGGACCCTTCCATCATTGGAGCAGCTGAGCTGGGGTGGACAATGGTGCAGCAAGAGCGGGACAAACCACACAATGTGTTCTTTGACAACTATCTGTAAGAGAAGTAATTCTGTAAGGCTCGTTTGAATTGGAGGATTCTAACAACGCAGGGATAGGAAATACACAGTAATAGGATAGGAATGCACGTGCAAAACAGAGAATTTAAAAACACAGGATTTCTGCCAATCTGGGTGTTTGGTTCACAAGAATTGGAAGATCACAGGATGCAAAGAAGCATGGTGAGATTAAGTCAACCCACAAGAAAATGTATGGTTATAATGCTATTATGCTACTATCTCTTAGTCTTGTGCTTCATGAATAGGAATTTGAAAAGGAGGACAAGTGGATATGAAAATTCCTGCGGTTTTTCTTTCAAAGAGACACTAAAGGAACAAATCCTACAGTTTTCCTTTGCTCCATTCCTTTGAACCAAATGCATGAATAGTAGTAACATAGGAAACTTTCCAATTCCTATGTTTTTCCTTCACTTTTCCTTTCAAGCACTGGCGATTCTAGTAGGCAGGCTTGAGCAAGGAATAGCCTAGACTAAAAAATGTTTTTGTGCTACTTCTACTACTTTGGACCCAGGCCACTGCCCTACTAGCTCAACTCTCAGGCCCATCGACAAAAGCACAGCTCAAACGTGCAGAGATAAATAATGATGGCGTTCAAGAGAGTCCATCACGGATAGCTAAGTTGCCTGGTACCTCACTGCTTGTCATATAGTAGGAGAAAATAATCATATTTCACGTTACTACGTGTGCTCAGTGGACAATATATATAACTTTTAGAGTAAAAAAGAGATGCAACAAGTGTACAACCTCTTTGGCAAGGCCATGTCGATCTCAGCGTGATTAGGTTGGTCGGTGAGGATGATCCGGCTGACTTGGCTGTCAGAGGAGGGGAAGAACATCTTAGGCATCTTGAGATGGAGCCTGGGGTACTGCTCCGTTGTGATGGAGGGTTTCGTCGTTGGAGCAGCTCTGGTGAGTTGTATGACGCCGAGGCTGAAGCTGGACAAGAGAGACAACGTTAACCTGAGTGGAATTGTAATAGCATCTCCAATAGATGACGTAAAATACATAACCACAAAGTTCTAGATGTAAAATACATCAGCCGCTCATCTCTGAACTAAACTGTCGAAACTGAACTTAACTGTCAAAACTGAATTTTGCGGTCGAAACTGAATTTTGCAGTCTTGAGTCTTGAATCTTCACGCTTCAATAGTCCGGACGTTGTATACAGTCCGGCTGTCCGGATACCCCCTAATCCAGGACTCCCTCAGTAGCCCCTGAACCAGGCTTCAATGACGAGCGCAGTCTTGTCTTCGGCATTGCAGGGCGGGTTCCTCCTCCGAATACTCCAAAGTGCTTGTTACGGCGAATAGTGTCCGGCCTCCCATCAATGTTGTGCTCCTCGGCCTCGGTGCCTCAGTAATGACCATCTCCACGTGTCGAGCGAATGCGAGGAGTCGAGGCATTTTTGCATTTGCCACCCTCGATCCTCCGGACGAACCGCCTATATGAAAGGACGGGGATTCTCAGATCCAAACCTCACTCTCCTCCCGAGCCAAGATCCAACAGGCGCTCATGAAAAGCCATTCCAACATGGCCGGCCGTCGCAGCTCTTCTGCTTGCCCTTCTCGTTCCAAGTCGGGGGATTGGGGAGAGTGCTCAGTTCCTCATAGCCGTTTGACAAAGTTACAAACCCAAGGGTTTCTCCCATCGGCGTTCAAGGTCTCCGTCCGAGCTGGAGTAGCCTCTTATGACGGAGGAGATCAAGCTGAGGGATCTCCTAACCCATCTACGGAGGAGTGTATATGTCTTATCCCTCATCTTCTGAGGGGCATTGGGTTCACTGTCCACCCGTTTCTTCACGGGCTCCTGGAGTTCTACGGCCTCCAGTTACACGATCTTACCCCTGGCTCTATTCTGCACATAGCGGGGTATGTTGCCCTGTGCAAGCTGTTTTTAGGCTGCGTACCACACTTTGGATTATGGTGGAAGCTGTTCTGCATCGTCCCCCGCACTCAGGGGGAGTCCCTATGTCAAGTGGGCGGGGCCGAAGTATGGCGTATTGCCGGGATCAGATACCTATCCGGCACTCCTAAGAAGGCACCAGAAAACTGGCCTTCAGAGTGGTTTTATATAAATGACGTCCCCCTTCTGGATCCAGTCCGGACAGGTCTCCGCAAGTTCAGCAACGCCCCGCCGAGGGCACGCCTAAGCTGGCGCCCCCGGGGTCCTCAAGAAGAGGACACGAGGGAAATATTCCTCCTGATGGACAGGATAAAGTTACTGGCCAAATCCGGACTGACGACAGTTGAGGTTATGGCGATATGCATAAGATGGGGAGTGCAACCACTCCAATATCGGGGGAAGCCCATGTGGCATTTCAACGAGGAAGACGACGCCTCCCGCTGCGGCCGTAAAGGTCCGGACTGCGCTGCCGCTCTGGCAAGGATATTGTCCGATCTGTACAAAGGGGAAGAGGAGGAATTCCTTCGTATAAGAACGCGGGAAGGATTCTCCATGTACAACCCCCCAGCGTGGGTAAGTTTCCATTCTTTTTCCCCGCTTTGCTCCAGCGTTCTTCTGCTAAGATTACTTGCATCTGTGCTTCTGGGCAGGAATTAAGGAGGGCCGTAGAAGGAATCTTTAGCCCCTCCCCGCAACCAGAGGACCCTGGAAGGGCCCTAGATCCGGGACTTAAAGTGGATCCGGATATCACTGTGGAGCTTCTCAACGGGGTATTTTATCAGGCGAGCTGGGAGGGCGCCCTAGTGGCCATCACGACCGACTACCCCAGACTGCTCCCCTCTTCATGTGCAAGCCGAACTAGAAAGCCCTGTCCTTCGAAGAGGACTCCCCCCCAGGTGTTATAATTTACCCTTGAGGCGTCGTTCTATTTGCAGAAACGACGGCCGGAGCGAGGGGCCGAGCCCCTAGGGACTCGTCAACCACGGGCGTCCAGATCGGGCAGGCTCAAGAGGAAGGCGGTGAGGGTTGACACACCGCTACAGAGGTAAAACAATAACCTGTCCTATAATTATAGAATTTAAAATATGACAGCGCCCTTCGTGTCTGGCGGGAAGAAGAATAACCAGACTATATCCGGAGACCCTACCAATCACGCCTCCACCAGCCGGACTGTAGAACCGGCTTCAGGGGCGGAGGCGGACACGGGGCCAGCGCTGGCATTGCTCTCCGACAGAGAGTGCGGACATGCTCTCCACCACGAATTCCGAAGTAGAGAGCGCCATGAATCACAGGCGCCGACGGGCCGTACTTCGGAACAACATCTTTTCCAAAGAGGCGTTTAATGCCTTCAATTCGGCGGACGCGTACGTCCAAGCTGCTCGGGGCGGGCTTGCCTAAGCGACAAACCAGTATACCAAAGACATACGGGTAAGGAATTTTGATAAGTATGTATAGCAGTAGCCCCTGAGACTTGAAACGGTTGAAACAACAGTTTTAAGGGTCAATTTTTGTGCATGTCCTTGTAGAGAAGAACGAGCAATTGTTTCGGGAGCTTGAGGACTGCAAGGCCGAACTGAGGGCCGCAGTTGCCAAGTTAGAGGAACCCCAAAGGCCCTCATCTGGTAACAATTATCACAATTGTGCGAAGATGCACCAGTTAGTAAATGGATAATATTACAAGTCTAACAGAAAATTCTGCAGACAATCCCGGGGTGAATCCGGAGGGCGTAGGAGAAGAAGCATCGCATCTCAAGAAGAAGCTAGAGGCTGGCGAGCGCATTCTTACGCGAGTTAGGCGGGAGAAGAACGATCTTCAAGATGCCAAAGGTAAGCTGGACGTGGAGTTAAAATATCTCCGCGCTCAGCTGGCGGACTCCATGAAGGAGAACAAGAGGCTTCGACGCGGCATTTATAGTAAGTGCCTAGACGAACTGTTGTACAGTTCGACGAGGAAGTATATTGAAATAATTTTGCTTGCAAGAATGTTAACGTGTCGCCCTGAGGAGGAGATGCCCTCATCTGCAAATGATTTACTGCAAGACGTTTCGCGACTGCACGAGCAAGCTCGGCAAGTGATGCAGGGTGTTGCCCAGGCTTTGTGGCCATCAAGCCTACTGCCGAATGGCATGGAACCTGCTTCAAGGAGCCCGGCGGCGCTTCCGTCTATGGAAGATATCAGCATGCCGGCAAGGAGCAAGAGAAGCCTGGGCAATGGTGAAGACACACTACACCAAGCTGGACCCAAACCATATGGCCGAAGTGGGACCGGCGGGGCCCGATGGGCAAGAAATTCCCGTTAGTCTGGTGTATGACCAGGTAGCGTTAGCCGCTAAGTATTCTCAACAGGATTGTAAGCTAGATAGCCTATTGGACGGTATAGAAGAGGAATGTAATCAGTCCAAATAACTGTGTAATTTAATGGGCATGATTAGCCCCTAGCCGGATTAAAATCATTTGTCATGGTGGACCTTTTAAGCTTTCCGGATCCTATAGTCCGGGTGTGTCCAATACCCGCTCAGCTATACAAAACTGGGGTATGCGTGGAAACAAGGCGTAGGGGTCATAAGTGCTTGAACAGACAAGTACCAACTAGTTATGTTATATTACATGGATAGTAAGAAACATATTCCAGAGAGAATAGTTCCGTTAGGGGTTCCTTTCCCTGGGTACACATGCGACTATGCACATGTCCGGACTGCGAATGATGGCGCAGGATACAAGACTTCTGGGGATTTATGTTATGATAAACTAATACATCTTTTGTTCACCGACCGAATATTCTCTTAAGGAAGCTAGCTTTCGCTTCACCCATCCGAGGTACACATCCGGATGAACCGGCAAGAATAATCGCAGAGGTGCTCCCCTTATGCCCTAGCCGAATTAACGGGAACATAGGGCATAAACACAAGAGCCAGGCAACCCAGCTTGGCAACATCTTAAGTCATATCGATGCATATAATGGTGAATAAAGGGCACATTTGGAAAAAGAATGCATATGCGGCGGGCAAAAAGCCATGTGAGTAATCATTTTAAGCTACCGTATAGGAAGCCCCCAGGTATTGCTTACACACTTAGTGCGGCCGGAGTGATCCGGGAATCCGCACTGTATTGAATACTTTGTGTGAAGAGAGAAAAAGGTCGAGAAAGGAAAAGGGGATGGGACATAATTAAAAGGGAGGGGTTAGGATACGAACACTGTGTTCGGCGCTAGGCGTAGAATCTCCGTAGTCTTGCCGCGTTCCATGGGTTCGGCTCGAGTCTCATTATCGGATGCATTACGTAAGCGATGCGCTCCTCGGTGAGAACTTTGTCAATGACGGCGGACCCTCCCACTTGGGTTTGAGTTTGTCCTTCTTCTTCTCCGGTAATCGTAGAACGAGCTCGCCAATATTGCAAGTTTTGGCCCGCACTTCTCTGCTTTGGTATCGTCGAGCCTGCTGCTGATAGAATGCGGAACGGGCTTTTGCGACATCGCGCTCCTCCTCCAAGGCATCCAAATTATCCTGTCGATCTAACTCGGCTTCCTTCTCTTCGTACATGCGTACGCGTGGCGAATCATGTATTATGTCGCAAGGTAATACTGCTTCCGCGCCGTACACCATAAAAAATGGTGTGTATCCGGTGGTGCGATTTGGAAGTCGAGCTCCTCCACCCAGTGCGCATCCGACTCTGTCAAGTATCGCACTAGCCTGGGTTTGATGCCGCCCATAATGAGACCATTTGCCCGCTCTACCTGGCCGTTAGTTTGTGGATGGTAGATGGAAGCGTAATCGAGCTTGATGCCCATTTTTGCGCACCAAGTTTTCACTTCGTCGGCTGTAAAATTTGAGCCATTAGCTGTGATGATGCTGTGGGGGACACCGTATCGGTGTACGACCCTGGATATGAAGTCTATTACTGGTCCGGATTCAGCCGTTTTAACTGGCTTAGCTTCTATCCATTTGGTGAATTTGTCCACCATGACCAGTAAGTATTTTTTCTTATGGCTTCCCCCTTTAAGAGGTCCGACCATATCCAGCCCCCAGACCGCAAAGGGCCAAGTTATGGGGATTGTTTGTAGAGCGGTAGGGGGCATATGACTCTGATTGGCAAAGAGCTGGCAACTGACGCAATGTTGGACAAGGTCTTGCGCGTCTGCTCGGGCCGTCGGCCAATAGAAACCTGTACGGAAGGCCTTGCTGACTAATGCCTGAGCCGCGACGTGGTGCCCGCCCAGGCTGGCATGGATTTCAGCCAAGAGCTGCCGCCCTTCCTCTTCGGAGATGCATCTTTGAAGTACTCCGGTAGCGCTTTTCTTGTAGAGTTCCCCTTCGTAGACTTTGTAAGCTTTAGAGCGCCGGACAATGCAGCGTGCTTCATTTTGGTCTTCGGGGAGCTCCTGCCTATTTAGGTAGGCCAAGAAGGGCTCGGTCCACAGGGCGATTACAGCCATGATTTCGTGGGCCGAGGACGTTATTTCGGGGGTAGAACCCCCGACTATGTCTGATGGTTCGGAATCCGGGGGTGCATTCGGGTCCGTGCTAGTGTTGCCGGACTCCCCTTCCCATACCACGGATGGCTTGAACAACCGTTCCAAGAATATGTTAGGTGGGACAGGGTCGCATTTAGCGCCGGTGAGAGCGAGGACATCCGCCGCTTGATTGTTTTCTCGAGCCACATGCTGGAATTCGAGCCCCTCGAACCGAGCTGACATTTTGTGGACGGCATTATGGTAGGCCGCCATTTTCGGGTCCTTGGAATCAAAATCTCCGTTTATCTATGATATTGCGAGGTTCGAGTCCTCGCGCACTTCTAGGCGTTGAATGCCCATAGAGACTGCCATCCGAAGACCGTGCAACAGAGCCTCGTATTCGGTTGCATTGTTGGAGTCTGTGTATAATATTTGGAGGACGTACTGGACCGTGTTGTTGGAAATATGCCCTAGAGGCAATAATAAATTAGTTATTATTATTATATTTCCTTGTTCATGATAATCGTTTATTATCCATGCTATAATTGTATTGATAGGAAACTCAGATACATGTGTGGATACATAGACAACACCATGTCCCTAGTAAGCCTGTAGTTGACTAGCTCGTTGATCAATAGATGGTTACGGTTTCCTGACCATGGACATTGGATATCGTTGATAACGGGATCACATCATTAGGAGAATGATGTGATGGACAAGACCCAATCCTAAGCCTAGCACAAAGATCGTGTAGTTCGTATGCTAAAGCTTTTCTAATGTCAAGTATCATTTCCTTAGACCATGAGATTGTGCAACTCCGGATACCATAGGAATGCTTTGGGTGTACCAAACGTCCACAACGAATCGGGTGGCTATAAAGGTGCACTACGGGTATCTCCGAAAGTGTCATTGGGTTGGCACGAATCGAGATCGAGATTTGTCACTCCTGTGACGGAGAGGTATCTCTGGGCCCACTCGGTAGGACATCATCATAATGTGCACAATGTGACCAAGGGGTTGATCACGGGATGATGTGTTACGGAATGAGTAAAGAGACTTGCCGTAACGAGATTGAACAAGGTATCGGGATATCGACGATCGAATCTCGGGCAAGTACAATACCGTAGACAAAGGGAATTGAATACGGATTGATTGAATCCTCGACATCGTGGTTCATCCGATGAGATCATCGTGGAACATGTGGGAGCCAACATGGGTATCCAGATCCCGCTGTTGGTTATTGACCGAGAACGCCTCGGTCATGTTCAGATGGTTCCCGAACCCGTAGGGTCTACACACTTAAGGTTTGGTGACGCTAGGGTTATTGGGAATAGATATACGTGGTTACCGAATGTTGTTCGGAGTCCCGAATGAGATCCCGGACGTCACGAGGAGTTCCAGAATGGTCTGGAGGTAAAGATTGATATATTGGACGAAGGGTTTTGGAGTCCGGAAGTGTTCCGGAGGTACCGGGTGATGACCAGCATGACCGAAAGGTGTTTCGGGAGCCCGGCAAGTGTTGGGGGGCTTCATGGGCCAAGGGAAGGGGGCAAACCAGCCCACTAAGGGGCTGTGCGCCCCCCCCACCTATTCCCACGTGATAAGGGGGTTTGGGGCGCCCCATCTAGGGTTCCCACCTCCTGGCTTGGGGGCCTAGTCACCCAAAGGGGAGATCCCATCTGCCCTGGCCGCCGCCCCCCTAGGGGAAACCCTAGGGCGCCTCCCCTCCCCTTTGCCCCTATATATAGTGGAGGTTTTGGGGCTGCCTAACACACGAGAACATCTCCCTCTTGGCGGATCCCTACCTCTCTCCCTCCTCATCTCTCGTAGTGCTTGGCGAAGCCCTGCTGGAGTACTGCGCTCCTCCACCACCACCACGCCGTCGTGCTGCTGCTGGACAGAGTCTTCCCCAACCTCTCCCTCTCCCCTTGCTGGATCAAGCCATTGGAGACGTCACCGGGCTGCATGTGTGTTGAACGCGGAGGTGCCGTCCGTTCGACACTAGGATCATCGGTGATTTGAATCACGACGAGTACGACTCCATCAACCCCGTTCACTTGAACGCTTCCGCTTAGCGATCTACAAGGGTATGTAGATGAACTCTCCTTCCCTCGTTGCTAGATTACCCCATAGATTGATCTTGGTGATGCGTAGAAAATTTTGAATTTCTGCTACGTTCCCCAACAGTGGCATCATGAGCTAGGTCTATGCGTAGTTTCTATGCACGAGTAGAACACAAAGTAGTTGTGGGCGTCGATTTTGTCAATTTACTTGCCGTTACTAGTCTTATCTTGATTCGGCGGCATCGTGGGATGAAGCGGCCCGGACCGACCTTACACGTACGCTTACGTGAGACAGGTTCCACCGACTGACATGCACTTGTTGCATAAGGTGGCTAGCGGGTGCCAGTCTCTCCCACTTTAGTCGGATCGGATTCGATGAAAAGGGTCCTTATGAAGGGTAAATAGCAATTGACATATCACGTTGTGGATTTTGCGTAGGTAAGAAACATTCTTGCTAGAAATCCATAGCAACCACGTAAAACATGCAAACAACAATTAGAGGACGTCTAACTTGTTTTTGCAGGGTATGCTATGTGATGTGATATGGCCAAAAGAATGTGATGAATGATATGTGATGTATGAGATTGATCATGTTCTTGTAATAGGAATCACGACTTGCATGTCGATGAGTATGAAAACCGGCAGGAGCCATAGGAGTTGTCTTAATTTATTGTATGACCTGCGTGTCAATGAACAACGCCATGTAATTACTTTACTTTATTGCTAAACCATTAGCCGTAGTAGTAGAAGCAATAGTTGGCGAGACAATTTCATGGAGACACGATGATGGAGATCATGATGATGAAGATCATGGTGTCATGCCGGTGACGATGATGATCATGGAGCCCCGAAGATGGAGATCAAAAGGGGCAAAACGATATTGGCCATATCATGTCACTATTTGATTGCATGTGATGTTTATCATGTTTATGCATCTTATTTGCTTAGAACGACGGTAGTAAATAAGATGATCCCTCATTAAAATTTCAAGAAAGTGTTCCCCTTAACTGTGCACCATTGCGAAAGTTCATTGTTTCGAAGCACCACATGATGATCGGGTGTGATCGATTCTAACGTTCACATACAACGGGTGTAAGCCAGATTTACACACGCGAAACACTTAGGTTGACTTGACGAGCCTAGCATGTACATACATGGCCTCGGAACACAAGAGACCGAAAGGTTGAGCATGAGTCGTATGGTAGATACGATCAACATGAGGATGTTCACCGATGATGACTAGTCCGTCTCACGTGATGATCGGACACGACCTAGTTGACTCGGATCATGTAATCCCTTGGATGACTAGAGGGATGTCTATCTGAGTGGGAGTTCATGAGATGAACTTAATTATCCTGAACATAGTCAAAAGATCTTTGCAAATTATGTCGTAAGCTCGCGCTTTAGTTATACTATTTAGACATGTTCCTAGAGATAATTCAGTTGAAAGTTGATAGTAGCGATTATGCGGACTAGGTCTGTAAACTGAGGATTGTCCTCGTTGCTTAGTAGAAGGCTTATGTCCTTAATGCACCGCTCAGTGTGATGAACCTCGAACGTCGTCCGTGGATGTTGCGAACATCTGACACACACGTTTTGATAACTTCGTGATAGTTCAGTAATGTTAAACGGTTTAGAGTTGAGGCACCGAAGACGATTTCGAAACGTCGCGAAACATATGAGATGTTTCGAGGGTTGAAATTGGGATTTCAGGCTCGTGCCCACGTCAAGAGGTATAAGACCTCCTACGAGTTTCTTAGCCTGCAAACTAAGGGAGAAAGGCTCAATCGTTGAGCTTGTGCTCAGTACCACAATCACTTGAATCGAGTGGGAGTTGATCTTCCAGATGAGATAGTGATGTTTCTCCAAGGTCATTGCCACCAAGCTGCTAGAGCTTCGTGATGAACTATAACATATCAGGGATAGATATGATGATCCTTGAGATATTCGCGATGTTTGACACCGCGAAAGTAGGAATCAAGAAGGAGCATCAATTGTTGATGGTTGGTGAAACCACTAGTTTCAAGAAGGGCAAGGGCAAGAAGGGATACTTCATGAAACGGCAAATCAGCTGCTGCTCTAGTGAAGAAACCCAAGGTTGAACCCAAACCCGAGACTAAGTGCTTCTGTAATAAGGGGAACAGCCACTTGAGCAGAATTACCCTAGATACTTGGTAGATGAGAAGGCTGGCAAGGTCGATAGAAGTATATTGGATATACATTATGTTAGTGTGTACTTTACTAGTACTCCTAGTAACACCACGGTACTAGATACCGGTTCGGTTGCTAAGTGTTAGTCACTCAAGATAAAAGGCTGCAGAGTAAACTGAGACTAGCTAAAGGTGAGCTGGCGATATGTGTTGGAAGTTCTTCCAAGCTTGATGTGATCAAGCATCGCACGCTCCCTCTACCATCGAGATTGGTGTTAAACCTAAATAATTGTTATTTGGTATTTGCGTTGAGCATAGACATGATTGGATTATGTCTATCGCAATACGCTTATTCATTTAAGGAGAATAATGGTTACTCTATTTATTTGAATAATACCTTCAATGGTCTTGCACCTAAAATAAATGGTTTATTGAATCTCGATCGTAGTGATACACATGTTCATGCCAAAAGATATAAGATAGTAATGATAGTACCACCTACTTGTGGCACTGCCATGTAAGTCATATTGATATAAAACGCATGAAGAAGCTCCATGTTGATGGATCTTTGGACTCACTCGTTTTTGAAAAGTTTGGGACATGCGAACCATGTCTATTGGTGTATATGCATGAAGAAACTCCATGCAAATGGACCGTTTGGACTCACTTGATTTTGAATCACTTGAGACATGCAAATCATACCACATGGGCAAGATGACTGAAAGCCTCGTTTTTCAGTAAAATGGAACAAGAAAGCAACTTGTTGGAAGTTATACATTTTGATGTGTGCAGTCCAATGAGTGCTGAGGCATGCAGTGGATATCGTTATGTTCTTACTTCACAAATGATTTGAGTAGATACTGAGTATATTTACTTGATGAAACACAAGTCTGAATTATTGAATGGTTCAAGTAATTTCGGAGTGAAGTTGAAGATCGTCGTGACAAGAGAATAAAATGTCTATGATATGATCATAAAGATGAGTATCTGAATTGCGAGTTTGGTACACAATTGAGACATTGTGGAAATTGTTTCACAACTAACACCGCCTGGAACACCATAGTGTGATGGTGTGTCCGAACATCATAGCTGCACCCCATTGGATATGGGGCATACCATGATGTCTCTTATCGAATTACCACTATCGTTCATGGGTTAGGCATTAGAGACAACCACATCCACTTTAAATAGGGCACCACGTAATTCCGTTGAGATGACACCGTATGAACTATGGTTTAGAGAAACCTAAGCTGGCGTTTCTTGAAAGTTTGGGGCTGCGACGCTTATGTGAAAAAGTTTCAGGCTGATAAGCCTGAACCCAAAGCGGATAAATGCATCTTCATAGGACACCCAAAACAGTTGGGCATACCTCCTGTCTCAGTTCCGGAAGCAAAAGGGATTGTTTCCAGAAACGAGTCCTTTCTAGAGGAAAAGTTTCTCTCTAAAGAATTGAGTGGGAGGATGGTGGAGACTTGATATGGTTATTGAACCGTCACTACAACTAGTGTGTAGCAGGGCACAGGAAGTTGTTCCTGTGGCACCTACACCAATTCAAGTGGAAGCTGATGATAGTGATCATGAAGCCTCGGATCAAGTCACTTCCGAACCGCGTAGGACGACAAGGACGCGTACTGCTTCAGAGTGGTGCGTTAATCCTGTCTTGGAGGTCATGTTGCTAGTCAACAATGAACCTACGAGCTATGGAGAAGCGATGGTGGGCCCGGATTCCGACGAATGGCTCGAGGCCATAAAAATCCGAGAGAGGATCCATGTATGAAAACAAAGTATAGACTTTGGAAGAACTACTCGATGGTTGTAAGGCTGTTGAGTACAGATGGATTTTAAAAGGAAGACAAACAATGATGGTAAGTGTCACCATTAAGAAAGCTCGACTTGTCGCTAAGATGTTTTCCGACAAGTTCAAGGAGTTGACTACGATGAGACTTTCTCACTCGTAGCGATGCTAAGAGTCTGTTGGAATTATATTAGCGATTCTTGCATTATTTATGAAATCTTGCGATAGGATGTCAAAACATTGTTTCCTCGACGATTTTCTTGAGGAAAGTTTGTATGTGATACAACCAGAAGTTTTGTCAATCCTAAAAGATGCTGACAAGTATGCAAAGCTTTAGCAATCCTTCTAAGGACTGGAGTAAGATCTCGGAGTTGGAATATACGCTTTGATGAGATGATCAAAGATTTTGGGTTCATACAAAGTTTATGGGAAACTTGTATTTCCAAAGAAGTGAGTGGGAGCACTATAGAATTTCTGATGAGTATATGTTGTTGACATATTGTTGATCAGAAATGATGTAGAATTTCTGGAAAGCATAAAGGGTTGTTTGAAAGGAGTTTTTCAAAGGAAGACCTGGATAAAGCTGCTTGCATATTGGGCATCAAGATCTATAGAGATAGATCAAGACGCCTGATGATACTTTCAAAAGAAGACATGATTTTGAAGGAGTTCAAAATAGATCAGTCAAAGAAGGAGTTCTTACCTGAGTTGTAAGGTGTGAAGTTGAGTAAGACTCAAAGCTTGACCACGGAAGAAGAGAGAGAAAGGACGAAGGTCGTCCCCTATGCTTTTGTCATAGGCTCTATACGGTATGCCATGCCGAGTATCGCACCTGATGTGTGCCTTGCCATATGTCTGGCAAGAGGGTACAAAGGTGATCAAGGAGTGGATCACCAGATAGCGGTCAATATTATCCTTAGAGGAATAAGGACATGTTTCTCGATTATGGAGGTGATAAACAGTTCGGCGTAAAGGGTTACATCGATACAAGCTTTAACACCTATCCGAATGACTCTGAGTAGCAAACCAGATACGTATAGTGGAGCGACCATTTGGAATAGCTCCAAGTGGAGCGTGGAAGCAGCATTTACAATATGACCTAGAGATTTGCGAAGTACATACGGATCTGAATATTGCAGACCCATTGACTAAAACCTCTCTCACAAGCAAAACATGATCAAACCCCAGAACTCATTGAGTCTTAATCACATGATGATGTGAACTACTTTAGTGACACTAGTAAACTCTTTGGATGTTGGTCACATGGCGATGTGATCTGTCAGTGTTAATCACATGGCGATGTGAACTAGATTATTGACTCTAGTGCAAGTGGGAGACTGTTGGAAATATGCCCTAGAGGCAATAATAAATTAGTTATTATTATTATATTTCCTTGTTCATGATAATCGTTTATTATCCATGCTATAATTGTATTGATAGGAAACTCAGATACATGTGTGGATACATAGACAACACCATGTCCCTAGTAAGCCTGTAGTTGACTAGCTCGTTGATCAATAGATGATTACGGTTTCCTGACCATGGACATTGGATGTCATTGATAACGGGATCACATCATTAGGAGAATGGTGTGATGGACAAGACCCAATCCTAAGGCTAGCACAAAGATCGTGTAGTTCGTATGCTAAAGCTTTTCTAGTGTCAAGTATCATTTCCTTAGACCATGAGATTGTGCAACTCCGGATACCGTAGGAATGCTTTGGGTGTACCAAACGTCACAACGAATCGGGTGGCTATAAAGGTGCACTACGGGTATCTCGGAAAGTGTCATTGGGTTGGCACGAATCGAGGCTGGATTTGTCACTCCGTGTGACGGAGAGGTATCTCTGGGCCCACTCGGTAGGACATCATCATAATGTGCACAATGTGACCAAGGGGTTGATCACGGGATGATGTGTTACGGAATGAGTAAAGAGACTTGCCGGTAACGAGATTGAACAAGGTATCGGGATACCGACGATCGAATCTCGGCAAGTACAATACCGGTAAACAAAGGGAATTGAATACGGGATTGATTGAATCCTCGACATCATGGTTCATCCGATGAGATCATCGTGGAACATGTGGGAGCCAACATGGGTATCCAGATCCCATTGTTGATTATTGACCGGAAGAACGTCTCTCGTCATGTTCGCATGGTTCCCGAACCCGTAGGGTCTACACATAAGGTTCGGTGGCGCTAGGGTTATAGGGAATATATATACGTGGTTACCGAATGTTGTTCAGAGTTCCGGATGAGATCCCGGATATCACGAGGAGTTCCGGAATGGTCCGTAGGTAAAGATTGATATATTGGACAAAGGGTTTTGGAGTCCGGAATTGTTCCGGAGGTACCGGTGATGACCAAGATGACCGAAAGGTGTTTGGGAGCCCGACAAGTGTTGGGGGCTTCATGGGCCAAGGGAAGGGGCAAACCAGCCCACTAAGGGTTGTCGCCCCCTCACCTATTCCCACGGGACCGGGGTTTGGGCGCCCATCTAGGGTTCCCACCTCCGGCTTGGGGCCAAGTCACCCAAAGGGAGATCCCATCTGCCTCGCCGCCCCCTAGGGGAAACCCTAGGGCGCCTCCCCTCCCCTTTGCCCCTATATATAGTGGAGGTTTTGGGGCTGCCTAACACACGAGAACATCTCCCTCTTGGCGCAGCCCTACCTCTCTCCCTCCTCGTCTCTCGTAGTGCTTTGCGAAGCCCTGCTGGAGTAACGCGCTCCTCCACCACCACCACGCCGTCGTGCTGCTGCTGGACGGAGTCTTCCCCAACCTCTCCCTCTCCCCTTGCTGGATCAAGGCATGGGAGACGTCACCGGGCTGCATGTGTGTTGAACGCGAAGGTGCCGTCCGTTCGGCACTTGGATCATCGGTGATTTGAATCACGACGAGTATGACTCCATCAACCCCGTTCACTTGAACGCTTCCGCTTAGCGATCTACAAGGGTATGTAGATGCACTCTCCTTCTGTAACGCCCCCGATGCGGCTATATCTCCCACGTGTCGAGGCACGACTTAGAGGCATAACCGCATTGAAAGCAATGTCGCAAGTGAGGTAATCTTCACACAACCCATGTAATAAATAAGGAAAGAGATACATAGTTGGCTTACGATGCCACTTCACACAACATAAATAAACATCCATCATTCAGAGTACACTCAAGGTCCGACTACGGAACCAAAATAAAAGAAGATACCCCAAATGCTAACACAGATCCCGAATCGTCCCAACTGGGCACCACTCTGATCATCTGGAAAAGACACATAGTAACGACCACGTTCCTCGTCGAACTCCCACTTGAGCTCGGTTGAGTCACCTGCACCGCATCGTCGTAACCTGCAACTGTTTTGGAAGTATCTCGTGAGTCACGGGACTCAGCAATCTCACACCCGCGAGATCAAGACTATTTAAGCTAATAGGAAGGACGAGTAGTAAAGTGGAGCTGCTGCAAGCGACTAGCATATATGGTGGCTACATCGCAAAAGAGAGCGAGAAGAGGAGCAAAGCACGGTCGTGAAACTAGTAGTGATCAAGAAGTGATCCTGAACTACTTACGTCAGGCATAACTCCAACACCGTGTTCACTTCCCGGACTCCGCCGAGAAGAGACCATCACGGTTACACACGCAGTTGATGTGTATTTTAATTGAGGTCAACTTTGGGTTTTCTACAACCGGACATTAACAAATTCCCATCTGCCTCATAACATGGGCACGGCTTTGAAAGATATTACCTGCAGGGTGTCCCAACTTAGCCCATTATAAGCTCTCACGGTCAACGAAGGATATTCCTTCTACCGGAAGACCCGATCAATCTCGAATCCCGGACTACAAGACATTTCGACAGACAATAAAACAAGACCAGCAAAGCCGCCCGATTGTGCCGACAAATCCCGATAGGAGCTGCACATATCTCGTTCTCGAGGCACATCTGGATGAACACTACGTCGGCAACCGAAGATGCCCCAAGTTGCCTCGGTGGCACCGCAAGTGGCTCTAGTTTGGACCAACACTCGGAGGAGCATTGGCCCGGGTTTAAAAATAAGATGACCCTCGGGCTCGCGAAACCCGGGGAAAAGGCTTAGGTGGCAAATGGTAAAACCAATGATGGGCCTTCTTTGGATGAGTCTTATTCAAAGCGAACTGTCAAGGGGTCCCATAAATCACCCAACCGTGTAAGGAACGCTAAATCAAGGAACATAACACGGTATGGCGGAAACTAGGGTGGCAAGAGTGGAACAAAACACTGCATAAGGCCGAGCCTTCCACCCTTTACCAAGTATATAGATGTATTAAATATATAGCAGATATATATTGTGATATCCCCAACAAGTAAACATGTTCCAAACAGAACAACATCTCCATGTTCAACAAGGAACAAACTTCAGCTTCACCGCAACTAGCAACGCTATAAGAGGGCTGAGCAAAGCGGTAACATAGCCAATCAACGGTTTGCTAGGAAAGGATGGTTAGAGGCTGACATGGCAATATGGGTGGCATGATATAGCAAGTGGTAGGCATCGCAGCATAGGCATAGCAAAAGAGCGAGCAACTAGCATAGCAAAGATAGAAGTGATATCGAGGTATGATCATCTTGCTCGCAATGTTCTCGAGTTGTCGAAAGCTTGATCCTCGTAAGCGTTCTCAACAGGTTCCTCGTACGTACTCGTCTCCGGCTCTACCCAAAGCAACAACACAAACAAAGGAACCACAATAAATCACGGTGCAATGCACAATCAACATGATGCAAAACCTGACATGATATGCATGATGTGATATGCAATGCTTATGTGCGCTCCGGAAGGAAAATGATGAACCAGGCATCAACTTGGCAAACCAAGTATGCCACTGGAAAGATGAGATGATTTCGGTTGAAATCGATATAAAGATCACCGGAATCGGATGCACGGTTTGGAAATGGCAAGCAAAACAAGAATGACGCAAATCCTTCATTACCAGCATGGTGTACAAAGCCATGTTCGTGTGCAAACTACCTCATAGCATAAAAGCAATAAATATACCCATGAAAGACAACACATCAACATGATGCAAAAGACATGATCATAAAATTGCTCAAATGCAGAAACTAATGCCACCACTGAGTTGGTGGGATTTTTCTACCCCAAAAACATATATAATATGTTAGGGTTGCGAGAGAAATCACCACAAATGCACTAAGTCAAAACCTGCCTAAAATGGAAGTTAACGAAATGGCATATTCAGATTTGGAAATGTCCAGAAATGGACTTGCCTAAAACGGAAAGAGAAGCAAACCAAAAAGCGGAAACGCTGGGTAAGGAAAAAAATATATATAGAGGAGGGCGCCGAGAGGTGTTGGTGGGACCTCTTAGTCATAATGGATGTGGATCAGGTTGTAAAAAAGGGGAAGAAAATGCAGCCTCGGGAGGATCGAACCCGGTCTCCCAGTGGGACTCTGCCCCAACTGCCATTGGGCTAGGCGGCGGCGATCGACAGAGAAGGGCTTGACCCTTAACTACTCAAGCACTGCTGATAAGAACAAAACGAAGAAAATAAAAAGGGCGCTACCGGGATTCAACCAGTGCGCCGTGAGAGCAGCTGGGTGCAAACCAGCTCGGCTAGGCTAGGAGGTCGGTAAGAACAGGGACTCTGGCCTACTTGACCAAACTACAAGGCCCTGACCTAAGAACAGAGAAGAAACGCAGCGACGCCGGGCGAGGCAACAGCGGCTCTGGCGGCTCTGCGACCTCGTTCAAATTGGGTGCGGCGGGAGGACACCACGGAGCACGAAGGACGAACCCGAAGGGAATCGCGGCACCCACGCACGCCAACTACATGAACCCAAAACCTCTGAGACATGCCGAGCACGCCGAGCACGAGAAAAACACGGATCGGAACGCGCCCTACGGTGATCAAATGACGATAGGAAGGAGCAGGGAGGAAGTAGGTTATACCTCCTTACCCAAGGACAAAAATACGGCGACGGAACCGGGCCTGCGGCGACGGAGTCGTGCTCTGAACTTGCCGCGCTTCTGACCGAGAGGGAGGGGGAAGCCAGGGACGTCGACGAACTTGACGATCCGGCGCACCGTAGTCGACGTCGTGGAAGGAGAAAGGCGACGGGACGGTTGGACACGGACCGCAGGTTGGGGTGGCGGAGAGCACGCCGGCGACGACGCGTGCTCTCAGCTGCGCTCGGGACGGAGTCGACGCGATGGATCTGGTGGTCCTCTCACCTGGCGGTGGCGGCGAGAGGAAGAGGGGAACCCTAGGGGCTTGAGGGCAAAGAGAGGGGATAAGTAGGGGGCTAGGGCGACGGGGTCGAGCTCAAGGCCCCTCGTGCTCGGGGTCCCCATGGCGGCGGCGAGAGGAGGGGAAAAGGTGGGTGAGGAGAACAGGACAGCCGCTGCCAAGCGGGGCAGGGCAAGGCGTCCACGGAGTGGCACTAGCGGGGTGCAGCGGATGCGGGTCTTGTGAAGGCGAGAGAGAGAAGCGAGCGGGCTGGGCGCTCTCCACAGGCTGCGGGGCTGGGCAGTGGGAGGCGGAGCCAGTGGAAAGCCTCATTGGGCTGCCACTGCTTCTGCTTCTTCCTTCTCTTTCCTTTTCAAAACCAAAAAGAAAAGAAAAGAAAGCACAGTGAAAAAAACAAGAGGGGTTGGAGTAAAAGAAAATATCTCCAAACTCCTGGAATTCCCCACTATTTTAATAAATTGTAATGGGCATTTTAGAGGTAGAAAAATAAGACAAGTTTGGAAATATTTCAATCTTGTGTCATTTTGAACCTGACCAAAACAACTTCAAATGAGGAGATTTTTGGAAGAGAGGTTTAGTGTAAGGAGCAAGAATGGCAGGGGGAAGATGAACATTAATTGAGAAAGGAAAAGATAGCACTTGATAAGGAAAGAAGTAGAGGGAAGGAGGAGATGGTAATGCAAGTTTGAGAATGGAACATGCAACAACATAACATGTGAGAGATCACAACAAGCACATGATAAGAATGGAATGCCAGATGACAAGAGACACAAATGCAATATGGTAAAATGAGCAAAACAAAGAAAAGAGGAACCCACATAACCAAACAAGATGAGGCCAAGCATGACAAAACCTACAAGAATTGGATGAGGTCAAGTTGATATATTGCCCAAAAAGGGAAGTTTACATCCAGGGTGTTACACCTTCCCTCATTCTAGATTACTCCATAGATTGATCTTGGTGATGCGTAGAAAATTTTGAATTTC
The DNA here is from genome assembly GCA_021605205.1 of Aegilops longissima. Classification (NCBI taxonomy): domain Eukaryota; kingdom Viridiplantae; phylum Streptophyta; class Magnoliopsida; order Poales; family Poaceae; genus Aegilops; species Aegilops longissima. The sequence goes on along the minus strand of CM038677.1, from coordinate 217,509,218 downwards.
TGCTACGTTCCCCAACACGTGTCGCTGGTGGGAGATGTCAGGACTACCCCTGCTCCCAATCCGGCCAGCATTTTGGTGCCGTCGAAGTGCATGATCCAGTTTGAGTATGAGCCGTACTCTTTAGGGAGTTCGGCTTCTGTCCATTCGGCGATGAAGTCAGCCAACACTTGCGACTTGATGGCCCGCCGTGGTTTGCATGTTATGACGAACGGCAAGAGCTCAATAGGCCACTTGGCAATCCGGCCCGTAGCATCGCGGTTATTTATTATGTCATTGAGTGGTACTTCGGAGGCCACCGTAATCGAACACTCTTGAAAGTAGTGTCGTAGCTTCCGGGATGCCATGAACACTGTGTATGCTATTTTTTGATAGTGTGGGTATCGGGATTTGCATGGAGTTAGGACCGTGGACACGTAGTAGATGTAGCGACCCGACCTCAGATGGTCAAGTCTACGTGTTTGATGTCATCCTGGATCGATGTCTTGACACACAGTACTCAAAGGATTTATAACAGAGTAGCAATCACACACTTATTACACCGAATGTCTCAAAAGATAAATTATTACAATAATATGGCTTAAGGCCATCTCATGCGATAACAGCGGAAGGCTTGGAAGGTAAAGTGATTCCATCAACTCCAACGGCATAGCTGAGCTGCACGGCAACGACCTATCGAACCTTACTCCTCGTCTGAAAAGTCTGCAACATAATACGTTGTAGCCCGAGAACGGGTCAGCACATGGAACATGCTGGCAATATAACACAGTAGAGCAAGAATAAAACTATCACTACGTGCAATATTTGGCTGGTGGAAAGCTCTATGGTTATGGTTTTGCGAAAAGCAAATTTTTCCCTACAACAAAGGAATAAATTTTATTTTAACTATCATGGTGGTTGAAACATCATTGAGAAGGTATAACCCCAACTCAATCCCAATTAAAGTAATTACATCCCAGCAATATTAATTAAGAGTGATGAGATACATGTGAATACTCAAGTACTAGATACTCAGAATTGTCCATAACCGGGGACACGGCTAACCATGATTAGATTGTACACTCTGCAGAGGTTTGCGCACTTTTCCCCACAAGACTCGATCGCCTCCGTTTATTTCTCGCACTACATGGTGTTTGAGAAATGGATGACCGAGACACAATCTTTCAGAAACATTAACTCTCTACTCCGGGTAGACCATACCAAACCTACAAAACCCACTACCTGCTGATCTACCTCTTCAAGAGCTTCACATAACTTACTCAACTATGCTAGAGCCCATAGTATCTTGTGGCTGCACACGGTAGTTTCTAGCATGAATAATCTCAGTTCCCTTTGAGCCTGGGTGGCGGTCCATAGGAAGATCACACGGGTACCCGGGATTTCAAAATAAAATGCACAACACTTGGGTTCCCAGGTGCCTCAATCCACCCAGATGTGTATTAAAGTTGCCACCTTAAGTTAAACCATTATTTAACAATATCACATCTGTCATGGAATACACTCAAACCCAAACCACATAGGTGCGGATGGTCCTTGCGAATATCATCTTCTCGTTCCCAGGTGGCTTCTTCCTCGGTATGGTGGCTCCACTGAACTTTGCCAAACTTGATAACCTTGCTGCGAGTGACTCGGCTGTCAAAATCAAAATCTTTACTGGCTTCTCCTCATAGGTCAGATTACTATCCAACTGAATCGCCTCCAGGGGCACTGTATCTCTTAACGGTATATCGGCCGTCTCAGCATGACACTTCTTCAGCTGTGATACGTGAAACACATCGTGAACTCCTGACAATCCTTCAGGTAACTCCAGCTTGTAGGCAACTTCTCCCATCCGTTCCAAAACACGATATGGTCCTACAAATCTTGGAGCTAACTTTCCCTTAACTCCAAAATGTTTCACTCCCCTTAAGGGTGATACTCGCAGATAGGCTATGTCTCCAATTTCATAGGTTACTTCCTTGCGTTTTGAATCTGCATAACTCTTACGCTGGGTGAGCAATCTTTAATCTGTCTCGATCAGTTTCACCTTCTCCTCGATTCTTTGATCAAATCTGGTCCAAACAATCGATGGTCTCCTACCTCATCCCACATCGAGGTGTTCTACATCTGCGTCCATCTGAGCTTGAGCGGTGCCATCTTCAAACTGGCCTGGTAGCTGTTGTTGTATGAGAACTCTGCGTATGGCAAATTGTCATCCCAACTAGATCCATAATCTAGCGCGCAGGCTCTCAACATGTCCTCCAGAATCTGATTGACTCTCTCTGTCTGTCCATCCGTCTGCGGGTGGAATGCGGTACTGAACTCCAATCTGGTACCTAAAGTCTGGTGTAGCTGATGCCAAAACTTTGAAGTAAACCGTGTTCCTCTATCTGATACAATGGTCCTCGGAACTCCATGCAAACATACGATCCTGGACATATATATCTTGGCCAACTTTGCACTTGTATAAGTTGTTTTCACCGGAATGAAGTGAGCTACTTTGGTCAAACGATCCACTACTACCCATATTGAGTCATATCCTGCTTTGGTTCTGGGTATTCCGGTGATGAAGTCCATGCCAAATTTGTCCCACTCCCATTCGGGTATCGGCATAGGCTGTAACAGTCCTGCTGGCTTCTGATGCTCTGCCTTCACTCTCTGACATACATCACATACGGCTACATACTTGGCAATATCCTTCTTCATACCAGTCCACCAGAAACATTCCTTCAAATCCAAATACATCTTGGTGTTTCCGTGGTGTATCGAGTATGGTCAGTCATGGTCCTCCTGAAGTATTAACTTCCCGATCTCTGGGTTATTGGGCACATAAATTCGGTCCTCAAACCACAAGGTATCGTGCTCATCCTCGCGAAAATCTTTGGCTTTACCTTTGCTCATCTTCTCTTTTATCTCAGCAATCTCTTTGTCTTCCTTCTGAGCTTCTCGAATCTTGTCCAACAATGTCGACTGAACCTCCATTGTTGCAATGAAACCTCTTGGGACAATCTCCAACCGAAGTTCCATGATATCCTCAGCTAACTCTTTCGGCAATCCTTTACTTTCAAGGATATTAGCGTAACTCTTCCGGCTCAAAGCGTCTGCTACGACATTGGCCTTTCCCGGATGATAGTGCAGCTTCATATCATAATCCTTTATCAGTTCCAACCATATCCTCTGCCTGAGGTTCAACTCCTTTTGGGTGAAAATGTACTTCAAACTCTTATGATCCGTGTACACATCACAAAGGTTTGCAATAAGATAATATCTCCAAGTCTTCAATGCATGCACTACCGCTGCTAGCTCCAAATCATGCGTGGCATAGTTCAACTCATGAGGCTTCAGTTGTCGTGAGGCATACGAAACAACCTTTCTGTCCTGCATAAGCACACATCCCAGTCCCAAGCGTGAGGCGTCACAATACACTTGAAACTCCTTATGTATATCTGGCAATGTTAGCACTGGGGCTGTAGTCAAACGTTTCTTCAACTCCTGAAAACTTGCCTCGCAATCTTCTGTCCATTTAAACTTAGTATCCTTCTTCAGCAATTCAGTCATTGGCTTAGCAATCTTGGAAAAATTCTCAATGAATCTCTGATAATATCCTGCGAGTCCAAGGAAATGCGGATCTCGCCAATCGAAGTGGGTGCCAACCATTCGATGTTGGATCGAACCTTCTTCGGGATCTCTTGCTATACCTTCTCCTGATATAACATGCCCAAGAAATCCAACTTCCTTCAACCAAAACTCGCACTTGCTAAATTTGGCATATAACTGGTGTTCCCTGAGTTTCTCGAGAACCAAACGCAAGTGCTCTGCGTGCTCCTCTTCGTTCTTCGAGTATACCATAATATCATCAATGAACACCACAACAAACTTGTCCAAATACTCCATGAACACCTTGTTCATCATGCTCATGAAATAGGCAGGGGCGTTAGTCAGTCCAAACGACATGACCGTATACTCATATAATCCATACCGCGTGGTAAACGTTGTCTTTGGTATATCCTTCTCTCGGATCTTCAGCTGATGGTATCCCGATCGTAGATAATCTTCGAAAACACCTTAGCTCCTTGCAATTGATCAAACAGATCGTTAATCATCGGTAAGGGATACTTGTTCTTTATTGTTACTTCATTTAAGGCTCGGTAATCAACGACCATCCTCAGGGATTTATCCTTCTTCTCGACCAAAAGTACTGGTGCTCCCCAAGGTGATGAACTCCTTCGAATATAACCTTTCTCAAATAACTCCTTGATTTGCTTCTTAATTTCCTCCAGATCATTTGCGGGCATCCGATAGGGTCTCTTGGATATTGGCCCTGTACCTGGCAATAGCTCTATCAAGAACTCGATGTCTCGATCCAGTGGCATGCCTGGTAACTCCTCTGGGAAAACATCCGGAAAATCTTTTACTAAAGGAACTTCCTCCTATACAACTCCCGTGAGGGCATTCACTTGGCTCCTCCTAGGCACATGCCTAGATACATACTTAATCCTTTTTCCCTCCGGGGTGGTAAGGTAAATTGACTTGCTAGCACAGTCAATACTTCCTCCATACTTTGACATCAAGTCCATACCTAATATCACATCCAACCCTTGCGACTCCAAGATGATTAGGTCAGACAGAAAAACATGTGTCCCAACGGTTAGGGGTATCTGGGTGCACCAGCTGCTAGCCATGTACTCTGCTCCAGGCGAGCTCACTAAAAGAGGGGTCCTAAGGGTTTGGGTTGGTAACTTAAACTTATCCACAAATCCCCTTGATATGTATGAATGCGATGCACCAGTATCGAAAAGAACAAGAGCGGTAAATGACTTAACCAAAAACTTACCTATTACCGTGTCTGGCTGCTCTTCAACTTCCTCCACGTTAACGTGGTTTACTTGTCCTTTGTTGAATGGATTGGGCTTCTTCCCAGCGCTCCCATTTCCGTTTCCATTCCTTCCTTCAGGGCAGTCATTGGCATAGTGTCCTGTCTTCCCGCACTTAAAGCAAATAACTTGTTTAAGTCCCTCTTGGCGGGTGTCGATGGGTTGGACCGGTTCTGATTATTGTTGACTCCATTCCCATTCCCATTCTTCGCACCATTTTGGTTATGCGATCCTCCTCCAGTATGGTTATGACCTCCATGGTTATGAACAAGTCCTCCCGAGTTCGGGGTTAAGCGAGGCTTCTGGTGAGCTCCTGAGTTGTACTTCCCTTGTCCATACTTCCTCTTACAGTTCTCAATTTGCTGCTGCTTTCCTTCAATCATAAGGGCCTTGTCTACCAACTCCTGGTAGTTGTTGAAAGTTGCCACCATCAACTGCATACTCATCTCATCATTCAGCCCTTCCACAAACTTCTCCTGCTTCGCGGCATCTGTGGCCACATCATCAGGGGCATAGCGTGATAGCTTGCTAAACTCATCCACGTACTGGGCCACAGTACGGTTCCCCTGGCGTAAGTTGCAAAACTCACGCTTCTTCATTTGCATGGCTCCAGTTGTGACATGGGCCGTGCGAAAAGCTTGTTGAAACTGGTCCCAAGTGACATTGGCTATAGGAAAAGTAGCCGTATAATTCTCCCACCATGCGGCTGCTGGTCCATCCAATTGATGTGCGGCAAAGCGCACCTTCTCAGCATCCGTGCATCCTGCGGTGGTTTACTCCCTTCCAATACGACGTAGCCAATCATCAGCAACTATTGGCTCGGTGCTACAGGAAAACACCGGCGGTTGTAACCTCAGGAAACGGGCTAAATTGTCCACTGGCGGCGGGTTGTTATTGTTGCCCTGGTTCTGAACTAGCAATTGCATCAAGGCATTTTGCTGCTGGATCAACTAGGTGAGCTCCGGTGGGAAAACAAAACCGGGGTCACGTCTCGGAGGCATCTGAGGGTTTAGATGGAAGAGATTAGAATAGAAAAAGGTCTAGTGAGAAAACACTACCCGTATGCATATGAGGCAAACACATTCATTCAATTCAATCAATCAAGCAAGGGCATACAAACGGTCTAGGACTATCGCAAAAAGTGCTCAACTACTACTAGTTACATGGGGAAATACTACTAATATATGGTGGTCATCTAGAAATTTTGATCGGTGGAAGACTCCATGATGTCTGCTCCAGCTTCGTCTTCGTAGTCATCATCACTTGGATCGGAATCGGTGTCATCGATGATGATGTAGTTGTCTGGGCAAGTGGGATCTTCTTCCTCTTCTTCCAGTGCTGATCCTCCCATGAATACTCCGATCTTCTTGACTAGGTCGTCGTTCTTCTCCAGTAGTGTCTTGATTTCCTCCTCATATCCATCGCGTGTAAACTTGAGTTCTTCCTCCAGCTCGATGATCCTGGTCTTCGCCTTCTTCAACTCCATCATGTCTGCGCACATCTAGTTCTCCTGACGTCGAATGTGCTGGTTTAGCTCCTGGATGAAAGCTGCAATGGATCTATCCTTCTTGGTGTTGATTACTTCCCACTGCTCGTCTCGGCGCCCACATATTTGGTAGATGGTGTCCTTCAGCTCCCTATTGTAGACTTCTCCAATACGTCCCATGGTAATGTGAGCTGCCATACTCTTTCCTAGACTCCAGGTGGGTGCTTCGAAAGAAAACTCTATGGGCTTAGAAGTTGGCGAGAACGTCCTTCCTGGTACTTGTACTTGAATCATCCAGCGCTCCTCTTCTGGTAAGGTGGCGTTGTATGTCCCGGTGAAGCTTGGTATTCCAATGTTTAAGTACCTAGTGACTTCCTTCAAGTGGCGTCCAAAAGGCGTCTGATCATCCGGTTGTGCAAACTTGTTCTTCATCTCCGTCATCCTAAAGAGTGGAAAAATGGAGAGGAGTCAGAAATGAGTAGAGAAGAGTGACCTATGGTTTATCTTAGTGGTCGTGTCCTACACTCAGCGTGTGCTCTGATACCATCTTATAGCGACCCGACCTCAGATGGTCAAGTCTCGTGTTTCGATGTCATCCTCGAGCGGTAATCTTGACACACAGTACTCAAAGGATTTATAACAGAGTAGCAATCACACACTTATTACATCGAATGTCTCAAAGAGAAATTATTACAAATATGGCTTAAGGCCATCTAATGCGATAACAACGGAAGGCTTGGAAGGTAAAGTGAGTCCATCAACTCCAACGGCATAGCTGAGCTGCACGGCAACGACCTATCAAACCTTACTCCTCGTCTGAAAAGTTTGCAACATAATACGTTGCAACCCGAGAACGGGTCAGCACATGGAATATGCTGGCAATATAACACAGTAGAGAAAGAATAAAACTATCACTACATGCAATATTTGGCTGGTGGAAAGCTCTATGGTTATGGTTTTGCGAAAAGCAAATTTTTCCCTACAACAAAGGAATAAATTTTATTTTAACTATCATGGTGGTTGAAACATCATTGAGAAGGTATAACCCCAACTCAATCCCAATTAAAGTAATTAACATCCCAGTAATATTAATTAAGACTGATGAGATATATGTGAATACTCAAGTACTAGATACTCAGAATTCTCCATAACCGGGGACACGGCTAACCTTGATTAGATTGTACACTCTGCAGAGGTTTGCGCACTTTTCCCCACAAGACTCGATCAGCTCCGTTGATTTCTTGCACTACATGGTGTTTGAGAAACGGATGACCGAGACACGCTCTTCGAAACATTAACTCTCTACTCCGGTAGACCATACCAAACCTAAAAACCCACTACCGCTGATCTACCTCTTCAAGAGCTTCACGTAACACTCAACTATGCTAGAGCCCATAGTAGCTTGTGGATGCACACGGAAGTTTCTAGCATGAATAATCTCAGTTCCCTTTGAGCCTGGGTGGCGGTCCATAGGAAGATCACACGGGTACCTCGGGATTTCCAAAAATAAAACAGACAACACTGGGTTCCCCAGGTGCCTCAATCCACCCAGATGTGTATTAAAGTTGCCACCTTAAGTTAAACCATTAATTAACAATCTCACATCTGTCATGGAATACACTCAAACCCAAACCACGTCTACGAGCATAGCATAGCAGTATAAGCAACACATAGAAGTAACTCCCAAGGGTTTGATAGTAACAGGGCAATAGGTTCCTACCTCATCAACTACTTCCCAATACCCACATGTTATCAATCCTACTCATGCAATGTTTGAGGGTTGAAACTAATGCATAAAAACTGGGTATGAAAAGGGTATGATCAAAGTGTTACTTGCCTTGCTGACGATCCGTGAATCCTAGAGACTCGTAGTAACACGCTTCGCACTCCGGGAATTCTATCGCAAGCAAACAATAACATACATAAGCAACAAGCAAATATACACAAGCAAACCTCAACTAAAAGAGGTTGACCAGAGAGTTCAACTTAAGAACTCCGGTTCGCAAAAAGAATCAAACCAAACCGGGCAATGAAACTCAAACGGCGAAAGAAATAAGATCCGTTTACTAATCTGAACTAGGGTCAAATTTTACAGAGGCAAAAACTTGTTTGAGTTGGTTATTCGGAAAGAGGGTTTCGAGATGAAACTCCAGGCGCTTGAATCGCCTGATTCCGACAAACGAGCGAAAGGTTATACTAGATCGAACATCGGATTAGAAATCGCGATCAGAAAAATCGCGGAATAAATCCGATAAAAAGAAAACAACGAACAGCTTAACGAACGAACGTTCGTTAGCTGAACCTAAACGAAGAACGTGTTCGTTAAAACGAACGAACGAGCGAACGCTCGCTAAATAAATAAACCGGAGAATAAAACCGATTTACTAAAAAAATGAAACTAGGGTTTTAAAAAAAACGAAGTTGTTTTTCTTAAAAAAACCGGCGACTCGGGCGGTACCTCCGGTGAGGTCCTCCGGCGGGGCTAGCGAGGGGCGGCGGGGCTCCGCGTCGGGAGGTGGCGCGACGGCGTGGCGGCGATCGCAACAGGCGGCGGCCCGGCGCAGCGGCTCAGCTGCCAAGGGCAAGCAAGGGCTAGTGGGGTTAGAGGCGGCTTATAAAGGGGCGAGGCAGGCGACTTGGCGCGCCGGGAGGAGTTCGGCTCGGGCTCCGTCGGCGTCCGTCTGGCGCCTGGTGTGCAATGAGGCGGCGGCGGCGGGCGGGCTGCCTTGGTGGGCCTTGGGCCCGATCGGAGCGAGGCGGTTTTTTTTAAATTAATTCACCGACAGAAAAATTCCTATAAAATAAAATAAAATCTAAAAATACGAAAATTAATTTTCACCGTCTAAATGAAATATTTAGAACGAGATGAACATTTTCTTGGCCCCTAAAATGCAATTTTTAAAAGCGTGCAAATTTTTCTAGGAAAATAAATTCCAAATAAAATCAAATAAAAACTAAATAGTGATTCTAACATTTTTCTCCAATATTTCAATTAGTTTGGAGAAGTCATATTATCTCCCTCATTTATTATTTTAATATGAAATATTTTCCGGAGAGAAAAATAATTAAAATAAAACATCCTCATCTTCACTATTTGATAAAAATCAAATATGAAAACCGGAAAATCCCCAACTCTCTCCGAGGGTCCTTGAGTTGCTTAGGATTTCGAGGATTGCAGAACGAAGATGCAATAAAATATAATATGCATAGATGACCCATGTATAACATTCCAAATTGAAAATTTGGGATGTTACAGTAGACTGGCCTCTGGAGCGGGTATTTGTATCCGTCGGCCTCTCGTTCAACGACGAGCACTGCGCTTACGACTTGATGTGTTGTAGCTATGTACAACAACATAGGTTCGTCGATATTCGGCGCCATTATTATCTTGGATTCTTGGCCAATAGGGTCTTTATTTCATCCATCCGGCCGCGGCTGCATCCGTCCATACGTAGTGTTCGGTGCGCCTAAGAAGGCGATAAATCGGTAGTGCCTTTTCTCCTAACCTGGAGATAAAGCAGCTGAGAGCAGCCACGCATCCCGCTAGTTTTTGGATGTGCTTGAGGTCTGCTGGTATAGCCAATCGTGATGAGCTCAGATCTTTGCGGATTTGCTTCAATTCCTCTGTTGGAAACAATGAAGCGAGAAGCTTCCCCGAGGGGACGCCAAAAACGCATTTTTCCGGATTCAGCTTGATGTCGTATGTCCGGAGATTGTCAAATGTAAGCCTCAAGTCATCTATCAGGGTTTCGACGCGTCTCGTTTTTATGACCACGTCGTCCACGTATGCCTCCACTGTTTTGCCGATTTGCTTTTCCAGGCATGTTTGAATCATGCGTTGGTAGGTTGCACCGGCGTTCTTGAGCCCGAAGGGCATAGTGTTGAAGCAGAAAGGGCCATATGGCGTTATGAAAGCTGTTGCAGCTTGGTCAGACTCGGCAATCTTTATTTGATGGTATCCAGAGTATGAGTCGAGGAAACACAGCGAGTCGTGTCCAATTGTGGCATCGATGATTTGATCGATGCGAAGGAGGGGAAAGGGATCCTTGGGGCAAGCCTTGTTGAGGTCTTTGAAATCGACGCATAGTCGCCAGGATTTATCCTTCTTTGGCACCATCACCAAATTTGCCAGCCAATCCGGATGTTTAATATCTCTGATAAATCCGTCCTCGAGTAGCTTGGCTAACTCTTCCCCCATTGCCTGTCGTTTGGGCTCTGAGAACCGCCTTAGGGTCTGTTTGATTGGTTTATATCCTTTTAGGATATTAAGGCTGTGTTCGGCCAGTCTGCGTGGGATGCCCGACATGTCCGATGGGTGCCAGGCAAAAATGTCCCAATTCTCGCGTAGGAAATCACGAAGTGCGGCGTCGATCGCGGGGCTCAGCTGTGTCCCGATGGAAGCTGTCTTCGTGGGGTCCGTTGGGTGGACCTGGAATTTGACTATCTCGTCTGCAGGTTTGAATGAGGTGGACTTGGGTCGTTTGTCGAGTATTACGTCGTCCCTGTCCACGGTGGCCCGTAGTGCTGTTAATTCTTCGGCTGCTAGGGCTTCGGATAATGCCTCCAAGGCTAGAGCTGCGGTTTTATTTTTGGCGTGAAGCGCAACGTCCGGATCACTGGCTAGAGTGATTATTCCATTGGGTCCGGGCATTTTAAGCTTCATGTACCCATAATGGGGTACATCTTGAAAGCTTGTGAACGCGTCCCGCCCTAGAAGGGCGTGGTATCCGCTGTTAAAAGGATCCACCTGGAATGTGATTTCCTCGGACCTATAATTCTCCGGGGTACCGAATACCACATCGAGTGTGATTTTTCCCTTTTGCGCTTCCGGGTAGGGATAATTCCCTGAAGGTCCTGCCGCCGTTCAATGCGGCTTTTATCAGTCTCCATCTTGCTGAGCGTTTCTTCATAAATCAGATTTAATCCGCTTCCGCCGTCCATGAGTACTTTGGTGAGTCGAAAGCCATCTACGATCGGACTAAGGACCAAAGCGGCTGGTGCCCGGACAGTCCGGGATCGAGGTTCATCACTGGCATTAAAAGTTATAGCAGTGTCGTTCCAAGGGTTTATTTTTGCCACACGATAAATTTCAGCGGAGCTTCGGCGAGCTCGCTTGCACCTATTGTTTGAGGCAAAATTCTCGAAGACTGTTAGTACCGTATTGTGTTCATTTGGCGGATGTTGTTCCGCTCTATGGCCCTAAGAAGATCCTCGCCACTTTTGCCACCGCCGAGTATCCAACATGCCTTAAGGCTATGAGTAGGTGTTGTATCGAGTGCTATGGAGCTTACATGGCCCGCCGAGCCATTCTTCCAATACGGATCTCCGCCCTGGCGTGGGCTTTGGTTTCTTGGGGGTTGGGTCGGACGACTTACGAGAGTTCGTCCATTTAGTTTGGACAAAGGTTTTGGCGAGAGTAGTACTATCCCAAAATTCTGTTTGGGTCTTCCAAGCGCTCTCCATCACACAGTACTTCCGTACTATGGTTGCCAAGTCCGCCAAGCGTACTATGTCGCGGCGGCTTATAGCATTAAGGAGTCCTTCGTCCGTGCTATTTTTGCAGAAAAGTGAGACCATGTCCCCTTCGCGGCAGTCCCTGACCTTGTTAAGCGCAAGGAGGAATCTGGCCCAGTAGCGATGTACGGTTTCTTGGGGCTCTTGCCTGATGCGAGAGAGACATTTTAGGTTCTGTTTAGGGTCCGGATTCTGATCCGATCTATCGCCCAAGGACGCGGGCGGTCTCGAGCTAAACAGCTCAGGATCCGGGGTGCCCAATTTCTTCGGCCCGATGCCCGACTCTAAGTCCGGGACCGGGGTCAGGTTTTCCTTTGAGCAGGTCTTTGGCTTAAGGAGTTCGGTATCCGAACACAACTTGTCCTCAAAGTTGAGGGACAATCCGCGTGTGGTTCCTCCACTATCGCTATCTCATGGGTGGCCGGCGGGGACTTGATGTCCCTTTGGTCGGGTTTAAACCCAATCCGGTCGTAGTCATGGCGACTCCCGATGCGGCGTCGCGATCAAGAGTTCGTTAAGGGAGGAGAGCTCCATTGGATCCATCTGTTCGGCAAGTTCCGAACTGACGCGAAGGTTATGATTGATGACCCGAGAAGTCATCGTCAGCCCACCGCCGATGGGGCGGCCATGGTAAAGCCGCCGAGCCGGAGCGTCTGGCCTACAGCCAGAGCCCCCTCCAAAGTAATGTCGTCCTTGACAATAAGACGAGCCATCGAGCCTGATGGCGACAACACAGAGGAACTCTCAATGAAAGCACCAATGCCGGTGTCAAAACCGGCGGATCTAGGGTAGGGGGTCCCGATCTGTGCGTCAAGGCTGATGGTAACAAGAAGTATGGGACACAGGTGTTTACCCAGGTTCGGGCCCTCTCGATGGAGGTAAAACCCTACTTCCTGCTTGATTAATATTGATGATATGGGTAGTACAAGAGTAGATCTACCACGAGATCATAGAGGCTAAACCCTAAGAGCTAGCCTATGATGGTATGAATGTAATTGTGATCGGCCTTCTAAGGACCAACCTCTCCGGTTTATATAGACACCAGAGAGGGCTAGGGTTTACATGGAGTCGGTTACAAGGAAGGAAATATAATATCCGGATCACCAAGCTTGCCTTCCACGCCAAGGAAAGTCCCACTCGGACACGGGCCAAAGTCTTGAGTCTTGAATCTTCACGCTTCAATAGTCCGGACGTTGTATACAGTCCGGCTGTCCGGATACCCCCTAATCCAGGACTCCCTCACCCGTTGTGGCTGGTTCTTCCTTAACTCCGGTGATCCCCCCACCCCCTAAAAATTGACTGACCCAAAAGTCGATTCAGTCGACTGATGTGTAGCCAAATCGGAGCAGCATCGCAAGCAAGAGCAAGAGCAAGAGCAGCAGCGCGAGCAAGAGCAAGAGCAGACCAGTCAAGGGTCCGAGAGCAAGAGCAGAGCAGCAGCGCGAGCGAGAGCTAAAGCAGCAACAGCTCCTACTGATGTGGACGTCGCCGATGAGGGAGCGACACCGTGGAGGAAGTGGCGGCGACGCCGCCGTTGATGGAGCCACGCCATGTTGGCTCAGGACCGAGCGCCGACAGCACCGTGAGATCGAATCAAGAAGAAAATGCGGCGATTAGTGTACAACCTCTTTGGTGGCGCCGATTAGGCCTCAGATTCATCCTAGGAAACGGTGATGATGCTGCTCTTTCGGTGGTGCAGGTGAAGACGGCGGTGTGGGAATGAAGGTGGCACAAAAGACGAGGGGAACATCGGGGCAGCTCCTTGGAGGTGGAGGATGCGGTGACTGAATAGGCGGGACGATGAGATCAACGACGGATCCTCATCTGGTACGATGGATGAGGGATGTCGAGGTGTTGTTGTGGACGACGTCATCGGGGTAGAGGCTCCGGCTGAGTGGCGGACGGTGGAGGGTGTGGGGCTTCGCGGGTTTTCGCGGCCTCGGTGTACGAATGGGTGGGCTGATGGGATGGGAGTGGGGAACCATGGCTTAGGGACGCGCTTGTCCGAAATGTGTGGTAAGTTACAGAAGTACCCCCACCGATTTGTGCTAGGTGGTTCTTTCGGTTCAGGGGTATCACGGGCATTTCGTGTGTCGGGATTTCGCAGGAGGTGGGATTTTTCGCGCGTGTTGTAATTTTGGGATAGCAAGGCGCGGGTTGAGATGGAGGGAGTTTTCGGAGCACAACGAGACAAAGAAGTATCTTAAATATTTCAGGGTAACAAGGCGCAGGTTGAAATTTCTGGACAAGCCTAACGTGTACTGTACCAAATCAATTTGCACTTCCGTCGACAAAATAAATAAATCAATTCGCACCACACAAGAGAATCTAGTCCCGTGTACTGTACCAAATCAATTCTCAATACAAATGCCATTCAAAACTTTGAATTCATGTTATGTTTAATTAAAATATTTCGCTACGTGTATAATGCATGCAACCTGCTACTCAAATGAACGTTTTAGTGCATTCCATACGTATATACTACTGCTTCAGTATAAACTAAATTTGAATTCGTTTCTCTATTTGAATAAGATCTGCAATAATGATTGTTGTGAAGTCAAACCATTTGAATTCGTTTCTCTATTTTAATAAGATTTACAATCATCATTGTTGTCACGTTAAATGATCGTTTGTGTATTATCTTCACATCACACCACATGATTACTGTCGAGTTAGATATGAACTATGTGTACTATATGAACTCGAACTCGATTTTTTGAATCCACTTTATGTTGATTTCAAATTAGAGTACATTTCAAGCTCTAGCTAGATCTTCATAATCTAAGCCATGTCTCATATGTATAATGTGTTTATCACATAATGTATGGTGCCCCGCCCCCTACTCCTACAAGTATTTAGATGTGAGTTGCAAACGCCACACGTTATTACAAATTCAAATAAAATGTGAGATTGTTTGATATATTGTATTGTTTAGATTGTTTGATATTTAGTTGTAAGCTGCAAACACCACACATTATCATAAATTCAAATAAAATGTGAGATTGTTCGATGTATAGTATGGTTTAGATTGTTTGACATTTAGCTGTGAGTTGCAAACGCCTTGCATTATCACGTTATGGTATAACATGTGCAAAACCACAGCACGCGTATCACCGCTATATTCATGCATGCATATGTTTATAACACTATGGTCTCCTATTCAAATATATGAATCCACTTTCATATCAAATTATCATCTTTGTTAGTCTCTTACACCCACAGAATCCTCTAACATTTGTAGCTAGCACTAACTTTCATTTGTGCATGCACATGCCCTCCTCGCCTTCCCCCTCCCTCAGCACTCTATCCATCACGCTTATTTTTTTTCTTTTGGTCGTTCTCCCATAGTCTCCACAACTCCTTTCCGACACACACCGGTCGATAAACCTCTCCAGTGATGTTTGCCTACAACATACACATACACCTTCCATCTCCTCCTTTCTGTGTCCATGCCTCGTGTCTCTCATACGGTCCCTGTCGGTGTCAAAACCGGCGGATCTCGGGTAGGGGGTCCCGAACTATGCGTCTAGGCGGATGGTAACAGGAGACAAGGGACACGATGTTTTTACCCAGGTTCGGGCCCTCTCGATGGAGGTAATACCCTACTCCTACTTGATTAATATTGATGATATGGGTAGTACAAGAGTAGATCTACCACGAGATCAAGGAGGCTAAACCCTAGAAGCTAGCCTATGGTATGATTGTTGTTCGTCCTATGGACTAAAACCCTTCGGTTTATATAGACACCGAATAGGGTTAGGGTTACACAGAGTCGGTTACAATGGTAGGAAATCTACATATCCGTATCGCCAAGCTTGTCTTCCACGCCAAGGAAAGTCCCATCCGGACACAGGGTGAAGTCTTCAATCTTCTATCTTCATAGTCGAGGAGTCCGGCCAAAGATGATAGTTTGGCCATCCGGACACCCCCTAGTCCAGGACTCCCTCAGTAGCCCCTGAACCAGGCTTCAATGACGACGAGTCCGGCGCGCATATTGTCTTCGGCATTGCAAGGCGGGTTCCTCTTCAGAATACTTAGAAGGTTTTGAACACATGGATAGTGTCCGGCTCTGCAAAACAAGTTCCACATAACACCATAGAGAGAATAATCTTTTGCACATATCTGCTGATGTATTCCGCGGCGTGACATCACACCACGGCCAGGCTTTTATTCGAATCGTTTTTTACTGTCCCACCTCAGCGCGTTTAGCGAGGCGGTTTCCTTGGCACGTCTTATCAAAGCATGGATCATGCCCCCTTATTCCGGGATTCTCATTAATACGGACGTGGGTAACCCAACCGCGCCATTGATTGCGGCGCTTGGGAGATAAGCGAGTTTTATCAGGCTGGTGGGGGACACATAACCTCGTCCGCCCATATAAGGGGATAAGGATCCACCTTTTTCACCTACACCTTCCTCCTCCCTTGCTCATCCATTTTCGCGCACTCTGAGCTCCAGCGCCCATGTCCGCACATCCTTCCTCAACCATCTCCAGCCATGTCCGGAGCGGGAGGTAGGTGGATGGTCTCCTCCGTCACGGAGGGCAACATAAAGAAACTGCGGAAGGCCGGATACTTGTCCGGCGACGTCGCACATCGGCTGCCCGACGAAGGGCAGCTCATCCCCACCCCTGAGCCCCATGAGCGGGTCGTATTTCTTGCCCATTTCCTCCGCGGGCTGGGTTTTCCGCTTCACCCATTTGTGCGGGGGCTCATGTTCTACTATGGCCTAGATTTCGACGATCTGGCCCCAAATTTTATCCTCAACATCTCGGCGTTTATCATCGTGTGCGAGGCTTTCCTCCGCATTTAGCCCCACTTCGGCTTATGGCTAAAGACTTTCAACATCAAGCCGAAGGTTGTGAAGGGCCGTCAGGAGGAGTGTGGGGGCGCCATGGTCGGCAAGATCGCCAACGTCTTATGGCTAGGCGGCTCCTTCGTGGAGACCGTGAAGGGGTGGCAATTGGGGTGGTTCTACATCACCGAGCCGCGCGACCCTAAATGGGCGGCGGTCCCCGAATTTCGGTCTGGTATTCCCACGCGGCTCACTTCCTAGAAGGAGACCGGCCTGGCGTGGGGTAATTCGGAAGAGCTGATCGGACTCCAAACCTGCATGCGGACCTTGGTGAACAAGAATCTCAGGCTCGTCAATGTGGTCCAGGTCATGCTCATCCGCCGGATCCTCCCGTGCCAACAACGGGCCTTCAAATTGTGGGAGTTCGATCCGGCTCGGCATCCAACCCTGAAGAGGCTCTTCGACACTACGTACGAAGATGCCTGGAGGGAGCTGTTCAAGCGCGCCGAGGCTCCCTCATCCGCTACAGAAGATCGCTGATTCAACTCGCAGCGTCAAGCTACCGAGGTAAACTATTTTTCCCTTTACAGGAATCTTGCTTTTCATAGTTTGACTCTATGCGGGATCTAAACTCCCTTGCCTTTGACAGATCGGCTGAACACGTCCGGGCAGGTTGACCGTCCGGCTCCTTTGCGAAGATCCGATGAGCGCCCGCTTGGCGAAGCTGCTGCTCCGGCGCCTTCGTGGTGCCGAGAAGAAGGCCAAGAAGGAGGCCACGGGACTCGGCGGAGTGCCCGGCGCCAGTGTCGTCGGACTCATCGTCCGGACGACTGAGGCGGACTCCTCCGTGAAAACGAGGAGGAGGAAAAAAGCTTCTCCCGGCGAAGAGAGAAGAGAAAGGCCGCCCCATCTGAGGAGGCCGGTGGGTCCAAGAAGGGGAGAACCCTTCATCCGGACATCTCCACCCCCGCCAACGATGGCGAGGAGGATTGGCCTACGAGGGCCAAGCCCCTGGCGAGATCGTAAGTGTCCGGATACCCATGGCTTTCTATTTTATTCATTGCATAATGTTCTGTGATGCCGAACAATCATGCAGCCCGCCCAAGGACGAGCTTGCCGCTTCATCAAGCGGGTCCCTGAATTCGTCCGAAATGGAGAGTACTTCTCTTCCGGCCGCCTCCTCGCCCCGCGCCGCCGATGACGCCGAGGTGGGGCCCCAAGGGGGGCCTGGCCAAGAGGAGGTGACGCAGGAGGCGCCACAAGGCAGCCTCCCAGACTCTAGGAACGAGGGGAGCAAGACCCCTGGGGGCTCTAAGCCCGACCCTTGTCCGGACTCCATACCGAAACCTTCAGTGGTTCCGAAGTCCGGCAAGCGGCTCCTTTGTAAGAAGGGTAAGACATCGGTGTCCTCCGTCCAACCGGAGGCACCGGATAGCTTACTGGAGGCGCTTAACAGCGCCTCCATCAAAGAGGAGCACCGCACTGTCATGATTGTGGTGCTCGGAAGGTTCGATCCGCCAAAAGCGGGCTGGACTGAAGCTTCTGCAGCCTTCCGACGAGTGCTTTGAGGTAAGTTTTAATATATGAAAGAAGATTACCGCATAGACATTAGCCCCTGATGCTCAGTTCGGTGTTCGGAAAGAAAAGCCGGACTGAGGATCTAAAAAGATATACGCAGGAGTCTAACATAATTATGTCAATATGGGAATGCAGGCTGCCTGCTGACCTCTGCCAAGACCGACTGCGGAGGTCAATACATTGAAGGAGAGTCTCGGCGGTCCGAGAACGAGCTCGGCCAAGCCAAGAAGCAACTCGAGGACAAGGAAGGTAAGTAGTACCTTATAGAGATTTAAGAAAAATGTGGTTGCAAAAGATAACAGGAATAACATGTGTCTTTGCGGGGGCCACGAATGAGGTGGCCACCACAAGGAGGCGGTGTCATGAAACAAAGCATGCCATGAGCGCACCAAGCGAGAGAAGGGGGAGGCGCAGTTGGCGGAGGTCCGGCAAGAGCTCCAGGCTCTCGTGAAAAAACATGAGAGTTTGGAGCGTGACTCGAAGACCCGAGAGTCCGAGCTTGCCTCGGCTCTTGAGAGTGCCAAAGCTGCTAAGGCCGAGGCCCAGAAAGCCCTCCAGGAGATTGAGGCGATGAGGAAGATAGCTGCGGGTAAGGCATTCTTTATGCAAAGCAAGAATGTAAAAGTCAATTACTTATTACTTACCCGAATCCGGAGCTCTCCAGGAGCCTTCGCAGATCTGCCCTTGAGGTATCTCGACCCGCTTTCTACCGAGCCGAAGAGGGGAGCTCGACGGAGAAGGTGTTTTGGTCTCAGTATGCTGAGGCCGAACAACCAGTGCCCTTGAGCGACCAACTAAAGCAATTGGTCGAGCTCCACAAGGTCGCCGAACAGGCCATGAAGGGCCTTATAGCTCGGCTGTGGCCAAATGAGGCCATGCACAGGAGCTACCGGGCTAGTCTTGGCGGCTGATGGATGCCTGTCCATGGATCGAAGTCATCAAGCGCTCCGTCTGTATTGAAGGTGCCCGTAGGGCCCTTGCCCGTGCCAAGGTGCACTGGGGCAAGTTGGACGTCGAGAAGCTGGTGACGGACAAGCCGCCGCCGGGCAAAGAACATCGCAAGCCCGAGAAGTATTATGAGGGCGTCCTGAAGGGTGCCCGTCTTATAGCGGGTGAATGCTCCAAAGATGTAATATTTGAGTAGACTCGCATTTTGTTATCCTGTACGCTGAGAACTTGTTCATATGCGCTAAGCAACGCTTTTTCATTTAAAATATTACCTTCTGTGCGGTCGTTTATCAAATTTGAGAGATGGCGAGTCGTTGGCTTCAGCCCCCATGCCACGAAAGTCTTTGGGTGTTCGGGATAAATTTGAGCGCTCTTGTTCCCATTCTTGGGTCCTTCGAGGCGGCTCAATGCAACGAACCAGGCAACGGACTGTAATGCTTGAACACTCTCACTTAGCCATAGAATTCTATAATTTTAAATTTCGTGAAGCCCCTAGTATTCGAAGACCGAGTTCGGGCGCTATCCACGCCTTGGCCGGACAATGCCGGTTCATCGCTCTAAGCGGCATAAGTCTTTAGGGACTCGAAAAAACCTCTCGAACAGCGACCGGCTCTCGCCTTATCATGACAGTCAGTTTTAGCTTTCTCCACTGAGGTGCTCAACCCAGCTCAACCGGGGCACAATCGCAGTGGTTCTCCCAACGCTACCTTAGCCAATATAACGGAACGTAAGGTACCAAAACATGGGAGCCGGGCAAACCCAACTATTGACCCAAGACATGATTCGGAGCCGATGCATATAATGCTATAAGTTCGGGGTGCCGCACTTGTGTAAGTGTTCGGACTTGTTACACCGTGTTTTTGGGGTACATAAGCCCCTGGTGTATTTGGCCGTACCAAATTGTACGGTTGCGCCATATATATAATGGGAAAGAATGCAATAATAGGCAAAAGCTATATATTCTTTATTCAAAAGGGACTGGAAATGAAAGCAGAACGATACAAATTGTGCGATACACAAGGGATGGGACTTTTGACATGTCCCCCTTCCAGGGGTAAGTTTGCGGTGTGGTATGTAAAACAAGTATATTGCTCGTAATAGAGACCACCTGGACACTCGACGCGGTTTTCTGCTTCCCTGGCTGTTGCAGCGTGTGTTCGGCGCGGATGCCGGACAGGGCTTCTGGAGAACATAGTCCTGAAAGTAAAAAAAGGTAGAAAAAAAGAAAAAACAAATGGCTCAAACGGGAGCCCCTAGTGCGGTCTAGCCGCACTCTAGGCATGCCGTGGTCGTGGCCCGTCCCCTATGCCCATGGTACTTCCAGAGTGCAATTAAGTACGCCTAGTACTGGCTTCGCGAGTTCGCGAGGGCTGGGGTTGGGGCCGCATTACTACGCCTGTTCGGAACGTGCCAGGCGGTCTTGCTGTAGGTTACTCCGGGCGCGCTTGGCAGTGTCCGATTTTGTATTGGCCGGACTGTAGGATTGCCTTAAGAGGCTGCTCTGCACCTCTGCCGCAAGGGCAGCCGTGTGCTCCTCCGTTCAGAGGGAGCGCTCGGTGTTTCCATTGAACGTGATTACACCTCGAGGGCCTGGCATCTTGAGCTTGAGGTACGCGTAGTGCGGCACCGCATTGAATTTTGCGAATGCGGTTCGTCCGAGCAGTGCGTGATAGCCGCTGTGGAACGGGACTATGTCGAAGATTAACTCCTCGCTCCGGAAGTTATCCGGGGATCCGAAGACCACTTCAAGTGTAACGGAGCTTGTACAGTTGGCCTCAACACCTGGAATGACGCCTTTAAAGGTCGTCTTTGTGGGTTTGATCCTTGACGGGTCTATGCCCATTTTGCGCACTGTATCCTGATAAATCAGGTTCAGGCTGCTGCCACCGTCCATGAGGACTCTGGTGAGGTGAAATCCGTCAATGATTGGGTCAAGAACCAATGCGGCGAAACCGCCGCGACGGATGCTAGTGGGGTGGTCCGTTCGATCAAAGGTGATCGGACAAGAAGACCATGGGTTGAACTTCGGGGCAACTGGCTCCATCGCGTATACGTCCCTTAGTGCACGCTTCCACTCCCTTTTGGGTATGTGGCTTGCATATATCATGTTCACCGTTCGCACTTGTGTGGGAAAGCCCTTCTGTCCTCTATTGTTCGGCGGCCGGGGCTCCTCCTCGTCATCGCTATGCAGCCCCTTATTGTTGTTTTCGGTGCTTAACTTGCCGGCTTGCTTGAACGCCCAACAATCCCTGTTGGTGTGATTGCCTGGTTTTTCGGGGGTGCCATGTATTTGGCAAAAGCGATCGAGTATTCGGTCCAAGTTGGACGGGCCCTGGGTGTTTCTTTTAAATGGCTTTTTCCGCTGACCGGGTTTAGAGCCTCTGAATCCGGCGTTGACTGCCGTATCTTCAGCATTATCACCATTAATGCGGCGTTTATGCTTGTTGCGACGCGACCTGCCATTGCTGTCCTTGGTATCCGAACTACCAGGGGGTTTGGCCAAGTTATTACTTCGAGCTAGCCAGCTGTCCTCTCCCGCGCAAAAGCGGGGCATGAGTGTAGTGAGGGCTGCCATGGATTTCGGCTTTTCCTGTCCTATGTGTCGGGCTAGCCACTCATCGCGGATGTTGTGTTTGAAGGCTGCTAAGCGCCTCTGCATCCGGACGATGGGTGATCTGATTTTTCTTTGTTAGGAACGCGTCCGAATTGTCCGGCCGATTCTTCCGGCTGCTGAATTATGTGGCTAAGGTCATCGGCGCTCGGTGGTCGCACATATGTGCCCTCGAAGTTATCGAGGAATGCGGCTTCAGTGTCCTCCCAACAACCAATTGACTCTGCGGCAAGCTGTTGAGCCAATGCCGAGCTGGTCCTTTAAGCTTGAGTGGGAGGTATTTGATGGCATGTAGATCATCACCGCGGGCCATGTGGATATGGAGGAGATAGTCCTCGATCCGCACCGCCCGGTCTGTGGTACCATCATATGATTCGATGTTTACGGGTTTGAAGCCCTCGAGGATTTGATGATCCATTACTTCATCCGTGAAGCATAGTGGGTGTCTTGGCGCCTCTATATTGGGCTATGTCACGGCGTAGCTCATATGAGCTTTGTCTCATCGTGTTGACCCGGCGGTTATCAGATCCGGCATGACGGTAATCATCCCGAGTCGTTGGGCGCCCACGCGATCTGTAGATCGATCTTGTATGCTTTGCCTTATCCTCCAATATATCTCGCAAGTCCGGCGCGTTTTCCCGTGCCTTGGTACCTTTTGAGCGGCGTCGGGGCGTGGCTTGAGCGGAGGGCCAAAAGGCTTCTCTGTCGCGGCCACGGGGTGGCCGGTCTGCCATGTCTTGCGCTGGTGACTCGGGTGCTTCCTCCTCTGATCGGTGGAACGGCCTGCGTTTGGGGTAGCTTTTGGAGGGGCGTTCGAGTTCATACTCTTCGGCTGCAAGGACTTCAGTCCATCTATCAGCTAGCAGGTCTTGGTCAGCTCTAAGCTATTGCTGCTTTTTCTTGAGGCTGCTTGCTGTGGCCATGAGCCTGCGTTTAAAACGCTCTTGTTCGACGGGATCCTCTGGCACGACGAATTCGTCGTCGTCGAGGCTTGCCTCGTCTTCGGAGGGGGGCGCATAGTTATCGTCCTCTGCCTCTCTTTCTGCCGCACTATCTTGCAAACTTGCTTCTCCCTCCTCCTGTGCTGAGTCATGCTGGAGGGGGTCGTCTTCGGCACTGTCCGGGGTATTATTGTCTCCCGTGCCGGAATCACCATTTTTACTGTGGCGGGATTTAGAGCGGCGCCGCTGACGTCGGCGCTTTGGTTGTTTCTTGGAGGGGTCATCCTCCGCTGTTCCATCGCCGTTCCCATCTTTTGGGATGTCCACCATGTATATGTCGTATGATGAGGTGGCCTTCCAGTGTCCCGTGGGCGCTGGCTCTTGATCGTCTCCGGCATCGTCGTCCATACCGTTGATGTCTTCGGAGTCGAGGTCGAGCATGTCGGTTAAATCATCGACAGTGGCTACAAAGTGGGTGGTGGGTGGGCGTTGAATTTCTTCGTCGTCCGAATCCCAACCTTCCCGACCATAGTTCGGCCAGGGCTCCCCTGATGAAGAGAGAGATTTTATTGAGTTCAGGATATCGCCAAAGGGCGAATGCTGAAAGATGTCTGCGGCGGTGAACTCCATGACCGGCACCCAGTCGAATTCGACTGGCAGGAGGTTCGGAGTCCGGAAAGGAGTCCGGCACCTGGGAGTCACGATCTTCGCAAAGGACAGGGGTGGTGTTCGGCTCGATCGCCGTAGATATTTCAGCCCCCGAGGCGGTGTCCAACCAGCCGTCCTCGATCGGCGAAACCGGCTCCGGATTAAAGGTCGGAGCGGGTACTGGTTCGACCTCCAGGGCACTGTTCGGCGGCAGAGCTAGATCATGCCCATCGAGACAGTGCGGCACAATCGGCCGTGGCTCGACTCCGTCGAAGATCAAGTCCCCACGGACATCGGCCGTATAGTTCAAACTTCCAAATATGACCTGATGGCCAGGGGCGTAGCTTTCAATCTGCTCCAGATGGCCTAACGAATTGGCCCGCAGTGCAAAGCCGCCGAATACAAAGATCTGTCAGGGGAGAAAAGTCTCACCCTGGACTGCGTCGTTGCTGACGATCGAAGGAGCCATCGGGCCTATAAGCGACGACACAGAGGAACTCTCAATCAGAGCACCAATGTCGGTACCAAAACCGGCGAATCTCGGGTAGGGGGTCCCGTACTGTGTGTCTAGGCGGATGGTAACAGGAGATAAGGGACACGATGTTTTTACCTAGGTTCGGGCCCTCTCGATGGAGGTAATACCCTACTCCTGCTTAATTAATATTGATGATATGGGTAGTACAAGAGTAGATCTACCACGAGATCAAGGAGGCTAAACCCTAGAAGCTAGCCTATGGTATGATTGTTGTTCGTCCTGCGGACTAAAACCCTTCGGTTTATATAGACACCGAATAGGGTTAGGGTTACACAGAGTCGGTTACAATGGTAGGAAATCTACATATCCGTATCGCCAAGCTTGCCTTCCACGCCAAGGAAAGTCCCATCCGGACACGGGGTGAAGTCTTCAATCTTCTATCTTCATAGTCCAGGAGTCCGGCCAAAGATGATAGTTCGGCCATCCGGACACCCCCTAGTCCAGGACTCCCTCAGTCCCACACACGTGTAAACTCTCGCCCCTCTTTTCACCGATCTCTCAATCGCACACTCCTCCCCCTGTCTAGCTAGTAGCTCGGCATCTCGCACCACCTCCTAGATCCATTCTCTCTGTCTATCCGTCTCGCTGGGCCTTATTTGCCTCTAACAAATAGATGTACACTGACTGATCTCCCGCTATACATATAGCTAGCTAGGTCCTTATAACTCGTTTTCCCCCACGCGTCAATCGATCTACCTCATTAGTTATGTCTCTCCCTTCCTCCGACAAACAACAATTGATCTACCGATCTAGTTAGGTTTGCTTACCAAACACATGGTTCCCCTTCATGTAGCGACCTGACCCAAAATCGGTCAAATCTACGTATGCATACCATCCCAAGATCATCTTTGGTACTCACGGACATCGATAAAGTAATCAAAGTTCAATCACACCTGAATATCATTAATCGATTCTCATATAGAGTCTTTATTACAAGGGAATAAATTCGCTCAAGGCCAACTCATGAGAAATAAACTAAAATGCTGCGGAGCGTCGAAGGTAAGCGAGTCCATCCGACTCAAGGGCAATCGCCAAGCGCGGGCGTAGCCTCACTCCCGATCGAATATATCTACGCAACATAATACGTTGCAGCCATGTAGGTCAGCTTATGGAATAAGTGGCAAGTTATGAAGAACAACAATAATAAAGTTACTAACTCTACATGCATATTTGGTGTGGAGCTCTAAGTTTCATCATTTTGCATAAAGCCAATTTTATCCTACTACGGTGGACTTATTTGCAAATTACTACAAATTGTTGGTAGTTATTGAGATGGTTCCGCCAACCAATATCTCGTTCCCAAATTATTATTAAGTCATAAACCCATCAAATTAATTCATTAGAATTTAGTGTTGAGATATCCAAATACTTCCATGGTCCAGATGCTCAAATGTCCGTAACCGGGGACACGGCTAATCGATTAGGTTATAACACTCTGCAGAGGTTTGCGACTTTCCCGCAAGAATCATTCCCTCCTTTAAAGTCTTCGCACTTCATGGTGTTTGAAGGCGGGACGAATAAACAGGTCTTCCAAAGAGTTCTTCCGCCACTTTGCCGGTACCCATCCAATCCTACCGTTCGTCTACTTCTCGTAGTACCGTCCAGCCAGCTTCACTACAAGGGTCAACCCAGCCAGAGCCCATAATGGCTTGCGGCTGCACAGGTAAGCTTCCGGTCATGGGGCATCCATCCTTCTCTTCGTGGCTGGGTGAAGCTTTCCGCAAGATGTCATGGCGCTTCTCCATGCATCCCGGCCAACCACTGGGTGCTCCAGGGTGCCCGTCAACCGTCCTCCACCCAGTAGTGATTTTCCGAAGTCCATCTTGATCATTGTAGTCCATGGGTCATCATCATCATTATTGACTCTCACATCTTACTTATGAATTTCACTCATCCCAAATCCCGTCTACGAGCATAGCAAAATAACTACTACGTCCCGGGGTCATGGTAACAAGGGGGATTGGTTCATCCTACCACATGATACTACTCAAGTTTAATGACTTCAAGATTTCACTACTGCATGCAATGGTGGGGTGGTGACAACTACTAATGCACAAAACATAGGTATAGAAATAACATGATCAAAACTTGCCTTGCTGATGATCCTCGTAAGCTAAAGAGTCGTAGTAGCAAGCTTAGCACTCAAGAACTCTACCGAGACAAACAATAACATAATAAGCACAAAGCAAAAGGATCACACAAGATAACAAAAGTAACAAAGCACAACAAAGCAAACAAAATCAAATCCAAAGGAAAACTCAAAGAAATCAAATTCAAAGTCTTTCCCTATTCCAAACAATAGCAAAAATAGTTTTTATATAACAAAATTCCTCAACATAACCTAATCATGGTTTTAGGTTAACTTAACAGAAAAGGATTAACTAAGTAGTTAGGAGCAAAAAGAATTAATTAATTAGCTATTATAAAACTCAATTTAAGCCTAATCCAATTTCTATTAAGAAAATTAATTTAAAACTTTTATTAATTGTAAATAAAAGTTCATCTAATGGAATGACAGAAACTAACCTAGAATAACTAATCACAAGTTAAAAATAAATTAATTTACTAATTAATTAATTAGGAAAACAGAACTAATCAATTAATTAGGATTAATAGGATTCTGCCTAGAATTAATTATTTATTAATCCTAAAATACCAAAGTAAATTTCTAGGGTTTGGCAATATCAAAATAAAGTGATTGCAAAAAGAATCATGCAAAAATAATTTTTCTAACTAAAACTATAGCAGATTTACTATTCTGACTAAAACAATATTAAAGCATTTTTAATTATTTTTAACATAGCTAAATATATGTTTTTCAGAAACTATATAAAATTTGCAATCCAACAAAAAAAGAATCACTAAAAAATATTAAACAGAACAAAAGATACACATTTTTGAAATTTGGAACAAATCGGCTAAAACAGAAAATCTAAATAAAAGAAAAATGCCTAATGGGCCTAAACTGTGCACTAGGCGTCAGATAGACTAAATGGGCCTAGGGTTTAACTAACAGGACCGGGCCTAATAAATAAACCTAACTAATAAAAATAAACCGCACCGGCCGGTTTTCTAATAAAAACGTACCCCTTCGGGGGCTTCTAATCCTAACCACCCGATCGGGATCGGACGGGGGAGGGAGATTCCGGGGACTCACCGGACTCCGGCGACGTTGGCGGCGGCGGCGGGAGTGCTCCGAGGCGTTGGGGGGTCGGCGAGCCGGGAGGCGTCGGGAGATCTTGAGGAGCTCGGGAGGGTTCGGTGGGGTTGGGAGGTCTGGGGCACCAGGGCGGCGACGGCGAGGGTTTTGGCGGCGGGGTTGAGCTCGGGCTCCGGCGTGCTTCGGGAGAGAGAGGGAGTGGGGCTCCGGCGAGGCTAAGGGGGAAAATGGGGTGCGGGGGCTCGGGCTTATATAGCCAGGGCCTCGGCTGGGGGGCGGAAGGGCATCGGGGGCTGTCGGGGATCCCGGATCCTTGGGATCCGGTGGATCTCCCATGAGTCCGTTTGTGGGCGAGGGAAGAAGAGAGGGGGGGTCCACGGGTCAAGAGGGAGAGAGGGAGGTTCAAGTGGTGGCCGGATCCTAGGGATTCAGGCGAGGGGCGCGGTGAGTGCTTGGGCTGGCTCTCTGGGCTGGCCAGTGGGCGTGGCTTGGGGGCAGTCTGTGGGTGAGGGGTGGCGCTGGCTGGGCCTGGGTGGCCTGGCTGGCGCCAGAAAAGGTTTTTCCTTTATTTTTTTAATAAAACCAAAAACAAAAATAAAACCTAAACTAATAATATTTTATATAGGGTATATATATACCAAAATGATCAGGGGAATATTCCCTTTCATTTGAACATTTTTCCAAAGGCAAAATCCAAACTTTATGAAAATCCATTTTTTTCAAGTTCAAATAAAATTCAGATTTGAATTCCAATTCTTTTGGCTTTGTTTCCTCTGATATTTTGGAGTGTCATGTTAGCTCCTCTCATACTTTTGATCAAGTATTTATCGAGGTTAGTTTTGGAATTGTTTCCCACATGCCAAAGTTTGGAATTCAAATTTCAAATTCAAAACTCTCTGAAACTTCAAATGGAATTCAAATTCAAACAGGATGCATAGGATGCTTATCTAATATTGTAAAACATTCCAAATAGGAGAATTTGGGATGTTACAAACCTACCCACCTTAAGATGAATCTAGCCCTCGAGATTCGGGTTAACTAGCAATAGGTGCGGATGGTCTCGACGAAGATCTTCTTCGCGTTCCCAGGTGGCTTCTTCCTCGGTGTGGTGACTCCACAGCACCTTGCAAAACTTGATGACTTTGCTGCGGGTGACTCTGCTTGCAGTCTCGAGAATTTTGACGGGTTTCTCCTTGTAAGTCAAATCACTGTCAAGCTGTATGGCCTCTAGGGGCACTGTGTCTCTCAACGGGACATCGGCCATGTCTGCATGGCACTTCTTCAACTGAGAAACGTGGAAAACATCATGAACTCCGGACAATCCTTCCGGCAATTCCAGCTTATATGCAACTTCTCCACGACGTTCGAGGATTTTGTAGGGGCCAATGAATCGGGGTGCTAATTTTCCCTTGACTCCAAACCTCTTGATTCCACGAAGTGGAGATACACGAAGATATGCTCGGTCTCCCACTTCGTAAGTCACCTCCTTGCGCTTACTGTCGGCATAACTCTTGTGTCGTGACTGTGCAATCTTGAGCCGGTCTCGAATCAGCTTGACTTTTTCTTCGGAATCCTTGATAAGATCGGAACCGAAAAGTGATCGATCTCCAACACTATCCCACAGCAATGGTGTTCGGCATCTCCTTCCGTATAGAGCTTCGAAAGGGGCCATCTTCAAACTGGATTGATAACTGTTGTTGTACGAGAACTCTGCGTAAGGCAAGTTATCATCCCAACTAGACCCATAGTCTAGCACACAAGCTCTCAACATGTCCTCCAGAATCTGATTAACTCTCTCGGTCTGTCCATCTGTCTGCGGATGAAAGGCTGTACTGAATTCCAGCCTCGTACCCAAAGTTTCATGCAATTGTTTCCAAAACTTTGAGGTAAACTGCGTTCCTCTATCTGACACGATTTTCCTCGGAACTCCATGCAGACATACGATCCTGGTCATGTATATCTTGGCCAACTTGGCACTGGTATAGGTAGTCTTCACGGGAATGAAGTGAGCTACCTTAGTCAAACGATCAACTACCACCCAGATAGAATCATAACCTGAACGGGTCCTGGGTAATCCTGTGATGAAATCCATACCAAGCTTCTCCCATTTCCAATCGGGAATCGGCAAAGGTTGAAGTAACCTGCTGGCTTCGATGTTCTGCCTTTACGTTGGCAAACATCGCATACTGCTACGTGCTCGGCTATGTCCTTCTTCATTCCTGTCCACGAAACTTTGCTTCAAATCCGGTACATCTTGGTGTTGCGGGGTGAATCGAGTACGGTGAATCATGTGCCTCCTGTAGAATTAGCTTCCTGAGCTCGGGATCATTGGGCACATAAATACGATCCTCAAACCATATAGTTCCATGTTCATCCTTTCGAATCCTTTAGCTTTTCCATCCTCCATCTTTTGCTTAATCTCATCGATTTCCTTGTCCGACTTACGGGCTTCACGAATCCTTTCGGTCAAGGTGGACTGAACTTCGAGTTGCGACAAATCCTTTGGAACTATCTCCGATCGGAGATCTCTCGAGGTCATCGACCAACTCTGGGTAATCCTCCTGCGGTAAGAGTGTTCACATAACTCTTACGGCTCAAAGCATCTGCTACAACATTGGCCTTACCAGGGTGGTAATGCAGCCTCATGTCATAGTCCTTTATCAACTCCAGCCATCTCCTCTGCCTGAGGTTCAATTCCTTCTGCGTGAAGATATACTTCAGACTCTTGTGATCCGTATAGACATCACAACGATTTCCAATGAGGAAATGTCTCCAAGTCTTGAGTGCATGCACCACAGCTGCTAACTCCAAATCATGCGTGGCATAATTCATCTCATGAGGCCGTGGTTCTGCGAGGCATAAGCTACAACCTTGCCTTCCTGCATCAATACTCCTCCGAGTCCTTGACGAAAGCGTCTAATAAACCTGGTATTCCTTGTGTATGTCCGCAAAATCAATCTTGGGCTGTGACCAACCGTTTCTTCAATTCCTGAAAACTGGCTTCACATTCCTCGGTCCAAACATACTTGGCTTCCTTCTTCAACAGCTCAGGTCATGGGCTTGGCAATCTTCGAGAAGTTCTCAATGAACCTCCGTAATATCCTGCAAGTCCGAGAAAATCTGCGGATCTCCTTGGTGAGGTGGGTGGCGCCAATCGGTGATGACTCAACCTTGGCGGAATCAACTGCTATTCCTTCTCCTGAAATAACATGTCCGAGAATCCAACTTCCTTCAACCAAAATTCACATTTGCTGAATTTGGCATACAATGATGTTCTCGAAGTTTCTCGAAACTAGGCGCAAATGTTCCTTATGCTCTTCCTCGCTCTTGGAGAATATCAATATGTCATCGATGAACACCACGACAAACTTGTCCAAGTACTCCATGAACACCTTGTTCATCAAATTCATGAAGTATGCAGGAGCATTAGTCAATCAAATGACATGACGGTATACTCAGATAAACCATACACGTGGTGAATGCTGTTTTGGGTATATCTTTCTCACGAATTTTCAATCGGTGATACCTCGATCGAAGATCGATCTTAGAGAATACCTTGGCTCCAACAAGCTGATCAAACAAGTCATTGATCATGGGCGGAGGTACTTGTTCTTGATGGTTACTTCGTTCAATGCACGATAATCCACAACCATCCTCAAGCTTCCATCCTTCTTCTCTACCAAAAGAACTGGGCTCCCCAAGGTGATGAGCTTGGACGAATATATCCTTTCTCCAATAACTCATTTATTTGTTCCTTGATCTCTTTCAACTCATTCGGTGGCATCCGATAAGGTCTCTTGGATATTGGGGCTGTGCCGCAATAACTCAATCAGAATTCAATGTCCTCCGTCCGGTGGCATTCTGGTAATTCCTCCGAAACACATCGGAAATTCTTGCACTCTGGCACTTCCTCTGAACAACTCCCGTGAGGGAATGCACCTGATTTTTCATCTGGCTGTGCTGGCTACATACTTGATCCTCTTACGCTCCGGGGTGGTGAGCAGAATAGACTTCTTGCACGATCAATGTTTCCTTCATACTTTGACAACCAATCCATGCCTAGGATCACATCCAAGGTCTGAGTTTCCAACACTATGAGTTCTACGGAAATTTGTGGTTCCCGATGTTGAGGTTTGCGGGACAGCTTAATCTCGCCATCATTTCTCCTCCTGCGAACCGACGCGGAGGGGCTTCTAAGGGTTCTAGTGCGTAATCCGTACTTATCCACAACTACCCTTGATATGAATGAATGCGTTGCACCGAATCAAATGAACCAAAACTGAACGTGAATTCAATAAAACTTACCAACCACGATTATCCGGCTGATCATAGACGTTCTCCACGTCGATGTGATTCACTTGAGCACGAGGAAAGGATTGGGCTTCTTCGCGAGCCTCCATTGCCATTCCGTTCCTCTGCTTGGCCTCCGGGCGTCGGTGGCGTAGTGCCTGCCTTCCGGCACTTGAAGCGGTGATGTGGCTCAGATCCTTGGAGCCGGGCAGAACGGTGTTGATTTCCATTACCACTGCCATTGCCATTGCCATGGCCTGACTTGTTGTCCTGGCTGCGGTTGTTTCCATTTCCACCATGGTTATGACCTCCATGGTTGTGATGGATGTGCCCTCCTGAGTACGGTGCATAGCGGGGCTTCTGCTGAGCTCCTGAATTGTGCTTCCCCTGGCTGTACTTCCTCTTGCGGCTTTCTATCTGCTGCTGCTTGCCTTCCAGAATCGTGGCCTTGTCTACCAGCTCCTGGTAGTTGTTGAAAGTAGCCACAATAAGCTGCATGCTCAATTCATCATTGAGTCCTTCAAGGAATTTCTCCTGCTTGGCGGCATCAGTGGCCACATCATCAGGGGCATAGCGGGCAAGCTTGCTGAATTCCTCCACGTACTGTGCCATAGTACGATTTCCCTGGCGTAAGTTGCGGAACTCACGCTTCTTCAGACTCATGGCTCCAGATGAGACATGAGCAGTGCGAAAGGCCTGCTGGAATTGATCCCAAGTGATGCCACCCAAAGGAAAGGTGGCGGTGTAATTCTCCCACCAAGAAGCTGCAGGTCCATCCAGTTGATGCGCGGCAAAGCGCACCTTCTCAGCATCAGTGCATCCAACGGTGACTAGCTCTCTTCCAATCTTGCGGAGCCAGTCGTCAGCCACAATCGGCTCAGTGCTACTAGAGAACACTGGCGGATTCAACCTCAGAAATCGAGTCAAGTTGTCCACAGTGGGTGGTGGTGGCGGTGGATTGTTGGCGGGGTTGTTCTGATTCTGAATCAGGAGCTGCATCAGTGCATTCTGTTGCTGGAGCAGCTGGGTGAGCTCCGGCAGGAAACCAGTGTCGCGTCTCGGAGGCATCTGGTGTTTTGGAGTGGATGAGAAATTTAGAATAGAACAAGGGTCTATGAGAAATAACACTACCCATATGAATGCACAATCATAACACACCAAACAGTTATTCATTCCACTCAAACATGGTTCAAACTCGATTACAAAAGCTCATGACTAATCGAAAGAAAAACATCGGCCTAACTGATCGACGAAAAGGTAAAAGATAACATGGTGGTCGACAAAAAAAGTCTTCATCAGTGGCGCCTCCTCTTGGGGTTTCCTTCAGTGGTACTCCCTTCAAAATCCTGATCATTGCTCACGAGGGGTGCTTCATCTCCACTCGGGTAAAGATCCTCTCCCAAGTCCATCTTTTCCTCTATCGCGGCAAGCTTCATCTTCAGGTCGTCGACTATCTCCATGAAGTCCGTGATTTCTTCCTCATGGCCAAGGAAGTCTGCGCGAGCCTTCTCCTCCAGTTCCAGTTCGCGGAACAAAAGCTTCCGGTGTGTCTTCGAGTTACGGCGAGCCTGAATCTCCCGTTTCCTGAGAAGACACTCCAAGTCCTGAATGTACGAGAGGGTGGAATCGTCCTCGATGGTACGGATGATATCTCCATTCCTTGCCCTGCGAGAAACCATGGCGAGGTCTGAGTGATCGA
The DNA here is from genome assembly GCA_021605205.1 of Aegilops longissima. Lineage (NCBI taxonomy): Eukaryota > Viridiplantae > Streptophyta > Magnoliopsida > Poales > Poaceae > Aegilops > Aegilops longissima. Next base: position 217,476,164 of record CM038677.1, on the reverse strand, counting down.
GCTCGGTCCTGTACTCCTCTCGGAGATGTCCAAGTGCTCGGTAAATTGCCACGTCTCTTCCGATGATCCAGTTGAACTCGGTGAACTCAAAGTTGATAGGCTCCGTGCGTCCTCCAAAAGTCCTCCCTGGGATATGCACCTCAATCCTGTAGCGGGTGTCCGTCGGAAGTGCATTAGTGGGTTTCCCAGTGATCGAGGGCAGAGCGATCTTCAGCAGCTTCACCATCTGGACCAGCTTCCTTCCGAAGGGCATCGTCTCATCGGGCTGGCAGAACTCCGGGAGCAAAACTGGGGTGAACTCGACGGCCATCTAGAATGTTGCAAAGGGGAGAAGAGTCAGAATAGATCAGAGAAGAAGTATAGAATGAAAAGGGGTTCAAAGTAAATGGTCTCTGCTTATGGCTTTCCGATCCTAGGGGTTACGATCCTACGGTCAGCGTGTGCTCTGATACCATCTCAGAGCGACCGACCCAAAATCGGTCAAATCTACGTATGCTGTACCATCCCAAGATCATCTTTGGTACTCACGATTACATCGATAAAGTAATCAAAGTTCAATCACACCTGAATATCATTAATCGATTCTCATATAGAGTCTTTATTACAAGGAATAAATTCGGCTCAAGGCCAACTCATGAGAAATAAACTAAAATGCTGCGGAAGCGTCGAAGGTAGCGAGTCCATCCGACTCAAGGGCAATCGCCAAGCGCGGAGCGTAGCCTCACTCCTGATCGGAATATATCTCTGCAACATAATACGTTGCAGCCATGTAGGTCAGCTTATGGAATAAGCTGGCAAGTTATGAAGAACAACAATAATAAAGTTACTAACTCTACATGCATATTTGGCTGTGGAGCTCTAAGTTTCATCATTTTGCGCAAAGCCAATTTTATCCTACTACAGTGGACTTATTTGCAAATTACTACAAATTGTTGGTAGTTATTGAGATGGTTCCGCCAACCAATATCTCGTTCCCAAATTATTATTAAGTCATAAACCCATCAAATTAATTCATTAGAATTTAGTGTTGAGATATCCAAATACTTCCATGGTCCAGATGCTCAAATGTCCGTAACCGGGGACACGGCTAATCGATTAGGTTATAACACTCTGCAGAGGTTTGCGCACTTTCCCCGCAAGAATCATTCCCTCCTTTAAAGTCTTCGCACTTCATGGTGTTTGAAGACGGACGAATAAACAGGTCTTCCAAAGAGTTCTTCCGCCACTTTGCCGTACCCATCCAATCCTACCGCTCGTCTACTTCTCGTAGTACCGTCCAGCCACTTCACTACAAGGGTCAACCCAGCCAGAGCCCATAATGGCTTGCGGCTGCATGTAAGCTTCGGTCATGGGGCATCCATCCTTCTCTTCGTGGCTGGGTGAAGCTTTCCAAGATGTCATGGCGCTTCTCCATGCATCCCGCCAACCACTGGTGCTCCAGGTGCCCGTCAACCGTCCTCCACCCAAAGAGTGATTTTCGAAGTCCATCTTGATCATTGTAGTCCATGGGTCATCATCATCATTATTGACTCTCACATCTTACTTATGAATTTCACTCATCCCAAATCCGTCTCTGAGCATAGCAAAATAACTACTACGTCCCGGGGTCATGGTAACAAGGGGATTGGTTCATCCTACCACATGATACTACTCAAGTTTAATGACTTCAAGATTTCACTACTGCATGCAATGGTGGGGTGGTGACAACTACTAATGCACAAAACATAGGTATAGAAATAACATGATCAAAACTTGCCTTGCTGATGATCCTCGTAAGCTAAAGAGTCGTAGTAGCAAGCTTAGACTCAGAACTCTACCGAGACAAACAATAACATAATAAGCACAAAGCAAAAGGATCACACAAGATAACAAAAGTAACAAAGCACAACAAAGCAAACAAAATCAAATCCAAAGGAAAACTCAAAGAAATCAAATTCAAAGTCTTTCCTATTCCAAACAATAGCAAAAATAGTTTTTATATAACAAAATTCCTCAACATAACCTAATCATGGTTTTAGGTTAACTTAACAGAAAAGGATTAACTAAGTAGTTAGGAGCAAAAAGAATTAATTAATTAGCTATTATAAAACTCAATTTAAGCCTAATCCAATTTCTATTAAGAAAATTAATTTAAAACTTTTATTAATTGTAAATAAAAGTTCATCTAATGGAATGACAGAAACTAACCTAGAATAACTAATCACAAGTTAAAAATAAATTAATTTACTAATTAATTAATTAGGAAAACAGAACTAATCAATTAATTAGGATTAATAGGATTCTGCCTAGAATTAATTATTTATTAATCCTAAAATACCAAAGTAAATTTCTAGGGTTTGGCAATATCAAAATAAAGTGATTGCAAAAGAATCATGCAAAAATAATTTTTCTAACTAAAACTATAGCAGATTTACTATTCTGACTAAAACAATATTAAAGCATTTTTAATTATTTTAACATAGCTAAATATATGTTTTTCAGAAACTATATAAAATTTGCAATGCAACAAAAAAGAATCACTAAAAATATTAAACAGAACAAAAGATACACATTTTGAAATTTGGAACAAATCGCTAAAACAGAAAATCTAAATAAAAGAAAAATGCCTAATGGGCCTAAACTGTGCACTAGGCGTCAGATAGACTAAATGGGCCTAGGGTTTAACTAACAGGACCGGGCCTAATAAATAAACCTAACTAATAAAAATAAACCGCACCGGCCGGTTTTCTAATAAAAACGTACCCCTTCGGGGGCTTCTAATCCTAACCACCCGATCGGGATCGGACGGGGGAGGGAGATTCCGGGGACTCACCGGACTCCGGCGACGTTGGCGGCGGCGGCGGGAGTGCTCCGAGGCGTTGGGGGGTCGGCGAGCTTCGGGGAGACGTCGGGGAGATCTTGGGAGCTCGGGAGGGTTCGGTGGGGTTGGGAGGTTCGGGGCACCAGGCGGCGACGGCGAGGTTTTGGCGGCGGGGTTGAGCTCGGGCTCCAAGCGTGCCGGAGAGAGAGGAGTGGGGCTCGGCGAGGCTAAGGGGGAAAATGGGGTCTGGGGCTCGGGCTATATAGCCAGGGCCTCGGTGGGGGCGAAAGGGCATCGGGGCTGTCGGGATCCGGATCCTTGGGATCCGGTGGATCTCCCATGAGGTCCGTTTAAGGGCGAGGAAGAAGAGAGGGGGGGTCCACGGGTCGAGTGAGGAGAGAGGGAGGTTGGTGGTGGCGGATCCTAGGGATTCGGCGAGGGGCGGTGAGTCTTGTTGGGCTGGCTCTCTGGGGCCTCAGTGGGCTGGCTTGGTGGGCAGTCTTGTGAGGTGGCCGAGGCTGGGCGCTGGCTGGGCCTGGGTGGCCTGGCTGGCGCCCGAAAAGGTTTTTCCTTTATTTTTTTAATAAAACCAAAAACAAAAATAAAACCTAAACTAATAATATTTTATATAGGGTATATATATACCAAAATGATCAGGGGAATATTCCCTTTCATTTGAACATTTTTCCAAAGGCAAAATCCAAACTTTATGAAAATCCATTTTTTTTCAAGTTCAAATAAAATTCAGATTTTGAATTCCAATTCTTTTGGCTTTGTTTCCTCTGATATTTTTGGAGTGTCATGTTAGCTCCTCTCATACTTTTGATCAAGTATTTATCAGGGTTAGTTTTGGAATTGTTTCCCACATGCCAAAGTTTGGAATTCAAATTTCAAATTCAAAACTCTCTGAAACTTCAAATGGAATTCAAATTCAAACAGGATGCATAGGATGCTTATCTAATATTGTAAAACATTCCAAATAGGAGAATTTGGGATGTTACACTTCATCATCCATGGATGCGTCCCGATAGATCTATCACGCACAGGCACACACAGAAACACATCCCCACTCTTATTGATAATATTGCAGTTCTACCCTCAGTTTGTCTAGTAGGCCTCTCCCACCATCTTCGAGAAGCAACTCCATCACCCATCCAGCACTCTACCCCTCTCCCTCCCCCTCTCTCTCTCTCTCTCTCTCTCTCTCTCTCTCTCTCTCTCTCTCTCTCTCTCTCTCTGTCCCAACCTATTTCCCGTCCTTCAGTTATGTATGGATGTCGATTGATATCCCTCAAGACATAGCTGGGTCTCTCCTTCTCAACACATGTACGAGTTGTTCTACCTCTCTAGTTAGGCCTCTGCCTCCCCTCCCCCCACACACACCGATACATCAAGCGCTCTAGTCATGTCTCCCTGCCACACACAAACTTGTCCTGTGCCCTCCGACGTTCAGGTAGGTCAGTCGCCCTATATCTTTGACTTGCACACACACAATTTCGATGGCTCTCTTCATCGATTCGCACCCCACCCACTTGATACTCTCTTCGAATCTATCGATATCTATGACCCCTCCCTCTCTTCTCGTCGATCGCCCCCTCTATATATGATATCGATAGGCCTCTATTTCACACACATTGCATGTGTCAATTTTTTTGAGATGTCATCGACACATATTCCCACAAATACATTCACGAAATCACCCCCCCAAACAAAAAAACACTCACGAATGCACACGCCATCTGTCTATGTTTGTATCTCTCTCTCACACACCCACGTAGGTGGGGGCGTGCACGAAGAGAAGAGGTGCACGCACGGCGAACATACTCCTGTCTCTTTCCCAACCACACCCGCGCGAGTACACGGTGGAGCTCATTTCTGTACAAAAAGGTAGCCCACGTGGTAATTTGACACGTGTACTGGTTGTCCACTTGATGGAGGATCGTCTACCATGGGTGAACAAAGAAATTGTGACTTGACGCGTTATGTTAAAAAAGAGACAAACCATGTGGGGCCTACCTTAGAGGCAATGCTCTATACACTCGGGATGCTCTGTGCGTATTACTTTTGATGTGTCCCGCCAACTCGCAAAACGAGGAGAAGCTTGCTTAGTACGCCGTCTCCCCCGCCCACGGGCGCACTGGCTCGCAGGACGAGGTGAAGCTTGCTTACTATGCCTTACGCCCGCTCCCTCGCCCACGCGCGCGGTGGCTCGCAGGACGAGGAGAAAATTTTACTACTCCCTCCGTTTACTCCTCGTCCCTACCTTGGTTAGAAAGATTATCATATTGTTTGGAATATATGTCCTTTAGTAGATTTCAATATGTACTACTAGTACATACTCCAAACAATGATGTATATAGACGTATTTTAGAGTGTAGATTCACTCATTTTGCTCCGTATGTAGTCAATATTGAAACGGACGTAATAGTACGCACTCTCCCTCGCCCACGTGGTGGATGTACAACAATTCATTCGGTCTCATATAGCCAGAATGATATATTGCAATACCATTATTGCTCGACTTCCCGGAGAGGCGAAGAGCCAATTGCAAGGTTAATATTTTGGAGATGCCAAGCGCAAGATTTATAGGAGAACGAGTAGTAGTACATACCAGTGGTACGTACTGTATGAGGAAGAAGGCAACAAGATGTATGTTTTGCGTGACAGTCTCTTCTTACAGGACGTGCTAGACCTAGTGGACCTCATTGTTGCAATGGGACTACTCCCTATCATACATGGCACGATTCAGAGTGGTGGGTAGCGGGCATAATTCGGAGCTACTTAGGCTAGTCATAGTGAGAGTAACTTATGTAGCAACATGACACATCCCAAGACAAATTTTCTTATGTGGCATGGAGTTAATGAGGGAAGAGATGCTTGTGGTAACATAATATGTTACTGTAACATAACACACCCCAAGGTAAAATGAGTCTATGTCTCAATTAATGAAGGTTTGTATGTTACCATCTATATGTTACTACCCATTATGAAGGTAGTAACATGGACTAGTAACAAAAGCATGTTACTAGTCTAAGTTACTCCCCACTATGACCATCCTTAGTCTTAAACCCCATGAAGAAGTCCCATCGAAAGGAATAGCCATCCTCTACACGTGCTCATCTATAAAATGAGTAAATGAGACAAAAAGAGAAAGAGACAAAGTAAAAAAATCACGAGTCTTAGATCCAGCCCTTTGTATCAGTCAATGATATTTCTACGTTGTGATTGACATGGCTATATTATTAACAATGCTACGGAGGTAGAAGCGGATTTTTATTTATTCGCGGAGGTAGCAGTGGATGGATATTCAATGAGGAATGAAATGATGGCTGCTACCTCGGTCAAACATAGAGAAAGGTGGGCCTCGTGATTTCACGGCTTATTAGTCATTATTACTGCCTATACTCTTTGCCCATATATAATAACCGCGTGGTAGTACAGTAGTGGGCTATACTTTTAATAACCATGCTCGAAGAGAAGAGGTGCACACACCCACGCACGTAGTGTACTAGTAGCACTCTTTGCGTCTATTGCGTCTTCCCCAACCACACACGTGACACGGTGGAGCTCATTTCTGTAAGATGATGCAACCCATGTGATAATTCGACGCGTCTAGTAGTAGTTACTAACTTATAAATAATGGAGGGTCGGGAACCACGAATGAACGATGCCGCGTCATTTATAAATATAGTTTTTTTTTCTTCAGTGGCACATACGCAATATAAATAGGTTCATATGGAGAGAAAGGGAAACCGCTCCACTATATACATAGCCAGGACGAGCCTACACGGTTGCTTGCTGGGGTTGCTCTCTTCACACTCTCGCACAAAATGATTGTGGCCACATCTCTAACATCCCGGCGGATCATGCCCGCCGGGGGAAGCGGTGGATGCTTAGTGTAGATGCGGTCGGAGTCGCCGACGGTGAAAACCCAATGTAGGCACATCCCAATCAGGGGTCATCGTCGTTCTCTCTCACAAAGCCGGTGAGGTTGCCTTCGTCACTGCCGCGACATGGGCAGTTGCCACCTCCTGCCGCCCTCCTCTAGGTTGAGATACGTCACGACATCCCTCAGGTGCAACTTCCTTTACAGCCAGCTTGCACCACTGCTCCAGCTGCCCACATCACTCCATGTGGATATTTCTCTACTTCTTTGCCCCGCACATACCTCTACTGGCTTCTACGTATTGTATTTGTGATGATTTTATGTCTCATCAACTAGTCCCAGTAATCTTATTCTAATCACGCTTCTTCAATTTCTTTGCCACAGGGATGCTCATCTCGATTTTGGTGAAACTACACAAAATGATCCGATGGTCAAAGGGTTGCAAAAATTCATTTCTCGGAAGCTCCAACGTTGACAGCAAATTAAAGCCTGGTTAGGGTTTACGGTTTAAGGGCTAGAGACTGCCTGGATCATTTTTTTCTTTAGCTGTCTCTGTTCCAAAATAAGTGTCAACTTTAGTAGTAGTACAACTTTGTACTAAACTTTGCATAAAATTGAGACACTTATTTTGGAATGGAGGGAGTACATATTGGCTATGATCTGTCAATCATTGAGATGCAATAGCATGCATGTTAGTCTCCTTTGTATTTGATGAAATGTTGCAACGGGCAACCTTGGACGCAAGATACATGAAACAGAAGCTAGAAGCTTCATAGCATTGTACAAATTTATCTCGCTGAGAAATTACAGTACGTATTGTACTAGTACAGTACGATGTAAAGAGTTAGGTGTCGCATGGTGTCCAGAAAATATGGTGATAGTGTGAGATGGGCCATGTAATCACTGAGCCTGCGTGTTTTCACTGCTTTCGCACTTCTCCCCTGTAAGAATGGAGAAAATTGTAATCTAGTAGTACCTCCTTTTGCCGAAAGCGTGGGAGATCCAACAGTCGTACCACCTCAGTAATAATGACCAATGAGCCATCAAATCACATAGACCCAGCAGTAAGTTGGACGGATGAAGCAACCATCACTCTTGAATCCGCTTCTCCCTTCAACGCAGGCGCCAGTGAGAGGTCGCGTCCGCTCTGCCCGGTCATGAATGCGGCACCGATTCTTTGGAGCGGCGCTGACCGTTTCGGGTGGAAAGCACGCGCGGGCGATGGAAGGGCTTTGGGTGGGCCAGGCTGGTCAGGAGCGGGCATGGCCGTTGTCGCCTGTCCCGGCCGGATGCCCGGAAACGATAGGATGCACCGACTCTCGCGGCTAAATTGTACACTACACACCATCTCTTTATAGGAGTAGGTCGATGTGTCGCTCTCTCTAACACACACATGCTGTTAAACACACACACACACACGCCGAGGTAAAATGAGTCTATATCTCAATTAATGAAGACTTGCATGTTACCATCCATATGCATGTTACTATTCCAAGTTACTCACCACTATGACCAGCCTAGCAATGTAACCAAACCCTCCTTACTCTGCCTTGTTATCTCCCCCGGAAACCCAATGCATGGAGCGCAACTACGTGTTGATCAGTCGAGAAATCAAAGTTGGCTTGCATGCGAGTTAATACGTGTCCCTGCATGGTAGCTAAAACGGCATCTCTTAGTTGTTGTGATTAATTGTTGTGTTTAGAGACAAAATCAGGGCTTTGATTGGAGGAAGGACCGGTCAAGTTTCTCCTTCTCCTCCAATCTGCTTGCACCTTGGTCCCGCTGCACCTTCTAACGTGACTTATTACACCTAGACGGAGGGAGTAGTATGAGATACGGTGGCACACTGACTTAGGTCGAATACAAGTTCCCAAAATTGTGTGCATGTTATAATAAGGATTCACTTAAAATAGTACGTGAGCGAACAGAGGGATCAATTGGACAGCGTTCACGAGCAGTAGCAAGATGTGTGAGGTAAGATACACCGCTGGCGCTTTTATTTTTTCTTATTAATTTGTTTGTTTCACCCTCAGACTGGTGGGACCCAACGTACTACGTGGAGAGAGGTAAGGTGACTAAGGCTGCATTATTTCTATACTACCAACACTGCTTTAAATCCCAAAAGACCTTACCACCAAAGCCACATGACACGATTATGATTTAAATCCCAATGACTCCCACGCAAAAAAAACATGGCATGCTTGTCACATGAATGCAGGAATGTATAAAAGGTTACTTTCCTCTCATTAAACATAACGTGAGGGTGGTGTAGCTGGTTAGCCTGTTTGCTCATCAAACTTCAGGTCTCGGGTTCGATAACCACACTTGAGCATAATTTTGTTTTTGTTCGACTTCTTTCTTCCACCCAATGACAGGTAGGCCCCGCATGACAGGCGGTGCCAGGAGGATCCTTCGACTGGTTAAAATGGATGGATACGGAGCTATACGATCTCGTCCTTGGTGCTTGTTTTCTAGGGTTTGCACTCTTCACACTCTCTCTCCACTATATATATACACGTTGGAGCCTCAGCGCTTGTAGTTGCTCTCTTCACACTCTCCCACCCTCTCCAGATCTAAACAAGACTTCGTTGGCCTCTCTCTCTCCCCTCACTGCTGGTCAAAGAGCCGACAGGATCCGTCTGCCAGGAAGGGAAGGAGGCTTAACGCTGTCGCCGTCGGCGAGGGAGGGAATACACTACCGGTGTTGCTGTTCTCTTTCACCCAGTGGCGGCGCGGGAGGGCCTCTTACCCCTTCTTCCTCGCTGTCGTACATAGTGTGGGCAGAACGGCCTCCGGTCACCCACCGAATCACACCCCAAGAACCTTAAGGTATAATTTACTTATTCCACAGGCATTGCCCTAGCTGCATGTGGGCTTTTTCCGCTTCTGCACACGAATCTTGGTGTTGGATCAAACATGAAAATAGGGGGGAAAGTTGTATAGCATGAATCTAGGACGTGGTTAAAAGAGGAAAGGAATGGGGGAAGTAGTGGGGAAAGTTGTATAGCATGAATCTAGGACGTGGCTCAAAAGGAAAGGAAGGGGGAAAGTAGTGGGGAAAGTTGTATAGCATGAATCTAGGACGTGGTTCAAAGAGGAAAGGAAGGGGGAAAGTACTAGTACAGACTGGCTATCCAGCACCTACGTTGGTCGAAAAGGGGAAACAATGACAAACGCAGTATGCACATCTGTAACGAACTGATCTTTTGTTTTGGGGGACAAGGCTGTGGAGTTTGAGCGGGACTAGATTTGCTGCGCTCACATAGGGAAAGGTGTCTAAAGATAACAAAACTGGGACAAACACAAATATGCTCCTTGGTTGTTTGTTCTTTGTTGCAACAGACTGTGCATCACCCCTTCATACATCGGTAGATGCACATGGTGATGGTGAGTCAATTGTCCCGTGCAACTCTTTAGCTGTTGTTAATCTAAGGCCCTGTTTGGTTAAGAAGTCGTAGGACTTTTTTTAGTCCCAACTAAAAAGTCCCTAGTCCCTACCTGCTTGGTTCCAAGGACTATACATGGACTAGAGGTTATTGAATGACATGCTAAAAGACCATGTTACCCCTAGTAATGAACTAATAGAGATAAGGTGCGATGCGGGGCAGGGGCAACTGTTGGAAAAGGTCCCAAAAAGACTCTCCCTCGGGGTCTTCTTTCTTTAGTCCCAAATGCCCACTTTTAGTCCCTAAATTTCCCTCCTATTTGGTTTAGATGGGACTAAAAGGGACTTTTTTTAGTCCCTACACCGAAAAGTCCCTGTAAACAAACACCCTCTAATAATGCCGCTGGAAAACTGATGCAATGCCACAGTTAAAAGCAAATTACATGTTTAACGAATTTTATTGTTAATATAATCTCTCTGTTAATGTGAATCAATGCCACCGTTTGAGAAATGCTACTGTCTTGCTTTATTTCCCAATTAGACAAGTTAGATGCTTATTTTTGTTGGCTTCTATGTCATCCACCGTTATTGACCACTTGTCGTTTCCTTTGCACCTCTGTGTAAACAGGGTTATCTACTTCACCTCGTTGCTATTGTGACCTTTTGTTGCACTGCAACAAACACTTTTGTTTTAATAGTGTTTTGTGCAGTTCAACCAAAATGTCACACCGACAACGTTGCTTCATTGCTTGATCTTAGTGGAACTGCACAAGAGGATATCTTACTTCCTATCCGTGTTGCCAAATTTGGTTCAGATCTTCTTCTTGTGAGTTGTTTGAATTCTGCATCATGAGAGGTCAGTACTAGCCTTCTTTCACATGATTGTGCAGTGTGCTTTCATATGTTGTGCTACTTGTATGGTAATGTTGCTTGATTTTAGTGAATTGCACAAATGGAGACAAGACTTCCAATCTGTATGTGCACCGTAATATCCCATTGAGGTAAGATAAGGATATTGCACAACTTTTGGCCTGTATTTTGCCACTTTCAACAGAAAATTAATGTCGTTGTTTAGTGCTATACTTGTGCTCCCTAATTGACATGCCAAATTTTACATTGAAGGCGAAGCTTGTCTGTTATTGAACCAAGTGATGAAGGGGAAGAACAAGCGGATGAAATAACAAAAATCAACTCCTGGTGCTGTAATGTAGCACTAGAACTGTGATGACACAAGTAATGATATAGTTTTGCATCTTAATTTATTGCTATGGCTGGAACGAGCAATTGTTCTGCCACTGATTTGATGCCACTCTTAATGTAATATGTAATTATCTCTACTTGTGCAAACAGGGATCTTCTTTGAAGATACCATATATTTTAGTGGAACTGCACAAGAAGATGTTGGAAACATTAAACTAATCGAGGAGTATATAGTAAGCATGGAAACCACAGTAGATAACAACAGATGGTTCCGGAGAAGTGCTTGATCTCTATGCTCTACACAATAAGCCTCCTGACAAAGGTTGTTACTCGCCCACGGACTTCATCCATATGATTGAGCTTTGTCATCTCTATTGGTGTTGTTCTACTGTTTAGATACTGTCATGAGAAAGTGGTATTGTCCTTGAGAAGTGCTTCATCTGTGTTGTTTTAAATATTTACTTTCCTTTTTTTAGCAAACAGGGATGCTAGCATTTAGTTGTCCTCTTGTCTTTGCACAACAGGATCATCCTCCTCTGAACAAGAATATGGAGTAAGTGAAGTGACTAGTTCCGATTATGCCAGGATGAAGAAGCCATATCTATCTTCTCAGCAAAAGGAGCAGTTGAAGGATGGTTACATTACTCCCCACAAGACCAAACTAACTTCAGCTCAGAAGGACTGACAGATCTCCATCTTTTTTGCTGTGATGCGCAAGTACAATGTTGTTGTAGGATTCTTTCCGGTGAGTTCCATTTATTTTAAAGTGTGCTCAACATGGACCATGTAGGTGCCTGTTTAAACTGTCAATTCATAGTACAGTTTGCTTTATACTAATCACTTATTTTGTATTTGTGCAAACAGGGGTGCTCATCTTGATTTCAATGGGAACTACACAGAATGTTCATGAATACATCAAATTATTCATTTCCACCACAAGAAAGGAGGTGCCGATATGTTCAAGGCGTTGCAACATATAAATGCGAAATCATACAAGCTACGCGTGAATTTGGTTGATTTTGGTGAAACTGCACAAAAAGAATAGCTGGTTTATTTCGCACGAGGTGCCACGTCAATGTCCAAACTGATGGCAAACCCTGCCCATTCTACAATCGTAGGCGTTTGATATTTTGGAATGGGAAAACCTTGTCAAAATTCGCTCATTGATGTACGCAAAACAACACGCATTTGACATTTTGGAATGGGACAACCTTGTCAAATTTTGCTCACTGATGTTAGCAAGAAGACATGCGTTTGATATTTTCGAATGGGACACCCTTTGCTGTCAGCAACATCAATCGATTTTTCTTTATTGTTTAGTTGTGAAGTAAATATTGGCTCTGACATGTGAATCGCTGAGATGCATTATCATCGATTGTTTTGAATGTTCTCTATGAATTGCCAGGCCTGTGTATTTGATTGCAATGTACATGACCACTAAAAAGCAGCTCAAACTCTTTGTACTCCCTCTGTTCCTTTTTACCTTGCATATTAGATTTCTTTCAAGTCAATTGATTTTACATTGTGGAAGCTGGAGCCAGGTGCCGGTCGGCTTCTCCGACCACACAACAAACTCAGGGAGCACGTCGGCCGAGTGGAAGCGCGGCCTGGGAGGTCGCGCGACCATGGCGCGCCTCACCTCCTCGCAAGGGCTGCCTCGCCCCCGACGGCACGCCGCCACGGCCGGCCAAGGCGTGCCCGCGCCCTCGAGGAGCCACCGCGGGGGTCGCGGCATGCTTGCGTGGGCGGCCTCGCCCCCTCTTGGGAGGTGGCGAGTCGAGTCCCTCCTTGGGGGCCTTCCCCTTCTTGGTAGCGGAGAACTTTCTCGTCGGTGCCATGGGAACTGCAGCAAGATGGAGAGATGAGAAAGAAGAAGGAGAAGTGGGAAGCAAGAAGACAGAGATGAGAGAGGGGGCTCCGCCCCTTCCCTCAGTTATAGCCAGGAGGAGGCCAACCGCCGGCCTCCACGGTCGCACGTAATGATGATTTTCCTCTACATGCGGCAGGGTCTCGTCAAGTCGAACGGTTGCCGAGGCAGCGTGGGGAAGCGAAGGCGCCCACGTCCCATCAATCGCCACGCGTCTACCAAGGCCGCAGGCGGTTGGGGCCCATGGCGCTCTGCACTTGCCCTTTGGCTTCGCCTCAAAGCCAAGTTCGAGCGCGTCTTGGGCCCGGGGACTACTGTCGGCGTCCTGGAACGGGGGTACCAGACTTGCTTGCCTGCGGCCCACGGCGTGGCTTCATCGACGGCCCGGTACGACCCAGTTTCAGCAGCAATGACTCAAGATCCTAGCGAGGGGCCAAGCCTCACGAGGCGGACGACACCAAGACCTCCCTAGGGGCAGCCTCACTAGGCTGGCTCCCGAGGAGCGGAGATATCAAGGCAAGGTGCACCTCACGAGGTTCACGTGACGTGAGCCATGACGACCAAGGCCAGGCGGGCGCCAGCGGGTGCAGTGTACCAGTTTCCCCTTTGGTGCCAAGGAGGCAAGCGCAGGCGCAGAGTCCCAAGGAATCAGGCAAAGATATGCATATTGGTGCAACGAGACCAAGACCGCCAGGACGACAGGACTGAGATCATCGCGGAGCCCACTAAAACGTCACCACCAGAGCCTTTGCATGCGAAGACTGCTTTTGTCAGGATAACTTGTACTAGTTGTCCCCCTTTGAATTTGGACGTTGTGGGATCCCTTTCCGCCTACATTTGGGAAGAGGACCAAGGCCACTATAAATAGGACCTAGCCACCACCATAGAAGGGATCAGATCATTCAGAACATCCTCACACCCACCAGCTCATCGAGCTCAAGAACACCTCTCCTCCTGAGGCTGTTCAACCACTGTACTAGTTCAGCCTCAGCCCCTTGAGGCAATCCACCACAAAGCTGGAGTAGGGTATTATACCGCAAGGTGGCCCGAACCAAGATAAACTGTTGTGTCTCTTTTCCCTCGGGTTCGTCGAGCCAGGCTGTGGAATCATTGGGCCGGCAGGTTAGGAAGAAAGAGTACTTCGTACGCACCCCAGTGTTCGAACCTCTCAAGGGTCTGCGGAGCCCCAGAATGTGACAATGGTTAAGTTTCCTAACCATGGACATGTGTTGTCATTTGATGAAGGGGATCACATCATTAGGAGAATGATGTGATGGACAAGACCCATCCGTTAGCTTAGCCTTATGATCTTTCAGTTTTATTGCTATTACTTTCTTCATGTCAAATACATATTCCTTTGACTATGAGATTATGCAACTCCAGGATACCAGAGGAATACCTTGTGTGCTATCAAACGTCACAACATAACTGAGTGATTATAAAGATTCTCTACAAGTATCTCCGAAGGTGTTTGTTGGGTTGGTATAGATCGAGATTAGGATTTGTCACTCCGAGTATCGGAGGGGTATCTCTGGGCCCTCTCGGTAATACACATCATGATAAGCCTTGGAAGCAATGTTACTAATGAGTTAGTTATGGGATGATGTATTACGGAACGAGTAAAGAGACTTGCCGGTAATGAGATTGAACTAGGTATGAAGATACCGACGATCGAATCTTGAGCAAGTAACATACCGATGACAAAGGGAATAACGTATGTTGTCATTACGGTATGACCAATAAAGATCTTCGTAGAATATGTGGGAACCAATATGAGCATCCAGGTTCTGTTGTTGGCTATTGACCAGAGAGGTGTCTCGGTCATGTCTACATAGTTCTCGAACCCGTAGGGTCCGCACGCTTAACGTTCGATGACGATTTTGTATTATATGAGTTATGTGATTTGGTGACCGAATGTTGTTCAGAGTCCCGGATGAGATCATGGACATGACGAGGAGTCTCGAAATGGTCGATAGGTAAGGATTCATATATTGGACAATGATATTCGGACAGTGGAAGTGTTCCGGAGGTACCGGGTGCATATCGGGTCACCGGAAGGGGTTCCGGGCATCCCCCCGGCAACTACATGGGCCTTAATGGGCCAAGAGGTGGACAGACCAGCCCCTAAGGGGCTGGTGCACCCCATGTAGGCAAAAATAAGGGGGAGAAAAGAGGAGAAGGGAGAAAGGAAGGGGAGGGATTCGGCCTCCCCCTTCCTTCCCTCCCCCTCCTCCTTCCTTCCCCCTTGAGGTTAATATGGAAGGGGGGAGGCCAAATTGGGAGGCGCCCAAGTAGCATTCCTCCTACTTGGGGCGCCCCTTGGCTGCCTCTCCTCCCCTCCAACCTATATATATGAGGGGGGCACCGCTAGAACACACACCAACGATTGTTAGCCGTGTGCGGCGCCCCCCTCCACAGTTTACGCCTCCGGTCATATTCACGTAGTGCTTAGGCGAAGCCCTGCGTGGATCACTTCACCATCACCGTCACCATGCCGTCGTGCTGATGAAACTCTCCCATGATACTTTGCTGGATCAAGAGTTCGAGGGACATCATCGAGCGGAACGTGTGCAGAACTCGTAGGTGTCGTACGTTCGGTGCTTGATCGGTAGGAACAAGAAGAAGTTCGACTACTTCGACTGCATTGTCAAACGCTTACGCTTTCGATCTACGAGGGTACGTGGACACACTCTCCCCTCTCCCTGCTATGCATCTCCTAGATAGATATTGCGTGAGCGTAGGATTTTTTTTTGAAATTGCATGCTACGTTCCCCCACAATGGTATCAGAGCCAGGTCTATGCGTAGATGATATGCAGGAGTAGAACACAAAGAGTTGTGGGCGGTGATCGTCATACTGCTTGCCACCAATGTCTTATTTTGATTCAATGGTATTGTTGGATGAAGCGGCCCAGACCAACCTTACATGACCATGTTCATGAGACCGGTTCCACCAACAAACATGCAACTAGTTCTACATAAAGGTGGTTGGCGGGTGTTTGTTTCTCCAACTTTATTTGAATCGAATTTGACTGCAGCCGGTCCTTGTTGAAGGTTAAAACAGCAAACTTGATAAATCACCGTTGTGGTTTTGATGCGTAAGTAAGAATGGTTCTTACTAGAAGCCCGTAGCAGCCACGTAAAACTTGCAACAACAAAGTAGAGGACGTCTAACTTATTTTTGCAGGGCATGTTGTGATGTGATATGGTCAAGACATGATGTGATATGCGTTATTGTATGAGATGATCATGTTTTTGTAAAAGTTATCGGCAACTGGCAGGAGCCTTATGGTTGTCGCTTTATTGTATGAAATGCAAACACCATGTAATTGCTTTACTTTATCACTATGCATTAGTGATAGTTGTAGAAGCAATAGTTGGCGAGACGACAACGACGCTACGATGGTGATCAAGGTGTCAAGCTGGTGACGATGGAAATCATGACGATGCTTTGGAGATGGATATCAAAGGCACAAGATGATGATGGCCATATCATGTCACATATTTTGATTGCATGTGATGTTTATCTTTTATGAATCTTATTTTGCTTAGTACGGCGGTAGCATTATATCATGATCCCTCACTAAACTTTCAAGGTATAAGTGTTCTCCTTGTGTATGCACCGTTGCGACAGTTCATCGTGCCGAGACACCACGTGATAATCGGGTGTGATAAGCTCTACATTCACATACAACGGGTGCAAGACAATTTTGCACATGCAGAATACTCGGGTTAAATTTGACGAGCCTAGCATGTACAGACATGGCCTTGGAACACTGGAGACTGAAAGGTCGAACGTGAATCATATAGTAGATATGATCAACATAGAGATGTTCACCATTGAAAACTACTCCATCTCACGTGATGATCGGACATTGTTTAGTTAATATGGATCACGTAATCATTTAGATGACTCGATGGATGTCTCTCTAAGTGGGAGTTCTTAAGTAATATAATTAATTGAACTTAATTTATCATGAACTTAGTCCTCATAGTATTTGCATATCTATGTTATAGATCAATAGCTCGCGTATTGCTCCCCTGTTTTATTTTTGATATGTTCCTAGAGAAAACTAAGTCGAAAGATGATAGTAGCAATGATGCGGACTGGGTCCGTGATCTGAGGATTATCCTCATTGCTGCATAGAAGAATTATGTCCTTGATTCACCGCTAGGTGACAAACCTCTTGCAAGAGCAGATGCAGAAGTTATGAACGTTTGACAAGCTCGGTATGATGACTACTTGATAGTTTAGTGCACCATGCTTTATGGCTTAGAACCGGGACTTCAAAAATGTTTGGAACACCATGGAGCATATGAGATGTTCCAAGAGCTGAAAATGATATTTCAGACTCATGCCCGTGTTAAGAGGTATGTGACCTCTGACAAGTACTTTGCCTACAAGATGGAGGAGAATAGCTCAACTAGTGAGCATGTGCTCAGAATGTCTGGGTACTACAATCACTTGAATCAAGTGGGAGTTATTCTTCCAAATAAGATAGTGATTGACAGAGTTCTCTAGTCACTATCACCAAGTTACTAGAACTTTGTGATGAACTATAATATGCAAGGGATAACGAAAACGACTCCCAAGCTCTTCGCGATGCTGAAATATGCGAAGGTAGAAATCAAGAAATAGCATCAAGTGTTGATGGTTAAATAAGAACACTAGTTTCAATAAAAAGGGCAAGGGAAAGAAAGGGAACTTCAAGAATAATGGCAAGCAAGTTGCCACTCCCGTGAAAAAGCCCAAAGTTAGACCCAAACCTGAAACTGAGTGCTTCTTCTGAAGGAAATATGCCTCAGAGGCAATAATAAAGTTGTTATTTATATTTCCTTATATCATGATAAATGTTTATTATTCATTCTAAAATTGTATTAACCGGAAACTTAGTACATGTGTGAATACATAGACAAACAGAGCGTCCCTAGTATGCCTCTACATGACTAGCTCGTTGAATTAAAGATAGTTAAGTTTCCTAACCATAGACATGAGTTGTCATTTGATTAACGGGATCACATCATTAGAGAATGATGTGATTGACTTGACCCATTCCGTTAGCTTAGCATTTGATCGTTTAGTATATTGCTATTGCTTTCTTCATGACTTATACATGTTCCTATGACTATGAAATTATGCAACTCCCGAATACTGGAGGAACACTTTGTGTGCTACCAAACGTCACAACGTAACTAGGTGATTATAAAGGTGCTCTACAGGTGTCTCCGATGGTACTTGTTGAGTTGGCATAGATCAAGATTAGGATTTGTCACTCCGATTGTCGGAGAGGTATCTCTGGGCCCTCTCGGTAATGCACATCACTATAAGCCTTGCAAGCAATGCAACTAGTGATTTAGTTGCGGGATGATGTATTACGGAACGAGTAAAGAGACTTGTCGGTAACGAGATTGAACTAGGTATTGAGATACCGACGATCGAATCTTGGGAAAGTAACATACCGATGACAAAGGGAACAATGTAAATGTTATGCGGTTTGACCGATAAAGATCTTCGTAGAATATGTAGGAGCCAATATGAGCATCCAGGTTCCGCTATTGGTTATTGACTGGAGACGTGTCTCGGTCATGTCTACATAGTTCTCGAACCCGTAGGGTCCGCACGCTTAACGTTCGGTGACGATCGGTAATATGAGTTTATGTGTTTTGATGAACCGAAGGTAGTTCGGAGTCCTGGATACGATCGCGAACATGACGAGGAGTCTCAAAATGGTCAAGACATAAAGTTCGATATATTGGATGCCTATGTTTGGACTTCGGAAGGGTTCCGGGTAAGTTCGGACAAATACCGGAGTACCGGGGGGTTACCAGAACCCCCCGGGGAGTGTAATGGGCCTATTGGGCCTTAGTGGAGAAGAGGAGGGGCGGCCAGGGCAGGCCGCGCACCCCCTCCCCCTCTAGTCCGAATTGGACAAGGAGGGGTGGGCGGCGCCCCCCCCCCCCTTTTCCTTCCCCCTCTCTCCTCCTTCCTTCCCTCCTACTCCTACTCTTGGAAGGGGGAATCCTACTCCCGGTGGGAGTAGGACTCCTCCAGGGTGCGCCATAGGAGGGCCGTCCCTCCCCCCTCCTCCACTCCTTTATATACGGGGGAGGGGGCATCCCATAGACACAAGTTGATCAGTTGATCTTTTAGCCGTGTGCGGTGCCCCCCTCCACCATAATCCACCTCGGTCATATCGTAGCGGTGCTTAGGCAAAGCCCTGCGTCGGTAGCTTCATCAACACCGTCATCACGCCGTCGTGCTGACGGAACTCTCCCTCGAAGCTCTACTGGATCATGTGTTCGTGGGACGTCACCGAGCATTATGTGTGCAGATCGCGGAGGTGCCGCACGTTCGGTACTAGGATCGATCGATCGTGAAGACGAACGACTACATCAACCGCGTTGTCATAATGCTTCCGCTTACGGTCTACGAGGGTACGTGGACGACACCCTCCCCTCTCGTTGCTATGCATCACCATGATCTTGCGTGTGCGTAGGAATTTTTTTGAAATTACTATGTTACCCAATATCTACTTCAAAGGAAATGGTCATTGGAAGCGGAACTACCACAAAAACTTGGAAGATAAGAAGGATGGCAAAGTGAACAAAGGTGTATCTGATATACATTTTATTGATGTGTACTTTACTAGTGTTCATAGTAGCCCCTGGGTATTTGATATCGGTTCAGTTGCTAAGATTTGTAACTCGAAACAGGAGTTGCAAAATGAACAGATACTAGTTAAGGGCGAGGTGACGATGTGTGTTGGAAGTGATTCCAAGGTTGATAAGAACACCATCGCACACTCCCTTTACCTTCAGGATTAGTGTTGAACCTAAAATAAATGTTATTTGGTGTTTACGTTGAGCATGAATGTGATTGGATCATGTTTATTGCAGTACGGTTATTCATTTAAGTTAAAGAATAATTGTTATTCTGTTTACATGAATAAAACCTTCTATGGTCATACACTCAATATAAATGTTTTATGGAATCTCGATCGTAGTGATACACATATTCATAATATTGATACCAAAAGATGCAATGTTGGTAATGATAGTGCAACATATTTGTGGCACTGCCGTTTAGGTCATATTGGTGTAAAGCGCATGAAGAAACTCCATGCAGATGGACTTTTGGAATCACTTGATTATGAATCATTTGATTCTTGTGAACCATGCCTCATGGGCAAGATGACAAAGACTCCGTTCTCCGGATCAATGGAGCGAGCCGCTGACTTATTTGAAATAATACATACCGATGTATGCAGTCCGATGAGTGTTGAGGCTCGTGGCGGGTATCGTTATTTACTTACCTTCACAGATGATTTGAGCAGATATGGGTATATCTACTTGATGAAACACAAGTCTGAAACATTTTAAAAGTTCAAAGAATTTCAGAGTGAAGTGGAGAATCATCGTAACAAGAAAATAAAAGTTTCTACGATCTGATCGCGGAGGCGAATATTTGAGTTATGAGTTTGTCCTTCATTTAAACCAATGTGGAATAGTTTCACAACTCACGCCACCTGGAACACCACAGCGTAATGGTGTGTCCGAACTTTGTAACCGTACTTTATTAGATATGGTGCGATCTATGATGTCTCTTACCGATTTACCACCATGGTTTTGGGGTTATGCATTAGAGACAACTGCATTCACGTTAAAAATGGCACCATCTAAATCCCTTGAGATGACACCGTATGAACTATGGTTTGGCAACAAACCTGAGCTATCATTTCTTAAAGTTTGGGGTTACGATGCTTATGTGAAAAAGTTTCAACCTGATAAGCTCGAACCCAAATCAAAGAAGTGCGTCTTCATAGGATACCCAAAAGAAACTGTTGGGTACACCTTCTATCATAGATCCGAAAGCAAGATCTTTGTTGCTAAGAATGCATCCTTTCTAGAGAAGGAGTTTCTCTCAAAAGAAGTGAGTGGGAGGAAAGTAGAACTTGATGAGGTAATTGTACCTTCTCTCAATTTGGAAAGTAGCACATCAGAGAAATCTGTTCCCTGATGCCTACACCAACTGGAGAGGAAGCTAATGATGATTATGATGAAACTTCGGATCAAGTTACTACCGAACCTCGTAGGTCAACCAGAGTATGTTCCGCACCAGATTGGTACAGTAATCCTGTTCTAGAAGTCATGTTACTAGACCATGACGAACCTATGAACTATGAGGAAGCGATGATGAGCCCAGATTCCACAAAATGGCTTGAGGCCATGAAATCTAAGATGGGATCCATGTATGAGAACAAAGTATGGACTATGGTTGAATTGCCCGATGATAGGCAAGCCATTGAGAATAAATGGATCTTCAAGAGGAAGGCGAACGCTGATGGTAGTGTTACTATCTACAAAGCTCGACTTGTCGCAAAAAGGTTTTCGACAAGTTCAAGGTGTTGACTACGATGAGATTTTCTCACTCGTAGCGATGCTTAAGTCTGTCTGAATATGTTAGGAATTGCCGCATTTTATGAAATCTGGCAAATGGATGTCAAAACTGCATTCCTTAATGGATTTTTTAAAGAGGAGTTGTATATGATGCAACCAAAAGGTTTTGTCGATCCTAAAGGTGCTAACAAAGTGTGCAAACTCCAGCGATCCATCTATGGACTAGTGCAAGCATCTCGGAGTTGGAATATATACTTTGATAAGGTGATCAAAGCATATGGATTTATACAGACTTATGGTGAAGCCTGTATTTACAAGAAAGTGACTGGGAGCTCTGTTGCATTTCTGATATTATATGTCGATGACATATTGATGATTGAAATGATGTAGAATTTCTGGATAGCATAAAAGGATACTTGAATAAGAATTTTTCAATGAAAGACCTTGGTGAAGCTGCTTACATATTGGGCATCAAGATCTATAGAGATAGATCAAGAAGCTTGATAAGATTTTCAATAAATACATACCTTGACAAGATTTTGAAGGAGTTCAAAATAGATCAGTCAAAGAAGGAGGTCTAGCCTGTATTGTAAGGTATGAAGTTGAGTAAGACTCAAAACACGACCACGATAGAAGATAGAGAGAGAATGAAAGTCATTCCCTATGCCTCAGCCATAGGTTCTATAAAGTATGTCATGCTGTGTACCAGACCTATTGTATACCTTGCCATGAGTTTGGCAAGGGGGTACATAGTGATCCAGGAGTGGATCACCGGACAGCGGTCAAAATTATCCTTAGTTACCTAAGAGGACTAAGGAAATGTTCCTCGGTTATGGAGGTGATAAAGAGTTCGTCGTAAGGAGTTACGTCGATGCAAGTTTTAACACTAATCCAGATGACTCAGAATCTCAATCTGGATATATATTGAAAGTGGGAGCAAGTAGCTAGAGTAGCTCCATGCAAAGCATTGTAGACATAGAAATTTGCGAAATACATACGGATCTGAATGTGGCAGACCCGTTGACTAAACTTCTCTCACAAGAAAAACATGATCACACCTTAGTACAATTTGGGTGTTAATCACACGGTGATGTGAACTAGATTATTGACTCTATTAAACCCTTTAGGTGTTGGTCACATGGCGATGTGAGCTATGGGTGTTAATCACATAAAGATGTGAACTATTGGTGTTATATCACATGGCAATGTGAACTAGATTATGGACTCTAGTGCAAGTGGGAGACTGAAGGAAATATGCCCTAGAGGCAATAATAAAGTTGTTATTTTATATTTCCTTATATCATTATAAATGTTTATTATTCATGCTAGAATTGTATTAACCGGAAACTTGATACATGTGTGGATACATAGACAAAACACCGTGTCCCTAGTAAGCCTCTACTAGACTAGCTCGTTTATCAAAGATGGTTAAGTTTCCTAACCATAGACATGTGTTGTCATTTGATGAATGGTATCACATCATTAGGAGAATGATGTGATGGAAAAGACCCATCCGTTAGCTTAGCATTATGATCGTTCAGTTTATTGCTATTGCTTTGTTCATGTCAAATACGTATTCCTTCGACTATGAGATTATGCAACTCCCGGATACCGGAGGAATACCTTGTGTGCTATCAAACGTCACAATGTAACTGGGTGATTATAAAGATGCTCTACAGGTATCTCCGAAGGTGTTTGTTGGGTTGGCATAGATCGAGATTAGGATTTGTCACTCCTAGTATCGGAGAGGTATCTCTGGGCCCTCTAGGTAATACACATCATGATAAGCCTTGCAAGCAATGTGATTAATGAGTTAGTTATGAGATGATGTGTTATGGAACGAGTAAAGAGACTGTAGTGACCCGACCTCAGATGGTCAAGCCTCTGTGTATCTGTGCCATCCCAGGATCAGTATGCTGGCACACACAGTACATCAATGTATATATCAAAGTGCAATCACTTGTAAAAATAACATTAAACTAATATATACCTTATAAGTCTTAGCGGAAACAAACAATCAGGTGTGGAGTCCCACCAACGCCATCAGCAGGTTGAGTGTAGACCGTAACCCTGTATCGTACTCTTGCTCGTCGGAAGAAATAATCCTGCAACATGATACATTGCAGCCATGTAGGTCAGTGCATTGAATGTACCGGCAAGATCACAATAAGACAAAACAGATGATAAACTATACTATATGCAGTATGGCTTTGTGTTTCTGTATCTGAGTTTTGTTTGCGTAAAAGCTGGTTTTATTTTCCCTACATCAAAGGAATATCAAGAGTCTGTACTCGGAGTTTTCTATCATGACATGGTTCCGCCAACCGATGTCTCATAGCCCAAAATAATCATAAGTTGCCCACAATTAAGTTATCAGTCCGATGTTGAGAGTTCCAAGATAAATCCAAGTCCAGAGGCTCAAATTGTCTGTAACCGGGGACACGGCTAATCAATTAGGATTTTAGCCCTCGCAGAGGTCTGTACACTTTACCCGCAAGATTTGATCCCTCTTTTTTCGTTCTTGCACTTCAGGGTGTTTGAGAACAAGACGACTGAAACATGGTCTTCCGAAGAGTTCCCCTGACCATTGTCCGGTGCTCATCCAATCCTACCGTAGTTCTACATCTGCTAACACCGTCCTAGAGTAACCACTAAGGTCAACCAAGCCAGAGCCCATAGTGACTTGCGGTTGCACAGGTAAGCTTTCGGGCATGAAGTATTCTTCCGTCTCTTTGAGTCTGGGTGAAGCTTTCCGCAAGATGTCATGGTGCTTCTCCATGCATCCCGGCCATCCACTAGTTTCTCCAGGGTGCCCGTCAACCGTCCTTCACCCAGGAGTGTGTATTGAATTCTTGTCTTGAGTCTCGAAATATTGAGGTCTTGGAATCCTGAAGATGCAGTCCTTGCCGATGCCATCATGAAGTTGTCGCCATTGACGTAGAGTCCTCCTTCTTCACACCACTCTCGTTAACTCATACCAAACCCCGTCTACTATAGCATAGCATTAAAACTATATAACGTCCCGGGCTTGATAACAGGGAGATGGGTCCCTACCTCATGCATTCTACTCAACTGCAAGAAATCAATATCACTACTGGAGGGATTATTATAAGGGTGGTACTACATGCAAATAAAACATAGGTATGAAAAACATGGTCAAAGTGAACTTGACTGGTATTACTTGATGAAGATAACAATGCTCTCAGAATTAAAGACTTGGTAGAACTATTCGTCACTCCGTTGAAAATCTATATTAAACAGATATAGCATTCATATAAGCAAACATCCTAGCAAACAATTCTAGCACTCAAAATAACAATCAAAACAACAAAGAAACTCAATAATAAAACTCAAACAAATTCCAAAGAACCCTCGAGTAAAACTACGAAGAAAACTACTAGGGAAAGTCTAAGACTTTACTACAAACAACTAAAACTAATTTTTTCCTACATAAAACTTAACAGAAAAATAAAATACCAAACTAATAAATTAACAGAAAATAAATGGTAAAACAACTAAATTAACAGAAAGTATTTTTCATAAAATTTTACTAGCAAAAGGAAACACATAAAAAGCTAAATTAAAACTCTAATTATGACCTATACAAGTTTTCATACAGAACCAAAGAAAAAATAAAATTTTAAAATAAGAAAAAATGCTACTGTTTAACAACAGATACAAAACTAAATTTTTCAAAAGTAACAAAAAGAAATAGTTTAAAACAAATAAAACTATAAAGAAAAGACAAAAACAAAACTAGAACTAAAACAGTAATGTTTTGCCTAAAACTCTAATTCAAAATAAACTAAAATAAAATAATAAACACTACTGGATAGGCAAAGTTCCTAGTGACCAGGAGCAAAAAGAATCAAACAAAAATATATTCTAGAACTCAAACTAGAGCCAAAAATAGTGTTTGAAGCATATTTGAATAATTCAAATTTAGACTACTCAAATTTGAAAACTAAGTACGCAAACATAAACTTCAACAAATTTGTGACACAGCGCAAAAAGAATCACTCAATTTGGATCTAAAACATAAAAGTTATAAGTAATCTAAAATTGGAACTATTTCTGTTTTTAAAACAGAAACGAAAAAAACATCGGGCACTAGCTACGTGGCCTACTGCTATCGGGCCAGGGAGGTGGGCGATCTGAACTATCTAGCGCTCGGTCTTAAAATAATAGAAATGTGTACGGGCTAAAACAGAAAGACCGACCGGCTAAACCGACTAGACCTGAACCAATCTAACCCGAATAAAAACCGTAACAAACCGGAACTAAACCGATCTAATTAAAAAAATGTAATCGTTCGTTAGATCTAATCTACGCCGTCAATAACAGATCGGACGATGGAGGTTGCTTACAGCTGTGGTGGCGACTCCGGCGAGGTCGTCGGCGGCGATGAAGATGGAGGGGTCGGGGCGATGTAGCGGGCGACGACGAGTCCAACGGTGGTCGTGGAGTCGGAGGAGATGGTCGGAGGCGGTCGATGGCGAGCTCGAGGCGGCGGATGGCGTCGGTGATCAACGGCAATGGCAATTCGGTGGTTTTGAGGCCCATGCGAGTTGTTGGGAAGGTGTAGTCGAGGGAGGGGATCACGATGGTGGTGGCGGCGGATCTCGGGGAGGTCGGAGGCGGGCTCTAGGGCATCAATGGTACGGCGGCGGTGCTCGGCTCCGGTGAGAGATTACGGGCGAGGCAAAGGGTTTCGGCGAGGGGAAAGGATGGGAACGGGTCGAGGGGAGGAGTATATATAGGGGGAAGAGACTTGGAGCAGGGGGCGGATCGAAAGATCGCGATCCCGAGAAGTTCGGGATTCCGGCGGCGGCGATGCCATGCGTGGCTTGCGGGAGAAGGAAGAAGGGCGCTGGCCCCAGCGGTCAGTTGCAGCGGGAGACGAGCGACGGGTCGGGCGACCTGCGCGAAGAATTTTCGCGTGTGGGGATGACCGTGGGCCGATTCGGCCAAATGGGCCAGCCGGTGCGCGTGAGGACGCTAGCGGCTGTTGGGCTTATTGTTGTTTTTTTTGAACAAAGTGAAAAACAGAAGAAAAACAAAATTAAAATAAAAACTCTATATAGGCATATAATATATCAAAATTTTCAGAAAAAGATTTCCTACAGCATGAACTATTTCTCAAGTTCAAACAAAATTCACACAAAATCGAAAAAAATTCAAACAGCACTGCTATTGCAATAAAACTCAATAAAAATCATTTTTAAATAGAAAAATGATTTCAAATTTATTTTCTCCTAATTTTCCATTGAAGGGAATCATTTTACCCTGGTTTCCATTTATTTATTTTTAGGAGAACAATAATTTGAATAAAATCCAAATAATTCCAAATTGAAAGGGAGTTTTAAAATACTTCCAAATGACTTTCAATTTGATTCTTTGTAACTTCCAACTCGTATTTCATATAATTGAAGAAGTCATTTTATCTTCTCTCGTGATAATCATAGAGTTGCATAAAGTTTCCGAATTTGAAATATTTCCAAATGGAATTCAAATTTTTTCAAAACCCTTTTCATTTATTTAAATGGAAGAATTCATATCATCTTCACTCTAGGGTTTTGTGATGAAATGAATTTGAATTCATCGAGATCACAAATGCAAAGTGAAAGTTTGGGAAATTCATTTCATTCCCTCTCATTCAACTTTCAAAATGTTTCAAATTTCACTCAGTTTCACACAAGCAAATCACGCCACAATCAAACAGACAATCAAAAATATATATTTAATATAACATTCCAAAATTTAGAATTTGGGGATGTCACAGAGACTTGCCGGTAAGGAGATTGAACTAGGTATGAAGATACCGACGATCAAATCTCGGGCAAGTAACATACCGATGACAAAGGGAATAACGTATGTTGTCATTACGGTACGACCGATAAAGATCTTCGTAGAATATGTGGGAACCAATATGAGCATCCAGGTTCCGCTGTTGGTTATTGACCGGAGAGTTGTATCGATCATGTCTACATAGTTCTCGAACCGTGTAGGGTCCGCACGCTTAACTTTCGATGAAAATTTTGTATTATATGAGTTATATGATTTGGTGACCGAAAGTGGTGATGATTTTGTATTATATGATTTATGTTATTTGAGTTATTATTCGTGTAGGGTCCACACACTTAATTTTATGAAATAGATCTATCTTTTTATATCCATGAAAGTTATTTGAGTTTCTTTGATCTCTTATATGCATGATTTCTTATATACTCATATTTCTTCTCCGATATTTGGGTTTTGTTTGGCCAGCTTGATCTATTTATCGTGCAATAGGAAGAGGTGCTTTGTAGTCGCTTTGATCTTACGATGCTTGATCCCAGTGACAGAAGGGGAACCGACACGTATGTATCATTGCTACTAAGGATAAAACGATGGGGTCTATGTCTACATAGATAGATCTTGTCTACATCATGTCATCATTCTTATTGCATTACTCCATTTCTCCATGAACTTAATACACTAGATGCATGCTGGATAGTGGTCGATGTGTGGAGTAATAGTAGTAGATGCAGGCAGGAGTCGGTCTACTAATCTTGGACGTGATGCCTATGTAATGATCATTGCCTCGATATCGTCATGATTATCTGAAGTTCTATCAATTGCCCAACAGTAATTTGTTCACCCATCGTTTGCTATTTTTCTCGAGATAAGCCACTAGTGAAACCTACGGCCCCCGGGTCTCTTTCTCATATTATTTGCCTTCGCGATCTATTTTCCTTTGCTTTCATTTTCAGATCTATTAAACCAAAAATACAAAAATTCCTTGCTGCGTTTTATTCTTATTTACTTTATTTGGCGCTCGATCTATCAATCTACTACAATTTTATCTCAGGTTTGTTTGCCTATCTTGAGGTGCCGCTAGCCAAAAGGGATTGACAACCCCTTTTACACGCTGGGTTGCGAGTATTTGTTATTTGTGTGCAGGGGCTGTTTACATTGTGTTGCTTGGTTATCCTACTGTTTCAATAACCTTGGTTTCATATCTAAGGGAAATACCTACCGCTGTTGTGCTGCGTCATCCCTTCCTCTTTGGGGAAATACCGACGTAGATTCAAGCCGCCATCATCAAGCGCTTCCGCTTTCGGTCTACGAGGGTACGTGGACACACTCTCCCCCTCTCGTTGCTATGCATCTCCTAGATAGATCTTGCGTGAGCGTAGGATTTTTTTTTGAAATTGCATGATACGTTCCCCAACATATCATAGTTTAGTGGAGAGTCAAGACGCCATGGCGAATTGTCAGCGATGAAGCTGATTGAACCGAAGTGGATGACATTCCCCGAGATCATCTCGACTCCGGAAACTGTTGAAGAAACCACCTGCGGCATGGATCGCAAGATGCGCAGCCTAACGGTGGGCACCAACTATCATGGAGTAAAATATGGCAATAAGAGAGAGAGAGAATGAGGTGGCGGCGGCGGCACAAGTAGGCAGTCAAACCGCAACAAGTGCAGTCTCTATGAAATACACAGAACGACAAAGGTTGTCATCGCACATGCGACAAAAAATGCCGAGGAAGCAAGGTCATCGGCACCGCCAAAATCCTAATTGGGGACACTTTGGTAGTCCCAAACTACCTTCATACTCCAGCGTCCTTGTCTACGGTGACATAATTGATCGGCAAAACAAGCTCGTCGTTATCGCCTAACGGGAAGGTTGAAGATCCTCCAACTTATCATGACAACCACCTAGCAGCGCAGGAACACGACGCAGTCCACGTCCCCGGGCGGAGGACCGACTCATTGGGATGCAAAAGGGTGCCATTGTCGCCTCATTGGGAGGCACAAAATATGGCAATGAGAGAGAGAAGCAGCGCATGGAGGTTCGGACATGGTGGAGCAGCTATCTCCTCAGCCACGCCCGGAACCCCGCACCCCTTTCATCCGAGCACCGATGCGGATTATGTCGTCGGACCCCGTTGGGAGAGAGGAGGATTCGACGGCCGGCTGGGCGATTTCGGAGAGCTTTCCGCCCACACAGATGCTGACAGTCGATGTATGTGACTCGCCGCAGCTCGTTCGGGCGCGGATGAGCATGGACACCGGCAGCGCCTGGGCTGTCCTCGACATGTTTGACGGAATGACCGAACAAGAGTCAGTACGTTTTCATTGCTCCCGTCCAATAAGATTTTTGCATAGGCCACTAATTCATTTTGCACATGATGAATGCTTGCAGACCATAATCATGTAGGAGGCATTCTTGTCGAACATGATCAATGACAGTGAAGATTTGGAGGCCACCACTACATTTGAAGTTGGCAGAACATCCGACCCGAACAACAAGAAGAAGAAGACCAAGACGGTGAAGGCAAGAGGTCCAGCATACTCAAAATTTGAGGATATCTTGTTGGTCAAAACTTGATTGGCCATAACGATGGATCCAATATGCGGCACCGAGCAAAAGGGGAATAAGTATTGGGAGAAAATTTGGAAGGATTATCACGAACAAAAGGAGTATGTGGAGCCGCATCCTATCGTGACCACCTGCAATGTGGCATCTCACCAACATCGTTGGGGGATCATTCAAGGGGAAGTGAACAAGTACGTCGGCTACTACTCACAAGTGACCAAACATCCTCAAAGTGGGATGTGAGTGGCAACTTATGTAAGCTCAATTGCTTCATCTTGTCATTTCCATATGCTTCTTATGTTTGCACTCTTGTGCTCATACATATGTTGTTTGCTAGACGGCGGTGGCAGCCACTTTGTATCACGAGGTGGAGAAGAAGCCGTTCACTTTTAGCCATTGTTGGATCATATTGAATGGCAAGCCGAAGTGGAACCAACTTGTGGCCGGTCTCAAGTCCGGCAAGAAGAGGAATGATGGCGCAAGCTCCAACCAATCAATGGGGTTGGACGATGAAGAGGACGATGTTGTCGTCACGAACAAAAAAGCCATTGTGCCAAAGTATAAACGCCAAGTCATGGGAAACAAGTGGGAGAAGGCTACAAAAGAATAAGAAGGAGGAGGGGTACAAGCTCATGTTGGATGCGCAAAAGGAGAGGATGGAGTGGGGCCGGAAGAGGGCGGAGAAGAAGCTCGAAATTGAGAGGGATACGATCGAGTTGAAGAATTAAGATCAAATGGGAACTCGAGAAGGTAAAGACATTTGGCGACATAGAGCTTGAGAAGGAGAGGTTGCAACTCGCATGGGACGGGGAGGATGCGAGGATCATGTTGACGGACGAAACTCTCTTGGATGAGCATGCGAAGAAGTGGCTTGCAGACAGAAGAAGTAGATCAACGACCATAGGGAGTACGAGGCAGCGAGGGCAGCTGCAGCATGGATACAGGCAGAGCAGGACGAGCAGGACGCATTCTGCCTGGAGAATGACGCATTCCGATTGGAGCAGGCGCCCGGCTAATGATCTGAAGCCATCTGTCACACTCGGACAATGAGGGTGTGTTTGGTTCTAGTCTTGGACCTCGTGCCTGGGATATATCAATGCCTGGTGTTGGCCTGGGAAAAATAAAAAATTTGCCTGGCCAGGCATGTTGTGAATGTGCTATTTGGTTGGAAGCCTGGACTAGGAGAAATGTTTAAACGTTAAAAATTACAGATTGCCAGTGTGATGTGACAGAGCGTACAACATGCATGTATCAAGTACATGCTAAACAAGATGCGTGGAACCAGGCGTCCCGTTCCATCCGCCTGGACCAGGCTAAACAAGTTGCCTGAGAACTGGCCAGACTAATCAAGAGTAGGTGCCCACCAGGCCAGGCATGTGTCTGAGATTCCAGGTTGCAAACCAAACACCACCTAGGCACGTCTCTTGCGGCTTCCAGGCCAATGTGTCCCAGGACTTAAACCAAACACACCCTGAATTCATTTTGGCATGTTTTTCGTTGAACTATGATTTGCTTTGCTTTACTATGTTTCAAACGGTGCAATTCGAACAATTTATATTGTATGATCGATATGCATGGATCCGAGAATCGAAATTTGAGATATGTGAATGTGCGGCGTGTTGAAATATGTAACGTAGGGTGTTTGGCGTGCGTGAGTTGTAATCTGATCTGGGTTAGTTCGGCTTGGTCTCCATCGTACAGAATATTGTGTAGGTTGTTGTAAAACATTGAGATCAAGCTAGCTACGTCCAGATCGTATCTCCTGTAAACTCCTCGGCCTTTGAGCCCTTTATAACACGCAGCGCGTCCCTGCAGGTTGTATACGCTTCCACCAGATTTTATATGGTAATCAGAGCTAGGTCTCTTCCTCATCTACGAACATGTCGCATAGCTCGTCGTCCTCCTCGGCAGCCCTCCCCAACCCCTTCAGCGACCAAGTCACGGAGAAGTTAACCCGTGATAACTTCCTGCCATGGAAGACTCAGGTGCTGCCCTCGATCCGTGGTGCTAATCTGATGGGATACCTTGATGGCACACGAGCGGCACCGACAGAGGAGATTGATCAAACCCAGGCGGACAAGACCATCGTCAAGGCGCCAAACCCAGAGTACTTGGCGTGGGTGGCTTGGGATCAGCAGATCCTTGCTACCTGTTCCGTTCCCTCTCCCGCGATGTCCTGCTACAAGTGATGGACAAAACCACCTCACGCAGCTTGTGGCAGGCGATCGAGGAGATGTTCTCATCGCAGTCTCGCGCCCGTGTCATCCAGCTTCGGACGCAGCTCACCAACACCAAGAAGGGAGACTTGTCTGCCTCCGCCTACTTCACGAAGTTGAAGGGTTTGGCGGATGAACTTGCTGCAGCGGGAAATTAGATGGACGAAGATGATCTAATCTAACAAATTCTTGCAGGTTTAGATGCAGACTACAACCCTCTCGTGCAGGCAATATCTGCCCAACAACGCCACCGTGCTGATCACGCTCCCTGCCCTCTTCTCTCAGCTCCTTGTGGCGGAGGGACGGCTGGAAGCGCAGAACGTCCAGTACTCGGTGAACCTCGCTGCAAAAGGAGGCCACAACAACAACTACACCAACTACGGCAACCGCGGCGCGCCCCCAAACTACTCCAACAACAGCTGCAATGGGGGCAGCTACTCCAACAGCAACAACCGCGGTGATGGCCGTGATAGCCGAGGCGGCGGTGGCGGCGGCGGCTACTCACCCAACCACTACCAACAGCAGCACCATGGTGTAACATCCCAAATTTTCAATTTGGAATGTTATACACTAGGTCATCATTGCATATCATATTATATTTTGCTTTTGGTTTGATCCTAGAAATTCTACGCAACTCAAGGACCCTCGGAGAGAGTTGGGGATTTCGTTATTTTCATATTTGAGTTTTCTCAAATTTTGAAAATAGGATCATTTGATTTTATTTATTTTATCTTTAATTATTTATGTTATAAAAATATAAGAGAGGGAATAAAATGACTTTCCCAAAATAAAGAAATATTGAGGATTTAATAATAAAATCAAATAAGATTTATTTTGGAGTTTCTGCTATTTTATTTGAATTTAAGAAAAATTGCACGTTTTCAAAACTACATTTTAGGGCCAAGAAAATGTTCATTTCGTTCTAAATATTTTATTTAGACGGTGAAAATTTGTTTTGGCATTTTTCGATTTATATTTATTTACCAGGATTTATTTTTACATTAGTTTAATTGTTTAAATAAAAAATAAAAAAAAGGCCGCGCCGACTAGGCGAAGGCCCAGCCGCCATTGCCGTCTCCCTTCCCGGATCGGGACCGAGTCCCGATCGCCACGGCCCGAGTCTGAAGGACCACGCCGCCACCGCCTTTAAAGCCGACCGAGGCCCCACAGAGCCCCAAGCCGAGCCGCCCGCCACCTTGCGTTGCTGCGCCGCCGCCAAGCCCCGCCGGAGCCGCCGAACTCGTCGGAGCCCCGACGAGGTAGCCGCCGTTCGCCGCCCCGGTTTTCTAAGAAAACCGATTCGGTTTTTTTAAAACCCAAGTTTTATTAGATCGGTTTATTTTATTTTTTTGGTTTCTTTATTTAGTGAGCGTTCGCCCGTTCGTTCGTTTTAACGGACGAATTCACCGTTTAGTTCCAGTTAACGAACGTTCGTTCGTTAATCTGTTCGTTAGTTTTCTTTTTCTCAGATTTTTCCGCGATTATTTTCGATTGCGATTTCTGATCCGATTTTCGTTTTAGTATAACTTCTCGCTCGTTTATCAGTATCAGGCGATTCAAGCGCCTAGAGTTTCATCTCGAAACCCTCTTTCCATTTAACCAACTCAAACAAGTTTTTGCTTCTGTAAAATTTGACTTAGGTCCAGATTAGTAAACGAAGCTTGTTTCTTTCGCCGTTTGACTTTCGTTGCTTCGTTTGATTTGATTCTTTTTGCAGACCGGAGTTCTTAAGTTGAATTTTCTGGTTTGATCTCTTATTTGAGTTTTACCCGTGCATTAGATGAGTACTTATTGTATGCTTGTTTGTTTGCGCTAGAGTACCCGGAGTGCGCCGCGTGCTACTTCGAATCTCTAGGTTTCACGGATCATCAGCAAGGCAAGTAACACTTTGATCATACCTCTTTACTACCCTGTTTTATTGCATTAGATCAATCCTCAAACAATTGCATGGTTAGGATCTGATTAAATTGTGGTTTTTGGGAAGTAGATGAGGTAGTACCTATTGCCTATTTTATTATCAAACCCTTGGAGGTTACCTCTACGTTTGCTTATTATGCCATGCTATGGTGGATTGGGTGAGTGTATCCATGACAGATGTGAGATTGTAATTTAATGGTTTATTTAAGGTGGCAACTTAAACACACATCTGGGTGGATTGAGGCACCTGGGTATTCCAGCGATTGCCTGTTTTTCTTTATGGACCGCCACCCAGGCTCAAAGGGATCATGAGATTATTCATGCTAGAAACTTCCGTGTGCAGCCACAAGCTACTATGGGCTCTAGCATAGTTGACTAAGTAGTGTGAACTCTTACAGTGGTAGACTAGCAGGTGTAGGGGATGTAGGTTGGTACTGTCTACCCGATCGTAAGGTGCAAACGCTTCTGAAAGACTTTGTCTCGGTCATCCGTTTCTCAAACACCATGTAGT
Organism: Aegilops longissima; assembly: GCA_021605205.1. Classification (NCBI taxonomy): domain Eukaryota; kingdom Viridiplantae; phylum Streptophyta; class Magnoliopsida; order Poales; family Poaceae; genus Aegilops; species Aegilops longissima. Next base: position 217,441,621 of record CM038677.1, on the reverse strand, counting down.
GCGAGAATCCCAACGGAGGAGATCGAGTCTTGTGGGGAAAAGTGTGCAAACCTCTGCAGAGTGTATAAACTAATCATGGTTAGTCGTGTCCCCGGTTATGGACGTTTTGAGTATCTAGTACTTGGATTATCATGTGAATCTCATCATGTTACTTTAATTAATATTGTTGGGTTTAATGATGATGCTTAATTGGGATTGAGAGGATGTCTATATTCTCAATGTTTAACAACCACCATGATAGTTAAATGAAATTTATTCCTTTGTAGTAGGGAAAAATTGGCTTTACGCAAACTGTAACCATAGAGCTTTCCACCAGCCATATATGCATGTAGTATAGCATTACTCTTTCATTACTCTCTATGTGTTACATTGCCAGCATATTCCATGTGTTGACCCGTTTTCGGGCTGCAACGTTCATGTTGCAGACTTTTCAGACGACGAGTAAGGTCTTTGTGGAGTCGTGGTTCGTACTCGGTGATGCCGTTGGAGTTGATGGACTCGCTTATCTTCCAAGCCTTCCGTTGTTATCGTTATTAGATGGCCTTAAGCCATATTTATTGTAATAAGTTCTCTTTTGAGACATTCGATGTAATATGTGTGTGATTGCTACTCTGTTATAAACCCTTCAAGCACTGTGCATGTCAAGATTCTCGATCCGAGGATGACATTTGAAGCACGAGATCGATCGCTTTGAGGTCCAGTCGCTACAAGATGGTATCAGAGCACACGCTGACTATAGGACACGACCACTAAGCTAAAGCCCTAGATCACTACTCACTCTTCTCATTTATGACTTCTCATATTTTCTACTCTTTTAGGATGGCGGATGCAAGGAACAAGTTCACGCAACCGGATGAAGATACACCCTTTGGACGCCACTTGAAGGAAGTCACTAGATACCTGAACATCGGAGTACCAAGCTTCACCGGGACCTACAACGCCACTTTACCCGAAGAGGAGCACTGGATGATTCAAGGTCAAGTTCCAGGAAGGACATTCGCGCCAGTTACTGAGCCCATAGAGTTTTCCTTTGATGCACCAACCTGGAGTCTAGGAAAGAGTATGGCCGCCCACATCACAATGGGACGCATTGGAGAAGTTTACCACCAGGATCTCAAGGATATACTATTTACCAAATTTGTGGGCACCGAGATGAGCAATGGGAGATGATCAGCACCAGGAAGGATAGATCAATCGCAGCTTTTATCCAAGAGTTAAACCAGCACATTCGACGCCAGGAGAACCAGATGTGCGCATGCATGATAGATCTGCAGAAGGCCTTGACCAAGATCACGGAACTAGAGGAATAACTCAAGTCTACACGTGAAGATTATATGGAGGAAATCGAAGTATTAGTGGAGAAGAATGACGACCTGACCAGGAAGCTAGGAGTTTTCATGGGAGACCCCGCGCCAGGAGGAGAAGATGACGATTCCACTTGCCCAGAGAACTATATCATCATCGACGACACCGACTCGGACCCAGACAACAGAGATGATGACTATGTTGATGAAGCTGGAGCGGATATCATGGAGTCTTCATCAGAGCAGTTTTTCTAGTCGACCACCATAACAGTAGTAGTATTCCCCCATGTACCTAGTATAGTCTGAGCACCTTTATAACGATAGATAGACCGTTGTATGCCCTTGCTTGAATTTATTGAAGTGATTTTGTTTGCATTTGTCTCATGTGCATATGGGTAGTGTTTTCCCTCTAGACCTCATTCTATTCTATTTTCTCATCTTTTCTAAAACCCTCGATGCCTCCGAGGGCGTGACAATGGATTTGCTTTCCACGAGCTCACCAGTTGATCCAAAGCAGCGAGAATGCGTTGATGCAGTTGCTAGTCCAGAATCAGAACCAGGGGAACAACAACAACAACCCACCACCTCCACCACCTGTTGATCACTTGACACGTTTCCTTAGACTGAATCCGCCGGTGTTTTCCAGTAGCACCGAGCCGATAGTTGCAGATGATTGGCTCTGCAAGACAGGAAGGGAGTTGACCACTGCAAGATGCACAGATGCGGAAAAGGTACGTTTTTCCGCACATCAACTTGAAGGACCCGCAGCATCATGGTGGGAGAATTTCACAGCCACTTATCCTATCGACACTGTCACATGGGATCCGTTTCAGCAGGCTTTCCGTACTGCCCATGTTTCAGCAGGAGCTATGGCCATGAAGAAGCGTGAGTTTTGCAACTTGCGCCAAGGAGGACACACAGTTGGCTAGTATGTGGATGACTTTAGTAAGTTAGCACGTTATGCCCCAGATGACGTTGCTACGGATGCAGCTAAGCAGGAGAAGTTTCTGGAAGGACTGAATGATGAGCTGAGCATGTAGTTGATGGTAGCAAGTTTCAACAACTACCAGGAGTTGGTAGATCGTGCTCTCATGATTGAAGGGAAGCAGCAGCAGATTGAAAACCGCAAGAGGAAGTATGTGCAGGAGGAAGTACCAGTGGTGAAGGATTTCCCCGACGTATTTCCAGAGGAGTTGTCAGGCATGCCACCGGATAGAGACATTGAGTTTTTGATTGAGCTTTTGCCAGGCACAGGGCCTATATCTAAGAGATCGTACCGGATGCCCGCACAAGATTTGGAGGAAATTAAGAAGCAGATTAAGGAGTTACTGGATAATGGCTTTATTCGCCCAAGTTCTTCACCTTAGGGATCGCCAGTACTTCTAATGGAGAAGAAGGATGGATCATTGAGGATGGTTGTTGATTATCGAGGATTGAATGAAGTGACAATTAAGAACAAGTACCCGTTGCCGATGATCAACGATTTGTTTGACCAATTTCAAGGAGCTAAGGTATTTCCCAAGATCGATTTGCAATCAGGATACCATCAGTAGAAGATTAGAGAGCAGGATATACCTAAGACGGCTTTTACCACCAGGTACGGGCTGTATGAGTATACCGTTATGTCATTTGGTCTGACTAACGCACCTGCCTATTTCATGAACATGATGAACAAGGTGTTTATGGAGTTTTTGCATAAGTTCGTCGTGGTTTTCATTGATGATATTTTGGTCTACTCGAAGAATGAAGAGGAGCATAAGGAGCATTTGTGTTTGGCACTTGAGAAGCTCAGAGAACATCAGTTATATGCCAAGTTCAGCAAATGTGAGTTTTGGTTGAAAGAAGTTGGATTCCTCAGAATGTTATATCCAGGGAAGGAATAGCAGTAGATCCCACCAAGGTTGTCACTGTGACAAACTGGGAAGTCCCAACAACAGTTGGAGAGATCCGGAGTTTTCTTGGACTCGCAGGATACTACCGGAGGTTCATTGAGAATTTCTCAAAAATTGCGACACCCATGATGGAGTTGATGAAGAAGGATACCAAGTTCAAATGGACTGAAGAATGTGAGGCCAGTTTCCAGGAGTTGAAGAAATGTTTGGTTACATCACCAGTGTTGATTCTGCCAGATCAGCGCAAGGATTACGGGGTGTATTGCGACGCTTCACGTCGAGGACTTGGAGTCGTGCTTATGCAGGAGGGCAGAGTTGTTTCATATGCCTCACGACAGCTTAAGCCCCATGAGTTGAATTATGCCACACATGATTTGGAGTTAGCAGCCGTTGTGCATGCATTGAAGACTTGGAGACATTTTCTCATTGGAAACCATTGTGAGATGTACACGGATCACAAGAGTTTGAAATACATTTTCACACAGAAGGAGCTGAATCTCAGACAAAGGAGATGGTTGGAGCTCATCAAGGATTATGATATGAGATTGAATTATCATCCTGGAAAGGCTAACGTAGTAGCCGATGCGTTGAGCCGCAAGAGCCATGTCAACACACTAATGACCGAAGATTTACCGAAGGAGTTAGCCGAGGACCTTCGTGAGCTATGTTTGGAGATAGTTCCAGAGGCTATGTAGCAGCATTGGAGATTCGATCTACATTGATGGATAAGATCGGAGAAGCTCGGAAGGCCGACAAGGAGATTGCCTCTATTAAATAGAAGATGAACAAAGGAAAAGCTAAAGGATTTCGTGAGGATGAGCACGATACCCTATGGTTTGAAGACCGTGTTTATGTGCCTAATGACCGGAGATCGGGAAGTTGATTCTGCAGAGGCCCATGATTCACCATATTCGATTCACCGGAAATACCAAGATGTATTTGGATTTGAAGGATATTTTACGGTGGACTGGAATGAAGAAGGATATTGCGGAGTATGTAGCAGTTTGTGATGTATGTCGAGAGTAAAGGCGAGCATCAAAAGCCGCGAGGATTATTACAGCCATTGCCAATACCGAATGGAAGTGGGATAAGCTAGGCATGGATTTTATCACGGGATTGCCGGGACTCGTTCGAGGCTATGACTCGATTTGGGTTGTAGTCGATCGTTTGACGAAAGTAGCTCATTTCATCCCGTGAAGACTACTTACAGCGGTGCCAAGTTGGCTAAGATATACATGACCAGGATCGTATATCCGCATGGAGTTCCGAGGAGCATTGTATCGAGATAGAGGAACCCGGTTTACCTCAAAGTTACGAATCGGTTGCACGGAACTTTGGGTACCGATTAGAGTTGATCTGACTTTTCATCCGCAGCATGATGGATGCACCGAGAGAGTCAACCAGATTTTAGAGGATATGTTGAGAGCTTGTGCGCTAGATTATGGATCTAGTTGGGGCGACAATTTGTCGTATGCGAGTTCTCCTACAACAACGATTATCAATCCAGTTTGAAGATGGCCCTTCGAAGCCTTATGCGGAAGGAGGTGCGAAACCCATTGTTGTGGGATGAAGTTGGAGACCACCATTGTTTGGACGGATTTGATTAAGGAGTCCGAACAGAAGGTGAAGTTGATTCGCCATAGGCTCAAGGTAGCCCAGTCCGAGCGAAAGAGCTATGCAGATTCTAAACACAAGGAGACGATGTCTGAATTCGAGATAGAGTTTATCTTCGTATCTCCACTTCGAGGAGTTAAGCGCTTTGGAGTTAAGGAAAATTAGCGCCACGTTTTGTGGGACCATACAAAGTTTTGGGCGTATGGGAGAAGTTGCTTACAAGTTGGAGTTGCTCAAGGATTGTCGGGAGTTCACGATGTGTTCCATGTTTCCCGATTGAAGAAGTGCCACGGAGATGGCTGATATACCGCTAAGAGATACAATGCCGCTGGAAGCAATTCAGTTAGACAGTGATTTGACCTATGAGGAGAAACCAGTCAAGATTCTTGAGTATGCCAGCCGAGTCACCCGCAGCAAGATTATCAAGTTTTGCAAAGTTCAGTGGAGCCACCACACCGAGGATGAAGCCACCTGGGAGCGAGAAGAAGATCTGCTGAAGGACTACCCTCACCTATTTTCTAGCCAACCCGAATCTCGAGGGAGAGATTCATCTTAAGGGGGGTAGGTTTGTAAAATTCCAAATTTTCAATTTGGAATGTTATACACTAGGTCATCATTGCATATCATATTTTATTTTGCTTTCGGTTTGATCTTAGAAATTCTACGCAACTCAAGGACCCTCGGAGAGAGTTGGGGATTTCGTTATTTTCATATTTGAGTTTTCTCAAATTTTGAAAATAGGATCATTTGATTTTATTTATTTTATCTTCAATTATTTCTATTATAAAAATATAAGAGAGGGAATAAAATAAATTTCCCAAAATAAAGAGATATTGAGGATTTAATAATAAAATCAAATAAGATTTATTTTTGAGTTTCTGTTATTTTATTTGAATTTAGAAAAAATTGCACGTTTTCAAAACTGCATTTTAGGGCCAAGAAAATGTTCATTTCGTTCTAAATATTTTATTTAGACGGTGAAAATTTGCTATGGCATTTTTAGATTTTTATTTATTTTTCTAGGATTTATTTTTCTGTTCGGCGGAATTGTTTAAATAAAAAAATAAAAACCCGCGCGCCCGACTAGGCCGAAGGCCCAGCCGAGCCGGCCCAGCCGCCGCCGTCTCCCGCTTTGGATCGGGACCGGAGTCCCGATCGGTGCCGCCGCCGAGTCCGGGAGGACCACGCCGCCACCGCCTCCCATAAGCCACCGCCTTAAAAAAAGCGACCCGGGCCCCGAGCCCCAAGCTAGAGTTGCTGCAGCCGCCGTCGCCGCCGAGCCGCCGCCGCCGCCCGCCGCCCGCCCGCCGCCGCCGAAGCCCGCGAACCGCCGAACTCACGGCCCCAGGAGGTAGCCGCTGTCACGCCCAGCTTTTCTAAGAAAACCGATTCGTTTTTTTTAAAACCCTAGTTTTTTTAGATAGGTTTATTTATTTTTTTCGGTTTATTTATTTAGCGAGCGTTCGCCCGTTCGTTCGTTTTAACGGACGAATTCGCCGTTTAGTTCCAGTTAACGAACGTTCATTCGTTAATCTGTTCGTTAGTTTTCTTTTTCTCGGATTTTTCCGCGATTATTTTCGATCGCGATTTCTGATCCGATTTTCGTTTTAGTATAACTTCTCGCTCGTTTATCGGAATCAGGCGATTCAAGTGCCTAGAGTTTCATCTCGAAACCCTCTTTCGTTTTAACCAACTCAAACAAGTTTTTGCTTCTGTAAAATTTGACTTAGGTCCAGATTAGTAAACGAAGCTTGTTTCTTTCGCCGTTTGACTTTCGTTGCTTCGTTTGATTTGATTCTTTTTGCAGACCGGAGTTCTTAAGTTGAACTTTCTGGTTAGATCTCTTATTTGAGTTTTACCCGTGCATTAGATGAGTACTTATTGTATGCTTGTTTGTTTGCGTTAGAGTACCGTGAGTGCGCGTGCTACTTGAATCTCTAGGTTTCACGGATCATCAGCAAGGCAAGTAACACTTTGATCATACCTCTTTACTACCCTGTTTTATTGCATTAGATCAATCCTCAAACAATTGCATGGTTAGGATCTGATTAAATTGTGGGTTTTGGGAAGTAGATGAGGTAGTACCTATTGCCTATTTTATTATCAAACCCTTGGGAGTTACCTCTACGTTTGCTTATTATGCCATGCTATGGTGGATTGGGTGAGTGTATCCATGACAGATGTGAGATTGTAATTTAATGGTTTATTTAAGGTGGCAACTTAAACACACATCTGGGTGGATTGAGGCACTTGGGTATTCCAGCGATTGCCTGTTTTTCTTTATGGACCGCCACCCAGGCTCAAAGGGATCATGAGATTATTCATGCTAGAAACTTCCGTGTGCAGCCACAAGCTACTATGGGCTCTAACATAGTTGACTAAGTAGTGTGAACTCTTACAGTGGTAGACTAGCAGGTGTAGGGGATGTAGGTTGGTACTGTCTACCCGATCGTAAGGTGCAAACGCTCGAAAGACTTTGTCTCGGTCATCCGTTTCTCAAACACCATGTAGTAGAATCCCAACGGAGGAGATCGAGTCTTGTGGGGAAAAGTGTGCAAACCTCTGCAGAGTGTATAAACTAATCATGGTTAGTCGTGTCCCCGGTTATGGACGTTTTGAGTATCTAGTACTTGGATTATCATGTGAATCTCATCATGTTACTTCAATTAATATTGTTGGGTTTAATGATGATGCTTAATTGGGATTGAGAGGATGTCTATCTTCTCAATGTTTAACAACCACCATGATAGTTAAATGAAATTTATTCCTTTGTAGTAGGGAAAAATTGGCTTTACGCAAACTTTAACCATAGAGCTTTCCACCAGCCATATATGCATGTAGTATAGCATTACTCTTTCATTACTCTCTATGTGTTACATTGCCAGCATATTCCATGTGCTGACCCATTTTCGGGCTGCAACGTTCATGTTGCAGACTTTTCAGACGACGAGTAAGGTGTTGTAGGTCGTGGTTCTATACTCAGTTATCTTCCAAGCCTTCCGCTATTATCGTTATTAGATGGCATTAAGCCATATTTATTGTAATAAGTTCTCTTTTGAGACATTCAATGTAATAAGTGTGTGATTGCTACTCTGTTATAAACCCTTCAAGTATTGTGCGTGTCAGCATTACTGATCCAGGGATGACACTGAAGCACAGAGATCAGACTGTTTGAGGTCTGGTCGCTACACATGGTGGCGGCCCCTCCAACTTCTCCAGCAATAAGAACACCGTTGTGTGTCAGATTTGTGGCAAGGAGGGCCATGATGCATACAACTGTTGGAACAAGTTCAAGAAAAACTACAAGAGGAAAGAAAAATCCGCCAATGCAGCGGCTACCTCCTATGGTGTTGATACCAATTGGTATCTTGACACCGGGGCGACGGACCATGTCACGGGCGACCTGGACAAGCTTACTGTTCGTGAACGCTACGCCGGCCATGAACAAGTCCACGCTGCAAACGGGATAGGTATGGAAATTGCACATGTTGGTCATTCTCAGATTCATAGCCATGATCGTCCCATTCATCTTAAAAATGTCTTGCATGTCCCAAGTTCCACAAAAAATTTAATTGCTTCTCACAAACTTGCTCATGACAACAATACTTTCCTTGAAATTTACCCGGAGTTCTTTTCTATCCAGGAACAGGGAACGGGGAGAACGCTGCTGCGCGCTCGGAGTAGGGGTGGCCTTTATCCTCTACGTCATACACCATCCATCCATTAGAAGCATGCTCTTGGGGTGTCGTCTTCTCGGTGGCATGGACGCTTAGGGCATCCCTCGTTCACGATAGTCGATCAAGTTTTCAAGAAACATAGTCTTCCTGTGTCAAATAGAAGTCATGAGTCTGTTTGTGACGCTTGTCAAAAGGCGAAAAGTCATCAACTTCTGTATCCTCGGTCTACTAGTGTCTCAAGTGCTCCTTTAGAGCTCATATTTTCGGATGTTTGGGGTCCTGTTGTTCCTTTTGTTGGAAGGTTTACCTATTATGTTAGCTTTGTTGGAAATATGCCCTAGAGGCAATAATAAATTAGTTATTATTATTATATTTCCTTGTTCATGATAATCGTTTATTATCCATGCTATAATTGTATTGATAGGAAACTCAAATACATGTGTGGATACATAGACAACACCATGTCCCTAGCAAGCCTCTATTGGCTAGCTCGTTGATCAATAGATGGTTACGGTTTCCTAACCATGGACATTGGATGTCATTGATAACGGGATCACATCATTAGGAGAATGATGTGATGGACAAGACCCAATACTAAGCCTAGCACAAAGATCGTAGTTCGTATGCTAAAGCTTTTCTAATGTCAAGTATCTTTTCCTTAGACCATGAGATTGTGCAACTCCCGGATACCGTAGGAATGCTTTGGGTGTACCAAACGTCACAACGTAATCGGGTGGCTATAAAGGTGCATTACAGGTATCTCCGAAAGTGTCATTGGGTTGGCACGAATCGAGATGGGATTTGTCACTCCGTGTAAACGGAGAGGTATCTCTGGGCCCACTCGGTAGGACATCATCATAATGTGCACAATGTGACCAAGGGGTTGATCACGGGATGATGTGTTACGGAATGAGTAAAGAGACTTGCCGGTAACTAGATTGAACAAGGTATCGGGATACCGACGATCGAATCTCGGGCAAGTACAATACCGCTAGACAAAGGGAATTGAATACGGGATTGATTGAGTCCTTGACATCGTGGTTCATCCGATGAGATCATCGTGGAACATGTAGGAGCCAACATGGGTATCCAGATCCGCTGTTGGTTATTGACCGGAGAACGTCTCGGTCATGTCTACATGTCTCCGAACCCGTAGGGTCTACACATAAGGTTCGATGGCTTAGGGTTATAAAGGAAGTTTGTATGTGGTTACGAATGTTGTTGAGTCCGGACGAGATCCCGGACGTCACGAGGAGTTCCGAATGGTCCGGAGGTAAAGATTTATATATGGAAAGTTGTTGTTGGGTTAGGAAAAAGTTCGGGTTTTTCGGTATTGTACCGGGAAGCTTCGGAAGGTTCGAAGGATTCGGAGGGTCCGGAGGTCCGGAAATGTTCCACCACGTCCAATACAGTAGCATGGGCTGTGGGGGCTCCCTAGCCTTAATGGGCCAGGGGCACCAGCCCCCAAGGCCCATGCGCATGGGAGGGGGAAACCCTAAGGGGAGGGCCTCCACTTGACTTGGGAGGCACTCCTCCCCTCTTAACCGCCCCAAGTCCCATCTAGGGCTGGCCGCACCCTTGGGGTGGGAAACCCTAAAGGGGCGCAGCCCTCTTTCCCCTATATATACTTGAGGTTTTGGGCTGCCCAACACACATGAGTTCTCTCCCTCTTGGTGCAGCCACCTCTCCTCCTCCTCCTCTCCCTTGGTGCTTGGCGAAGCCTGCGGGATTTCCACGCTCCTCGTTGCTAGTTTCTCCATAGATAGATCTTGGTGACACGTGGGAAAATTTTGAATTTCTGCTTTCGTTCCCCAGCAAAGGGTATCGAGCTAGGTCTATTATGTAGATTCTTTGCACGAGTAGAACACAAAGTAGTTGTGGGCGTTGATTTTGTTCAATATGCTTACCGTTACTAGTCCAATCTTGTTTGACGGTATTGTGGGATGAAGCGGCCGGACCGACCTTACACATACTCTTCGTGAGACAGGTTCCACCGACCGACATGCACTTGGTGCATAAGGTGGCTAGCGGGTGCCGCCTCTCCACTTTAGTCGGAACGGATTCGATGAAAAGGGTCCTTATGAAGGGTAAATAGCAATTGGCATATCACGTTGTGGTTTTGCGTAGGTAAGAAACGTTCTTGCTAGAAACCCATAGCAGCCACGTAAAACATGCAACAACAATTAGAGGACGTCTAACTTGTTTTTGCAGGGTATGCTATGTGATGTGATATGGCCAAGAAGAATGTGATGAATGATATGTGATTTATGAGATTGATCATGTTCTTGTAATAGGATTCACGACTTGCATGTCGATGAGTATGACAACCGGCAGGAGCCATAGGAGTTGTCTTTATTTATTGTATGACCTGCGTGTCATTGAACAACGCCATTTAATTACTTTACTTTATTGCTAACCGGTAGCCATAGTAGTAGAAGTAATAGTTGGCGAGACAACTTCATGAAGACACGATGATGGAGATCATGATGATGGAGATCATGGTGTCATGCGGTGACGATGATGATCATGGAGCCCGAAGATGGAGATCAAAGGAGCAAAATGATATTGGCCATATCATGTCACTATATAATTGCATGTGATGTTTATTATGTTTATGCATCTTGTTTACTTAGAACGACGGTAGTAAATAAGATGATCCCTACAAATTTCAAGAAGTGTTCTCCCCGACCGTGCACCGTTGCTACAGTTAAGTCGCTTCTAAGCACCACGTGATGATCGGTGTGATGGATTCTTACGTTCACATACAACGGGTGTAAGACAGATTTACACAACAAAAACACTTGGGGTTAACTTGACGAGCCTAGCATGTGCAGACATGGCCTCGGAACACAGAGACCGAAAGGTCGAGCATGAGTCATATAGAAGATACGATCAACATGAAGATGTTCACCGATGATGACTAGTCCGTCTCACGTGATGATCGGACACGGCCTAGTTGACTCGGATCGTGTAATCACTTAGATGACCAGAGGGATGTCTATCTTAGTGGGAGTTCATAAGATGAACTTAATTATCTTGAACATAGTCAAAAGATCTTTGCAAATTATGTCGTGAGCTCGCGCTTTAGTTCCACTGTTTAGATATGTTCCTAGAGAAAATATAGTTGAAAGTTGAAAGTAGCGATTATGCGGACAGTAGAAAGCTTATGTCCTTAATGCACCGCTCAGTGTGCTGAACCCCAAACGTCGTTTGTGGATGTTACGAACATCGGACATACACGTTTTGATAACTACGTGATAGTTCAGTTAAATGGTTTACAGTTGAGGCACCAAAGACGTTTTTCGAAACGTCGCGGAACATATGAGATGTTTCAAGGGTTGAAATTGGGATTTCTGGCTCGTGCCCACGTCAAGAGGTATAAGACCTCCGACGATTTTCTTAGCCTGCAAACTAAGGGAGAAAAGCTCAATCGTTGAGCTTGTGATCAGATTGTCTGAGTGCAACAATCACTTGAATCGAGTGGGAGTTGATCTTCCAGATGAGATAGTGATGTTTCTCCAAAGTCATTGCCACCAAGCTGATAGAGCTTCGTGATGAACTATAACATATCAGGGATAGATATGATGATCCTTGAGGTATTCACGATGTTTGACACCGCGAAAGTAGAAATCAAGAAGGAGCATCAATTGTTGATGGTTGGTGAAACCACTAGTTTCAAGAAGGGCAAGGACAAGAAGGGACACTTCATGAAACGGCAAATCAGTTGCTCCAGTGAAGAAACCCAAGGTTGAACCGAAACCCGAGACTAAGTGCTTCTGTAATAAGGGGAACAGCCACTGGAGCGGAACCACCCTAGATACTTGGTAAATGAGAAGGCTGGCAAGGTCGATAGAAGTATATTTGATATACATTATGTTAATGTGTACTTTACTAGTACTCCTAGTAGCACCAGGGTATTAGATACCGGTTCGGTTGCTAAGTGTTAGTAACTCGAAATAAAAGCTATGGAAGAAACGGAGACTAGCTAAAGGTGAGCTGACGATATGTGTTGGAAGTGTTTCCAAGTTTGATTTGATCAAACATCGCACGCTCCCTCTACCATCAAGATTAGTATTAAACCAGAATAATTGTCATTTGGTGTTTGCGTTGAGCATAGACATGATTGGATTATGTCTATCGCAATACGGTTATTCATTTAAGGAGAATAATGGTTACTCTATTTATTTGAATAATACCTTCAATGGTCTTGCACCTAAAGGCCTGGTTTATTAAATCTCGATCATAGTGATACACATTTTCATGCCAAAATATAAGATAGTAATGATAGTACCACTTACTTGTGGCAATTGCCATGTAAGTCATAATGGTATAAAAGCATGAAGAAGCTCCATGTTGATGGATCTTTTGGACTCACTCATTTTGAAAAGTTTGAGACATGCGAACCATGTCTATTGGTGTATACGCATGAAGAAACTCCATGCAGATGGATCGTTTGGACTCACTTGATTTTGAATCACTTGAGATATGCAAATCATACCACATGGGCAAGATGACCTAAAAGCCTCGTTTGATAAGATGGAACAAGATAGCAACTTGTTGGAAGTAACACATTTTGATGTGTGCAGCCCAATGAGTCTTGAGGCATGCGATGAATATCGTTATGTTCTTACTTCACGAGATGATTCGAGTAGATGTTGAGTATATTTACTTGATGAAACACAAGTCTGAATTATTGAATGGTTCAAGTAATTTCAGAGTGAAGTTTAACATCTTCGTGACAAGAGGATAGAATATCTATGATATGATCATAGAGATAAATATCTGAGTTACGAGTTTTGGCACACAATTAAGACATTGTGCAAATTGTTTCACAATTAATACCGCCTGGAACACCATAGTGTGATGGTGTGTCCGAACATCATAGTTGCACTCTATTGGATATGGTGCGTACCATGATATCTCTTATCGAATTACCACTATCGTTCATGGGTTAGGCATTAGAGACAACCGCACTCACTTTAATGGGGCACCACGTAATTCCATTGAGACGACACGTTTGGAGAAACCTAAGTTGTCGTTTCTTAAAAGTTTGGGGCTGCGACGCTTATGTGGAAAAGTTTCAGGTTGATAAGCTCGAACCCAAAGCGGACAAAATGCATCTTCATAGGACACCCAAAACAGTTGGGTATACCTCCTAATTCAGATCCGGAAGCAATAGGGATTGTTTCTTGAATCGGGTCCTTTCTCGAGGAAAAGTTCGTCTCGAAAAGTTGAGTGGGAGGATGGTGGAGACTTGATGAGGTTATTGAACCATCACTTCAACTAGTGTGTAGCAGGGGCACGGAAGTTGTTCCGTGGCACCTACACCAATTGAAATAGAAGCTTATGATAGTGATCATGAAGTTTGGATCAAGTCACAGCGTACCTCGTGGGGTGACAAGGATGCGTACTACTTGAATGGTACGCAATCTGTCTTAGAGGTCATGTTGCTAGACAACAATGAACCTACGAGATATGAAGAAGCGATGGTGGGCCCGGATTCCGACAAATGGTTAAAAGCCATAAAATCCGAGAAAGGATCCATGACTTTGGTGGACTTGCCCGATAATCGGCAAGCCATTGAGATAAATGGATCTTTAAGAAGAAGACGGACGTGGGCGGTAATGTCGCCGTCTATGAAGCTCGACTTGTGGCGAAGAGTTTTTCACAAGTTCAAAGAGTTGACTACGATGAGATTTTCTCATCCGTAGCGATGCTTAAGTCCGTCGGAATCATGTTAGCATTAGCTGCATTTATGAAATCTGGCAAGACGGATGTCAAAACGATTTTCCTTACCGGTTTTAGTAAGAAAGGTTGTATGTGATACAATCGAAAAGTTTTGTCGATCCTAAGGATGCTAAAAGGTATGCTAGCTCCAATGATCCTTCTAAGGACCGGAGTAAGCATCTCGGAGTTGGAATATGCACTTTGATAGGATGATCAAAGATTTTGGGTTTATACAAAGTTTATGAGAAACTTGTATTTCCAAAGAAGTGAGTGGGAGCACTATAAATTTCGATGAGTATATGTTGTTGACATATTGATGATCGAAATGATGTAGAATTTCTGGAAAGCATATAGGGTTATTTGAAAGATGATTTTCAATAGAAAACCTGGATTAGGCTACTTGAACAATAAGCATCAAGATCTATAAGATAGATCAAAATGTTTAATAATACTTTCAAATGAGCATGTACCTTGACATGATCTTGAAGGTGTTCAAGATGGATCGATCAAAGAAGGAGTTCTTAGCTGAATTGTAAGGTATGAAGTTAAGACTTAAAGCTCGACCACGGCGAAGAGAGAGAAAGGACGAAGGTCGTCCCTATGCTTCGACATAGGCTCTATAGTATGCTATGTTGTGTACCGCACCGGAAGTGTGCCTTGCCATGAGTCAGTCAAGGGGTACAAGAATGATCTAGGAATGGATCATTGGATAGCGGTCAAAATTGTCCTTGGAGTAAATAAGGACATGTTTCTCGATTATGGAGGTGATAAAGAGTTCGGCGTAAAGGGTTACGTCGATGCAAGCTTTAACACCTATCCGAGTGACTCTGAGTAGCAAACAGGATACGTATAGTGGAACAACCATTTGGAATAGTTCCAAGTGGGGCGTGGAAGCATCATTTATAATATGACCTAGAAATTTGCAAAGCACACACGGATCTGAAAGGTTCAGACCCGTTGACTAAAACCCGTTGACTTAAACCTCTCTCACAAGCAAAACATGATCAAACCTCAGAACTCATTGAGTCTAAATCACATGATGATGTGAACTAGTTTACAGACACTAGTAAACTCTTTGGGTGTTGGTCACATGGCGATGTGACCTATCAGTGTTAATCACATGACGATGTGAACTAGATTATTGACTCTAGTGCAAGTGGGAGACTGTTGGAAATATGCCCTAGAGGCAATAATACATTAGTTATTATTATTATATTTCCTTGTTCATGATAATCGTTTATTATCCATGCTATAATTGTATTGATAGGAAACTCAAATACATGTGTGGATACATAGACAACACCATGTCCCTAGCAAGCCTCTATTGGCTAGCTCGTTGATCAATAGATGGTTACGGTTTCCTAACCATGGACATTGGATGTCATTGATAACGGGATCACATCATTAGGAGAATGATGTGATGGACAAGACCCAATACTAAGCCTAGCACAAAGATCGTAGTTCAGTATGCTAAAGCTTTTCTAATGTCAAGTATCTTTTCCTTAGACCATGAGATTGTGCAACTCCGGATACCGTAGGAATGCTTTGGGTGTACCAAACGTCACAACGTAATCGGGTGGCTATAAAGGTGCATTACGGTATCTCCGAAAGTGTCATTGGGTTGGTACGAATCGAGATGGGATTTGTCACTCCGTGTAAGCGGAGAGGTATCTCTGGGCCCATTCGGTAGGACATCATCATAATGTGCACAATGTTACCAAGGGGTTGATCACGGGATGATGTGTAACGGAACGAGTAAAGAGACTTGCCGGTAACGAGATTGAACAAGGTATCGGGATACCGACGATCGAATCTCGGGCAAGTACAATACCGCTAGACAAAGGGAATTGTATACGGGATTGATTGAGTCCTTGACATCGTGGTTCATCCGATGAGATCATCGTGGAACATGTAGGAGCCAACATGGGTATCCAGATCCGCTGTTGGTTATTGACCGGAGAACGTCTCGGTCATGTCTACATGTCTCCGAACCCGTAGGGTCTACACATAAGGTTCGATGGCGCTAGGGTTATAAAGGAAGTTTGTATGTGGTTACGAATGTTGTTGAGTCCGGATGAGATCCCGGACGTCACGAGGAGTTCGGAATGGTAGGAGGTAAAGATTTATATATGGAAAGTTGTTGTTGGGTTAGGAAAAAGTTCGGGTTTTTCGGTATTGTACGGAAGCTTCGGAAGGTTCCGGAGGATTCGGAGGGGTCCGGAGGTCCAAAATTGTTCCACCACGTCCAATACAGTAGCATGGGCTGTGGGGCGCCCTAGCCTTAATGGGCGGGGGCACCAGCACCCCAAGGCCCATGCGCATGGGAGGGGGAAACCCTAAGGGGAGGGCCTCCACTTGACTTGGGAGGCACTCCTCCCCTCTTAACCGCCCCAAGTCCCATCTAGGGCTGGCCGCACCCCTTGGGGTGGGAAACCCTAAAGGGGCGCAGCCCTCTTTCCCTATATATACTTGAGGTTTTGGGCTGCCCAACACACATGAGTTCTCTCCTCTTGGTGCAGCCCCGCCTCCTCCTCCTCCTCTCCCTTGGTGCTTGGCGAAGCCTGCGGGATTTCCACGCTCCTCCATCACCACCATGCCGTTGTGTTGCTGCTGGATGGAGTCTTCCTCAACCTCTCCCTCTCTCCTTGCTGGATCAAGGCGTGGGAGACGTCACCGGGCTGTACGTGTGTTGAACGCGGAGGTGCCGTCCGTTCGGCACTAGGATCTCCGGTGATTTGAATCACGACAAGTACGACTCCATCAACCCCGTTCACATGAACGCTTCCGCTTAGCGATCTACAAGGGTATGTAGATGCACTCTCCTTCCCCTCCTTGCTAGTTTCTCCATAGATAGATCTTGGTGACACGTAGGAAAATTTTTAATTTCTGCTACGTTCCCCAACAAGCTTTACTGATGACTTCAGTAAATTTACATGGATCTATTTGATAAAGCACCGGTTTGATGTCTTTCAGAAATTTCATGATTTCCAACAACGCGTTGAACGCTTGTTTGATAGAAAAATTCTTGCCATCCAAACAGATTGGGGTGGCGAGTATCGCAAGTTAAATTCCTTTTTTGAGCGCATTGGCATTTCGCATCATGTTTCGTGCCCCCATGCACATCAACAAAATGGTTCTGCTGAACGCAAACATAGACACATAGTTGAAGTTGGTCTTGCCTTACTTGCCCATGCATCTATGCCCTTGAAATTCTGGGATGAAGATTTTACTACAGCAGTATATTTGATTAATCGTCCTCCTAGTAAAGTTATCCAATCACAAACACCTTTAGAGCGCCTCTTCAATCTTCAACCAGACTATACTTTTTTGCGTGTCTTTGGGTGTGCTGTTTGGCCGAATCTTCGTCCTTTCAATAAACATAAGCTCCAATTTCGCTCTATCTGGTGTGCGTTTATAGGGTATAGTCCCATGCATAAAGGCTACAAGTGCCTAGACATCTCTTCTGGTTGCGTTTATATTTCACGTGACGTTGTCTTCGATGAGTCCATTTTCCCCTTTTCCGAACTTCATCCAAATGCCGGCGCTCAACTCCGTGCGGAGATTCTTCTTCTACCACCAGACCTATTAAATTCTCCTATTTTTGATCATAGGGGTGATCTGCCTAATGACAATATATCAATTTCTAATGCCACTGATCAAAAGTTGGAGCATATTAGTGTGCAGGATCATGATTTTATGCAGGGATCCAATTCCACCACAGGCAATCAAGGTGCCAATCACGAAGCTGTTTCTCCCGCTGCTTCTGGCACGGGATCTCGCGCCGCTGACGTTTCAGGAGACAAGTCCCCGCTGGGATCCACGCGCCAGCAGGATTCGGTCGGGGCGAGCGGTTCTCCCAGCCCCGCCTCGCCACGTGATGACGGCCCATGGGCCGAAGCGGGGGAGGGCTCCCCAGCCAGCGCCAGCACTCCACTTGGCGAACGCGTGGAGGATGTTGAGGCCTCCTTTGCGTCAAGTGCGGCGTCAGGCGCCGTTTCCACTCCATCCGGATCCTCTGTGGATTTCGGATCCCCTGCGGCCACACCACCACAATCTCCATCGCCTCTTGTGTTTGCACGGGGACGTACACGTCTACAAAGTGGTATATCTCTACCAAAAAAATATACTGATGGTACAGTACGATGGTGCAATTTTTGCAGTACAGGTGTACCTGAGAACGTGCAAGAAGCATTGGGTGATCCGAGGTGGATAGAGGCAATGAATGAAGAATATTCTGCACTTGTCAGAAACAGAACTTGGCATTTGGTTCCTTTTGAGAGGGGAAGTAATTTAATAGATTGCAAATGGGTATATAAGGTAAAGAAAAAAAATCTGATGGTACTATTGATAGGTACAAGGCACGCTTGGTAGCAAAAGGATTCAAGCAACGATATGGAATTGACTATGAGGACACGTTTAGTCCTGTTGTCAGAGCTGCAACTATCAGGTTGGTTCTTTCTATTGTTGTATCAAGAAACTGGTGTATGCGACAGTTAGATGTGCAGAACGCGTTTCTTCATGGTGTTCTGGAAGAGAAAGTATTTATGAGGCAACCACCTGGATATGAAGATCCAGAGAAACCAGGGTATGTATGCAGATTGGATAAGGCCTTGTATGGACTGAAACAAGCTCCACGTGCATGGTACTCTAGGTTGTCTGAAAAATTGCAGTCCTTAGGTTTTGTTCCTTCAAAGGCTGATACATCATTGTTCTTTTTTAGCAAAAGTGGTATAGTCATGTTCATGCTTGTTTATGTTGATGACATAATTGTCACTAGCTCCTCACCAAAGGCTGTTGAGGCACTTCTTCGGAATCTTCGAGAAGACTTTGCATTAAAGGACTTGGGGGAACTTCACTACTTCCTTGGTATAGAGGTAAAAAAGGTGAAAAGTGGAGTTTTGCTTACTCAAGAGAAATATGTAAGAGACATATTGACACGTGTTGGTATGAAAAACTGCAAACCAGTTACAACTCCCATGTCTACCTCTGAGAAATTGTCATTAACAGAGGGAGATGCACTTGGAAATGAGGATTCTACCAGGTACAGGAGTATAGTTGGAGCCTTACAGTATCTTACTCTAACTAGACCTGATATATCTTTTTCTGTGAACAAAGTATGTCAGTTTTTGCATTCTCCTACTACTATTCATTGGACCGCGGTAAAAAGAATTCTTAAATATTTGAAGTATTCCTCAAGTCTTGGCTTAAGGATTGTGCAGTCGGACTCCACACTTGTTAGTGCCTCCTCAGATGCTGATTGTGCCGGGTGCCTAGATGATAGACGATCAACTGGTGGTTTTGCAGTATTTCTTGGGTGTAACCTTATTTCTTGGAGTGCTAGAAAACAAGCGACGGTCTCCAGGTCCAGTATAGAGGCTGAATACAAGTCTCTTGCCAATGCAACAGCCGAGGTAATTTGGGTTCAAACATTGCTAAAAGAATTGGGTGTGGATCATCCAAAGGTTGCATCGTTATGGTGTGATAATCTTGGAGCAACATATTTGTCTGCTAATCCAGTGTTTCATGCAAGGACAAAGCACATAGAAGTGGACTATCACTTTGTACCAGAAAGAGTAGCAAATAAGTTGTTGCACATTCGTTTTATTCCTACAGGTGACCAAGTTGCAGATGGTTTCACCAAGGCATTGTCTGTAAAACAGCTAGAAGCTTTCAGGCGCAATCTCAACTTAGATAAATTGTGATTGAAAGGGGATGTTGAAATATGTAACGTAGGGTGTTTGGCGTGCGTGAGTTGTAATCTGATCTGAGTTAGTTCGGCTTGGTCTCCATCGTACAGAATATTGTGTAGGTTGTTGTAAAACATGGAGATCAAGCTAGCTACGTCCAGATCGTATCTCCTATAAACTCCTCGGCCTTTGAGCCCTTTATAACACGCAGCGCGTCCCTGCAGGTTGTATACGCTTCCATCAGATTTTATACGGCGCAACATATGAGAGGCCGACAAGTATTACTCACGGATGCGCCCGTGGTCGTATAGTGGGGCAGATTTGCCAAGTCCGACTAAAGTCCGACTATTGATGCTCTCCTTGTAGATGCGCTCACTCGAAACAAATCCTGACTGGACCCGAGTAGACGACACTGCGTCATGCGTGGATTGATCATGCATAGCAAAACGACCCCGCCATGACATGCACGTAGCAGTCGAACCAGAAAAAAAAGCCATGAGATTTTTCCTTTTGACTTTACCACATACTCCAACTTTACAGCCTTTTACGAACGTCGAATTTGCTTTTATCTTTGACACGGTCGAACCACGAACGCACAGAAGAGTCAGTAGGCTTCAGGGGCAAGGAATGGCCGTGTCACGGGGAGACGTCATTCGAAGATTTGAGAAGGATCCGGGGAGGACGGGTCAAGAGATCTCTACTCTTAATGGAGCGGTTGGTAGTCTCGTTTTCAGGTTTTTTTTGTCCCATCATTTTCGTCCGGTTTTTTTCGTAGGTTAACCGTCGTAGATTTTTTTCGATGCTGGTTTCTTATTCACCGGTTTATTTACCCGTCAGCT
Source organism: Aegilops longissima (assembly GCA_021605205.1). Taxonomy (NCBI): domain Eukaryota; kingdom Viridiplantae; phylum Streptophyta; class Magnoliopsida; order Poales; family Poaceae; genus Aegilops; species Aegilops longissima. The sequence goes on along the minus strand of CM038677.1, from coordinate 217,420,881 downwards.
CTTTCCTTGCAAATCAGCACTTTCCAAATTTGCGCGCAATCACGGATCTAAATTTACTAATTTATCCAAATCAACTGATACCTTTCATTATTGCAAATTTCTTTAGAAAACAAATAATAGATTTTAAGGAAAGAAATAAAAGATTTTAAAGACGCATCATACTTTACTAACAATCACTAAAAATCAAATCTAAATTAATTGACCTTACCTTAAATCACTCAATCACTTTAATTAAAAAACATTTTCTTTCCTAACTGCACCCCGCTTAGTGTGCACATAACAATCCAAGTAATTAGAGTCACATGATTGAATCCATTTATTTAGAGCGACATGATTGAATTCATTTATTAACAATAATCCTCACCAAAAGTGCATTTAGCAATTTTAGAGGCGGACCAAAACTCGCCATCCGCTGCTTGCGTTTGTTTAGGTACAGGAAAAATGGCATAATATATGAAAACAACACGGCCAAGGCGGCGGCGCAATCTTGGGATAGGGGATCGGAGGAGAAGGATTGGCCTAGCGGCATGATCGGGTGCTTCCATGACATGCATGCGCCGCCTCGCGATGCCACCTACCGAAATCAACGTTGCTCCTGCCGTCGGCGAGGCGACGCCGCCGCCCTCCTACCCACGGTCCGCTGCCGTGTGCGGCTCTGGCGGGAGGAGTAGCGACGGGCCGAGGTCCTTCATGCGTTCCGGGATGGAGGCCATGATTTCGTCGAGTCGTTCTTGCCTCCTACACTCGTGGTGTGTCGCCGAGATCGGCGAGCATGAGGTCTTGTGGCCACCGCCATGGTCACCCCATCGCGAGGATGGAGCACGCCGTCGGCCTCGGCTTGTGGAGATAATGTTGCTCTTGGTCGCGTGGTGGCCGGATCTTGCCGATGTGTCCTCCCCGACGACCTCCTCTTCGCCGGTTGGCGGCATGGATCTCGCCATCGCTGCCCTCAACTTCTCTCGCTCGAGCTCGACGGTCACCACCATGGATCCCCAAAGAATGGAGGTCACGTGAACCAGCCGTCCTCCCATCTTTGCAGCGGCGAGAAGGTGACATGGCTCTCCGTGCACGAAGAGTGGAGTTCGGTCAAGTACTTATATACTTGGCCTCTCTGCGATCCATGTACATGGAGAAGAACAGACAACCGCTCATTCATGCTTCGTTCCACTCCTTTGCGCTACATTCTTTGGAGGTGACATTTTCCTATCTCTCTATGTTGTAACAAGCCTGCTGTCTGCATAGTTAATGGATTTTTTATTTAAATTTACCGCTGCTTAGTGCTTTGTTGCAATTGTTCACCCAAGATTCTTATATATAATCTGAGCGTATGTAGGCATACTTAGCTTTGCTATTCCATTTTTTCTGGCGCATAGAAATAAGAGTATTGTCCAGGTTAGGTATTCAATTGAGTATGGTATTTGGACTGCTATCAGAATGTCTTTTCTATGCATGTGATTTCTCACATCTGGTTGTAATATTTGTGAAGACGTGCATTCTTGCAAGATTTGAAGCGGGCCCGTGGCCCTATGTACCGACTGCTGCCGACGCCGACCGAAACCACCTCGTCCGCGTATTCTTGGAGCTGTGGTGGTCGATTTACGTGAAATTAATTCCCTCGATTACGGTGGCAAATATAATCTGCATAATCCATATTGTTATCACTTAGCGTGTATGTGTGAAATAGATGGATTATGGTCCCGTACCCAATAAGATGGATATGTGTGTGTGTGTTAGAGAGAGAGGGAGAGGGGGATAGAGAGTGAGGAAGAGGGAGGAAGAGTGTGTGTCTGTGTGTGTGAGAATTTGATGATAAAAAAGTCGCCAATGTCGTAATATTAAACTCTTAAAGTTAATGTGGCTCCATTACAACGCACGGACGTTCTTCTAATTCCCGTAGAAGGCGACATCTGAAATCCATTCACCTGCACAAATTATCAAAACTCGCAGGCCCCAGTGCTGGATGCATCAGAGAAACAAACAAGCGAAGCGAGAAGATAACATACCCCGTATCTGCAGCGATCGTCGGTAAGCTTTCGTCTTTGGAGATGGAAAACCGTGGATTACGGGGTAGTACTGCAAAAGCACAGAGTGGGTGGTGCGTAGAGGATCAATGTTGTGCTGGTGAGGTCAAGGTCAACCTTAACCATACCCCACCTGATAAACCCCGGCCCGGTGTTCGCTCCGCCGGCCCCGCGCGCACGCTAAAACAACGGCCGAAGGCCCCCACCACGTCATGGGGAGCCATGGCTGGTCAGACGCGGTTGTCGGCCGGCCGGACCCAAACACGTGGGCGCGCTCCGCCGTTGCCGACAGCGGCCGTGGGCGGCGGGGCCCGGCGGCGCCCGCGCCATCGGGCACCCGAGCCGTCGAGCGACGCCGGAAAACGAGCCCTGCGCCCCGCGTACGTACGATACACGCCATACATCGTTACCAAGCGCGCACGCACGCAGCGTCGCTGCCGCTGCAGATGCCATGCCTTGCCGGCCGTATCCCGTATGGCCATTCATGGCGGGAACGTGACGGCGGGCCACGCGCTCAGCCGGGACCGGCCCCGCCGCTATCGCTTGCTGGTTGCTGGTTGCTGCATAGCCTGATTAATCTCGAGTCTCCACGTACCAACCGCCGGAGAAATCTTCATCGATCCTTGTGATAGCATTTTCTTATTATAAATGAAGGCTGCTTGGTTCTTTTGATTATTATTTTTTGGTTTATAACGTTCTTGGTAGGACGAGACAGGAACGGGGATAGAAAAAGGAAACCGGGCTTGATGCGCCGATCACTTTCGCGGCGGGCCTGGGGCTGTTGTTGCTACCTGCCGCTTGCCGTGGCGTGGTTGGCCAGTACGGCTGATAATGAACACTACTCGTCGGGAGATATTGTTTGCGTTATGACTTTCTTTCATTCGCATTACTTTCTTTGATATGATGGTCAGTGTGTAGTGGAGCCACTAAATAATGTTAAGTTCCCGCTTCGAAAAAACAATTGTAGCAATAACTCATTCCATATACTCTAGCCGTGACGTGCCCATGTTCGAGTTTAATTTGCGGTGTTGTACAGGCCTTGCCTAAAGTGGAGGGAACAAAGGCGTGGCACATTCGGCCTCAAAATGGAGCCAGCACGGCCCACGGTTATCGGCACAACACGTAGTACTCGTACAGTGCGTTCAAGACTGCCAAGATGCCAAAACGTACAGTGCGTTCCCGGGCTTTTTCACATAACGAATCTACCGTTACCATCGTGAAATCCAAATCAAATTAGTTAGACATGGGCATGTATGTGCTTTTCCTCCAGCGACGACCAGTGTGCGCTCCTTTTTTTGACAGCGCTCGCTGGTGGAGCCAGGACGTGACCGGAGGAGGTTGGACCGTGGATCACTCTGGCGTCGGGTTGGATCGCATGCCTGCATTCTACTATTTCCATTCTAATTGAGCATAAGAGCATTTGTGCCCCCTAAACAAAAGTTAAGCATTTGTGAATTAAGAAAAACGTTTGTGCGTCAGTTGGGTGCGAATATTGACACGTGTTAGCTAGCGTTGCGCGACTACCTGGCTAGGCTACTGGATGTATTTGGATGATTACGTATGTACGCGCCGTGATGTGTGCACTTTCGTCATTTGCAACCGTCCTATTGGATAAGCGCCAAATCTTTTTCTTATGAAAACCAGAGCACTAACCGCGAGATTTTTTTTTTTTAAAAAGGACAAGACGGAACACTGCTGCTGCTCGATCACAAGTCAAAACGCCACTCTGCTGTCCCCGCAAAAAAAAAGCCACTCTGCTGTTATACAATCGAGTCAATTGCAAGCCCCGCAGATACCGGATTTCTTGCTTCAACTATACGTACACCGACACTTACTGTACATAGTTGCATACCGTACCAGAACGTACGTAATATTTGACCACTGCAAATACGGCCTGGGGAGGAATGGAGCGACACGAAAATCGATAGCAGCAGCAGCATTTTAGCACTAACTTTTTTTTTTGAGGGAAAGCACTAACTTTTGTCCTACACCGTGATACGATGCTGCCACCCCCAATCCCATAACAAAGACAAGTATGTACCCGACACGAGCCGCATCCTCGAGAGCATAAAGCGAAGCGAAGAACGGATCATCAAAAGCGGGCAAGAAAAGAAAACAACCGGGGCGTGGCGAGGACAGAAAAAGGGCAACCCCGATAGCTGCTGCTCGGCGACCGGGCGCAGGCGCAGCCCCGCCCTAGCGCCCGAAAAAGAATCCCCGGACGGCGCCATACGCGGGGCCTTTTCCGGCACGAACCTTCGTTCTCCGGCACGGTGCATGCACCGGCCGTGGAACTGGAACCATCCAAGCCAAACGAGAGCGATCCCAGAAGCTCAATCCCGCGAGCGACCGGGCTGTGCTCGCGTCTGGCTGGGCTGAAAGGATGGTTGCCTGGACGTGAACCCTCCTCCTGTGGTCGGTCGCCAACCGGCCGCTTTCGCCCGTCGCGTCGCGCCCGGCCGTTTGCACTTTGCTCTCGGACCGGGCCATCTTCTTCAGTTCTGTTAATTTAATTATTACCGTGCCACTCCACACCCGCTCGCATCAACGCGCGATGAGACTGATGGATGGCAACGTATGTTACGTCGGTCACCGAGAGAAACAACTGCTCCATATGGGACGTCAGGTTGGAGCATACATAAATCCTTGCCGAGAAGACAACGCGTTCACGTTATGGCACAGCGGGTTAACTGGCGGAGACCGTGTATCTTCGCGGTATCTTGCCTCTTTGTCTTGATCTGCTGATGGCTACGTTGTGCTGCTGGGACAAGATGTTTCCGTCCTGCGGTGGGTGACGCAGGTAAAAGTCGAGTTAGTTGCTTCTTTAATCCGAGTAAGGAGCTGTCGTGCTTTCGGGGCGCCACGCATCCGCAGTAAGACCTCAGGTGGAACCGTGGAAGGCGTTTTTTTTTTTACTGAAGTAGTACTAGTAGAGTAGTACTTAGGGTGTGTTTGTTTGGGCTGCGACTTTTCCGGCTACAGCTGCAACGGCTCCAGCTGGAAGAAGCAGCTGTAGCTGCTGGCTGTGTCTGAAAGGTTGGAGCTAAGATGCAGCCGTTTGGTAGGTGTGCTTTATAGCAGCTGCGGCTGGTGCTGAAACATGCAGAATTGACTAAAATGCCCTTTGTTGATTTGTAGACAGGTTTAAGTGTTGATTATGCTGGTTTAACGGTAAATGACCCGATTAAGAGCTATTTTTTTGTGCAGATGGCCCTCATATTTGACCAGATTTTTTTATTGGTATTTGAAATGGAATTACACTAGCTTAATGATATAGCCAATATGTTTTAATGAATTTGACATATTAGACATATATCAGATTCAAAATCTTTCTTTTTTACATGTACAAATACACATAGCTATGTCCTTTCCTCTCAAGAAGAAAAACTATGCTCTCCAAATAATTAACTGTATGTCCTCTCTTGCTTACAGAAACAGAAATAGCACACTCAGCAGAGAAAATCTAACAGAAGCAGCCCCATGGCAGAGCACCAGCACGCCCAGCACACACACGCGCAGCAACTTCGCCTAGCACAAACACGCAGAGCACAAGCACGCCCTACACACAGGACGACCACGCACGACCAACGACATACGCATACATGCCACTGTCACACGACAGACGACACACATGCAGAGAAGCGTTGGCGAAGAAGGGTTCAGAGGCGGGAGGCAAAGCTCGGGGTAGAGGCCGTCGTTGGCGAAGGGTCGCTAACGTTGGTGGACTCGTCCGTGCGCTGGCTCGGCAACTCGTTATGGCTGCTGCGGCGGCGGCGTTGGTGACGAATCTCTGGGCGGCGGCGGCGGCGTTGGTGATGGATCTCGGGCGGTGGCGTCCATTCAGTGGGTTCCAGGGTGAGGTGCAAGACAAGTACCTGGCCGCATCCAACGAGATCAGCGCTGGTAGGAGGTCGCAGGCTCGGCGGCGGCGTGTTGGGGGCTCGGCGGCAGCGTGTTGGGGCTCGGCGGCGGCGGGGTGTTCGGGAGCACCGAGCTGAGAGAGAGCGAGGGGGGTTGGGTCGAACCGGTAAGGGCATTTCTGCCGTAGTATGTGCTTTGGTGGGAGGGTAAACCGGTCATCGGCCAGTTTGGAGCTGGCTGCCAGAAGCAAAAGCTCGAATTTTCAGCTACGGCTTCTGCTCGATATTTTTGGAGCGCTACACAAAAGCCATGCTTGAAGCTAGCGCTGAAATAGCCCGTTTGTTTGGGCTCCAGCTTTTATTGACTAGAAGCTGTAGAAGCCGCTCAAAAGAGCCCAAACAAACAGACCCTTAGTAGTCAAGATATGTCAGGGACCTAACTGCAGATATGTCTCCAGCAGACAGAGACCGGGCCAAGTCAGCAAGGAAGAACAGCGTGGTCACGGGAGAGCTTCTTTCCGCCAATCAGCGGCAGGGGCGCGTCATCACCAGGCCAGCTCGGATCAGGCACCGAACCGCAGGTTCATGGGCCCGGAGTGGTCGAATGCTACATAAACTAAAGAAAGCAACCGGTTCGGCATCCATTGGGATCAGGCATTGGCACGGCTCGACACGGCTTCCTTTTTGCTTTTGCTTCTCCTTTTCCTTTCCGCAAGACAAGTGAAACTCTGTAATCTATCTTGTGAGTGTGAGAAACTAGATCGGGATCCATCACCTAACATCGTGGTATCAGATAGCCACCTACCACCCTCCCGCCGCTGCTGCCGCCCGCCACATCCGATTCACCGCGCTGGAAACTCGCCGCCGAAAGCAAGCGCGCGACAACCTCATCGCCACCATGGACCCGACGCTGAAGGCGTACCTCGACAAGATGAGCGACGACGCCGTCGCCCGCGCCACCAAGTAGGACGACGACAGCAAGGCCATCCTCAAGGCTGTGGCGACGCAGACCGCCCGGATCGACGCCCTCGTCTCTTGGAAGCCGGAGATGGAGGCGCGATTCGCAGAGCTGGAGTCCTCCGTCGCCGCGCTCCAAGCCGCGGCAACTTCGACCGCACCATCTAGTGGGTCCCCGCCGCCTGCGACTCCTCCTATGGTCGCGCGCGAGATCCATGTGCAACCATGCCGCGACGCGTCACTGCATCCCGGGGGACCTCCGACGGTGACTCTTGAGTCACCGGCGGCTTCCCCGGTCACGGGTATGGCCTTGATCCAGTCCCCTAATTCTCCTCCGCTGTCCTCACAAGTGCTCGCGGCGATGGGGCAAGCACCACCATCGATCTCGTTTCCCAGCTTCGCTGGTGAAAATCCGCAGCTTTGGAGAACTCTGGCAGAGCAATATTTTCGGATGTTTGGGGTTCAGGAATCCTATTGGGTACCCATGGCGATTCTGAATTTCTCGGGTCCAGCAGCCATTTGGTTGCAGTCCGTGCAGCGCAAGATCGCTGGTCTGGCGTGGGAATCGTTCACAGCGTTGCTGTGCACTCGATTCGGGTGTGACAAACACCAATCGCTGATTCGCCGGTTTTATGCTATCCGTCAGACTGAATCAGTTGCAGATTTCATTGAGCGCTTTGAAACATTGATGAATCATATGATCTCTTATTCTGAACTGACACATCCGTATTTCTTTCTTACACGATTCATCGAGGGGCTCCGGGCGGATATTAGAGCGGTGGTGCTCATTCAGAGACCGCCAGACCTCGACACCGCTTGTTCGCTTGCTTTGCTTCAGGAGGAAGTGGCTGATGGGGAGAACACCTTACGCTCTGCACCCGTCCGCTCGCCAGCGCCACGTTTGGTGGGAGTCAGTACGCCAAGTCTGTCGTTGAGCACTACCAGACCGTCAGTGCCTGCAATCAACGCGGAAGATCACCGGGGCACCGAAGCAGCAAGGGCAGGAGCAGAAGGCAGTAAGATGGCAGCACTGCGTTCTTTCAGGCGTGCCCGAGGCTTGTGTTTTAAATGTGGTGAACGATGGGGCAAGGATCACACATGTCCTCCTACTGTGCAGATGCATGTAGTTGAGGAACTATTGGAGCTCTTTGCAACAGAAGAGGTGCTGGTGGGAAACAATCACAAACCAAACGAGTTGGACGAAGACAACCTTTGTACCATTTCCAAGCATGCAGTGGACGGGTCTGCCGGGCCGGGTGTGATGCAACTGCACGCATGGATTCAAGGGAAGGAAATGTCATTACTGGTTGACTCGGGCAGCTCTTCCTCATTTATCGACCATCATATCGCAGCCAAGCTAGCGGGAGTGTGCAAACTGCCCAAGACATGCAGAGTTAAAGTGGCAGATGATGCTGTGTTGAGCTGTGACAGTTTCATACCACAGTGCCAATGGACATCACAGGGGCATGATTTTGTAACAGATTTCAAACTCCTATCACTTGGAGCTTATGATGCTATCCTAGGGATGGATTGGCTCAAGAAACACAACCCTATGAACATTGATTGGGACGCGCAGCATATGACAGTTACAACGTAGGAAGAGCTGGTTGAATTGCAAGCAGTTACCAATGGTCAGCACCAGTGCGCTGCTATATCATCCCAAGAATTGTTAACGGCATGCAAGCAGGGCTCGGTAGCTTATGTCGTCCACCTGAATGCTGTGAGTGAGGCAGGGTTACAAGAGGAAGCCATTACAGTAGAGATCCTCAGAGTTCTGGAACAATATACAGATGTTTTTGAGGAGCCAAAAGGACTTCCACCCAGACGTGCTTGCGATCACAGAATTCCGCTCATGGAGGGGGCACAACCTGTCAATCAACGACCGTACCGTCACAAACCAGAGCTCAAGAATGAGATAGAGTGTCAAGTTAAATAATTGCTCGATGCAGGCATCATCAGAGAAAGTACGAGCATTTTTTCTTCACCTGCTCTTTTGGTGAAAAAGAAAGATGGTACATGGCGGCTGTGTGTGGATTACAGATGTCTGAACGCAATGACGATTGTCAGCAAGTATCCAGTTCCGATCATAGACGAGATGCTCGATGAATTGGTTGGAGCGAAATGGTTCTCTAAGTTGGATCTACGTGCAGGGTATCACCAGATAAGATTGGCCGAAGGGGAGGAATACAAAACAGCCTTCACAACTCACTCGGGGCATTGGGAGTTCTTGGTCATGTCATTTGGGCTCGCTGCGGCACCCCCAACTTTCATTGGAGCAGTCACTTGTACCCTGCGGCCACTACTGCGATAATGTGTCATTCTCTTCTTTGACGATATATTGGTTTTCAGCAAAACTCTGAAACAGCATGTGGAACATCTCCGTCAGGTGCTGCAACTACTCCGAAGAGATCATTGTCAAGTCAAGCAATCTAAATGTGCTTTTGGGCAGCGGCGGATTGCTTATTTAGGACATGTCATAAGTGATCAGGGTGTAGCCACATATCCAGAAAAGATAGAAACTGTCAGAAATTGGCCTGTACCTTGCAACAGCAAGGAGGTGCGCAGTTTCCTCGGTCTGGCCGGGTATTACAGGAAATTTGTCAAGCACTTTGGCATTATTGCAAGGCCACTTTTCAATTTGCTGAAAAAGAACCACCCCTTTGTTTGGACAGCTGAAACAGCCAAGTCTTTCGAACTGCTGCAACAAAGTCTGATTTCAGCGCCGGTTCTGCATCTCCCGGACTTTTCCAAACAGTTTGTCATTGACACAGATGCGTGTGATTATGGGGTGGGAGCAGTGTTACAGCAGGCAGGACACCCGATCGCTTATATGAGCAAACCATTGGCTCCCAAACACAGGGGCCTGTCCACTTACGAGAAGGAATGTTTGGCTATTCTCATGGCTGTAGAACAATGGCGTCCGTACTTGCATCATGACGAATTTCTGATAAGAACAGATCAGCGTAGCTTGGTGCACCTGGATGATCAGCGGCTGTCGACAGTATGGCAACAAAAAGCATTTACCAAGCTTTTGGGGCTGCGTTATAAGATCACCTACAGACAAGGAACCACAAACAGTGCCGCCGATGCTTTATCTCGTCGACACCACGAAGATGTTCAGTCCATGGCAATCTCGGTCTGCCAACCATCTTGGATTGAAGATATCAAGTCCAGTTATGTGAGTAACCCACATGCAAAGAAGCTTCTGGAGCAATTCTCTCAACAGGCGGATCCGAAAGGTCGCTTTTCAGTTGCAGAGGGACTGTTGTATTTCCGGCAACGGCTCTGGTTGGGTGGATCTCCAGCACTCCAACAAACCATGTTGCATGCTTTTCATGACAGCACGGTGGGCGGGCACTCAGGTTTCCCTGTGACGTATCGACGCCTTCGCAGGCTCTTTGCGTGGCCAAAGATGAAGCAGGACATCCGACTGTATGTGCAGGCTTGTGTTGTTTGTCAGCAGGCTAAACCGGAGAGGGTTAAATATCCCGGGTTGCTCGAACCAATTCCACTTCCAGAGGGAGCCTGGCAAGTGGTGACGATGGACTTCATTGATGGCCTTCTCCAGTAGGCAAAGCAAATTGCATCTTAGTGGTGGTGGATAAGTTTACTCGCTATGCCCACTTTCTACCTCTCGAGCACCCGTTCACAGCAGCCAGGGTCGCTAGAGCGTATCTGGACAATGTATACAAACTCCATGGTCTACCCAAGGCCATCATATCGGACAGAGATCCAGTGTTCACCAGTAAATTTTGGCGCGAGCTGTTTGCCTGCATAGGGACTGAATTAAAGATGAGCACTCCGTACCACCCGCAAACAGATGGGCAGTCAGAAAGAGTGAATCAGTGCCTCGAAATTTATTTGAGATGCTTTATTCATGCATGCCCAAATCACTGGAGTCAGTTTCTTTCGTTGGCTGAATTTTGGTATAATGCCAGCTACCACTCGGCACTGGACATGTCTCCGTTTCAGGCATTGTATGGGCACGAGCTAAGACACCGGGGAATTGAAGCATCATCGGTATGCAAAGTTCCAGCACTAAAGGACTGGCTCGAGGAGCGCAAGATTATGCAACAAGTGCTACGGCAACATCTGCATAGAGCTCGTCATATTATGAAAGTTCAAGCAGACAAGAAGCTCCGACAGGGAGTTTCAAGTGGGTGACACTGTTTTCGTCAAGCTGCAACCTTATGTACAATCATCGGTACATCGAAGAGCCAATCACAAGCTATCGTTCAGATATTTTGGCCCATTCCAGGTACTTCGCAAGATCAACCCAATGGCGTATGAGCTAGCACTGCCGCAGGAGTCGCGCATTCACCCTGTCTTCCACGTCTCTCAACTGCGTCAAGCGCTGGCACCAGGTACAACTGCATCGTCTACACTCTCGGTACCCCGTTCTGCTGAACTACTTCCGGTGGAGCTGTTGGACAAACGCTGGCGGCAAACACCAGCCGGCCGCCGCGAGCAGTACTTGGTGCGCTGGTCTGATTCGGAGTTGCTCGATGCCTCTTGGGAAGACGCCCTTGCACTCAAAGGCAGGTATCCGGCTGTAGCAGCTTGGGGTCAAGCATGCTCTCAAGGAGTAGGGGATGTCAGGGACCCAACTGCAGATATGTCTCCAGCAGACAGAGACCAGGCCAAGTCAGCAAGGAAGAACAGCGTGGCCACGGGAGAGCTTCTTTCCGCCAATCAGGGGCAGGGGCGCGTCATCACCAGGCCAGCTCGGATCAGGCAACCGAACCGCAGGTTCGTGGGCCCGGAGTGGTCGAATGCTACATAAACTCAAGAAAGCAACTGGTTCGGCATCCATTGGGATCAGGCATTGGCACGGCTCGGCACGGCTTCCTTTTTGCTTTTGCTTCTCCCTTCCCTTTCCGCAAGACAAGTGAAACTCTGTAATCTATCTTGTGAGTGTGAGAAACTAGATCGGGATCCATCACCTAACAAGATAGATGCGTGACCCTTTGGGAGCGAGTTCAGTCAAGCTAACCGACCATCTGGATTTTACCCTGACTGATGGAACCGGGTGAGACTGAGGCTGATCGAGTCATTTTTTTACCGACGGAAGTGACGCTGATCGAGTCATTTTTTTACCGAGGGAAGTGATGCTGATCGAGTCTGTCAGTCGACGGTCAACTTTGATGATCATGGAATAAGAGCATGGTGGTTGATTAATTCACGAGTTCATGCAAACGTAGCAATAACTCTAGCAATCTGTACACTACTCAACAAGAGAAAACACATGGAGACATTCCTTGACAGGATTAGAGTCGGAAAAAAATATTGAGACAAAAAAACATTGTTTGTTGACCCAAACTTTATGGCGGCCATTCACTTTGACTGGGCCAGCGGGAGGCCGGACGACCAAGGCCGATGGTTCGCACGGAATTTGGGCCAATCCTCATGCTGCCTACGGCCAGCAAATAGAAGAGCAACTAACTAATGAGTGCTCGTTCCGGAGCCCCGTAAGAGTCATCCGGATGGGCTAAGAGCGTGTCACTTGACGCGCTCTCAGCCACCGCCAATGTCGCGTTTTGAACTTTCCTTTGATTTTTGTTTTTTATTTTTTTTGCACGTGTTTTCGGCATTTTAGATGTTTTTTTCTTTTTTGGCTTTTCACCGGTATTTCTTAACTTTAAGACAAAAAAAATAGCGAGAAAAAACGCGTTTCATCTTTTTGCTTCCGCGAGAGGCTCGGTCGTGTTACTCGGAAACGGAAAAAACGTGTTTTTTCCTTCCACGAAAATCACGGATTTGCTTTTGCGAGACGCATGGTTTTGCTTCCGCGAGAGGCACGGCTATGCCTCTCCGAAACGAAAAAAAAAATGTTTTTCCCTTTCGTGAGATGCACGGATTTGCTGCATCTCAAAAACGGAAAAAAAATATTTTTTTCTTCCGTGAGAGGCACGGATCTGCTTCTCGTGGAGGCATGGTTTTTCTTTTGCGAGAAACCTAGTCGTGCCTCTTTTCAAAAATAGAGAAAAATAATATGCTCCCGATTTATTTTTTCGTCCGTTTTTTTCGTGAAAAAGAGTTTGTGAAAACTATCAACATGAGATCTAGATTTGAATATCATGATGCGATGAATCCAACGGTGAAAACGGTTCGAGATTTGGACGCACGGTTTAAGAGATAAAACATTTTGAATAAAGGGATGTACGAAAAAAAAGAAAACTCCTAGGCCGTGACAAGTGGCGCAGAGAGGTGGGAGTGGTAATTGCAAAGAGTGCTCCTTAATTAATGATTCCGGGCAAATAGTCACGTCTTCACTAAAGCGAGGCTCCAGATGGGCAAGCCTTTTTTGGCGGTTGCTTTTTTAGCTGCTTTTTTGGGGCTGTTTTCTTTGTTTGTTTTGTGCATGTGGTTTTTTTTCGCTTTTCTTTTTTCTTTTTCAGATTTGGTTTTCTTCAAAAAAAATATTGTTTATAGAGTTTGCAATATACAATGCCAATTTTTCAATTGATTTTGTTTCAAATACACAGTTAATATTTTTAATATATGATGAATATTTCCAAATAGAAATGAACATTTTTTCAGTAGACGATGGGCATTTTTGATATACTGTTGATCAATTGTTAAAATAGGGTGAACTTTACTTAATTATGATGACCACCATTTTCTAGTTCACACTTCACATTTTTTAACTATGATGAACTTTTTCAATCACATACTGAATAATTTTCAAAAAATGATTGATCTTTAATAAAATCAAAATATGGAGAAGATGTCCAAAACTTCAAAAAATGTTAATAGTTGTGAAAAGTTGTTCATGTTTCTAGAAAATATCCATCTTTTCATAAAATGGTCAAAGGAACAGAAAATGAGGTTGCAGTGGTACACCAGTCGCTATAGTTCTAGTTTGCTACAGTAGTTGGGTAAAACAGTGTCTCTAAATCCCAAATGGATAAGTCCATTCGGATCGCGCCTGTGTGAAGGCGCGGCTGTTTGCCTATTCCTCACGTAACACGTAACACGATGGATACACCACAAAACTGGCACCACAAAACAGCCCAAATTCATCTTTCTTGTGTGTGTTTCCTTGTCCTGCTTTAATTATTTATTTTTCTATGTTTATTTTTGTTTTTTTCATATTTTACTTTTTAGTTTAGTTATTTTCCTTCTTATAATTTCGTGAGTTTTCTTTTGAAATTTAAAATATTACTAAATTTATGAATATTTTGTGACTTTACAAACAGTTTTTAATTACTCAAACATTTTTCGATAGTTGTGATTTTTAATTTGTTAATTTTTTAAATACATGAAATATTTTAAATTCATGATCCTTTTTTGAATTCAGCAACTTGGTTTAAATTAAGAACTTTTTAATTCATGATTTTTTAATCCGTGAACATTTTTAAATTTCACTGACAGTTTATTTTTTTTAGGGGCCACTGACATTTTAGCTCCTTGCCACGACTGAAAAAAAACATTCAGCAAATTGGGTAAATGGGCTGGCCCAATAGCATGCACCAGAGTCCGCGTTTGCTGGCTGTCCAGCGCACTACACGCTCGAATAGGAGGACTACTTTTGAAAAAATGACACCCAAAGACGAACATATATCTGATATTTACGAAGGAAAGCAATAGCTCATTCAGTAAAAGGACAACTGGGCATAGACAGTACAAAATAAAATTACCTCCGTCCCAAAATAAGTGTCTCAACTTTAAATAAGTGAGTTACACTTATTTTGGGACGGAGAAAGTATTACATTGCAAAATATATGCCATCTCTTTCTTCGTTTGTACGCCATCCGCGGAAGATATAAAATTGCACTGAACCAACAATAAAAGAAAGGGACACCTACAAATGCCTTTGCCACCGAGCACTAGCCTATAGGTTACGGTCGCAGCTTGCGACCCAGCAAACACACAAATACTCTTGGCTGATTCTGCACTTTTTGGGAAACTTTCGGAACCTTCTCTCTGGGTTTGGGAAGGTCCGAGTAGAATTTTCCTTTTTCTTCTTATATTTTTCTCACCGCATTTTTTGGTGCCGTTTCTTTTTTATCTTTCCTTTTTTCATGAACAACTTTTCAAATTTATGACGTTGTTTGAATTCCCAATCACTTTTTAAAATCCATGACCATTCTTAAAATTCTTGAACATCATTTGAGCTCAAGAACATTTTTTTAATTATTTAAATACTTATGAAAATTAAAAAAACTAGAATCATGAATAGTTTTAAAATTCATGTCATTTATGTAAATCATGAATATTTGTTGAATTCACGATCATATTTTGAATTCATGGTTTTTAATTAATGTTTTTTTCTTCAAAGTCAAAATTTTATTTTGAAAAACTTGTTTATAAATAAAAATATAAACACAATTTAACAGGATTTTTTGGAAATAGATAAATAATAAAATAATACAAGAAAAATGAAAAAAAAATGATACTCTGTGCGGCCACACACGACTGGCTCACACTTGGTAAACCCTAGTCAACACCCTTGGGAAACCCAAAGGCGTCGACTAGTTTTGTGCTTTGTGTTTTTTCCTTCTACTTTTATTGTTTTTTGTTTTTTCTGTTCTACCATGTTTGGTCTTTTCTGTCTTTTTTTACCTTTTCATTTTTTATAGGTTCTGTACTATAAATATTTTTCTATATATGGTGAACATTTTTAAAGCACATCCTAAACATTTTTTTTATAATAGTGTGAACATTTATTTTAAACACAAACTAAACATGCTTTAATATATGGTGAATATTTTTAGAAGTACACATTGAACATTTTTTATGTACAGTGAACATTTTTCTAATATATAGTGAACATAAAAAAAATGTAATTTTATTTATTCAGATTAAAAAAATCATAATTTCAAATTTGGTCGAGTCTTTTGAAAAATGTTCGTCCAATTTTCAAAAAGTTTTGTGTTTCCCAAAATTGATCACTGTTCAAGAAATGCTCTCATTTTTAAATGGTTGCTACAGTACATCACCATGGCTGCTAAAGTACAACTGTTCGCTACAATATTGTACATCAGTTCACTACAGTATCAGTTCTCCCACTTAAACCCACTCGCTGCAGTTGGGGCAAATGGGCTAGCCTACCAGGACGCCCCTAGGGGCAACACACCCGTTTCACGCCTCAGAGCGTCGAACTAGGAGGTCTCATACGTACCATTGACCATCGGCAAGTTCATCGCGTCTAACGTGCGCCGGTCTGGCGGCCAGATAGATTTCATATGTTTCAGGAGGAACATTCCTCCTATGGTTTTCACACGGTTTACATTTATGGCATCTATTGTTGAAAATATTAGCACTTTTTCGATTAGACTAATCCACAAGTACACAATAAGCAAGGCAAATACGATATGCATTCCATACCGATAGCTAAGCATACTAGCACGTACTACATAACATAGAAACGAACCATCTATGAGCAGCACATATACGGCTAGCACGACTACGAGTAAACAAGTGATGAATGGATTATACCCTCCGATTGGTCAGGCCAACGCGGCAGCGACAACAGCAACCTCGGCGTCGTCCGTGACCTTCTTTTTGGCGGCGGCGGCGTCGACCATGGTGTCGATGCAGGGGAAGTAGTGGAAGCAGAGACGGACGGAGCTGGGATGGATCGGAAGCAGTCGCGTCGAGACGCTCCTCAAAAACCTTATTGCCGTTCTCTCGGGCAGAATCTCGAACGACAGGGTTCCGGAGGCACATGCTCTCCCGACCAATCGTGCACACGGTCGTCGGGATGAGGTCGCCGGAGGCAGCACAGAGTGAGGAACAGTAGATGACGGCTAGGTTACGAGAGAGAGAGAGAGAGAGAGAGAGAGAGAGAGAGAGAGAGAGAGAGAGAGAGAGAGAGAGAGAGAACCGAACTAGGTCACTCCACTGGCCAGAGCCTTCTTATATAGGCCGTCAGGTAGGAAGTCATAAGTTTCGGCTCGACTCATTCCCGCAACCCGCGGCGCGTGCACGTCGTGACGAGGCGTGGCGAGGCGGGCGACGGAGGAGGAGGAGCGCGCGTGTACCACTCCTCTTCCCAAGCTCCCAATGACAAGTGGTAGAGCAATCCATATAAAGAGGTCTCAACTCTCCTCAACTAGTAAGGTGGGACTAAACTTCCCACCACATACCATATCATACATGGGCCTCAAGATTAACCAGGAATCATTATTCATATGGGCCTAAAGCCCATCTATGATTCAACAATCCCCCCACCAGATCTCGAGGCACATAAGTTTGTCAACTGTTCCAAACAATGTTTGATATATCAGAAATTTCAGTGGAGACTGTTAAGTTGAACTTCCACCTAGAGCAACATGATTAGATTTCTTCACAAGTGAACAATGGACTATGCCTTAAATTGTCAGTTTGGCATGTAGAAGTTTGATAACCCATAAGTATAGGGGATAGCAACAGTTTTCGAGGGTAGAGTATTCAACCTAAATTTATAGATTCGACACAAGGGGAGCCAAAGAATATTTGAAAGTATTAGCAGCTGAGTTGTCAATTCAACCACACCTGGAGATTAATTATCTACAACAATATATCAGTAGCAAAATAGTTTGATAGTAGTGACAGCAGTAACGGTAACAGTAACAGTGATAGCAGTAATTTGTAACAAGTGTAACAATGATGATAGTAGTAATAACTTAACAGAAACAATATAAGATAAATTCGTAGGCATTGGATCAGTGACTTGTTGGATGATATTCATCATGAGATAGTTATAACCTAGGTCGATACGGCATTAGCTCCAGTTCATCGATATAATGTAGGCATGTATTCCGTAAATAGTCATACGTGCTTTACTAAAAGAACTTGCATGACATCTTTTGTCCTACCCTCCCGTGGCAGCGGGGTCCATATTGGAAACTAAGGGATATTAATGCCTCCTTTTAATAAAGAACCAAAACAAAGCATTAACACATAGTGAATACATGAACTCCTCAAACTACGGTCATCACCGCGAGTGGGCCCGGTTGTTGTCACTCCGGGGTTGCCGGATCATAACCGTAGTAGGTGACAATAACTTGCAAGGTCGGATCTAGAACATGGATATAATGATGAATTCATAGACGGTTCAGATCTGAAATCATGGCACCCGGGCCCAAAGTGACAAGCATTAAGCATGCAAAGTCATAGCAACATCAATCTAAGAACATAGTGGATACTAGGGATCAGGCCCTAACAAAACTAACTCGATTACATGATGAATCTCATCCAACTCCTCACCGACCAGCGAGCCTACGAAGGAATTACTCACTCCCGGTGGGGAGCATCGTGGAATTGGCGATGGAGAAGGGTTGGTGATGACGAAGAACGAAGATCCCCCTCTCCGGAGCCCCAAACGGACTCCAGATCTGCCCTCCCGAGGAAGAATAGGGCTTGGTAGCGGCTCCGTCTCATGAATCGTGATAATTCTTTCTCCCTGATTTTTTTCTTCTGAAAATATGTGATTTTATAGTATCAGGGGGTCGTCAGCGGGGCCACCAGGTGGGTACAACCCACCTGGGCCCGCCAGGAGAGGGGGGCGCGCCCTGGTGGGTTGTGCCCACCCCGGGGCTCCTCTCTGGTGGGTCTTGGCTCCAGAAATTCTTATTATTGATATAAAAAATCCTCGCAAAGTTTCGTTCCATTCCAAAAACTTTTATTTCTGCACAAAAACAACACCATGGTAGTTCTGCTAGAAACAGCGTCAGTCCCGAGTTAGTTTCATTCAAATCATGCAAATTAGAGTCCAAAATAAGAGGAAAAGCGTGAGAAAAATAGATACGTTGGAGACGTATCAACTCCCCCAAGCTTAAACCTTTGCTTGTCCTCAAGCAATTCAGTTGATAAACTGAAAGTGAGAAAGAAAAACTTATACGAACTATTTCGCTTTTGTTTGCATAAATAAGCTTAAACAACACCCAGGTTTTCAGCCAGCATTATAACTAACCATGTTGACAATAACTCTTAAAGATTATAATGCCTCATATCAATGACATAATCAGCTAGCGAGCAATAATAAGATATCTCAAACGACAACACATTGTCAAAACAACCATGATATAATATGACAATAATGGTATCTCGCTAGCCCTTTCTAAGACCGCAAAACATAAATGCAGAGCACCTCCAAAGTTCAAGCAACAAGTAAACATTGTAATTCATGGTAGAAAAGATCCAATCATGATGCACCCAATATTAGCTACACACAATGCATAAATCATGACAGTTGTGCTCTACTCAGTTTCTGGCGCTTGTTTTTTAGAAGGTGATGACACAACATAAAAGTAAATGAAAAGTCCCTTCACAAAGGGAAGCAGTGATTTGCAGAGGTGCAAGTGCTCAATTTTTAAAACAGAGATACATGATATTTTGAGACATGCACCCTTCTTATTCACTTCACGACCATCAGTTATCAACTTCTTCCATGCTAAGCACGCTAGTGGCGGTTCCCGAGCAGTAAAAGTAAAGGTTTTGACTCCATTGGGAGTTTTTTGTTTGATTATTTAAGAGATGAACTCTTTTTATATTTTTCAGTTTGGGACTGGGCATCCCTATTACCGCCCATTTTCTCGTGCGATGACGAGTGAATAAACACTCGGCCTGAGAATAACCCGCTTAGCACGGAAGATATCGACCACCTCCTGTCATTCCATGAACGATCCATGCACACAAAACGGATAATTTTTTAGAAGTTTTTAGAGGTGGCACATGCAAATTTACTTAGGACAGCAGGGTAATACCGTATATAGGTAGGTATGGTGGACTCATCTGGAATAACTTTGGGTTCAAGGTTTTTGATGTACAAGCAGAGTTCCCACTTAGTACAAGCGAAGGCTAGCAATTAAGATTGAGAAGCGGACAACTAAAGAGCAACAACGATCATAACCATGCATTATGCATAAGTAACATTGGACACTAGCATGAGTAGGATATGAACACCATGAACATAAATATTATAGAGGCTATGTTGGTTTTGATTCAGCTACATGCATAAACATGTACCAAGTCAAGCCACTTGAACATTCAGAGGAGGATACCATATCATCATACTACATCATAATCATTTAACGTTATGTTGATATCCAAGATAAATCATTATTAACTCCCAGCTACTTATGCATGGCATGAGAAACTATAATCTCTAATTGTCATTGCAAACATGTTCAATCATAACGGGCTGAATCATGGGCACTAGGTTAAAAATATTTACACAGACAGGACAAGTCGAGTTCATACCAGTTTCTCTTTGCCATGACCAGTTCATCGAATGTCGTCATTATTGCCTTTCACTTGCACGACCGAATGATATGAAAATAATAATAGTGCAAGAGTGCCATGGACTAAGCTAGAATCTGCAAACATTTTATTCAACAGGAGAAGACAAGGTAAAATGGGCTCTCTATTAGTTCAACAATTATTCATATGAGATCCACTCAACATTTTCATCGTGGTCTTCTCCTCGGTACAACTCGAACAAAAGGAAAAGAAATTTAGAGAAACACACTGAAATATTTTTGGAGTTTTTGGTTTCTTTAGCAAGCAAATAAAAGGGAAAAGCAAAAAACGAGAAAAACTATTTACACGTGAAAGCTCTCAACAAGCAAAAGAAGAACAAGGAAATCTTTTTGGATTTTCTTTTTAGTACTACTACTAAGCATGCACAGAAAGTAAATTAACTACAACTATTTTTTTGGTTTTTCTAAAGTTTTAACAAACACACAAGAAGAAAGCAAGAAAATAAATCTACGCATGGATGATACAATGAAAAAGTGTGAGCATCGACAAATGGAATGATATGTGAACATGAATATAATGTCGGTGAGAACACGTACTCCCCCAAGCTTAGGCTTTTGGCCTAACTTGGTAGTCAATCAGTAGCCTGGAGGGTAGTAGTCGGCGTGGTAGCTCATTGAGGCTCTTGGTGCGGATGCCTCAGCACGCCGTGCCGCCACCACTGCTGCGTTATGAGCTCGGGCTTCGCTCTCAAGGACAAAATATCTTTCCTTGCTGTGATAATCAAAGGGAGCAGGCGCATGCAAATATGTGTCCACAACATGTGATTGGTTAAACAACAAATTATAAGTGAAGTTATCAGCCCTTCCCTTGAGAATTTTATGATCTTTCAAGGCATCAAAATCTAAATACCGAGTGGGTAGGATAGGATCAAAGGGCAAAGGTGAGACACCCAGCCCTCATGCTAGGTGTGTGGCATAAATTCCACCATAGAACCAGCCACTTTTAGCATTGTGTTGAAGTCTGCGTGCAACAATCGCTCCAAGGTTATAATTCCTTTCACTAGTGAGAGTGGTGTGAAGGAGGCTCAAGTATGGCACATAAAGTATGCTACAGTCTTGCTTGCCTACTATGCATTTACCGTTAAATAATGCAAAATACTGAATTGCGGGAAAGTGAATGCTCTTTATTCTTCCTTGTCTCACTCCCCTATTTTCACCGTAGCACAGGCTAGTCAAGAAAGACTCGTACTCAACCATTGGTGGCTCATCAAGCGAACCCCAAAATTGCAGTTTGCAATGGCAAGCAAAATTCTCCGGTGGGATAGTATAAGGATTATCATAAAGCATAATCAGCAACCTAGACTCACATGGAAAATATTTAAATCCTTTGACAAATAATTCAATGAGAAGTTGGTGTTGTACACACTTATCTGATAGGTAGGGACCGAGGCCGGCATTGTGAACATATTGCTCAAATTCCTTCTTAATGCCCACACGCACCATATATTCATCGCTAGGCCATAAACATGTCTTGGTGGCGGCATCTCGTGTGGAACTTTCACTTGGTCCAACATAAGACTGACGGGCGAAACTGTCACTAGAAGATGCCCCCAAGGATCGTCTCCTCGAAGAACTCCTTCCAAATAGGTTCATCATGTCTGTGTACAATTTTATGAAAATAAATTTTTTGGAGTGACAAAAATTTGTCAACAAAGCTTTGTAAGATTGATAGCAACTACTGATAGGGATACATAGAGGCCATAGCAAGCATTCAAACAACTTAGGACACTAAGAATTCAACATGCAAGCACATCTACAGCAGCACCAAGAGTAGCTAATTATTCAAAGTATAAGCCACAAAAACAAAAACTTATGGGACAAATGATGGAGTCACATACCAAGCAACAATCCCCCGAAACAGTTTCGGAAATGGAGCTTCGAGCAAATAGATCGAAATCCGCGGGTTTGAGCTCAAGAACACGGGAGAGAGCAATGGGGATTCTTTTCTGGAGGTAAGTGATGATCTGGTATGAAGAGGTAAGTGAGGGGGGGGGGGGCACGTGGGGACCACAACCCACCAGACGCTACTGGGTCTTTGAAGCGCCTGTGTCGGTTAGTGCCACCGATACGTTTCCAACGTATCTATAATTTTTATTGTTCCATACTATTATATTATCTGTTTTGGATGTTCATGTGCTTATTTATACACTTTTATAATATTTTTGAGACTAACCTACTAACCCAAGGCACAATGCAAATTGCTGTTTTTTTTCCTATTTCAGTGTTTCGCAGAAAAGGAATATCCAACGGAATCCTAACGGAATGAAACCTTCGGGAGAGTTATTTTTAGAACAAATGTGATCCAGGGGACTTGGAGTAGACGTCAAGAAAGAAACAAGGTGGCCACGAGGCAGGAGGGCGCGCCTTGTAGGGGAACGTAGCAATAATTCAAAAAAATCCCTACGTGTCACCAAGATCAATCTAGGAGATACTAGCAACGAGAGAGAGGGAGGTGTATCTTCATACCCTTGAAGATCGCAATGCGAAAGCGTTATAAGAACACGGTTGGAGGAGTCATACACGCAGCGATTCAGATCGCGGTCGATTCCGATCTAAGCGTCGGACAACGGCGCCTCCGCGTTCAACACACGTGCAGCCCGGTGACGTCTCCTGCGCCTTGATCCAGCAAGGAGGAGGGAGAGGTTGGGGAAGACAACTCCAGCAGCAGCACGACGGCGTGGTGGTGTTGGATCAGCGTGGTTTCCAGCAGGGCTTCGCCAAGCACTACGAACGATGAGGATGTGGAGAGGTAGGGCTGTGCCGTGGGAGAGAAAGACTCGTGTCCTTGGCAGCCCCAAAACCCCCACTATATATAGGAGGAGGGGAGGTGGCTGCGCCCCCTCTAGGGTTCCCACCCTAGGGGGTGCCGCAGCCCTAGATGGGACTGGAGGGGGTGGCCAAGAGGGGGAGAGAGGGGGCGCGCCCTAGGGTGGGCCTTTAGGCCCATCTGCGCCTAGGGTTTCGCCTTCCTCCTCCTAGCTGCGCCTTGGGCCTTGGTGGGAGGCGCATCAGCCCACTCAGGGGCTGGTCTCTTCACACTCTTGGCCCATGCACGCCTCCGGGGCATGTGGCCCCTCCCGGTGGACCCCCGGAACCCTTCCGGTGGTCCCGGTACATTACCGGTGACGCCCGAAACACTTCCGGTGACCAAAACCACACTTTCTATATATTATTCTTTACATCCGAACCACTCCAGAACTCCTCGCGACGTCCGAGATCTCATCCGGGACTCCGAACAACATTCGGTAACCACGTACAAACTTTCCCTATAACCCTAGCATCATCGAACCTTAAGTGTGTAGACCCTACGGGTTTGATACGTCTCCGTCAAATCTACTTTTCCAAACACTTTTGCCCTTGTTTTGGACTCTAACTTTCATGATTTGAATGGAACTAACCCGGACTGACGCTGTTTTCAGCAGAATTACCATGGTGTTATTTATGTGCAGAAACAAAAGTTCTCGGAATGACCTGAAACTTCACGGAACAACTTTTCGGAAATAATAAAAAATCCTTGCAAAAGATGAAGGCCAGGGGGCCCACCACCTGTCCACGAGGGTGGGGGCACGCCCCCTACCTCGTGGGCCCCCTGGAGCTCCTCCGACCTCAACTCCAACTCTATATATTTGGTTTCGGGGAGGAAAAATCAGAGAGAAGAATTCATCGCGTTTTACGATACGGAGCCGCCGCCAAGCCCTAAAACCTCTCGGGAGGGCTGATCTGGAGTCCGTTCGGGGCTCCGGAGAGGGGAATCCGTCGCCATCGTCATCATCAACCATCCTCCATCACCAATTTCATGATTCTCATCGCCCTGCGTGAGTAATTCCATCGTAGGCTTGCTGGACGGTGATGGGTTGGATGGGATCTATCATGTAATCGAGTTAGTTTTGTTAGAGTTTGATCCCTAGTATCCACTATGTTCTGAGATTGATGTTGCTATGACTTTGCTATGCTTAATGCTTGTCACTAGGGCCCGAGTGCCATGATTTTAGATCTGAACCTATTATGTTTTCATCAATACATGAGAGTTCTTGATCTTATCTTACAAGTCTATAATCACCTATTGTGTGTTATGATCCGTTAACCCCGAAGTGACAATAATCGGGATACTTACAGGTGATGACCGTAGTTTGAGGAGTTCATGTATTCACTATGTGCTAATGCTTTGTTCCGGTACTCTATTAAAAGGAGGCCTTAATATCCCTTAGTTTTCGTTAGGATCCCGCTGCCACGGGAGGGTAGGACAAAAGATGTCATGAAAGTTCTTTTCCATAAGCACGTATGACTATATTCGGAATACATGCCTACATTACATTGATGAACTGGAGCTAGTTCTATGTCACCCTAGGTTATGATTGTTACATGATGAACCGCATCCGGCATAATTCTCCATCACCGATCCATTGCCTACGAGCTTTCCATATATTGTTCTTCGCTTATTTACTTTTCCGTTGCTATTGCTATCATCACTACAAAATACCAAAAACATTACTTTTGCTACCGTTACCTTTTGCTACCGTTACCACTACTATCATATTACTTTGCTACTAAACACTTTGCTGCAGATACTAAGTTTCCAAGTGTGGTTGAATTGACAACTCAGCTGCTAATACTTGAGAATATTCTTTGGCTCCCCTTGTGTCGAATCAATTAATTTGGGTTGAATACTATACCCTCGAAAACTGTTGCGATCCCCTATACTTGTGGGTTATCAAGACTATTTTCTGGCGCCGTTGCCGGGGAGCATAGCTCTATTCTTTGAGTCACTCGGGATTTATATCTGCTTATCATTATGAAGAACTTGAAAGATCCAAGAACTAAGATTTATCCCTCAACTACGAGGGGAGGTAAGGAACTGCCATCTAGCTCTGCACTTGATTCACCTTCTATTTTGAGTAAGCTTGCGACACCTAAACCTGCTTCTGCTATTCGTTCTGATATGTTGCATGTTATTGATGATGCCACTTCTGCTATACATGATACTTATGATGAAACTACTTCTATGCTTGATACTACTGTGCCACTTGGTGAATTTCTTGATGAACAACTTGCTAGGGCTAGAGAGAATGAAAATATTGAATCTGATAATATTGATGAAAGTGATGATGAAGACTGACCTGTTATTCCTGAGGGTTATGTTTTTGATAAAGAAGCTTCTTTAGCTATTTTAGCTTGCAAAGATAGATACGAGCTCAAGAGGTTATTAACTAAATGGAAGCAGCAATCTCTTAATGCTAGAATGAAACCTGACCCTGATTTTGCTACTTCACCTATCTTTGTTACTGATAAGGATTATGAATTCTCTATTGATCCTGATATAATTACTTTGGTTGAATCTGATCCTTTTCATGGCTATGAATCTGAAACTGTTGTGGCACATCTTACTAAATTAAATGATATAGCCACCTTGTTCACTACTGATGAGAGAACTTGTTGTTTTTATATCCTTAAAATATTTCCGTTCTCACTAAAGGGTGATGCTAAGATATGGTTTAATTCTCTTGATCCTGGTTGTGTGCGTAGTCCCCAGGATATGATTTATTACTTCTCTGCTAAATATTTCCCTGCTCATAAGAAACAAGCTGCTTTAAGGGATATATATAATTTTGTGCAAATTGAAGAAGAGAGTCTCCCACAAGCTTGGGGAGGCTTCTCAAGTTACTTAATGCTTTGCCTGATCATCCTCTTAAGAAAAATGAAATACTTGATATCTTTTACAATGGACTAACCGATGCCTCCAGAGATTACCTGGATAGTTGTGTTGGTTCTGTTTTCAGGTAAAGAACACCGGATGAAGCTGAAATTCTATTGTATAATATG
Organism: Aegilops longissima; assembly: GCA_021605205.1. Taxonomy (NCBI): domain Eukaryota; kingdom Viridiplantae; phylum Streptophyta; class Magnoliopsida; order Poales; family Poaceae; genus Aegilops; species Aegilops longissima. The sequence goes on along the minus strand of CM038677.1, from coordinate 217,394,976 downwards.
TTGACAAATGAAAATAATTGGACACTTCCTGAGCCAGCTCCGAAGCCAATTCCTGAGCCTATTCCTAAACCAACTCCGAAGAAGAGGGGTATTCTATTTCTCAGTCCTGAAGATATGCGAGATGCAAAGAAATCTATGAAAGAAAAAGGCATTAAAGCTGAAGATGTTAAGAATTTACCTCCTATTGAAGAAATACACGGTCTTAATTTACCACCTGTTGAAGAAACATATGATCTTAATCCATTACCTATTGAAGAAATCATGGTCTTGATAACCCGACACAGGTAGTAAAGGTAAATTCTCTCTATAGATATGATAAAGCTGAAATCCCATATACTAAGTTTGCTAGCCCATGCTTAGATGAGTTTGATAAATTTATGGTTAAGAAAGAAGATTTTAATGCTTATTTTGGTAGACAATTGAAATACAATTCAAATATGCTTGAACACTTGGGTGCTTATATGGCTAATGTTAAAGGTGAACTTAAACTTATTAGTAAACATGCTTCTATGGTTACCACTCAAGTAGAACAAGTACTTAAAGCTCAAAATGATTTGCTCAATGAATTGAATAGTAAGAATAATGATAATGTTGTTAGAGTTATGACTAGAGGTGGTAAAATGACTCAGGAACCTTTGTATCCTGAAGGCCATCCTAAGAGAATTGAGCAAGATTCTCAGAGAAATAATGTGGATGCACCTAGTCCTTCTAAAAGGAAGAAAAAGAAAAATGATAGGACTTTGCATGCTTCTAGTGAACCTGTTATTGAAACACCTGAGAATCCAAATGATATTTTTATTTCTGATGCTGAAACACAATCTGGTAATGAACCTGAAACTAGTGATAATGTTAATGATAATGTTCATGATGATGCTCAACCTAGTAATGATAATGATATAGAAATTGAACCTGCTGTTGATCTTGATAACCCACAATCAAAGAATCAACGTTATGATAAGAAAGACTTTGTTGCTAGGAAACACGGTAAGGAAAGAGAGCCTTGGGTTCAGAAACCCATGACTTTTCCTCCCAAACCATCCAAGAAAAAGGATGATGAGGATTTTGAGCGCTTTGCTGAAATGATTAGACCTATCTTTTTGCGTATGCGATTAACTGATATGCTTAAAATGAATCCTTATGCTAAGTATATGAAAGATATTGTTACTAATAAAAGAAAGATACCGGAAGCTGAAATTTCCACCATGCTTGCTAATTATACTTTTAAGGGTGGAATACCAAAGAAACTTGGAGATCCAGGAGTACCCACTATACCATGCTCCATTAAAATAAACTATGTTAAAACTGCTTTATGTGATCTTGAAGCCGGTGTTAGTGTTATGCCTCTTTATATTGTAGACTTGATTTGAATAAGTTGACACCTACTGAAATATCTTTGCAAATGGCTGATAAATCAACTGCTATACCTGTCGGTATTTGTGAGGATGTGCCTGTTGTAGTTGCAAACGTTACTATTTTAACGGACTTTGTTATTCTTGATATTCCCGAGGACGATAGTATGTCTATTATTCTTGGAAGACCCTTTTTGAACACCGCAGGGGCTGTTATTGATTGCACTAAAGGCAATGTCACTTTTCATGTTAATGGTAATGAGCATATGGTACACTTTCCAAGGAAACAGCCTCAAGTTCATAGTATCAACTCTATTGGAAAAATTCCATCGATTATATTTGGAGGTTTTGAATTTCCTCTTCCTACTTTCAATAAGAACCATGATATTCTTATTATTGGGGATGTGCATATCCCCGTTGAGGTAACATAGTGTTATTCGAAATTTCTCCAGTTCCATGTTATTCGGAATGAGTTCGTTAACAAGACTTGATCAACCTTGTTAGTGGATTCCTTTTGATGATCATGAGATGGATGAAACTAGAAAACACAACTTTCTGTACCCTCCTTTTACTTTCTGTTATTTATATTAAATAAAATAAAAATAAGTATTTTTCTGTCTGTTATGTGATTATCCGTGCAATATAAAAATACCCCGAAAATAAAAGTTCTCCAAATGCCCTGAAATTTAAATATGATTTTTTCTGCAATATTTGAGAATATTTGGCACTGAGAACACATCAGGGGGCTCATCCACCTGGCCATGAGGGTCAGGGGCGCGCCCTACCCCCTGGGCGCGCCCCCTGCCTCGTGGGCCCACGATGGCCCTCCTCCACTTATCCTTTCACCCACACACTCCTTCCTCCCCCAAACACGAATATCCAGCTCAAACCCGAGTCCAAGCTCATTTTGCTGCCATTTTCGATCTCCTTGCTCAAAGCACCTCTCACAAAACTGCTTGGGGAGATTGTTCCTTGGTATGTGACTCCTCCATTGGTCCAATTAGTTTTTGTTCTAGTGCTTTATTCATTGCAAATTTTTGCTGCTTAGGTGACCCTGTTCTTGAGCTTGCATGCCAAATTTATATGGTCAAAAGTAGTTTTGATGCATGATATAGACCCTAGGCACTTGTAGGAGTAGTTGCTATCAATATTATTGAGTTTGGTTTACTTTTATTTTGAAGTTACTAAAAATTTCAGAATTTTTCAGAAAATAATGAAGAGACTTTTGAGGGGCTCATCGAGCCGAAGCTCGAAGGAAAAGGCACAGAAGCCCAAGTATAATCTGCCTCGCACCGCGGAGGTTCGGTCGTGTGAATGGCCTTCCAATGATTTCTTGAGAGCAGCCGGGATTTACGAAGATTTTTATGAATTGGCTAAGAATGCAGGCTTCACCGCTTTCCTCCACGACCAACGCGATCAGTATCTCTTACTCACAAATATCTTTGTGCAAAACTTTCATTTCCATTATAAGAGCTCACCACCTACGGTGGAGTTTTATTTATATGATGAGCATAAGGAGATGTCACTTTATGATTTTTGTCGGGTTTGTTTGGTCCCTTTCGAGGGCACGACAGAGGAACCACATCGCAGCGATGTGGATGGGTTTATTGATATCATCACTGTAGGGGAAACGAGGAAGGTTTCCGATGCACGAATCACTAGCATACATTTTCCTGTTTTACGCTATTTTGCATTATTTGCTACTCGTTGCTTAATTGGTCGCGGAAACTGTGGAAACCTTAGTGTTCCTGATATTATTATTTTGCTCCACGGTTTATTCAGTGATAACTCTGTTAGTATGGGCGGCATTATTGCTAAACGGTTAAGTCTGAACCGTACAAAGGGCCCCATCTTTGGAGGCATCTATGCTTCACGCCTAGCTGCACATTTTAACATACCCATTAGGCATTATGAGAAGGAAGAAAAAGTGCAGCCTCATGTTTATTTAGATTATAAGAGTATGGTAGCACATGATTTTATTGTTAAGAATAGGGAAGGAGAGCTTAAATACAAATTGTTCTTTGATAAACATCATCCTGAGACTATTACCCTGCCTGCTCCTTCCTTGTTTGATTTATCGGTAGGCCAGTACCTTGTTCCGTTAGAGGCTATTCACGCCTATCGGAACCCTACATCAAACACAGAGCCAGAGCCGGAACCACAAGTTGATCCTCCACGACAGTCTAATTACCAGTGGGATCCGGAGATGATTGCCAACCAGTGGCAATCGGAGTCTTCTTCTTTGCAGTACGACCCCAACTATTTTTATGGATATCCGCCAGGCCAGCCGTGGCCATAGAACAACTTAGGCCAAAAGCCTAAGCTTGGGGGAGTAAGTATTTCGCACCGGCATTACATTTATGTTCACACACTCATTGCCAGATGTCGGTGCTCATACTTTTCCATTGTATCATCCATGCTAGTTTATTTCCCTTTTATGCTTTCTTCTCGTGTTTTTGATAAACCTTAAGAAAAACCAAAAGAATTAGTTGTAGCTTTTAATTAGTTTACTTTCCATGCTTGTAGTAGTAATTAAAAAGAAAACCCCAAAATATTTCATGTTTTTCTTTTACTTGTTGGGAGCTCTCCCGTGTAAATAGTTTTATTTCTTTTCTTTTCTTTGGGGGTCGATAGGAGAAGACCATAATTAAATTGTTGAAGTAGCTCTTATATGCATTATTGTTAATCTGACAAAAGAGCCCATATTACCTTGTCTTCTCCTGTTTATTGAATGCTTGCAGATTCCAGCTTAGTCCAATGCATGTGCACTGTTATTATTATCCACATCGTTCGGTCCTGCAAGTGAAAGGCAATAATGATGATTATATGATGAACTTATTGAGATGAGAAAAGCTGGTATGAACTCGATGTTGGGGATCGTAGCAGAAATTTAAAATTTTCTACGCATCACCAAGATCAATCTATGGAGTCATCTAGCAACGAGAGAGAGAAAGGAGTGTATCTACATACCCTTGTAGATCGTGAGCGGAAGCGTTCAAGAGAACGGGGTTGATGGAGTCGTACTCGTCGTGATCCAAATCACCAATGATCCTAGCGCCGAACGGACGGCACCTCCGCGTTCAACACACGTATGGAGCGGAGACGTCTCCTCCTTCTTGATCCAGCAAGGGGGGATGAGAAGTTGATGGAGATCCAGCAGCACGACGGCGTGGTGGTGGAAGCAGCGGGATTCCAGCAGGGCTTCGCCAAGCGCTATTGTAGGAGGAAGATGTGTCACAGGAGGGAGAGGGAGGCGCCAGTGCCTAGGGTGCGGCTGCCCTCCCTCCCCTCCACTATATATAGGGGCTAGGGGGCGCATGCCCCCTTGGAGATCCCATCCAGAGGGGGCAGCAGCCCGGGCGCGGCCCCTCGGGCAACGGCCCCTTAGGGTTTCAACCGGGCGATGCCCCTCGGGGGGGGCATGGCCCCTAGGGTTTCCAACCCTAGGCGCCTTGGGCCCTTGGGTGGGGCGCACCTGGTGGCTGGTTCCCACGCCACTTCAGCCCATGGGGCCCTCTGGGATAGGTGGCCCCACCCGGTGGACCCCCGGGACCCTTCCGGTGGTCCCGGTACAATACCAGTGACCCCTGAAACTTTCCCGGTGGCCGAAACTGGACTTCCTATATATAAATCTTTACCTCCAGACCATTCCGGAACTCCTCTTGATGTCCGGGATCTCATCCGGGACTCCGAACAACTTTCGGTTAATCGTATACTAATATCTCTACAACTCTAGCGTCACCAAACCTTAAGTGTGTAGACCCTACGGGTTCGGGAGACACGTAGACATGACCGAGACAACTCTCCGGTCAATAACCAACAGCGGGATCTGGATACCCATGTTGGCTCCCACATGCTCCACGATATCTCATCGGATGAACCACGATGTCGAGGATTCAATCAATCCCGTATACAATTCCCTTTGTCAATCGGTATGTTACTTGCCCGAGATTCTATCGTCGGTATCCCAATACCTCGTTCAATCTCGTTACCGGCAAGTCACTTTACTCGTTCTGTAACACATCATCCTGTGACCAACCCTTAGTCACATTGAGCTCATTACGATGATGTCTTATCGAGTGGGCCCAGAGATACCTCTCTGTCATACGGAGTGACAAATCCCAGTCTCGATTCGTGCCAACCCAACAGACACTTTCGGAGATACCCGTAGTGCACCTTTATAGCCACCCAGTTACGTTGTGACGCTTGGCACACCCAAAGTATTCCTACAAAGATCCGGAGTTGCACAATCTCATGGTCTAAGGAAAAGATACTTGACATTAGAAAAGCTTTAGCAGACGAACTACACGATCTTGCGCTATGCTTAGGATTGGGTCTTGTCCATCACATCATTCTCCTAACGATGTGATCCCGTTATCAATGACATTCAATGTCCATGGTCAGGAAACCGTAACCATCTATTGATCAATGAGCTAGTCAACTAGAGGCTCACTAGGGACATGTTGTGGTCTATGTATTCACACATGTATTACGATTTCCGGATGACACAATTATACCATGAACAATAGACAATTATCATGAACAAGGGAATATAATAATGACCATTTTATTATTGCCTCTAGGGAATATTTCCAACAGTCTCCCACTTGCACTAGAGTCAATAATCTAGTTACATTGTGATGAATCATACACCCATAGAGTTCTGGTGTTGATCATGTTTTGCTCGAGGAAGAGGTTTAGTCAACGGATCTGCAACATTCAGGTCCGTATGCACTTTACAAATATCTATGTCTCCATTTTGAACATTTTCACGAATGGAGTTGAAGCGACGCTTGATATGCCTGGTCTTCTTGTGAAACCTGGGCTCCTTGGCAAGGGCAATAGCTCCAGTGTTGTCACAGAAGAGAGTCATCGGGCCCGACGCATTGGGAATATCTCCTAGGTCGGTAATGAACTCCTTCATCCAGATTGCTTCTTGTGCTGCCTCCGAGGCTGCCATGTACTCCGCTTCACATGTAGATCCCGCCATGACACTTTGCTTGCAACTGCACCAGCTGACTGCCCCACCATTCAAAATATACACGTATCCGGTTTGTGACTTGGAGTCATCCAGATCTGTGTCAAAGCTAGCATCGACGTAACCCTTTACAACGAGCTCTTCGTCACCTCCTTAAACGAGAAACATATCCTTAGTCCTTTTCAGGTACTTCAGGATATTCTTGACCGCTGTCCAGTGTTCCATGTCGGGATTACTTTGGTACCTTCCTACCAAACTTACGGCAAGGTTTACATCAGGTCTGGTACACAGCATGACATACATAATAGACCCTATGGTCGAGGCATAGGGGACGACACTCATCTTTTCTCTATCTTCTGCCGTGGTCGGGCATTGAGCCGTGCTCAATCTCATACCTTGCAATACAGGCAAGAACCCCTTCTTGGACTGATCCATATTGAACTTCTTCAATATCTTGTCAAGGTACGTGCTTTGTGAAAGACCAATGAGGCGTCTCAATCTATCTCTATAGATCTTGATGCCTAATATATAAGCAGCTTCTCCAAGGCCCTTCATTGAAAAACACTTGTTCAAGTAGGCCTTTATGCTTTCCAAGAATTCTATATCATTTCCCATCAATAGTATGTCCTCCACATATAATATGAGAAATGCTACAAAGCTCCCACTCACTTTCTTGTAAACACATGCTTCTTCATAAGTCTGCGTAAACCCAAACGCTTTGATCATCTCATCAAATCGAATGTTCCAATTCCGAGATGCTTGCACCAGCCCATAGATTGAGCGTTGGAACTTGCACACCTTGTCAGCATTCTTAGGATCGACAAAACCTTTTGGCTGCATCATATACAATTCTTCCTTAAGGAAACCATTAAGGAATGCCGTTTTTGACGTCCATTTGCCATATCTCATAATCATAGAATGCGGCAATTGCTAACACGATTCGGACGGACTTCAGCTTTGCTACGGGTGAGAAAGTCTCATCGTAGTCAACCCCTTGAACTTGTCGATAACCCTTAGCGACAAGCCGAGCCTTATAGACGGTCACATTACCATCCGCGTATGTCTTCTTCTTAAAGATCCATTTATTTTCTATGGCTCGCCGATCATCGGGCAAGTCAGTCAAAGTCCATACTTCGTTTTCATACATGGATCCTATCTCGGATTTCATGGCTTCCAGCCATTTTTCGGAATCTGGGCCCGCCATCGCTTCTTCATAGTTCGAAGGTTCACCATTGTCTAACAACATGATTTCCAGGACAGGGTTGCCGTACCACTCTGGTGCGGAACGTGTCCTTGTGGACCTCTGAGTTCAAGTAGCAACTTGATCTCAAGTTTCATGATCATCATCATTAACTTCCTCTCTAGTCGGTGCAGGCACCACAGAAACATTTTCTTGAGCTGCGCCACTCTCCGGTTCAAGAGGCAACACTTCATCAAGTTCTACTTTCCTCCCACTTACTTCTTTCGAGAGAAACTCTTTCTCTAGAAAGGATCCATTCTTGGCAATAAAGATCTTGCCTTCGGATCTGAGGTAGAAGGTATACCCAATTGTTTCCTTAGGGTATCCTATGAAGTCGCATTTTTCTGATTTGGATTCGAGCTTTTCAGGTTGAAGTTTCTTGACATAAGCATCGCATCCCCAAACTTTCAGAAACGACAGCTTAGGTTTCTTACCAAACCACAATTCATACGGTGTCGTCTCAACGGATCTCGACGGAGCCCTATTTAAAGTGAATGCGGCAGTCTCTATAGCATAACCCCAAAATGATAGCGATAGATCGGTAAGAGACATCATAGATCGCACCATATCCAATAGAGTGCGATTACGACGTTCGGACACACCATTACGCTGAGGTGTTCCAAGCGGCGTGAGTTGTGAAACAATTCCACATTTCCTTAAGTGCGTGCCAAATTCGTGACTCAAATATTCTCCCCCACGATCTGATCGTAAGAACTTGATTTTCCTGTCATGTTGATTCTCAACCTCACTCTGAAATTCCTTGAACTTTTCAAAGGTCTCAGACTTGTGTTTCATTAAGTAGACATACCCATATCTAGTCAAGTCATCAGTGAGGGTGAGAACATAACGATAGCCACCGCGAGCCTCAATGCTCATTGGACCACACACATCAGTATGTATGATTTTCAGTAAGTTGGTTGCTCGCTCCATTGTTCCGGAGAACGGAGTCTTGGTCATTTTGCCCATGAGGCATGGTTCGCACGTGTCAAATGATTCATAATAAAGAGACTCCAAAAGTCCATCTGCATGGAGTTTCTTCATGCGTTTGACACCAATGTGACCAAGGCGGCAGTGCCACAAGTATGTGGGACTATCATTATCGACCTTACATCTTTTGGCATTCACACTATGAATATGCGTAACATCACGTTCGAGATTAAATAAGAATAAACCATTGACCAGTGGGGCATGACCATAAAACATGTTTCTCATATAAATAGAACAACCATTATTCTCAGATTTAAATGATTAGCCATCTCGCATTAAACGAGATCCAACAATGTTCATGCTCAAAGCTGGTACTAAATAACAATTATTGAGGTTTAAAAACTAATCCCGTAGGTAAATGTAGAGGCAGCGTGCCGACGGCGATCACATCGACCTTGGAACCATTCCCGACGCGCATCATCACCTCGTCCTTCGACAGTCTTCGCTTATTCCGCAGATCCTGTTTTGAGTTACAAATATGAGCAACCACACCGGTATCAAATACCCAGGAGCTACTACGAGCGCTAGTTAGGTACACATCAATAACATGTATATCACATATACCTTTGACATTGCCGGCCTTCTTATCCGCTAAGTACTTGGGGCAGTCCCGCTTCCAGTGACCGTTTCCCTTGCAATAAAAGCACTCAGTCTCAGGCTTGGGTCCATTCTTTGGCTTCTTCCCGGCAGCTTGCTTACCGGGCGCGGCAACTCCCTTGCCGTCCTTCTTATCCGCTAAGTACTTGGGGCAGTTCCGCTTCCAGTGACCGTTTCCCTTGCAATAAAAGCACTCAGTCTCAGGCTTGGGTCCATTCTTTGGCTTCTTCCCGACAGCTTGCTTACCGGGCGCGACAACTCCCTTGCCATCCTTCTTGAAGTTCTTTTTACCCTTGCCTTCCTTGAACTTAGTGGTTTTATTCACCATCAACACTTGATGTTCCTTTTCGATTTCCACCTCTGCGGATTTCAGCATTGAATATACATCAGGAATGGTCTTTTCCATCCCCTGCATATTGAAGTTCATCACAAAGCTCTTGTAGCTAGGTGGGAGCGACTGAAGGATTCAGTCAACGACCGCATCATCCGGGAGATTAACTCCCATCTGAGACAAGCGGTTGTGCAACCCAGACATTTTGAGTATGTGCTCGCTGACGGAACTATTCTCCTCCATCTTACAACTGTAGAATTTGTTGGAGACTTCATATCTCTCGACCCGAGCATGAGCTTGGAAAACCATTTTCAGCTCTTGGAACATCTCACATGCTCCATGTTTCTCAAAACGCTTTTGGAGTCCCGGTTCTAAGCTGTAAAGCATGCCGCACTGAACCAGGGAGTAATCATCACTACGCGTCTGCCAGGCGTTCATAACGTCTTAATCTGCTGGGAAAACAGGTGCTTCACCTAGCGGTGCATCAAGGATATATGATTTCTTGGCATCTATGAGGATAATCCTCAGGTTACGGACCCAGTCCGTGTAGTTGCTGCCATCGTCTTTCAGCTTGGTTTTCTCTAGAACGCATTGAAATTGAGGGCAACATTAGCGTGGGCCATTTGATCTACAAGACATATTGCAAAGATTTTTAGACTATGTTCATGATAATTAAGTTCATCTAATCAAATTATTTAATGAACTCCCACTCAGACAAAACATCCCTCTAGTCATCTAAGTGATACATGATCCGAGTCAACTAGGCCGTGTCCGATCATCACGTGAGATGGACTAGTCATCATCGGTGAACATCTTCATGTTGATCGTATCTTCTATACGACTCATGTTCGACCTTTCGGTCTTCCGTGTTCTGAGGCCATGTCTGTACATGCTAGGCTCGTCAAGTCAACCTAAGTGTATTGCGTGTGTAAATCTGACTTACACCCGTTGTATGCGAACGTTAGAACCTATCACACCCGATCATCACGTGGTGCTTCGGAACAACGGACCTTAGCAACGGTGCACAGTTAGGGGGAACACTTTCTTGAAATTATTGCGAGGGATCATCTTATTTATGCTACCGTCGTTCTAAGCAAATAAGATGTAAAACATGATAAACATCACAAGCAATCAAATAGTGACACGATATGGCCAATATCATTTTGCTCCTTTTAACCTCCATCTTCGGGGCGCCATGATCATCATTGTCACCGGCATGACACCATGACCTCCATCAACATGATCTCCATCATCGTGTCTTCATGAAGTTGTCTCGCCAACTATCACTTCTACTACTATGGCTAACGGTTAGCAATAAAGTAAAGTAATTACATGCCGTTTATGTTGACACGCATGTCATAAATAAATTAAGACAACTCCTATGGCTCCTGCCGGTTGTCATACTCATCGACATGCAAGTCGTGATTCCTATTACAAGAACATGATCAATCTCATACATCACATATATCATTCATCACATCCTTTTGGCCATATCACATCACACGGCATATGCTGCAAGAACAAGTTAGACGTCCTCTAATTGTTGTTGCAATTTTTTTATGTGGCTGCTATAGGTTTCTAGCAAGAACGTTTCTTACCTACGCCAAAACCACAACGTGATATGCCAATTTCTATTTACCCTTCATAAGGACCCTTTTCATCGAACCCGATCCGACTAAAGTGGGAGAGACAGACACCCGCTAGCCACCTTATGCAACTAGTGCATGTCAGTCGGTGGAACCAGTCTCACGTAAGCGTACGTGTAAGGTCGGTCCGGGCCGCTTCATCCCACGATGTCGCCGAATCAAGATAAGACTAGTAACGGCAAGTAAATTGACAAAATCGACGCCCACAACAACTTGTGTTCTACTCGTGCATAGAAACTACACATAGACCTTGCTCATGATGCCACTTTTGGGGATCGTAGCAGAAATTTAAAATTTTCTACGCATCACCAAGATCAATCTATGGAGTCATCTAGCAACGAGAGAGAGAGGAGTGCATCTACATACCCTTGTAGATCGCGAGCGGAAGCGTTCAAGAGAACGGGGTTGATGGAGTCGTACTCGTCGTGATCCAAATCACCGATGATCCTAGCGCCAAACGGACGGCACCTCCGCGTTCAACACACGTACGGAGCGGAGATGTCTCCTCCTTCTTGATCCAGCAAGGGGGGAGGAGAAGTTGATGGAGATCCAGCAGCACGACAGCGTGGTGGTGGAAGCAGCGGGATTCCAGCAGGGCTTCGCCAAGCGCTACTGTAGGAGAAAGAGGTGTCACGGGAGGGAGAGGGAGGCGCCAGGGCCTAGGGTGTGGCTGCCCTCCCTCCCCTCCACTATATATAGGAGCTAGGGGGGCGCATGCCCCCTTGGAGTGACAAATCCCAGTCTTGATTCGTGCCAACCCAACAGACACTTTCAGAGATACCCGTAGTGCACCTTTATAGCCACCCAGTTACGTTGTGACGTTTGGCACACCCAAAGTATTCCTACAGTATCCGGGAGTTGCACAATCTCATGGTCTAAGGAAAAGATACTTGACATTAGAAAATCTTTAGCAGACGAACTACACGATCTTGCGCTATGCTTAGGATTGGGTCTTGTCCATCACATCATTCTCCTAATGATGTGATCCCGTTATCAATGACATCCAATGTCCATGGTCAGGAAACCGTAACCATCTATTGATCAACGAGCTAGTCAACTAGAGGCTCACTAGGGACATGTTGTGGTCTATGTATTCACACATGTATTACGATTTCCGGATAACACAATTATACCATGAACAATAGAAAATTATCATGAACAAGGAAATATAATAATAACCATTTTATTATTGCCTCTAGGGCATATTTCCAACACTCGACCTCTCTTGTTTTTGTAAATATGATTAGTTCATCGTTCCCGATTCAGCCTATTATGAATAAACATGTTTGCAATGACAACTAGAGATCATAGTTCTTGTGCCATGCTTGATTAGCTAGGAGATTATAATGGTTTAACTTGCGTGACAACATGCTATTAAAATGGTTGTGATGTGGTATGATAGGGTGGTATCCTCCTTTGAATGATTTAAGTGACTTGACTTGGCGCATGTTCATGCATGTAGTTGAAACAAAATCAACATAGCCTTCACGATATTTATGTTCATGGTGGATTATATCCTACTCATGCTTGCATTCAGTGTTGATTAATTTTAATGCATGTTCATGACTGTTGATGCTCTCTAGCTGGTCGCTTCCCAGTCTTTTGCTAGCCTTCACCTGTACTAAGAGGGAATACTGCTTGTGTATCCAACTCTATAAACCCCAAAGTTATTCCATATGAGTCCACCATACCTACCTATATACGGTATCTACCTGCCGTTCCAAGTAAATTTGTATGTGCCAAACTCTAAACCTTCAAATAAATATCTTGTTTTGCATGCTCGAATAGCTCATGTATCAACTAGGGTTGTCCGTATCTTCCATGTTAGGCGGGTTATTCTCAAGAGGAGTGGACTCCGCTCCTCACTCACGAGAAAGTGGCTGGTCACCGGGATGCCCAGTCCCATGCTTTATGCAAATCAAATCAAAATAATTGCAAACAAAACTCCCCTGGGACTCTTGTTAGTTGGAGGCACTCGTTGTTTCGAGCAAGCCATGGATTGATGCTTGTTGGTGGAAGGGGGAGTATAAACTTTACCATTCTATTTGGGAACCGCCTATAATGTGTGTAGCATGGAAGATATCGCCATCTCTTGGTCGTTATGTTGACAATGAAAGTATACCGCTCAAAATATTATTCACCTTTATTTCAAAACCGAGCTCTGGCACCTCTACAAATCCCTGCTTCCCTCTGCGAAGGGCCTATCTATTTAATTTCATGCTGAGTCATCATCCTCTTATTAAAAAGCACCAGTTGGAGAGCACTACTGTCATTTTCATTCATTACTGTTAGTTTACATTGAGTATGACTTGACTGGATCTCTTTTACCATGAATTACAATGTCTAGTCAGTCCTTGATCTTTAAAGGTGCTCTGCATTTATGTTTTGCGGTCTCAGAAAGGGCTAGCGAGATACCATCTTGTTATATCATATTATGATTGTTTTGAGAAAGTGTTGTCATCCGAGATTTATTATTATTGCCCACTAGTTTATTATGCCATTGATATGAGTAAACTTGAGACCTAAGCGTTATTGTGAATATGGTTAGTCATAATCTTTGCTGAAAACTTGAATGTTGGCTTTACATATTTACAACAACAAGAGCAAACAGAGTTTGTAAAAGTTTTTCTTTATCACTTTCAGTTTATCAACTGAGTTGCTTGAGGACAAGCAAAGGTTTAAGCTTGGGGGAGTTGATACGTCTCCGTCGTATCTACTTTTCCAAACACTTTTGCCCTTGTTTTGGACTCTAACTTGCATGATTTGAATGGAACTAACCCGGACTGACGCTGTTTTCATTAGAATTACCATGGTGTTATTTATGTGCAGAAACAAAAGTTCTCGGAATGACCTGAAACTTCACGGAACAACTTTTCGGAAATAATAAAAAATCTTTGCAAAAGATGAAGGCCAGGGGGCCCACCACCTGTCCACGAGGGTGGGGGCGCGCCTGCCCCCCTAGGGCGCGCCCCCTACCTCATGGGCCCCCTGGAGCTCCTCCGACCTCAACTCCAACTCTATATATTTGGTTTCGGGGAGAAAAAAATCAGAGAGAAGAATTCATCGCGTTTTACGATACGGAGCCGCCGCCAAGCCCTAAAACTTCTCGGGAGGGCTGATCTGGAGTCTGTTCGGGGCTCCAGAGAGGGGAATCTGTCGCCGTCGTCATCATCAACCATCCTCCATCACCAATTTCATGATGCTCACCGCGGTGCGTGAGTAATTCCATCGTAGGCTTGCTGGACGGTGATGGGTTGGATGGGATCTATCATGTAATCGAGTTAGTTTTGTTAGGGTTTGATCCCTAGTATCCACTATGTTCTGAGATTGATGTTGCTATGACTTTGCTATGCTTAATGCTTGTCACTAGGGCCCGAGTGCCATGATTTCAGATCTGAACCTATTATGTTTTCATCAATATATGAGAGTTCTTGATCTTATCTTGCAAGCCTATAGTCACCTGTTATGTGTTATGATCCGTTAACCCCGAAGTGACAATAATCGGGATACTTACCGGTGATGACCGTATTTTGAGGAGTTCATGTATTCACTATGTGCTAATGGTTTGTTCCAGTACTCTACTAAAAGGAGGCCTTAATATCCCTTAGTTTCCGTTAGGACCCCGCTGCCACGGGAGGGTAGGACAAAAGATGTCATGCAAGTTCTTTTCCATAAGCATGTATGACTATATTCGGAATACATGCCTACATTACATTGATGAATTGGAGCTAGTTCGGTGTCACCCTAGGTTATGATTGTTACATGACGAACCGCATCCGGCATAATTCTCCATCACCGATCCATTGCCTACGAGCTTTCCATATATTGTTCTTCGCTTATTTACTTTTCCGTTGATATTGCTATCATCACTACAAAATACCAAAAACATTACATTTGCTACCGTTACCTTTTGCTACCGTTACCACTACTATCATATTACTTTGCTACTAAACACTTTGCTGCAGATACTAAGTTTCCATGTGTGGTTGAATTGACACCTCAGCTGCTAATACTTGAGAATATTCTTTGGCTCCCCTTGTGTCGAATCAATAAATTTGGAATACTCAAACCTCGAAAACTGTTGTGATCCCCTATACTTGTGGGTTATCAGGGTTCGGGAGGCATGTAGACATGACCGGGACATCTGTCCGACCAATAACCAACATCGGGATCTGGATACCCAAGTTGGCTCCCACATGTTCCATGATGATCTCATCGGATGAACCACGATGTCGGGGATTCAGTCAATCCCGTATACAATTCCCTTTGTCCATCGGTATGTTACTTGCCCGAGATTCAATTGTCGGTATCCCAATACCTCATTCAATCTCGTTACCGGCAAGTCACTTTACTCGTTCCGTAATGCATGATCACGTGGCTAACTCCTTAGTCACATTGAGCTCATTATGATGATGCATTACCGAGTGGGCCCAGAGATACCTCTCCGTCATGCGGAGTGACAAATCCATCTCGATTCGTACCAACCCAATGAGACACTTTCGAGAGATGCAGTAGTGCACCTTTATAGCCACCCGATTCGTTGTGACGTTTGGTACACCCAAAGCATTCCTCGATGTCCGGAGTTGCACAATCTCATGGTCTAAGGAAAAGATACTTGACATTAGAAAAACTTTAGCGCATTTAACTACGATCTTGTGCTATGGTTAGGATTGGGTCTTGTCCATCACATTATTCTCCTAATGATGTGATCCCGTTATCAATGACATCCAATGTCCATGGTCAGGAAACCACGACCATCTATTGATCAACGAGCTAGTCAACTAGAGGCTTACTAGGGACATATTACGATCTATAGCATGTATAATAGACAATTATCATGAACAAGGAAATATAATAATACCAATTTATTATTGCCTCTAGGGCATATTTCCAACATATTTGATTCTTCTCTGAAATCTTTTATGTATGATTGGTTATCTTTGCAAGTCTCTTCGAATTATCAGTTTGGTTTGGCCTACTAGATTGACCGTACTTGCAATGGGAGAAGTGCTTAGCTTTGGGTTCAATCTTGCGGTGTCCTTTCCCGGTGATAGGAGGGGCAGCAAGGCACGTATTGTATTGTTTCCATCAAGGATAAAAATATGGGGTTTATATCATATTGCTTGAGTTTATCCCTCTACATCATGTCATCTTGCCTAATGCGTTACTCTGTTCTTATGAACTTAATACTCTAGATGCATGCTGGATAGCGGTCGATGTGTGGAGTAATAGTAGTAGATGCAGAATCGTTTCGGTCTACTTGTCGCGGACGTGATGCCTATATACATGATCATGCCTAGATATTCTCATAATTATGCACTTTTCTATTAATTGCTCGACAGTAATTTGTTCACCCACCGTAATACTTATGCTATCTTGAGAGAAGCCGCTAGTGAAACCTATGGCCTACGGGTCTATCTTTTATCATATAAGTTTTCAATCTATTTTATTTTGCAATCTTTACTTTCAATCTATATCATAAAAATACCAAAAATATTTATCTTATTATTATTATCTCTATCAGATCTCACTCTCGTAAGTGACGGTGAAGGGAATTACAACCCCTTTATCGCGTTGGTTGTGAGGTTCTTATTTGTTTGTGTAGGTACGAGGGACTTGCATGTAGTCTCCTACTGGATTGATACCTTGGTTCTCAAAAACTGAGGAAAATACTTACGCTACTTTGTTGCATCACCCTTTCCTCTTCAAGGGAAAACCAACGCAGTGCTCAAGAGGTAGCACCCACCTGGTGCACCTCCCTTTGATGTTTATTGCACCAAAAATTCTCAAATATTCAAAAAATATTCTCAAATTAGATCCGTGTGTTCTTCGCAAATTCGTGTGTTCTTCGCAAATCTCGATTTCATATTGTAGATGTTGCTACTATGCTCCACTTGGAGCTATTCCAAATGGTTGCTCCACTATACGTATCCGGTTTGCTACTCAGAGTCATCCGGATAGGTGTTAAAGCTTGCATCGACGTAACCCTTTACACCAAACTCTTTATCACCTCCATAAATGAGAAACATTTCCTATTCCTAAGGACAATTTTGACCGCTGTCCAATGATCCACTCCTGGATCACTCTTGTACCCCCTTGACAGACACGTGGCAAGGCACATCGCGGTACACATCATGGCATATCGTATAGAGCCTATGGCTAAGGCATAGGGGACGACTTTCGTCCTTTCTCTTCCTTCTGCCGTGGTCGAGCTTCAAGTCTTAACTTCACACCTCACAACTCAGGAAAGAACTCCTTCTTTGACTGATCCATCTTGAACTCCTTCAAGATCATGTCAAGGTATGTGCTCTGTGAAAGTCTTATCAGGCATCTTGATCTATCTCTATAGATCTTGATACCCAACATGTAAGCAATTTTACATAGGTCTTCCTTTGAAAAACTCCATTCAAATAACCCTTTATGCTTTCTAGAAATTCTACATCATTTCCGATCAACAATATGTCATCCATATATACCTATCAGAAATGTTGTAGTGCTCCTACTCACTTTCTTGCAAATACAAGTTTCTTGCAAACTTTGTATAAACCCAAATGCTTTGATCGCCTCATCAAAGCGTATGTTCCAACTCCGAGATGCTTGCTCCAATCCATAGAAGGATCGCTGGAATTTGCATACCTTTTAGCATCCTTAGGATTGACAAAAACCTTTTGGTTGTATCACATACAATCTTTCCTCACGGAAACCGTCAAGGAAAATTTGTTTTGACATCCATCTGCCTGATTTCGTAAATGAAAATGCAGCAACTGCTAACATAGTTCTAACAGACTTTAGCATTGCTATGATTGAGAGGGTCTCATCATAGTCAACTCCTTGAACTTGTCGGAAACTTCTTTGAGACAAGTCGAGCTTCACAAATGGTGACATTACCATCAGCGTCTGTCTTCTTCTTAAAGATCCATTTATTCTCAATGGCTTGCCGTTCATTGGGCAAGTCCACCAAAGTCCATACATGGATCCTATCTCGGAGTTCATGGCTTCTAGCCATTAGTTGGAATCCGGGCCCACCATCGCTTCTTCATAGCTCATAGGTTCATCGTTGTCCAACAACATGACCTTTAAGACAGGGTTACTGTCGGCGTTCTGGGAACGGGGGTCCCCAGACTTGCCTGCCTACGGCCTGCGGCGTGGCTCAAGTGGGGGCCCAGCACGGCCCATCTTCATCAGCTCGAGCTCAAAGACCCTCGCGAGGGGCCAAGCCTCGTGGGGCGGACGACGGGAAGCTTCCTCAGAGGCAGCCACATCAGGCAGGCTCGCAAGGAGGCGGAGAGATCAAGGCAGGGGTACCTCGCGAGGATCCCATGACGCAAGCCATGACGAATCAAGACCAGGTGGGCGCCGGCCTGCGCAGAGTCCTTGTTTCCCCTTTGGTGCAAAGGGGGCAAGCACAGGCCAAGGCATCAGGCAAAGGTTACCATTCCGGTGCAACGAGACCAAGACCGACCGGACGGCAGGACGGAGGTCACCGTGGAGCCCAAGACGGCGTCATCACCAGTGCTTTTGGCAGCCGAAGACCACCTTTGGTCAGGATAACTTGTACTAGATGTTCCCCTTCAAAATGGCCAATTGTTGGCGCCCTTCCCGCTCATTATTTGGGGAGAGGCCCAGGGCCTCTATAAATAGAGCTAGCCACCACAGAGTAGGGAGAGGGGGATCCAATCGAGAGAAAGGGTGAGAGAGACCAAGTAGAGCACCCCGCACCAGCTCAAGAACACCCCTCGTGAGGCTGTTCTTCCCTTGTACTGTTCCTCATCAGCCCCAGAGGCAATCCACCACACCACACACTGGAGTAGGGTATTACACCACAACGGTGGCCCGAACCAGTATAAATCTCGTGTCCCTTGTGTTGTTCATCGTTTCCAGCCTAGATCACGCGAGGAGATCAGACGTAGATCGGTAGGGGAGAGGTCTCCGCGCGCACCCCAGTGTTCGAACCTCAAGGGTCTGCCGGAACCCGAAATCTGACATTTGGCGCACCAGGTAGGGGTGCACCGGAATCTTTCTTCCGCTGTTCGCGTGTGATCTTCCGTCGTGTCCATGGCTGACGGTCGTCGGGCTCGCGCGGCCTCGGACTGCTTTCGCGCCACCGCGTCGCCCGAGCGGCGCCGTCGGCGGCCCCCCTCATCGTTCCCCGTCGCCTGCCACCAACGCCGCCATCGGCCCGGCGAGGAACGAGCAGCAGGCCTCGTCCCAGCATCCTTCGGTGCGGCAGGATGGCCACACCGCCACCCCGTCGCTGACTCCAGTTGGTTCATCGTCCCACGCCCGTCGCGCCCCCATGGCTGCGCACGCCTCGCTGCTCCTGGCAAGAGAGCTCCTGCACTACCGCCCCGTCGACGACCTCTACGAGGACTGGCTCGCCCACATCACCGAGCTCGTCAGTGCCGCAGGGGGCTCCCCCTTGCCGTCCCTCTCGCTGCCTCACCCTCCGTTCCGCGTAGGGGGCGAGGGTCAGAAGGCGCCTCCGCCACCTCCTCCCCAAGAAGGCGCCCTGGCTCCAAGGCGCGCAGCCCCAGGGCGAGACCCTCCACGTCCGGATCCCACGTCCCCGAGAAGGTGCTCGCCCGCTCCCAGCGCCGGCGCGCCAAGATTGCGTCCCTCCGCCTCCACGCCAAGACCCTGCGCTACTCCAAGCGGAGGCGCGTGGTAATCCCCAGGAGCAAGCCCAGCACCAGCAAAGGGCGCCGGTGGCCACAGCAGGCTGCCTCGCCTTCACCCCCGAGCTACGTGGCGTCACGTGGCCAGGCAAGTTCAAGCCTGACCTGCCCCCTTGCTGCGATGGCACGGCGGACCCCGCGGAGTTACTACAGCTCTACGAGCTGGGCATCGAAGCCGCCAACGGAGACGAAAAGGTCATGGCGAACTGGTTTCCCATGGCACTCAAGGACGGCGCCCACACATGGCTCCTGAACCTGGCTCCCGGCACGATCTCCTCCTGGGGCGAGATGCGCACCCGCTTCATCGCCAACTTCCGGGGCACTCGCGACCGGCCTCCGGCCGTGGGTGACCTGCGCCGCATCAAGCAACAGCCAGGGGAAACCCTGCAGAAGTACATCCAGCGCTTCAACTACGCTCGCCTCAAGATCCCCAAGGTGACTGAGGAGGCCATCATCTCAGCTTTCCCTGACGGCGTGCGCGACATCAAGATGAAGGAGGAGCTAGCAATCCATGAAGACTTGTGCACGTCCCTGGAGCTATTCAACTTGGCGACCAAGTGCGCCAGGGTTGAGGAAGGGCGTCTCTCCCTCCTCGAGCTCCCGGCTGCCGACCCAGAAGAGAAGAAGCTCAAGGCTAAGGATGTGAAGCGCAAGGGAGCTGCCATGCTTGCAGCAGAACCAGACACCAAGCGAGGCAGGGATCAGCCTGAGTCATCCAAGGGCAGCCGGTACTGCGTGTACCACGACCCCCACACCCACAACACCAACGAATGTCAAGAGCTCAGGGCTGTGCGAGACGGGCGAATCGGCCGATGCCCCGAGCGCAACGACAGGGGCTATGGCCGAGGAGGAGGAAGAGGTGGCGGACGATGGAAAGACCGTGGCCCTCGCCAAGGGTGGCGTGACCGATCTCGCAAGGTTCGCTGGCAGGACCAGCCTCGCGAGGGAGGCTGGAGAGATCAGCCTCGCGAAGATCGCCCGCATGACAACGCCGGTCTCCCTCCTCTGCCGCCGCCACCAAGGATGAATGAAGACCAACATCAAGACGATGGGGCTGGGGGCTTCCAGGAGCCGCGCGCAATCGCCTACATCCTGGGTGGCGCTCAGGCCCCAGCATCATAGCACATCTTCAAGCAGTTTGCTCGCGAGGTGAATGCAGTCCTCCCCAAGCTTGAGGCCACACGCCCTCTCAGGTGGTCAACGTGCGCTATCACGTTCAGCTCAGCGGATCAGCTCAAGTGTGCGGCAACAGCTGGAGTCCTCCCGATGCTTTGCTCCCCAGTCATCAGCAATGTGCAGGTCACCAGGACCCTCATTGATGGCGGAGCAGAACTCAACGTCCTGTCCGTCGAGACGTTCGACAACCTCCAAGTGCCATATGATCAGCTTCAGCCAACCAAGCCTTTCTCACGAGTCACCGATGGTTCCACTATTCCAATTGGGCAGGTTCGCCTTCCGGTCACCTTCGGGCAGCGCAACAACTACCGCACCGAGCTCATCGATTTCGACGTCGCCCACATACGCCTGCCGTACAATGCCATCCTCGGGTACCCAGCCCTAGCCAAGTTCATGGCAGTGACTCACCATGGTTACAATGTCGTCAAGATGCCAGGAAGCAGTGGAGTCATCACCGTACCCTGCGAAGAAAGGGACGCAGTGTGTTCACTTGAGCGTGCGTTCCAAGCCGCAGCAATTGAAGACCCAGATCACAGGAGCGGAAGACTTCCCGAGGCGACCCTCAAGAAGAAGAAGGCTTCGCCTGGCCCAAGCCACAAGGAGGCAGGCGCCTCCGGAGGCGTTGCGCCAGGGTTCGCGCCCGATCAGGGAGCGCCACCCTCTCACGCATAAGAAGGCGCGCCCGGCACCCTCCTCAGGTAGGGCTCGGGGGCTCTTTCTGGGAGAGCCACCGACTTTGCCAAGGTCGCGAGGGAGGCGCTCGGGCACCACTTGGAGGGGTGCTTCTAGGCACGTTTCCCTCAAGAAGGTGCAACTCAAGGAAGACCAAACCCTCAGGAGTTCATCGCAAGAAACACTCAGGAGCTACAGGAGTCAAGAGTCATGCGCGGCAGCCGCCGCTTGCCCGCCGCAGCCCCACATCCAGGCGAGGATGGTGGGCTGCGTGTCCACATCGGCGTACCAGGGCTCAACAGAGCCGCGTCTCAGGAGCGCCTATGGCCTTCGGCCGTGGGGCGCTGCGAGGGACCACCTCACAGCTACGTTCGCATGCCTTTCGGCCTACCGAACGCGGTCGCCGCTCACCAGCGCTTGCTGAGGAGCATTCTGGAGGCTCCGGAGGTCAGGCATTGGGCGGTCCTGGCAGAGATGGAGATAGCCCTCGAGGATCCACCTGTGCCCCCGGAGCCTCCCGAGGCCCCTAGGCCTGGGGGCTCGTGAGGACCGACGTCTCCACCGCGCATCCCTTGCTTCTTCAGCATCACTTCATCTTCAACATCATCAGGTGACATCTTTCCAGGTTCCATTTTAGCTGGGAGCGCCCACGAGGCTGCATCATTCCCAGGCCGCGCGGATCCGTCCTCGCGGCATGTATCTGTTTTGTTTATGCTCTTTACTTACCTTGTTGGGGGCGCCTCTTGGGCTGCATCATCCCCAAGCTGCTCGGGCCTGACCCAGTGGCGTTTGCTTTTCCTGCATCAACCTTAAAATGAATTTCTTCCTGCATGTTTAACATACCCGACCTAATCGCCTGCTCGACTGACGCCTATCTATGGAGCTGCTCGCTCTGGCACGACATTTGCGCACGGGTCCGTCCCTGCAACACCGATAAATCTGAGTGGTCGAGCTCTGGCCACGGCAGCTCCGCAAGGCGCCACCTCACCAGGCCCTTAGTGCCCCAATCACTTCCTCGGAGCGACCAAAGGTTGGCTGGCAACTGTAGCGACAGGCTTTGTCTCTCTTTATGATTGGTGTGCAGGACCCACTCTAAAAGCTACGTTGGGGACATCGCGGGCTCTCTCTCCCTTTCTCCGGCACGGACCGCTTGCACGTTAAAAGGGGGGGCGCCTGAGCATCGCGACTCATGGGCTCTTACTGGCTCTCCAGCCCTCACCCCCTGGCTTTGACCCACGGCATCGCGACCTGTCATACCAGCAGCGGCTGAGCTCGCTCGAGGGCCGGGACCTGAGGACGTAGATCATTAAGGGAAATGCGGGGGAGCGGGAAGAAGCTCTGGAGAACCTAACCCAGCAGCACCTCGACTACCACCTCTCGGGCCGGGCGCCTCGTCAAGGAACTGCATCAACTCAAAAGATAAGTCACGCCCTTACGGGAGCTAGACCAACACAGCGCCAAATCCCCGCCTAGTGCAACTCTGTCATGGCGAGGCTGCTTTCCTTTCTCGCCTAGCAAGGACTGCTTGAGCGCTAAAGGGGACCTCCCGAGCATGGCGACTTGGGGGCTCTTACCGGACCTCGGGCCGCTCACCTCCTGGCCTTGACCACGGCATCGCGACACAGCATACCAGCGGCGGCTGAACCTGCACGGGGGCCCAGGACCTGTCGGCCTAGGCGCCAAGTCCTCGTGAGGATAGAAAGGGCGAGCCTAGCCGGGACAGAACAAGCACCTCGCATCGATTCATATTAAGGATATAATATTCACAAAAGACATGGCAGACGCCTTACATACCCCATGAGGTGTTGCTTTGATTCCTCGCGAGGAACAAAAGGTGCTAATCCTAAGGAGCATAAGTTGCTGCGCCTCATGAGATGCCATCATCAACAGTGGGCTGCCCGGCGCCCGCGCCAACCCCATCCAGATCAATGGCGTTGGCGGCCCGATGCAGCTGCCCTGCTCCGAGCACGGCGCGAGCTAGGAGGCTCGTAGCTATCGTCGCTCGTCTCCGGAGTCGCGAGAAGCTCGGGGGAGCCGCTGGATCCCTCAGCTCCTCCGCTGCTGCCTGAGGAGCTGCTGAAGGACCAACGGGCGGGCCAAGTCCTCGCCAGTTCGTCACCCCTGCCGCTTCCCTTGGGGCAGCACTCCAGCCGGCGTCCTTCAGCATCGAAGACCTTGAAGAACATCAGGGAGGCGCCGTCGTATTTGAGATGAATTACGAGGGCACCCACCGACCGGCAGACCCGGGCGATCTCACCCCAGCCCCGGGTCATGAAGACCTTGCCCGGAGCGACGACCGCGACCTCCGCTCCAGTCGCAAGGGCGCTGCAGTCGGCGTGCTGCAGCCAGAGCTCCAGAGACCCGCTCGGCGGCAACTCGAAGGCGAAGGAGGGAGGAAGGAGGATCCAAGAGCTTGGAGGCATGGCGGCGTGGAGCACAAGCTCGTGAGAGGAGGCCTCGGCGTGGACTCCAGGAGGAACGACGCGCACCACCGTGACTCGCCGGCATCAACGGCGGCGCTGTCGGTGCGCTCGGCGCCCTCCTCCCTAGGGCCCACGACGCGGGCGTACAAGGGCAGCGGGAACCCAAGCGATGGCCACTCGTACCAGGGCCTCGACTCCCCCTGCCAAGCACCCTCATCACGGCGGCAGGGTACTGGCCGTTTCTTCGACGGAAGGGGGTCAGGACCCTCTCGGGGGGCCTTTCCCTTCTCATCTGCAGAAAATCGGCGGATTGGTGCCATTGGCGCAAGAAGAAGCAAGGACGAGGAAGAAGAAGAAACAGAGTAGTAGGAAGGGATGGACTGAAGGAGCTCACGCAGTCCCGTACTTATAGCCGGAGAAGGCCAACCGCCGAGCACCACAATCGCAGGTAATCATGACCCGTTTCTCTGCATGCAGGGACTTGTCAAGTCATGCGGTCGCCGAGGCGTCGTGGGGAAGCACAGTCGCCCACGTCCAATCAGCCGCCACTTGGCGCCCAAAACCACAGGCTTTTGGGGCCATGGCGCCAGCGCTTGCCTTCGCTTCTCTGCTAGGCCAAGCCCGGGCGACTCCTTGGGCCCGGGGGCTACTGTCGGTGTTCTGGGAACGGGGGTCCCCAGACTTGCCTACCTACGGCCTGCGGCATGGCTCAAGTGGGGGCCCAGCACGGCCCATCTTCATCAGCTCGAGCTCAAAGACCCGCGAGGGGCCAAGCCTCGCGGGGCGGACGACGGGAAGCTTCCTCAGAGGCAGCCACATCAGGCAGGCTCGCGAGGAGGCGGAGAGATCAAGGCAGGGGTACCTCACGAGGATCCCATGGCGCAAGCCATGACGAATCAAGACCGGTGGCGCCAGTGGCCGCCCGCCTGCAGAAGATCCTTGTTTCCCCTTTGGTGCAAAGGGGGCAAGCACAGACCAAGGCATCAGGCAATGGTTACCATTCCGGTGCAACGAGACCAAGACCGGCCGGACGGCAGGACGGAGGTCACCGTGGAGCCAAAGATGGCATCATCACCAGTGCTTTTGGCAGCCGAAGACCACCTTTGGTCAGGATAACTTGTACTAGATGTTCCCCTTCAAAATGGTCAATTGTTGGCGCCCTTCCCGCTCATTATTTGGGGAGAGGCCCAGGGCCTCTATAAATAGAGCTAGCCACCACTGAGTAGGGAGAGGGGGATCCAATCGAGAGAAAGGGTGAGAGAGACCAAGTAGAGAACCCCGCACCAGCTCAAGAACACCCCTTGTGAGGCTGTTCTTCCCTTGTACTGTTCCTCATCAGCCCCAGAGGCAATCCACCACACCACACACTGGAGTAGGGTATTACACCACAACGGTGGCCCGAACCAGTATAAATCTCGTGTCCCTTGTGTTGTTCATCGTTTCCACCCTAGATCATGCGAGGAGATCGGACGTAGATCGGTAGGGGAGAGGTCTCCGCGCGCACCCCAGTGTTCGAACCTCAAGGGTCTGCCGGAACCCGAAATCCGACAGTTACCACTGAGAAGTTGTACACACCCTTGTCGACCTACGAGGTTCGATAGCAATTTGATCTGAAGCTTCATGATCATCATCATTAGCTTTCTCTTCAACTGACGTAGTTGCCACAGAAACATCTTTCTGTGCTGCGCTACTCTCTGGTTGAAGTGAAGGTTCAACAACCTCATCAAGTTCTATCTTCCTCCCACTCAATTCTTTCGAGAGAAACTCTTTCTCGAGAAAGGACCTGTTCTCAGCGACAAACACTTTGCCCTCAGATCTAAGATAGAAGGTGTCAGCGTCCTGGGAACGGGGGTCCCCAGACTTGCCTGCCTGCGGCCCGCTGCGTGGCTCAGCCAGCAGGCCGTACGGCCCATGTTCACCAACTAGGCACCCAAGACCCTCACGAGGGGCCAAGCCTCGCGAGGCGGACGACACGAGACCTCCACTGGAGCGGCCTAGTCAGGCAGGCTCATGAGGAGCGGAGATATCAAGGCAAGGCGAACCTCACGAGGCTCCCGTGACGTGAGCCATGATGATCGACACCAGGCGGGTGCCAACGCGCGCAGCGTCCTTGTTTCCTCTTTGGTGCTATGGAAACTAGCGCAGGCGAGGAGTACTGAGGCATCAGGCAAAGGTTGCCATTTTGGTGCAACAATACCAAGACCAGAAGGACGGCAAGACGGAGGTCATCGTGGAGCCCAAGTCGGCGTCACCACCAGAGCCTTTCGCAGGCGCAGACCACCTTTTGTTAGGATAGCTTGTACTAGCTGTCCCCCTTCAAATTAGCCCGCCATTGTTGGCTCCCTTCCCGCTCAATATTTGGGAAGAGGACCAGGGCCTCTATAAGTAGGGCTAGCCACCACCATACAGGAAAAGGGAAGAAGGGAGAAGAAAATGGAAGAAGGGAGAAGAGAGGAGAAGAGAGGAGAAGAGAAGAGAGAAGGAGAGAGGAGGGGAGACAAGACGGCATCTTAGATCGCTCTCTCACCCACACAAGTTAGCCAAGCACAAGAACGCCTCAACCTCAGGAGGCCGTTCTTCCCCTTGTATTGTTCATCATCAGCCCAAGAGGCAATCCACCGCCACCACACAGGAGTATGGTATTACACCGCAACGGTGGCCCGAACTAGTATAAATCCTGTGTCTTTCTGTGCTGCGAGTTCGTCGAGTTCGTCCGCGAGATCTTAGCGAGCTAGGGCATAGATCGGTAGGAGGGAAACACTTCGCGCGCACCCCAGTGTTCGAACCTTAAGGGTTTGTCGGATCCCACATCCAACATTTGGCGCGCCAGGTAGGGGTGCGCCGAAGCTTTCCTTCTGTCAGTTCGTCACTCCACCGCTCCATCATCTCCATGGCGGATGCTCGCCGCGCTCGAGCTGAGCGTCGGGCTGCTCTCACCGCCCGCGTTGCTCAGACAGCTCCCATCGGCGGGCCACCACGTCGTTCTCCGTCCCCCGCCGCCAACGCTGCCACCGGCCCGGTGGGGAACGAGCAGCAAGCGTCTTCGCTACATCCTTCAGTGCGGTAGGACGGCCGCACTGCCACTCCATCGCTGGCCCCAGCCGGTTCTTCGTCTCACGCACACCGCGTTCCCATGGAGGCGCGGGCCGCACTCCTTGCCACAAACGAGATACCTGTGCTACCGCCCGGTTGACGACCTCTACGAGGAGTGGCTCGACCGCATCGCCGAGATCGTCCGCGCCGCGGGGGGCTCCCCGACGCCGTCCCTCTCTCGGCCTCACCCTCAGCCAGCCACGGGCAACGAGGCCCGAGGCGCGCCTCCACCACCCCAGCTCAAAGACGGCGCCTTGGCACCAAGGCGCGCGGCCCCGTGATGCGATCCTCCATGACCGGTGCCCGCGCGCGAAGAGAGAAGGTGCCAAGAAATCCCACGGCCGCGAGAAGTTGCACCCGCGCTTCCCGCACCGCCTCGTCAAGACCGAGCACCGCTTGCGGCGGCGCCGCGCGGACCTCGACAAGACCAAGCTCCACCTCCGAAGCGGGCCCCGGTAACCACGGTCGACTGCCGCGCCTTCACCCCCGAGCTCCGCAGCGTTGCCTGGCCAGGCAAGTTCAAGCCGAATCTGCCTCCTCGCTACGACGACACCTCCGACCCGCAGAGTTCCTGCAGCTCTACGAGCTGAGCATCAAAGCAGCCAACAGCGACGAGAAAGTCATGAAGAACTGGTTTCCCATGGCTCTCGAGGATGGGGCCCGCACCTGGCTCCTGAACTTGCAGCACGGCTCGATCTCCTCCTGGGACGAGATGCGCGACCGCTTCGTCGCCAACTTCCAGGGCACTCGCGACCGCCGGCCAACCGCGACCGATCTGCGTCGCATCAAGCAACAACCAGGGGAGACCCTCCAGAAGTACATCCAGCGCTTCAACAACACCCGCCTCAAGATCCCCAAGGTCATGGATGAGGCCATCATCTCCGCGTTCTCCGACGGCGTCTGTGATGTCAAGATGAAGGAAGAGCTCGCCATCCACGAGGAGCTCTGCACGTCTCAGGAGCTGTTCAACCTCGCGACCAAGTGCACAAGAGCTCAGGAGGGGCGCCTTTCCCTCCTTGAGTTGCCGGCCGCAGGCAGAGAGGAGAAGAAAGCGAAGGCCAAGGATGTGAAGCGCAAGGAAGCGGTAGTGCTAGATGCGGAGCCCGACACCAAACGGGTCAGAGATCAGCCCGAGTCATCCAAGAACAGCCAACCGTTCTGCGCCTTCCACAACCTGAACACCCACAACACCAGCGACTACTAAGAGCTCCGAGCCCTACGCGAGGGATGCTATGGTCAATGCCCCGAGCGCGGCGACCGGGGCTACGACCGTGTAGGAGGACGAGGAGGCGGATGCTGGGACGACCGCGGCCCACGCCAGGAATGGCGCGACAGGCCTCGTGAGGATCGCTGGCAGGACCATCCTTGTGAGGGGCCCTGGAGGAACCAGCCTCGTGAGGATCTCCCCAAGGCAACACCGGTCTTCCCCCACTGCCACCACCAAGAAGGAACGACGGCCATCATTAGGACGAGGGGGCTGGGGGCTTCCAGGAGCAGCATGCAATCACCTGCATCTTGGGCAGCGCCCAGGCCCCGGCCTCTTAGCGCATCTTCAAATGATTCGCTCGCGAGGTGAACGCGGCGCTCCCCAAGCTTGAGGCCGCGCGCCCGCTCAAGTGGTCCTAATGCGCCATCACTTTCGACTCGGCAGATCAGCTCAAGTGCACGGCCACCACCGGCGTCCTCCCGATGTTGTGTTCCCCAGTCATCAGCAACGTGCAAGTTACCAAGACTCTCATCGACGGCGGTGCGGGACTCAACGTCCTATCCGTCGACACTTTCGACAACCTCCAAGTGCCATATGAGCAGCTCCAGCCTACCAAACCTTTCTCGGGAGTGACGGACGGCTCCACCACACCGATAGGCAGGTCCGCCTGCCTGTCACCTTCGGCATACGCGACAACTACCGCATTGAGTTCATTGACTTCGACGTCGCGCACATCCGCCTGCCGTACAACGCAATCCTTGGGTATCCGGCCCTGGCGAAGTTTATGGCGGTCACCCACCACGGCTACAACGTCCTCAAGATGCCTGGAAGTGGTGGGGTCATCACGGTCCCGTGTGAAGAGAGGGATGCGGTGTGCTCCCTCGAGCGCGCCTTCCAAGCTGCAGCAATCAACGACCCCGACAGCAGAAGTGAGGGTCCTCCGGAGGCCATCCCTAAGAAGAAGCAGCTGCGCTGCGCAGGACCTCAGGAGGATGGCGTCGTGGCAGGAGCCTCGTCAGGATCAGCGTCTGTCCCAGGGGCGCCTCCCTCCATCGCATAGGGAGGCGCGCCCGGCGCCCTCCTCGGGCAGGGCTCGGGGGCTCTCTTCTGGAGGGCCTCAGACCTTGCCCACCTCGCGAGGGAGGCGCTTGGGCACCACTTGGAGGCGTGCTACGCGGAACGCTTTCCTCAGGAGAACATAGGGTGTCGGTGTTCTGGGAATGGGGGTCCCCAGACTTGCCTGCCTGCGGCCCAGGGCGTGGCTAAGCCAGCAGGCCGTACAGCCCACCTTCACTAACAAGGCACCCAAGACACTCGCGAGGGGCCAAGCCTCGCGAGGCGGACGATGTCAAGACCTCCTCAGGAGTGGCCTGGTCAGGCAGGCTCGCGAGGAGCGGAGATATCAAGGCAAGGCGAACCTCACGAGGCTCTCGTGACGTAAGCCATGACGATCGACACCAGGCGGGCGCCAGCGCGCGCTACGTCCTTGTTTCCTCTTTGGTGCAAGGGAGGCAACCGCAGCCACGGAGTACCGAGGCCTCAGGCAAAGGTTGCCATTTGGGTGCAACAAGGCCAAGACCAGGAGGACTGCAAGACGGAGGTCATTGTGGAGCCCAAGACGGCGTCACCACCAGAAGCTTTGTGCTGGCGCAGACTACCTTTTGTTAGGATAGCTTGTACTAGCTGTCCCCCTTCAAATTTGCCCGCCATTGTTGGCTCCCTTACCGCTCGATATTTGGGAAGAGGACCAGGGCCTCTATAAATAGGACTAGCCACCGCCATGGGGAGGGAGAGGGTGAATCCCCGCACTACTAGTTCATACGCGCAAGAACAGCTCAACCTCAGGAGGCAGTTCTTCCCTTGTACTGCTCATCATCAGCCCAAGAGGCAATCCACCACCACCACACTGGAGTAGGGTATTACACCACAACGGTGGCCCGAACCAGTATAAACCCTGTGTCTTTCTGTGTTGCGAGGTCGTCGAGTTCGTCCGCAAGATCCTAGCGAGCTAGAGCGTAGATTGGTAGAAGGGAAAGACTTCGCGCGCACCCCAGTGTTCGAACCTTAAGGGTAGCGGGAACCCCACATCCAACATTTGGCGCGCCAGGTAGGGGTGCGCCGGGGCTTCTCTCCACCAACCATCGCCCAGCACCTCCGCACTACCCTCCCATGGCAGGCGCCCCGCCACCAACCTCTGCGGCTAACACCGGCAGCGGGGAGTCTGGGTACCGAGCCCTGGCCCCCGCTCTACGGCAGGTGCAGTGGCCGACCAAGTTCATGCCGGATATGCCACCGCGTTACGATGGCGCGGCGGACTTACCGCTGTTCCTACTAGCATATGAGGGGGCCATCCTCGAAGCCGGAGGCGACGACAAGATCATGGCAAACTTGTTCCCCCTGGCGCTCGCCAGCGAGCCGCACGCCTGGCTGCTCAACCTCCCGGGATCCACCACTACAAACAAAAGACACATCCGTGACATTTTGGGCTGAACGAAATTTTTTCCTGTCATACATATGACACTTCTATGACGATAATTGTGACAAAACCCGGTATCATCATAGATATGGTGGGCTCCTACTTCTATGACAAAAATCATGACAGAAAATGGGCTTTTCGTCTGGGCGGGCGGAGACGCAGCTGCATGACATTCTTTGGGTCGTCCATGACGGAAAAAACCGTGGTAGAAGCGAGGGGGAGGAAAATTTCGGGGAGTTCCCGGTTACGGTGGGAGGTCGGGGGCCGAGCGATGCGTGTTTCTCTCATACACGTACGCACGTGTGTGCGAGGCGTTGGCTCTAACTAAACCCGAGCGAGGCATTGGGATCTAACTGAACCCGAGCGATTGCACTACGGGCTACGCGTTACTGAACCCGAGCAATCGATCGATGGCTATTACCTGAACCCGATCGAGCGATTCCTTTGCTACTGCTGCTAACTGAAGCCGATCGATTGGATGAATAGTGAGTGTTGCGGGGGTGGATGAGCAGTGGCGGTGGCGTTGCCTCTGGATGAACAGGACCCGTGGTGTGGTGGAGGGCTGGATGAGCGATGAGCGGTGGAGGGTGCCCGTGGAGGGGTGGTTGAACAGGACCCCGTGGTGTGGAGAGCTGGATGAACAATAGATGGTGGAGGGGGTGCCCGTGGAGGGGTGGTTGAATAGTAGCCGATGGAGTAGCGCGCGGTGGAGGCTGGATGAACAGGAGCCCGTGGAGGCTGGAGGAGGTCGACGGTAGCCCATGGAGGCTGGAGGAGGTCGACGGTGGAGATGAACAGTATCCCGTGGAGTCCCGTTTTGCGGTACGCCACACCCCTCCCGATGAATAGGACCCTTGTTTCGACCGTAGGAGGTCCGTTTAAATCCGTTTTGCGATGCGCCACACCCTCCCGATCAACAGGACCCCGTTTCAAGCGTAGGAGGTCCGTTTACGTCTATTTTGCGATGCGCCACACCCTCCGACCAACAGGACCCCGTTTGACCGTGGGAGGTCCGTTTCCTCCGTTTGCGATCGCCGGACCCTCCCGATCAACAGGACCCGTTCGAGCGTGGGAGGTCCGTTTCCTCCGTTGTCGCGATACGCCAGCCTCGTTCCATCGCTGTTCCGTCCAAGCCCTCCCGATGAACACAACCACGCATTCCGTTCCGACCCAGCGGTTGGCTCCCACACGTTCCGTTGCCTCCCGATGAACACGACGCATTCCGTTGCCTCCCCATGAAAGCAGCGACGGCGCTGTTTCTCCGTTCCGACCCAGCCATGTACGAGCCACGGGCGTGCGTATCGCGAGTAAGCGTTGAGACCCGCCCGTATGTACACATACGTGGCTGTATTTTCTTTCTTGCACCACGGCGTTATGCGTGCGTGTACATGCTACGTGCGGCGCCTCTACTACGACGCGTCGGCGCCTCTACTACGACCGTGCGCCTCTACATCCACCAGTATATATATGCATACCGTTCGCGACCAGAATGACAACGCTACGTGCGCTTCGACCAGGTGGGTCTGGTATCGAGCACTTCCTTGCTGCGAAGATGTAGCTGGTGGGTCCCAGCGATCGAGGGCGAATCATTTTTTTTTGCCCGGACACACTTCCTTGCGTGTGAAGATGTAGCTGGTGGGTCCCAGCAGTCAGGGGGATACATTTTTTCCGCGAAATACAGTGGCCCGTCCGGTGGATCCCAACTGTCAGGTGGAGGAATCATTATTTTCCGCATAATAAGGAGGCACTTCCTTGCTGTGGCCGTGGACCCAGCTGTCAGCCTCTACACGTACAGTCCACGTCCGATGGAAGTCATTCCTTGACCACGTTGACCACGCCGCGCCGGGAGCACCAGGGCGGTGGATGACGGCGAGGCCTAGGAAGGGGACGACGGGGAGCCGGGGAAGACGCGACAGCGGAAGTCCGCGCGGAGAGGAGTGCGAGGGTTCACTAGTTCGGCTGCGGTGTGAGGCTGTCGTCGCCGCAGGGCCTGGCCAGCGGTGGGAGTAGTAGGGGGCGGTGAGGCCTCCGCCGCATCGCAGCCGGCCATGGGAGGCAGGAGCACGAGGCACGACCGGCGCTGGTTTGGGCGGTTGGAGCAAGAAGACGAGAGGTTGAAGAAGCACTACGACCGTTGGATGGACATCGCACGGTCACTGTAGCTAGAATCGTTCATATTGACTAAAGTTGACAAAGGCCCCCGTCCCAGTCAACTTAGTTGGCCCACAAGTCAGCCTCCCACCA
The DNA here is from genome assembly GCA_021605205.1 of Aegilops longissima. Lineage (NCBI taxonomy): Eukaryota > Viridiplantae > Streptophyta > Magnoliopsida > Poales > Poaceae > Aegilops > Aegilops longissima. Next base: position 217,361,882 of record CM038677.1, on the reverse strand, counting down.
TGGTGGGTCCCAGCTAGCAGGGGGAGTATTCATTTTTTGTGCGTAATAAGGAGGCACTTCCGGTGGGTCCGAAATGACAATGAGGGAGCGTTTTTTTAAAAATCGCTGGCCCGTCCGGTGGGTCCCAGCAGTCAGGGGGGAAACGTTTTTTTGCGAAATAAGGTGGCCCGTCCGGTGGGTCCCTGTTGTCAGGTGGAGGAATAATTATTTTGCGCGTAATAAGGAGGCACTTCCTTGCGGCCGCCTGGACCCAGCCGTCAGCCTCTCCATGTACAGTACTCTTCCGATGGAAGTCGGTCGTTGACCACGTTGACCACGCCACGCCGAGAGCACCAGGGCGGTGGTCTGGACGACGGCGAGGCCTAGGAAGGGGACGACGCGGAGCCGGGGAAGACACAGTGGTGGAAGCCCGCGCGGAGCGGAGTACGAGGGTTCACTGGTTCGACTGCGGTGTGAGGCTGCCGTCGCCGCGGAATAACAGGGGGTGTGGGTGAGTAGAGGGATGGCCTGGCCAGCGGTGGGAGTAGTACGGGGCGGTGAGGCCTCCGCGACATCACAGCCGGCCATGGGAGGCAAGAGCAGACGACACGACAGGTGCTGCTTTGGGCGGCTGGAGCAAGAAGACCAGAGGTTGAAGAAGCACTACGGCCGTTGGATGGACATCATATGATCACTGCAGCTAGAATCGTTTATATTGACTAAGTCGACAAAGCCCTTGGTACGCGTCAACTTAGTAGACCCACAGCTCGGATTTGGCAGAGAACATATAGCCCATTTGCGATTTGTAAGAATATACAACCCATTTTTTAATTCTAATGGAATTTACTACAGCCCATTTACAGTTTGTTAAAAGTATAGCCCAACTTCTAGCTAGGACAACGATTAATAATTTCAAACAACCGCTCAAAACAGAATTCAAAAAAATTCCCACATTTTGATGGGATCCGAAATATTTCTATCCGAAATTTCTAGTCAGGTTAAATTTAATTTCAAACTAAAGTTGCATTACGTTAAAATCCAACGAAATATTGCGCGTGCAACAAGTAATGAAATTAAAATTTTCAAATTCCAAAAATAATATATTTTTCAAACTAATTACGTGTTTGGTGCATAGTAACTGTCCAGTTATTATAATTATATCCCATTTATTATTTCTTAAATTCCATTTTCTTGTTAAGCCTAATGCATCCCTCCTAGGAAAGTTTGCAGCCCAGCGGGGCGGAGAATAACAAGTTGACCTGGATATTGTGTACAACTGTCGGCCCAGTTGCATTGCTGATGTTGAAAAAAAAGGCTTGTGTAGTACAATACAACCTAATATGGTTACTCAGCCCACATTCAGCGACGCCGGAAAGGCCCAAACAAGGCTTCTGTACAACTTTTTGAAGTCACTGAGCTCAATTAATAACTTAAGAAAAAAATTAGATTACAGTGGAACCTAATTAAAAGCTGTCATGAGCAAATAAATAATTCAACGGGTCCCACTTGTGCGTGTGTGCGCGTGTGTGTGTGCGTGTGTGTGTGTGTGTGTGTGAGAGAGAGAGAGAGAGAGAGAGAGAGAGAGAGAGAGATCCATCGGTCCATGCTCGTAAATACATCTTTCAGCCATATGCATTGCTGATGCTCAGTAAAAACTTATATAGTTGACACAATCATATAGAACATCATAGCACACTGAACTTGCATACAAAAAATTCACGCAGGCGGCACAATCAGGATGGAAGCAGTGGATCGCTACGGGAAGGGCTATGTTGAATCCAACGAAGTCGTACATAACGGTTCATCGTCTTTATCAATGATGGGGAAATATCTTGAATGTTGTGCAAAGAAAACAGATAGACAACACAATAAGTTCTGCTAGCACATTAAGTTGACGTACAACCCTTTCTAAAAAAAGTTTAGGTACAAAATTAGAACATGTCAAAATCAAATGTACTGGCATATCAGTGCTTCACACCCATAGCTCGGATTTAAATAATATCTGACAAGATTCAGTTGTTACCTCAAATTAGAGCACATCCAGGCAGCCAGCCCTGCCTCTTCTCCCAAAGAAGCAGTGGCCTCCGCCGCGCGATGGAGTAGGCCCTGTGCCATCCATCGTTCCGAGCAACACGGGAAAGTCGGCGTTGACTCTGTAATGGGCGTCGTCGACGGACCACAGCACCAGCAGCGGCGGCAAGACTTCGATTGATGGATTGACCACTTCTTCGACATGCACGAACACTCGATACATGTAGATCCCTAACATGGTCCGCGGCGGCCTTGGTGGCGACGAATAGTACAACCCCAGTTCCCGCACCGGTATCTCAACACCAATCACCTTGGTATGGTGGGCGGCTTCTTAATCCATGCCATAACCGTGAGCCCGGTTATGCGGAGGAACAAACATACTTACGAGCTCACCTCCAAGGTCGTTGATAAGCTCGTTCATGGACTCGCTGTTCCAAGCATGTCGAGGCATGCTTTGTGGAAGGTAAGCTTTGTTAAAACTCAAGCTCGAGAGGTCACCGAGCCCCATCACAGGTGCCACCGATCAAAGCTCACCAGTAGCGCCATCGCAGAACAAACGCCGAAGATTCAACACATGACTGCAGTCGAAAGTTGTCCGAAACCTGACGAAGAAATCAGTCGGTGGCGGACAGACTTCGACGAGCAAGTCACTTATTTGGATGCCGTGCGCAATGCCAGGAGATTTGACAAGGTCGTCCGGCGAGACGGGAGGACGGTCGCCGTTGATGGTTACCATCAGCACTTTGCCGGCAAACTGGTCGTCAAGTGCCGCCATGCCACTGTTGAGCGACAGCATGCAGCGAACGAAGGTAGGACGGACCTTAGGATCTCCGGCTCGGAGATCCGCGTTGACCAGCGACATGATAGTGCGCTTGAGTACAGAAGTCTGGGGAGGGGATTTGGGGAACTGGGTAGGAATCGAGATTCGAGAGGTGGGGAGGGCGGAGGCGGGGATGAAAAGGTAGCATGAATTTCGAGCACGCGCTAATATGCTCTCGACACATAAGCGCATGCGAAAACACCGGTGGCGCCCACATGTCGGCCTAAGAGTCCTTATTCTTTCTTTTTTGGAGAGCCCGGCCTTTTTTTTGAGGATCTTTTGAGAGCCCGGCCTGAGAGTCATAATTGACCTGTTTGGCATTGCGTTACTACTCGGCCCATATTCAACGACACCTCACCGCCCAAACAAGTGTACATCATCAAAAGACACTGAGCTCAAATTATATAACTTGAAAAAGGAGATATACTCGAACACTGGAGAATGGTGATGCCCTCATTTAGCCCACCAGTGAGTTCGAGACAATAAACAGTTCAAACAATGATATATTCAACATTCAAACACCGACTAGTGACTACTCTTCGACATAAATAGCAAGACATGATAGTTCATAAGAAGTCTTGCTACACCACCAAAATGCACCCATCTGCGGTAGCTCAGACTCTCGTGATCCAGATGAGAATGACATTCTAAATAGAAGCAACTATTACATAGTAAGAGTGACATAGACGAGGATGACCAAATGACAAGGAATATGTATAACAAAAGAAAGAACTATCCATCCAGAACCAGCAGCAAAGACAACAAAGTCATTCGAAGAGATGATCCAACACCATCATAATTTGCAGCCCCGCTTGAGCAACCAGTGATCTGGAGACACCAGTACTCCACCCTTTCGATGCAACATCCCAATTACCTATCAACCTGAAGGCTTGAACCACATCACTGCCTGTCGTAATTGAGACATCCAAGGATCAAAGTTAATCTAGATGCCTTTGTCATTCTCACCTTCTTTTGGCTGTAGGCTGTATCATTGACAATCAGGGGAGTTTGCTCCCCAACTCCTAGGGCTCGCCGTGTAGACACAATTTTCCATAGAAAATAGAGCCTCTCTACCATCAAGGTCCTTGCCAATGGTGATCTCCTAGTTAATCGGATAATTGAGTCCGAGAAACAGAGAGTGTGAACCAAGGCTGTTTACCCGCCTCCAACTAAAAATCCTAAAGGCCCCAACAAGCTGGTATCCTGCTCATAGACGTAACAACCACTGTCCGGATACTCACGTATTACACGGTGCTTGTATACAGTGGGGTTTTTGCAATATAACTTTTCCGGCTCATGTGTCCGAATGATCATCAGTCTTTCGTTGTTGTCTGATCGAGCAAGGAACCAGTTGTGCTTCCCTGTTTTTGGCAAAGGTGGTGTGATTACAAAGGGCAGTAACGGTAGGGACACTGCATCATATCAAAAAGGACAGGCATTGTTAATGTAAGATCAGCATTGTTCGAGTATAAGTAGGATAATGCAAGAAACAACATTGATATGTCCTGTTGGGCCGGGAGGAAAATACAGAAATGTATCTGGGTTCGAAAATATAGAAGTGCCATGCATTGTTATAATCATGTTATCTACAATCGATTCTTCACAGAAACTACCATGTCATGCATGTTATGTAATCATGTTCTATCCTCACAAACAAATTCTTCAAGGTAACTAACAGACCATGCATTGTTATATACTGTGTTACGTAGAATTTTTTTGTGAGGATATTATTCTAACCATTGATTGTTTGAAGGGCGAATATAGGTATGTACACATGGTAAGCATTGCGGGATTTCACTACTTCCAAATATAGAGTTCTCCATATGCACATTTACTTCCCTAATGTATGGTTAGATGAAACCAACAGTGTGGTGCATGTTTCTACAATCTTCTGCAAAACAAGGTCCGGCCAACTGACGAAGTAATCTAGATGACTTGGACCACGATGGTAATACTCTATATAATCCAACGGAGGAAGGATAATCTCATGGGAGGTCTGGAAGTTCACGAGCACCAACTTTTTACCGTCTTCTCTGAAGGCAGCCATCCAGTGGGAGTTCATGCCGACCCAGTACATACCTGCCAAGAAGTTTCGGGCGATGGTGATCGGATCGATGTCGAGGGAAATGATGTACGGCGACTCACTACATACCTGCAAAGAAGTTTCGGCTAATGGAGTTTGGACTGAAGTCGAGGGGCATCATGCACGCCTCCGTATCATGGTGAGCCAATCTCGCAAGACCAGATAGCAGCAAGTAGGGTGTCTTGAAAAGCTTAGGCCTCGCTTCGACGATGGCCGTGTGCATGTCCCTCGAGCATGCAGCCAGCCGCAGGCGCTCAACATATCCATACATGAACAACAGAGGTCGAGGATGTCACTGGGGAGATTGCTCCAATCGCGGCTCATATGGATGCTGCGTGGTTCGTGTTCGGCCATGGTGGAGTTTGGAAGGGGGCTTGATTTACGGGGGAGAAGGATGTCGGTGCTGGAGCGGCTAGCGAGGGAATAGTGGTACTGGGGGGTGGGGCGAGTGAGGCGACGGTACACGGGGGCACAATGAGATGGAGACGGAGATGGAGATGGAGAAGGAGATGGAGATGGAGTGGTTCTATGGGAGCAGAGAGGGAGACGAGGCGAGGCGCCAATGTGCTGTACAGCGGCGGTGACAGAGTGCACAATGCACAGGGTGAGGCTGACTTTGGTAACCCGAACACGCCGCCTGGACTAGTGTCAGGCGCAGGGTGTTGTCACTTCACTGTGAGGACTGGATGAATAGTATTTTGACCATCAAGTGTACCACAGTTGTACTACTACTACTACTAGTAGGAACATGAGTACTCCAGTATTGTATAGCGGAAATAGGTCTCCTGTGCTAGCATGGATGTTCACTTCATCGTTCAGGTATCATCCATATTGCGAGCAGAACCAAATTCTCGTGCATGCCCAATCAACGCCCTGCCGCGATGCATGCAGTGGTCGTTCTGGTGCATCAAGGACGGCATGCAGATCGTTCCACACTTGAGAAGAGGAAAAATGGAAAGGTAGAACGCGGCAGCAGAGGAAGAGAACGCTGGCTAACGAGGCTGGGAGGGGACCGAGCAGGAAGTTAATGCTCCACGCCTAAAGGTTTTGGGAAAACCTGATTTTCATAAGGTGACTTATACTCACCTAAACGAAGGGAGTATTCCTTAACCAGAGAATGTTGTGTCTCCCACTCACGCGCTCAAAAAAAAACTACGACACATTTTTTTATCTGTTTGCATAGGTCCCACCTATGAAGAAGGATGGGCACGTACACAAACAGGTACGACTCATCAGTCTACCCGCATAGCCTTTTCGTTTAGTCTACCTAGCCGTCTAATCAACTGCCTGCACGCCACTTCTCCCATTTACTTCTCCATCGGGAACCGATTCTCCACGGCTTCTTCACCTCCCCTTCGTCTTCATTTGCATCCAAACCCCACTGCGTTCTCATTGTTTTAACCTCTTTAAATAATCATCTACTACTTCAGTTAGACTAGCAATCTAATCCTAATTCTCCAAACCATAGCCCTCCGTTCCAGCGGTTTCAAATGGCGATAGAGATCGAGATGCAGGTTTTTAGCGTCCAACATGTCCTCGTCGAAGGCTCGATGCGCATAGTTGCCACCGTCACCCTCCACCCAAGGGTTGTTCGGCAGTGGATCAACAATGTATCCAACTCCCTCGAAAAGATAGAGACGAGGGTCATCGGTCTCGACGCAGAGTACAAGGAGCGTTCCCCTAGGAAGATCCAGCGCGCCGTCGTCCTTCAGCTGTGCCACAGAGATGATGTTTTGGTGTACCACATCATACACTCGCCCTCCATACCAGGTGAGCTTCACGATTTCTTATCTCGGGAGGACGTATACTTCTGTGGGGCAGCCATCAAAGGGGACAAACAGAAGCTGGAGCCGTACAACATTGATTTGAAAAGCATCGCTGACCTACAAACCAGAATCAAAATTCCTGTAGAAGATTGTGATAAACAGACACCATCCCTATTCGACGTAGCAAATTTTGTGCTCGGCACAAATCTTCAGAAGGGTGACGAGACGGTGGCTCGATGCGCATAGTTGCCACCGTCACCCTCCACCCAAGGGTTGTTCGGCAGTGGATCAACAATGTATCCAACTCCCTCGAAAAGGTAGAGACGAGGGTCATCGGTCTCGACGCAGAGTACAAGGAGCGTTCCCCTAGGAAGATCCAAATATTCGTCGTCCTTCACCGTGCCACAGAGATGATGTTTTGGTGTACCACATCATACACTCGCCCTCCATACCAGGTGGGCTTCACGATTTCTTATCTCGGGAGGACGTATACTTCTGTGGGGCAGCCATCAAAGGGGACAAACAGAAGCTGGAGCCGTACAACATTGATTTGAAAAGCATCGCTGACCTACAAACCAGAATCAAAATTCCTGTAGAAGATTGTGATAAACAGACACCATCCCTATTCGACGTAGCAAATTTTGTGCTCGGCACAAATCTTCAGAAGGGTGACGAGACGGTGGCATTAAGGTCGTCTGGATGGGAGAATTATCGCTTGACGTACGAGCGGATAAAATATGCTGCCCTCAATGCCCGTGTGAGTTTCGAGATAGCTGCAAGGTTCAAAGAGATTGTTGCGAAGAAGAAGAAGAAGAAGAGGAAGAGGAAGAAGAGGAAGAAGAAGAAGAAGAAGAAGAAGAAGAAGAAGAAGAAGAAGAAGAAGAAGAAGAAGAAGAAGAAGAAGAAGGAGAAGGAAGAAGAAGGAGGAGAAGAAGAAGGAGGAGAAGAAGAAGGAGGAGAAGAAGAAGGAGGAGAAGAAGAAGGAGGAGAAGAAGAAGAAGAAGAAGAAGAAGGAGAGAAGAAGAAGGAGGAGAAGAAGAAGAAGAAGAAGAAGAAGAAGAAGAAGAAGAAGAAGAAGAAGAAGAAGAAGAAGAAGAAGAAGAAGAAGAAGAAGAAGAAGAAGAAGAAGAAGAAGAAGAAGAAGAAGAAGAAGAAGAGAAGAAGGAGAAGAAGGAGAAGAAGGAGAAGAAGAAGAAGAAGAAGAAGAAGAAGAAGAAGAAGAAGAAGAAGAAGAAGAAGAAGAAGAAGAATAAGAATAATAATAATAATAATAATAATAATAATAATAATAATAATAATAATAAGAAGAAGAAGAAGAAGAAGAAGAAGAAGAAGAAGAAGAAGAAGAAGAAGAAGAAGAAGAAGAAGAAGAAGAAGAAGAAGAAGAAGAAGAAGAAGAAGAAGAAGAAGAAGAAGAAGAAGAAGAAGAAGAAGAAGAAGAAGAAGAGAAGGAGAAGCAGGAGAAGCAGGAGAAGCAGGAGAAGGAGAAGAAGAAGGAGAAGAAGGAGAAGGAGAAGAAGAAGAAGAAGAAGGAGAAGAAGAAGAAGAAGGAGAAGGAGAAGGAGAAGGAAGAAGAAGAAGGAGAAGGAGAAGGAGAAGAAGAAGAAGAAGAAGAAGAAGAAGAAGAAGAAGAAGAAGAAGAAGAAGAAGAAGAAGAAGAAGAAGAAGAAGAAGAAGAAGAAGAAGAAGAAGAAGAAGAAGAAGAAGAAGAAGAAGAAGAAGAAGAAGAAGAAGAAGAAGAAGAAGAAGAATAAGTGTAGCGACCCGACCTCAGATGGTCAAGTCTCTGTGCTTCCGTGTCATCCCTGGATCAGTAATGCTGACACACACAATACTCGAAGGATTTATAACAGAGTAGCAATCACACACTTATTACGTCGAACGTCTCAAAAGAGAACTTATTATAATAATATGGCTTAAGGCCATCTAATGCGATAACAGCGGAAGGCTTGGTCCTGATTACTTCCCATTGCTCGTCTCGGCGCCCACATATTTGATATATGGTGTCCTTAAGCTCCCGGTTGTAGACTTCTCCAATGCGTCCCATGGTAATGTGACCTGCCATACTCTTGCCAAGGCTCCAGGTGGGTGCTTCGAAAGAAAACTCTATGGGTTTGGAAGTTGGCGAGAACGTCCTTCCTGGAACTTGTACTTGAATCATCCAGTGCTCTTCTTCTGGTAAAGTGGCATTCTACGTCCCGGTGAAGCTTGGTATTCCAATATTCAGGTACCTAGTGACTTCCTTCAAGTGACGTCCAAAAGGTGTGTCTTCATCCGGTTGTGCAAACTTGTTCTTCATCTCCGTCATCTAAGGAGTGGAAAAATGGAGAGGAGTCGAAATGAGTAGAGAAGAGTGACCTATGGTTTATCTTAGTGGTCGTGTCCTACACTCAGCGTGTGCTCTGATACCATCTTGTAGCGACACGACCTCAGATGGTCAAGTCTCTGTGCTTCCGTGTCATCCCTGGATCGGTAATGTTGACACACACAGTACTCGAAGGATTTATAGCAGAGTAGCAATCACACACTTATTACATCGAACGTCTCAAAAGAGAACTTATTACAATAATACGGCTAAAGGCCATCTAATGTGATAACAACGGAAGGCTTGGAAGATAAAGTGAGTCCATCAACTCCAACGATATAGCTGAGCTGCACGGCAACGACCTATCGAACCTTACTCCTCGTCTGAAAAGTCTGCAACATAATACGTTGCAGCCCGAGAACGGGTCAGCACATGGAATATGCTGGCAATGTAACACAATACAGCAATAATAGAGTAATTCTACCACTACATGCATATTTGGCTGGTGGAAAGCTCTACGATTACAGTTTTGCAGAAAGCCAATTTTTCCCTACAACAAAGGAATATATTTTATTTTAACTATCATGGTGGTTGAAACATAATTGAGAAGGTATAACCCCAACTCAATCCCAATTAAAGTAATCAACAACCCAGCAATATTAATTTAGAGTGATGAGATACATGTGAATACTCAAGTACTAGATACTCAGAATTGTCCATAACTGGGGACACGACTAACCATGATTAGATTATACACTCTGCAGAGGTTTGCGCACTTTTCCCCACAAGACTCGATCGTCTCCGTTGTTTTCTCGCACTACATTGTGTTTGAGAAACGGATGACCGAGACACAGTCTTTCAGAGACATTAACTCTCTACTCCGGGTAGACCATACCAAACCTACAAACCCACTACCTGCTGATCTACCTCTTCAAGAGCTTCACGTATCTTACTCGACTATGCTAGAGCCCATAATAGCTTGTGGCTGCACACGGAAGTTTCTAGCATGAATAAACTCAGTTCCCTTTGAGCCTGGGTGGCGGTCCATAGGAAGATCACACGGGTACCCCGGGATTTCCAAAAAAACAGACAACACTGGATTCCCCAGGTGCCTCAATCCACCCAGATGTTAATTTTAAGTTGCCACCTTAAGTTGAACCATTATTTAACAATCTCACATCTGTCATGGGTAACACTCAAACCCAAACCACGTCTACGAGCATAGCATAGCAATATAAGCAATACGTAGAAGTAACTCCCAAGGGTTTGATAATAACAGGGCAATAGGTTCCTACCTCATCATCTACTTCCCAACCCACAAGTTAATGACATCCTAACCATGCAATGTTGAGGGTTGAAACTAATGCATTAAAACTGGGTATGAAAAGAGTATGATCAAAGTGTTACTTGCCTTGCTGACGATCCGGGAATCCTAGAGACTCGTAGTAACACGCTTCGCACTCCGGGAATTCTATCATAAACAAACAATAGCATACATAAGCAACAAGCTAAGATGCACAAACGAAACTTCAACTGAAAGAGGTTGACCGGAGAGTTCAACTTAAGAACTCCGGTTCTCAAAAAGAATCTAACCAAATAGAGCAACGAAACTCAAACGGCGAAGAAACAAAATGCGTTTACTAATCTGAACTAGGGTCAAATTTTATAGAGACAAAAACTTGTTTGAGTTAATTATTCGGAAAGAGGGTTTCGAGATGAAACTCCAGGCGCTTGAATCGCCTGATTCCGATAAACGAGCGAAAAGTTATACTGGTTCGAACATCGGATCGGAAATCGCGATCGGAATAATTGCGGAATAAATCCGATAAAAAGAAAAACGACGAACGGCTTAACGAACGAACGTTCGTTAGCAGGAACTAAACGACGAACACGTTCGTAAAAACGAAAGAACGAGCGAACGCTCGCTAAACAAATAAACCGGAGAATAAAACCGATTTATAAAAAAAAGAACTAGGGTTTTCTCAAAAAACCGAGGGGTTTTCTTTAAAAAACCGGCGGCGGGCGGCTACCCGGCGAGGCGGGCGGCTCCGGGCGGCGCGCGGCGAGGGGCGGCGGGCTCGGAGGCGGCGGCGGCGCGGCGGCGGCGGCGGCTCGGCAGGGCGCGCGGCGGCTTGGCTGGCGCAAGCTGGCGGCGAGAGGGGCGGTGGCCGACTTCTGGGGCTCAGGGGCGGGTGGTATTTAAAGGGGAGGGAGGCGGCGGCTCCGACTTGGGAGGGGTCGGCCGGCGGGAGGCGGCGGCGATCCGGACTCTCGAGTCCGGCGGCGACATCGGCGGAGAGGCGGTGGCGGGCGGGCCTGGCTGGTTGGTGGGCTTGCCCGGTCGGTATGCTGTCCTCTTTAAAAAAAAAAGCGTTCCACCGACTAAGAAAATCCTAGAAAAATTAAATAAAATCTAAAATTCCAAAATAAGTTTTCTCCGTCTAAATGGAAAATTTAGAACAGGATGAACTTTTCTTGGCCCCTAAAATGCAATTTTAAAACATGCAAATTTTTCTAGGGCAAATAAAATTCCAAATAAAATCAAGTAAAAACCAAATAATGATTTTAACATTTTTCCTCCGATATTTCAATTATTTTGGAGAAGTCATATTATCTCCCCTCATTTATTTATTTTAAAATGAAATATTTTCCGGAGAGAAAAATAATTAAAACCAAAAAAATCCTCGTCTTCAGTATTTGATAAAAATCAAATATGAAAATCGAAAAATCCCCAACTCTCTCCGCGGGTCCTTGAGTTGCTTAGGATTTCGAGGATTGCAAACGGAAATGCAACAAAATATGATAAGCATGGATGGCCTATGTATAACATGCCAAATTGAAAATTTGGGATGTTACAAACCTACCCCCCTTAAGATGAATCTCGCCCTCGAGATTCGGGTTGACTAGAAAATAGGTGGGGATGGTCCTTGTGAATATCCTCCTCTCGCTCCCAGGTGGCTTCCTCCTCGGTATGGTGGCTCCACTGAACTTTGCAAAACTTGATAACCTTGCTGCGAGTGACTCGACTATCAAAATCAAGAATCTTTATTGGCTTCTCTTCATAGGTCAGGTTACTATCCAACTGGATCGCCTCTAAGGGCACTGTATCATTCAACGGTATGTCGGCCATCTCAGCATGGCACTTCTTCAGCTGTGATACGTGAAACACATCGTGAACTCCTGACAATCCTTCAGGTAACTCCAGCTTGTAGGAAACTTCTCCCATCCGTTCCAAAATACGATACAGTCCTACAAATCTTGGGGCTAGCTTTCCCTTAACTCCAAAACGTTTCCTCCCTCAAGGGTGATACTGAGATAGGCTCTGTCTCCAATTTCATAAGTTACTTCCTTGCGCTTTGAATCTGCATAACTCTTTTGTCTGAACTGAGCAATCTTTAGTCTGTCTAGGATCAGTTTAACCTTCTCCTCTGAGTCCTTGATCAAATCTGGTCCAAACAACTGACGGTCTCCAACCTCATCCCACATCAATGGTGTTCTACATCTGCGTCCATATAGAGTTTCTAACGGTGCCATCTTCAAACTGGCCTGGTAACTGTTGTTGTATGAGAACTCTGCGTACGGTAAATTGTCATCCCAACTAGATCCATAATCTAGCGCACAGGCTCTCAACATGTCCTCCAGAATCTGATTGACTCTCTCGGTCTGTCCATCCGTCTGCGGGTGGAAAGCGGTACTGAACTCCAATCTGGTACCCAAAGTCTGGTGTAGTTGATGCCAAAACTTTGAAGTAAACTGTGTTCCTCTATCTGATACGATGCTCCTCGGAACTCCATGCAAACATACGATCCTGGTCATATATATCTTGGCCAACTTTGCGCTTGTATAAGTTGTTTTCACTAGGATGAAATGAGCTACTTTGGTCAAACGATCCACAACTACCCATATTGAATCATATCCTGCCTTGGTTCTGGGTAATCCGGTAATAAAGTCCATGCCAAGTTTGTCCCACTTCCATTCGGGTATTGGCATAGGCTGTAACAGTCCTGCTGGCTTCTGATGCTCTGCCTTCACTCTCTGACATACATCACATATGGCTACATACTCGGCAATATCCTTCTTCATACCAGTCCACCAGAAACGTTCCTTCAAGTCCAAATACATCTTGGTGTTTCCGGGGTGAATCGAGTATGGTGAGTCATGGGCCTCCTGAAGCATTAACTTCCTGATCTCCGTATTGTTGGGCACATAAATTCGGTCCTCAAACCACAAGGTATCATTCTCCTCCTCGCGAAAACCTTTGGCTTTACCTTCGCCCATCTTCTCTCTTATCTCAGCAATCTCTTTGTCCTCTTTCTGAGCTTCTCGAATCTTGTCCAACAACGTCGACTGAACCTCCATTGTTGCAAGAAAACCTCTTGGAACAATCTCCAATCGAAGTTCCATGATCTCCGCAGCTAACTCCTTTGGCAGTCCTTTGCTTTCAAGGACATTAGCATAACTCTTCCGGCTCAAAGCGTCTGCTACGACGTTGGCCTTTCCTGGATGATAGTGTAGCTTCATATCGTAATCCTTTACAAGTTCCAACCATCTCGTCTGTCTGAGGTTCAACTCCTTCTGGGTGAAAATGTACTTCAAGCTCTTATGATCCGTGTACACATCACAACGGTTTCCAATAAGATAATGCCTCCAGGTCTTCAATGCATGCACTGCGGCTGCTAACTCCAAATCATGCGTGGCATAGTTCAACTCATGAGGCTTCAGTTGTCGTGAGGCATACGAAACAACTTTTCCATCCTGCATAAGCACACACCCGAGTCCAAGCAAGAGGCGTCACAATACACTTGAAACTCCTTATGTATATCTGGCAATGTCAGCACTGGGGCTGTAGTCGACCGTTTCTTCAACTCCTGAAAACTCGCTTCACAATCCTCAGTCCATTTGAACTTAGTATCCTTCTTTAGCAATTCAGTCATTGGCTTAGCAATCTTGGAAAAATTCTCAATGAATCTCGATAATATCCTGCCACCAAAGGAAATGCGGATCTCGCCAACTGAAGTGGGTGCCAACCATTCGATGGATCGATTGAACCTTCTTGGGGTCCACCGCTATACCCTCTCCTGATATAACATGCCCAAGAAATCCAACTTCCTTCAACCAAAACTCGCACTTGCTGAATTTGGCATATAACTGGTGTTCCCTGAGTTTCTCGAGAACCAATCGCAAGTGTTCCGCGTGCTCCTCTTCGTTCTTCGAGTATACCATAATATCATCAATAAACACCACAACAAACTTGTCCAAATACTCCATAAACACCATGTTCATCATGATCATGAAATAGGCAGGGGCGTTAGTCAGTCCAAATGACATAACCGTATACTCATATAATCCATACCATGTGGTAAACGCTGTCTTTGGTATATCCTTTTCTCGGATCTTCAGCTGATGGTATCCTGATTGTAGATCAATCTTCGAAAACACCTTAGCTCCTTGCAACTGATCAAACAGATCATTGATCATCGGTAAGGGATACTTGTTCTTTATCATTACTTCATTCAGAGCTCGGTAATCAACGACCATCCTCAGGGATTTATCCTTCTTCTCGACCAAAAGTACTGGTGCTCCCCAAGGTGACGAACTCCTACGAATGTAACCTTTCTCCAATAACTCCTTGATCTGCTTTTTAATTTCCTCCAGATCATTTGCGGGCATCCGATGGGGTCTCTTGGATATTGGCCCTGTACCTGGCAATAGCTCTATCAAAAACTCGATGTCTCGATCCGGTGGCATGCCTGGTAACTCCTCTGGGAAAACATCCGGAAAATCCTTTACTACAGGTACTTCCTCCTGTACAACTCCCGTGAGGGTATTCACTTGACTCCTCCTAGGCACATGCCTAGATACATACTTAATCCTTTTTCCCTCTGGGGTGGTAAGATAAATTGACTTGCTAGCACAGTCAATACTTCCTCCATACTTTGACATCCAGTCCATACCTAATATCACATCCAATCCTTGCGACTCCAAGATAATTAGGTCAGACGGAAAAACATGCGTGCCAATGATTAGGGGTATCTGGGTGCACCATCTGCTAGCCATATACTCTGCTCCGGGTAAGCTCACTAATAGAGGGGTCCTAAGGGTTTGGGTTGGTAACTTAGACTTCTCCACAAATCCCCTTGATATGTATGAATGCGATGCACCAGTATCGAAAAGAACAAGAGCGGTAAATGACTGAACCAAAAACTTACCTATTACCGCGTCCGGTTGCTCTTCAACTTCCTCCACGTTAACGTGGTTCACTTGTCCTTTGTTGAATGGATTGGGCTTCTTCCCAGCGCTCCCATTTCCGTTTCCATTTCTTCCTTCAGGGCAGTCATTGGCATAGTGCCATGTGTTCCCGCACTTAAAACAAATAACTTGGCTTAAGTCCCTCTTGGCGGGTATAGATGGGTTAGAGCGATTCTGATTGTTGTTGCCTCCGTTCCCATTCCCGTTCTTCGCACCATTTTGATTATGTGATCCTCCTCTAGTATGGTTATGAACAAGTCCTCCCGAGTTCGGGGTTAAGCGAGGCTTCTGGTGAGCTCCTGAGTTATACTTGCCTTGTCCATACTTCCTCTTACGGTTCTCAATCTGCTGTTGCTTTCCTTCAATCATTAGGGCCTTATCTACCAACTCCTGGTAGTTGTTGAAAGTTGCCACCATCAACTGCATACTCATCTCATCATTCAGCCCTTCCATAAACTTCTCCTGCTTCGCGGCATCTGTGGCCACATCATCAGGGGCATAGCGTGATAACTTGCTAAACTCATCCACGTACTAGGCCACAGTACGGTTCCCCTGGCGTAAGTTGCGAAACTCACGCTTCTTCATCTGCATGGCGCCAGTTGAGACATGGGTCCTGCGAAAAGCTTGTTGGAACTGGTCCGAAGTGACATTGGCTATAGGAAAAGTAGCCGTGTAATTCTCCCACCATGCGGCTGCTGGTCCATCCAATTGATGTGCGGCAAAACGCACTCTTTCAGCATCCGTGCATCCTGCGGTGGTTAACTCCCTTCCAATACGGCGTAGCAAATCATCAGCAACTATTGGCTCGGTGCTACTGGAAAACACCGGTGGTTGTAGCCTCAGGAAACGGGTTAAATTATCCACTGGCGGCGGGTTGTTGTTGTTGGCATTGTTGTTGTTGTTGCCCTGGTTCTGAACTAGCAATTGCATCAAGGCATTCTGCTGCTGGATCAACTGGGTTAGCTCCGGTGGGAAAACAAAATTGGTGTCACGTCTCGGAGGCATCTGAGGGTTTTTATATGGAAGAGATTAGAATAGAAAAAAAGGTCTAGGGAGAAAACACTACCCATATGCATATGAGGCAAACACAAACATTCATTCACTCAATCAAGCAAGGGCATACAAAATGGTCTAGGACTATCGCAAAAGTGCTCAAATACTACTAGTTACATGGGGGAATACTACTAATATATGGTGGTCATCTAGAAGTTTTGATCGGTGGAAGACTCCATGATATCTGCTCCAGCTTCGTCTTCGTAGTCATCATCACTTGGTTCGGAATCAGTGTCGTCGATGATGATGTAGTTGTCCGGACAAGTGGGATCTTCTTCCTCTTCTTCCGGTGCTGATCCTCCCATGAAGATTCTGATCTTCTTGACTAGGTCGTCATTCTTCTCCAGTAGGGTCTTGATTTCCTCCTCATATCCATCGCGTGTAAACTTGAGTTCTTCTTCCAGCTCGATGATCCTAGTTTTCGCCTTCTTCATCTCCATCATGTCTGCGCACATCTGGTTCTCCTAACGTCAAATGTGCCGGTTTAGCTCCTGGATGTAAGCTGCAATGGACATATCCTTCTTGGTGCTTGTCGGTGTCAAAACCGGCGGATCTCGGGTAGGGGGTCCCGAACTGTGCGTCTAGGTGGATGGTAACAGGAGACAAGGGACATGATGTTTTTACCCAGGTTCGGGCCCTCTCGATGGAGGTAAAACCCTACTCCTGCTTGATTGATATTGAAGATATGGGTAGTACAAGAGTGGATCTACCACGAGATCAAGGAGGCTAAACCCTAGAAGCTAGCCTATGGTATGATTGTTATGATGGTTGTTGTCCTACGGACTAAAACCCTCTGGTTTATATAGACACCAGAGAGGGCTAGGGTTACACAGAGTCGGTTACAATGGTAGGAGATCTACATATCCGTATCGCCAAGCTTGCCTTCCACGCCAAGGAAAGTCCCATCCGGACACGGGACGAAGTCTTCAGTCTTGTATCTTCATAGTCTTGGAGTCCGGCCGATGATGATAGTCCGGCTATCCGGACACCCCCTAGTCCAGGACTCCCTCAGTAGCCCCTGAACCAGGCTTCAATGACGACGAGTCCGACGCGCATATTGTCTTCGACATTGCAAGGCGGGTTCCTCCTCCGAATAATTCATAGAAGAATGTGAACACCAGGATAGTGTCCGGCTCTGCAAAATAAATTCCACATACAACCGTAGAGAGAATGATATTTACACAAGTTCAATCTGCTAACGTACTTTGTGGCTTGACGTCACGCCACAACCAAGCCTTTACGTTTTTTATTATACCACCTCAGAGCATTTAGCGAAGCGGTTTCCTTGGCACGTCTTGTCGAAGCAGAGATCGTGTTCCCCTTATTCCAGGATTCCCATCAATACGGACGTGGGTAACCCAACCGCGCCCGTGGCCACGCCCCCTCCATCGAAGGCGAGTCCCAAACAGTCACGGGGATGACTCTTGGTATTCTCCCTCTTTATAATGAGACCAAGGCCTGTTTGTTTTCTTCAATCCTCAATCGAATCCGCCCCTCGTCCCGAGTTCCAACACCCAGGGCTCCAGATTCGGGCACTTCGGACCTTCGACAATGTCTGGCTCCGACCTACAGGGCCGGTGGATGCCCTCCTCCATCACGGAAGAGGACGTGTTAAAGCTAAGAGAAGCCAGGTACTTAACCTACGAGATTTCGCACAGGTTGCCTGCCCAAGGGCAAGTCATTCCTACTCCCGAGCCTGGCGAGAGTGTCGTGTTCGTGTCTCACCTCCGTCGGGGTTTAGGCTTCCCGATGGATCCCTTCGTGAGGGGGCTCATGTTTTATTATGGGCTGGAATTCCACGACTTGGCTCCGTAGTCCATCCTCCACATCTCATCCTTCATTGTCGTCTGCGAAGCCTTCCTCCGCACTGCCCCTCACTTCGGTTTGTGGCTCAAGACCTTCAACGTGGAACCGAAGATGATTGAGGGGCGTCAGGCAGAGTGCGGCGGGGCGGTTATAAGCAAGAGGGCCGATGCTCCATGGCCCGAGGGCGCTTTTCAGGAGGAGCTCGGCTTGTGGCAATAGGAGTGGTTCTATATCACCACTCCCAGGGGCAGCAGGCAGAGGGCACCGCCCGCCTTTTGCTCGGGTCCTCCACAACGGCTGACGTCATGGGTCAGCAAAGGGCTTGAATGGGGGCCGTCCAAGGACGTACCCCTATTGCAGGGCCGGATTCGAGACCTCCAAGAGAGGGAGATCAATCTGGTCGTGGTGACGCAGGTTATGCTAATTCGGCGTCTTCTGCCCTGCAAACGTCGCCCTCTCCGCCTGTGGGAATTCAATCCGGAGGGACCACGAGCTCTCCAACACTTCATGGGTGCGACACCCGTGGAGATGTACAAACTATTCTTTGGATCACAAGAGATGTGTCCGGACTTGACCGAGGACGCCGGCCTAAGCTGCAATCACCCAGATACTCAAGTAAGTAGTCCTGTGCCCGGACATACCATTCATATATTTATCATGGATTTGCCTTTTAACCAGCTATCCCTTGGACAGGAGTGGATAGCGCAAGCAAAACTGATACGGTGTCCGGCCCCCCTCCCTGAGACCACACCGGATCCCGTGTTAATCAAAATGTTGGAGGTTGCGCCTTCGGAGGAGGGCGAAGGGGGAAACAGGGAAACTACCGCCTCTGCTAAGGAGGCTCTCAACAAGGGGGGAATCAAGAATCCCTCCCTCCAGGGGGAGAAGAGGACCGCTTCCGAAGACCCGGAGGCCAAGGCCTCAAAGCGGGGGAAGAAATCTTCACCGGAGGGTCCTGCGCCAGGAGAAGCCCCGGCCCCACTGTCTCCCCAAATGAATCAGCTCTCCAGCGAGTCGTAAGTAGGAAAAGCGGAGTTTTGTAATAAGGGACATCCCTATTTTTATTTCTGAGGATAACCGAAGTTTCTACCTTGTAGTTCGGATCTCCGCCCTTCTCAGCTGAGCTTATCTTCGGGGGACCTTCGTCCGGAGATGACGGAGAGCGAAACACCTCCATCCGCCGCGCCGTCAGGTGGGGTGGACGACCCTGAGGTGTCGTCGCGGAGGGTCTCCCCGAGTCCGGCAGGGCCGGAGAGTTCGGCACCAACTGGTGTACCGCCGGGGGAGCTGAAGGATCTGCTTGAAAGGGTGTATATCTCAGAAGATCATCGTACATTAATGAGTACGGTGATTGAAAGAATTTCATCCGCTGAGAGCGGGTTGCATGATGCCGTCAGAAGTTTACTGGCGGGGTTTGAGGTATGTAAAAATGTCATGCCTTTTGACAGTTTTGCACATAGAGTGCGCCCTGTATAGATAGTAGCCCCTGAGACTCGGTACGTTGTCAGAAGTGACAGCGTGCCGAGGATCTTAGTCTCAGTTTTAATATGTCGCCATTCCTATTCAGGGGGCGGGGCGTTCGGTGGCCAGCCGGACTGATAGAGTTGCCGAACTGAAGCGGCAGCTGGATGTTGCGGATGCGGACATCGCGCTGGTCAATAGGCGACTTGACGAGTCACAAGGTGAGTGGTTTCTCCGTGGTCACCTGGTAAGGGAGCTGACGCCCATTCCTTACCACATATATGCTTGATGCAGATGGTGCCGCTGCTATGGAAAACCTTCGGGCAGAGCTTGCTCGAGCCAAGGAGCAAGCCAGAAAAAAGTGATGCGGCTGCCTCGAAGGCAGCGGAGGAGCTAAAAGCCGAAAAGGCTGCTCACTGCCGAAGCAGGGAGGAGATGGCCGGAATGGCCGTGAAGCTAAAAGATGCTACCGACCGCTATGAGGTTCTTGAAAGAAAACGCCAAGTGGAGCAAGAGGACCTGAAGAAGGCCACCGCCGAAGCCAAGGATGCCCGTTCTGCAATGAGGGCTATAAAGGAGGAGCTACGTCAGGCCGGAGACATTGCGGCTGGAAAGCCCTTTCTGCTGCGCAGGAAGTTCACGGATCAGAAGTATGCTCAGTTGGGCCAGCTGTGGGGTGCGGAGGATCCGTATCTGGATTTGGCGGCGAGTGCGGCGGATGCAGTCGTGCACTTCCGAAGCCAAAAGGATCACGCGATGGAAGAGCTCTTTTGGTCTCAATTCCATAGTCCGGAGCGTCCCCTTCCGTTAACAGATCGGCTGGCTGAATGGGCTGAGCTGAATAGGCTGTCCGGACTTGCCATGAAGGACGTCATGGCTCATCTGTGGCCGGACATTCCCAAGCCAAAGAGTTATTTTGGTTTGGTGCAACAATTCCTTGATGCGGTGCCGCATATCAAGGCGATGAAGTGGTCGGCATGCATAGAGGGTGCGCGGATGGCTCTTGCCCTTGTCAAAACATACTGGGAAGAGATGGATGCCACCGACGTTGCATCCCGGGATTCGGATAGAAGCCGATTACCCGCCGAGCACTATTTTGGGGAAGTCCTGCCGTGCGCTCGTTTAGTAGAGTCGCAGTGCTCGAAAAATATTATGTTCAAATGACATATATGATTTGTGAAACCATGTTTATGATATGACTGCTTTTTATACTTGTGCGTTCAAGTATTGAAATATCTCCTGTGCGGTCGTTAATGTATGTGTATGTATAACCTGAAAGATGGCAGTCTTTGGCTTCAGCCCCCACGCACATGGTGCGGGGGTGTTTGCAAAAAACACATTTTCACACTTAATCCAACGTCTTGGTCCTTTGAAGGAGGTGATAGCATAGCAAACTAGGCAACCAGACTATAATGCTTTATCACTTTCACTTAGCCATGGAGCTCGAAGGTGGGGCTACGATATAGCCCCTAGGGGCACCGCGCTCTCCGTATTCGGGGCGCGTGTGTGCCTGACCAGGAAGCGGTCCTTCGTCAAAGCGGAGGAATTCTAAACATTCCGAAGGTCGATCGAGTGGTTGACCAGTCTCTCGCTATATCATGACAGTCAGTTTTCGGCTTTCTCTACTAAGGTGCTCGCCCGGCCAAACCGGGGCACAATCGCAGTAGTTCTCCTGGTGCCGCGTTAGCCGATGATACGGAACGTAAGGCAGCAAAACACAGGAGCCAGGCAAACCCAACATTTGACCAAAGACATGATTCGGAGCTGATGCATATAAGGCCTAACTCGAGACGCCGAACACTCCCTGAGGTATTCGGTCTTTATGATAACGGGCAGAACAATGCCCTAAGCCCCTAGTGTCCAGGTACGGGCGAGAACTTCTGACGCGGCCGATGCCAAAACGCAAGCCTCCTCCTCGGTTATGGTAAGAAACCGGGGGATGTGTATCAACAAGAGACAGTAAGAAAGGTTTACGCAGGGTCTTAATCTGAAAAGAATCCTTGCAACGGGTCCCTGCTGCACGTCTGCGCATGTGTCTCCGTTGTTTTGAATCCTGGACGGGTGTAGCACGCTGTTCATCTGTAAAGGAGAAGAACTTAGTTTGAAAAAGATATCGTGCAAAGAATGTATTTAAAACAGAGTATGATTTTTTTTTAAATGAATAAGGTTGAGCTTCATTGGCTCTCATTGTTCATGCGCACAGCCCCTTGTAAAGGGGTATGCGGCTAGGAAGCCCCTAATTTATTTATGCCGGACTCGCCTAACCGTGTCCGGGGTCTTTGAATGACCTGTTTTTTAGGGGCTTTGACTAGCAAGGCCGGATAGCGTGTGACTGTCAAGGCAGTCTCGCGTTCTTCCGTGGTCGAGAAACACTCGAAGTTACCTTTTAATGAGATGATGCCGCGTGGACCGGGCATTTTAAGTGTAAGATACGCATAATGCGGTATTGCGTTGAAGCGGGCGAAAGCTTCATGTCCCAATAGTGCTTGGTGGCTACTTTTAAATGGGCGATATGGAAGATTAGCTTTTCACGACAGAAGTTGTCAGATGACCCGAACACAACTTCTAGTAGTAAGGAGCCCGTGCAATTGGCGTAAGGGCCTGGCGTTACTCCTTTGAAGGAAGTGCTGCTATGGCGAATTTTGGTGGGGTCTATCCCCATTCTGCGGATTGTGTCCGGATATAGCAGGTTTAAATCGCTACCGCCATCCATTAGGACTTGTGTAAATTGTAGTCCGTCGATTATAGGATCCAATATCAAAGCAGTCCATCCTGCGTTTCGAATACTTCTGGAGTAATCCAGATGGTCGAAAGTAATTGGTTTTGACATCCAATCTCGGTATTCCGCTGGGGTAGACCATGCGACACGTGCTTTGGTAGGTGCCGCCACATTTTTCCTTGTTATCACTTGAAGTGAATTCACTGTTTTGACTTCTTGTGGGAAGTTCTCTTGTTTTCCGGCGCTCTGCTTGTGGGGTTCGTCATCGTCCTCGCTTGGTGTGTCGAGCCCCTTGTGTTCGGCGTTAAGTCGGCCGGACTGCTTGAAGACCCAACAATCTCTGTGGGTATGGTTTGCAGGCTTCCCGGGGGTACTGTGAATTTGGCATATCCTATCCAAGATTTTGTTTAGGTTGGATAGCTCGTCACTGTTGTCCTTAAGAGGCAGTGTTTTGTTGTTCGGCCGAGAGCTTTTGAATCCGGCGTTGACCGCCATGTTCTTTGGGCCATTTTCCTTATTCCGACGCTGATCTTTTCTGCGTCGTGATTTCCCGTTTCCATCCCTGACCTCGGATGTACTCGGGTCGCTGGTGCTGCATCTTGCTAGCCAGCTATCTTCCCCCGCGCAGAAGCGGGTCATGAGGCTTGTTAGTGCGGCCATTGTTCTTGGTTTTTCCTGGCCGAGGTGTCTGGCGAGCCATTCGTCTCGGACGTTATGCTTAAAGGCTGCTAAGGCCTCGGCGTCCGGACAGTCGACTATTTGGTTCTTTTTAGTGAGGAACCTGTTCCAGAATTTGTGTGCTGACTCTCCGGGTTGTTGAGTTATGTGACTTAAATCGTCTGCATCCGGAGGGCGGACATAAGTCCCCTGAAAATTTGCTCGAAACGCATCCTCGAGCTCCTCCTAACTTCCAATGGTATTTTCTGGGAGGCTTTTGAGCCAATGCCGAGCTGGCCCTTTGAGCTTGAGGCGTAGGTATTTTATGGCATGGAGATCATCTCCTCTAGCCATATGTATGTGTAGGATGTAATCCTCGATCCAGACTCCAGGGTTTGTTGTTCCGTCGTATGCCTCTATGTTTACGGGCTTGAATCCCGCTGGAAATTCATGATCCAGCACCTCATTGGTGAAACATAGCGGGTGTGCAGCGCCCCTGTATTTAGGTGTGCCGTTATCTTCGAATGCTCGGCGTGTTGTGTTGCTTCCTGGAGCCTTTTTGGCCCGTAGATGGACCTGACCGGGCCATCCTGTCTGCGAGTATCCTTATGTGGATCGAGTGCCGGCTTGTGTGCGGCGCCGCTTGCTGCTCTTAGCCTGTCATCTGGTCGTCTATCCGGCCATGCGGCCTCTTTGTTTTTTGACTGTGGGGGCTCTATGGCCTCGTCGTCAAATTCGGGCAACAGTTTGCGCTTCGGGTAGCTCTTTACTTTGTGGCTATTGCCGTATTTATCTGCGGTCTTGAGTACTTTGTTCCATCTCTTTCTGAGTACGTCTTCCGCTGTTTTGAGCTTCCGCTTCTGCTTCTTTAAACTTCTTGCAGTGGCGACGAGCCTTTTGTGAAGGTTCTTATGCTCCGGTGGTGTTTCCGGCGTGAGATCGTCTGGACTGTTATTTTCGTCGGGGATGGGTTGCTCGTCCAATTCATCCTGTTCGGATGGTTGCTTGATGGTATGTTCGTCGTCCATCGGTTCGCCCTGCTCTGCTGCTGGGTCGGTATAGGTGTTGTTATTATCGAGGCGGGACTTCGGGCGGCGCTTGCGTCGCCGTTTTGGTTGTTTTTGGGGGAATTATCCTTCGCCGCGTCCCGTTGCTCCTCGTTATCGCTTCCTTTTGGTGTATCCACCATGTATACGTCATATGACGAGGTGGCCTTCCAGTGCCCCGTAGGCGCTGGTTCTTGGTCGTCTCCGGCATCGTCGTCCATTCCGTCGATGTCTTCGGAGTCGTAGTCTAGCATGTCGGTTAGTTCGTCGACAGTTGCTACAAAGTGGCTGGTGGGTGGGCTTTGAATTTTTTCGTCGTCCGCATCCCAACCGTCGCAGTCCGGCCAGGGCTCTCCTGATAGCGAGAGATACTTTAGCGAATTCAGGATGTCGCCAAAAGGTGAGTGTTGAAATATGTCCGCGGCGGTGAACTCCATGATAGGCGCCCAATCGGATTCGATCGGAGGGGGCGCGGGAGGTTCGGAGTCCAGCGAGGAGTCCGGCACCTCGGAGTCACGAGCCTCACAAGGGACAAGGTCGGTATTCGGCTCCATCGCCGTAGATGTAGCAGTCCCCGAGGCGGTGTCTAGCCATCCGTCCTCGATCTGCGCAGCCGGCTCCGAATTGAGGATCGAAGCGGGCTCGTGTGCGGCCTCCAGGGTACTGTCCGGCGACAGAGCTAAGTCATGCCCATCGGGACAGTGCGGCGCGCTCGGCTGTGGCTCGAATCCGTCGAAGATCAAATCTCCGCGGATGTCAGCCGTGAAGTTCAGACTTCCAAATCTGACACAGTGGCGGGGGCGAAGCTTCGATCTGCTCCGGATGGCCTAGCGAATTGGCCCGCAGCAAAGCCGCCGAATCTGAAGATCTGTCCGCGAGAAAAGTCTCACCGGACCGCGTCGTTGTTGATGATTGAAGGAGCCATCGAGCCTATCGGTGATGACACGAGGAACTCTTAATGAAAGCACCAATGTCGGTGTCAAAACCGCGGATCTCGGTAGGGGTCCCGAACTGCGCGTCTAGGCGGATGGTAACAGGAGACAAGGCACACGATGTTTTTACCCAGGTTCGGGCCCTCTCGACGGAGGTAAAACCCTACTCCTGCTTGATTGATATTGATGATATGGGTAGTACAAGAGTGGATCTACCACGAGATCAAGGAGGCTAAACCCTAGAAGCTAGCCTATGGTATGATTGTTATGATGGTTGTTGTCCTACGGACTAAAACCCTCTGGTTTATATAGACACCGGAGAGGGCTAGGGTTACACAGAGTCGGTTACAATGGTAGGAGATCTACATATCCGTATCGCCAAGCTTGCCTTCCACGCCCAGGAAAGTCCCATCCGGACACGGGACGAAGTCTTCAATCTTGTATCATCATAGTCTTGGAGTTTGGCCGATGATGATAGTCCGGCTATCCGGACACCCCCTAGTCCAGGACTCCCTTAGTGCTGATTACTTCCCATTGCTCGTCTCGGCGCCCACATATTTGATATATGGTGTCCTTAAGCTCCCGGTTGTAGACTTCTCCAATGCTTCCCATGGTAATGTGAGCTGCCATACTCTTG